>OW964557.2:6220200-7420200 GCA_943138885.2 Tholera decimalis | reverse complement strand
AAGAAATCAAATTCAATCATACTAAACTATTGACAGATTCTGATAATAATAACACTAATAAGCCTATGAAAATTTAACCTTGAAATTTATGTTTCAGATAACTAATACACAGATTGGAACTGCATCACGAAGAAACCACCACCTAGCTGCTGGTGAAGCAATGAGAGATGGTCTTGCAGTGACTTTGGTCAACAATATGATGGTTTAGATTACATTTATTTTATTTTATTATCAATTTTTATGTTTTATTTGGCTAGGTAAATGTTGAGAATATAATTTATTTTCTGCATTAATATAGTGCAAAATAACATAACCCACAAACCTAATTATATCCAATATGTTACTAACATACCGTAAACAAAATTTAAAGCATAAAAATGTGATATTGGAATGACATTAAAAAAACAATGTAAATAATTATATAAATACATAAAATGGACAATTCTTTTGAAGTCTTAGTTGTCCCACTCCCCTGAGCATTGAGCACTTTAGCCACCTCCGTCCACAAGCGCAAAGGTTCTGCTCTTCCTTGGGCGCTGTTGTTATAACCCTGAGCCCTAGCCAGGTTAGGGTTACGCTCCATAAAATCGAGCAAGATATTAAATTGAGCCTCGGAAACTCTTGCTACACGTCTTGCCATTTCTACAAAAGGGGTAAATACAAATTAATTCACGAAATTTACAAGAGGTGCAGGCACAATCAGTTTTTTTAAATAGCGCAAACTCTTGAGTTGTTGAATTTATGTAGAAAATCACTTGAAACCATGATTTATAGTTTCCGACTCAGCCAAATGTTTTGAAATTGAATTAATATTGCACAACTCTTTAAATTTAAGTTGATGTTGACGAATAAGGGACAAGGGAACCTAATTATTATTTATTTATTAATACGGAGTTACGTTACGGCATGACATTGACAAGCTGCCGATATTAAGAATGTTGCCAGTCTACCAAGTTAATTTCTCAGATCTAAGACCTTATTTGCCATATTTCGTTGATTATTTGCATCCACTACCTTAATTATGTACTAATTACAGAAATTCTGCACAAATAACTTACTCGGCTAATAAAAACTGCAAAGGAAAAATAACCGGTAAAAATACGATCTTTACTTTTTTCCTGCGACAACATTAACACCAAATATGATTCTGCTTTGCGTACGATTCTGCTAATTTTGGTAACCATTTTACGAATAATAGAGGAATTGCTTAGGATCTGCCGGGAATTCATAAAGTGATTCACTTTTAGCGGAATTGCTCTATGTGGCCTTTTTAAGCCTGCTGCAGGCTTAAAAAGGCCACATTGCATTAACTCTAATTGACTCCTCACTAAAGAGTTATACAATGTTATAATCGCCTTAATGTTCGTAAAGCCCCTAACTACCCGAAGTACGAATCCTGAATTTCTGTAGACTTTCTTACAGAGTTTGGTTACATAATCTCTAAATTCAAGTTTAGAGTCAAAGTGGACACCTAGATCTCTGACTTCCGATACTTTTACTATTGGTACTCCGTTAATTTGGTACTGGTACGTAACAGGAGAGTGCGCTCGGCTAAAAATCATAAACATGCATTTCGAAATATTAAATTGCAAATGATTATGTTCGCAAACATATTGAGATTCCTCCGTACTTTGGAAATCATGTGCTGTCATTTGTGTATCTTTGACAGTAGTTACGGGTAGTTAGAAGCCTGTCAATCTAACATCAGTCAGGCCAAGGGATGTCGTGCTATACAACTACTGGTTTGTGGAGGTCAGATCGGAGAGATCGGTCGCTCCATGTTAGCAGATACTCCCGTTATAAAAGTATTTTATGTGTGTTAATCCAGATTATAAGTTATAGGTATCAAATCCATGTCCGGATCCATGGACGGAAAACCTTCATCCATCGTAGCAAACAAATTTAATAGGGGCAATTTAATGGCTTATTTTGTAATATTACTGCGTCTTATTTTAATTGCAGTATCCCACGGATATTGTGATACCAGTTTAAGACTAAGATCAACTTTTCAGAGCGTTGTTTGTCACCTGTAAGTTAGATAGATACTTAATTATATTCTAAATGAGCATGTTTTTTTTCTGGGTGGGAAAATCATCGAATGACTTCTCCTGCTCCGGGTGGAGCGGAAGGGAACGTCAGACTTCTACTGACTAAAAACCCACCCTGTTCCTTCAGCTGCCCTTAAGTTCCGGGGCCGCGGTATCTCGTTAGAACATTCCCGCAACCCCGGCAGGCAATGGCCCTATGAGGCCCCGTCACTATTGCTGAGCAAGTTTGCAAGTTTAATTGAGCACCGAAAATCTGACACTGATTTGGCCAAATTCAGTTAATATTTCTCTAATATAAGCCGACCCCAAAATAGTCGGCAAAAGGCTAAAAACATACTAATATACTAAATGAGAGTTTAGAGAGAGAAAGTGTATGGGTGTTTTTTACTCAGTCGCGCCTAAATAGATCAACGGATCTTTTCACTTTTATCACAGATATAGAATAGAACACGGCTTCCTTTTTTCCCGGGAAACTAAAAAAAGTGGAAAATTCAGAATGGAATCAGACGATTTACAGGAAATTTAAGACGAATAAATATTTATTGTTTAATATTTAGTATTCAATTCAGTTTTATATTATAAAAACTCCATAGTAGGATTATGATATCGCACGCTTAAACCAATACTGTCACTATCCCAAAAAGTCAACTTTTCAGGAGAGGCAAAAAATGGATTGAGAATGGGAACATGATTGTTTAGTGACGAAGCGTATTTCTGTTACTTTTAGACTAGTGTAAGCGCGATTACGCGTAGTTCTACGTTTCCCAAGAGATGGCATTAAAAAGTCGATTTGGCAAAATTTTGGATAGTGACAATATTGGATTAAGCGTGCGATATATTATACACCTCACGCCTCGAATTCCATCGTCTAGTACACATACAATTGAAACGGGAGCGCAACATAACGGCAATGCGGCTGCAGTAATATTAGTGTGGGGAAATAATTCATAGACGAAGGATGTTTCTTAATTAAAATAACATAGGTAATACTAATCTATATACAATGTGTAACAGAATAAACGCAATTCCTGAAAGTAGTTGGTTCAGAATCGGCTTCTGAATCCATTCCCGTCATAAAAATAGGTATTAAATTTTTATGGAAAAATCTTTCATTTAACTTAAAATGGAAACACAGTATCATGACGAATTAATACAATCCATAATTCAAGTAAATGCGCTCGTGTGCGTAATATAATGGCAACGTAGATGGTAAATGACCAAGAAGACGTAGTCCTAGACGATGGGCTGATCAAATGTCCGAAGTACTGTTGTAACTACTGCTACCGATGTCCCATCAAGCTGAAGACGGAGAAACCTGTTGCAAAGTTTCCGTCGTAAGCGTAACCATGATCCTCAGCACAGAGGGACCGACTTGAGGAGGAAGAGGATGTCATTTTCTGTGGCAATATCATTTTTCGTTGTTTCTGTAAATGGACAGGAAATTTAAGGATCAGTTTTAAAATTAAAATTTTAAAGATGACTTAATGATTTGACAGTTGGCCAGATAGATAGATCTTTAAAATTTTAATTTAGAATTTTTTAGTCATCTATTTTTAATCTTTGACATTAGAGTAGGGTTTGACATGTTGGTAGAAAAAACGGGTTAGGACCTTCATATTCCTTTATCATGGGACGTCTATGAAGATAAAATTTGAACCGAAAAGACACGCCCTTAGAGTCATTTGAATGCAAAGCTTAGGCAAGGTGCCAACGGCGACGTCCCGGATCCTTTGTGTAGGGGCTAGTAGGTACCAACGAGAAGACAGGTCCCTGCCTACCTTTGATATTGCAAAACTTTCAATCTGAAAGTTTTAAAACCACGTTTTATGTGATACTAAGATTATGTCTCCCTACGTTTTGTTTATGTAACTTCTATAAAATATGGTACAATACAAGTGATTTATTTTATCTAGAAAATATCAACTGTATCAACGGTAATTCACTCAAAACCTAAATAAACTAATATTTACAATACAATACAATATATTTATTTGCGTAAAACATGGTATACAATGGTGTTACATACAATAATTATGGCACAGACATGTTTAGCTAGTATAAAACATTTAAAACCTGTCTAATGAATCACTCTATAAAACCGCATGAAAATCTGTTGTCTGTTGTTATGTGTTTAGGCAAACGCGTCGAGAGATTTAAAAAAATGTAAGGTAGAGTCGTTTAAGTACTCTTTATAAGATTGAAATTGAAATTGAAAAACATTTATTCGGTCGAAGACACATAACAACATACAATACAAAATTACAAACATTATAAAAAAGGAAAAAAAAACGTTGAGCATGTCCACGTAAATCTGATGCCTAGGTTGCCGCGGCTTTTGAAAACTTTTTTTCAGAGATACCGGTATCAACAACGAAATCTCTGGATTCCTCACCCACTGCTGCAGTCTCTGCTAAAAGAAAATGTTAAAGCTTGTGATTCAGTATTTAATTTTCAACACGTTTCTTGTAAAGATATAATTAAAACTTTTAATACATTGAATGTAAAAAAGACAAAAGATTTGTGGGGCAATTCTGTGGATATCGTCAAGTCCATTATTAATATTGTAGCTCCTAGTTTAGTATTTATTTTTAATAATTGTATTGATTGTGGAGAGTTTCCTGACCTGATGAAGTATAGCAAAATTATACCATTGTTTAAAGCAGGTAGTACATCAGACCCTACCAATTATAGACCAATTTCAGTACTGCCCACTTTTAGTAAAATATTTGAAAAACTAATTTTAGAACAGTTACAAAGGTTTTTTAATAGACAACAATTATTTCATGCCAAACAGTTTGGTTTCACAAAGGGTCGTTCAACAACTGATGCTGGTGTTGAACTTTTAGAACACATCTACAATGCATGGGAAGACAAATGTGATGCTCTGGGCATCTTTTGTGACTTGTCCAAGGCATTTGACTGTGTTCATCATGAAACATTGGTCAGAAAACTACACCACTACGGAATTCGGGACTCCTCTTTGAATCTTCTTACTTCTTATTTAAGTGACAGGATTCAGAGAGTCGAAGTAAATGGAAAAATATCCCCAGGATCGGTTGTGTCTATGGGTGTGCCCCAGGGTTCAATTCTTGGACCATTTTTGTTTCTTATATACATAAATGACCTGCCTTACCTCATAAAGGATAACAATAAAATTGTGTTATTTGCGGACGACACTTCACTTTTATTTAAAATTAAACGTCAGCTACCGGATTATGACGACATTAATAACGCCCTTTCAGAAATAGTACATTGGTTTAATGTGAATAATCTTCTTCTGAATGAAAAAAAAACGAAATGTATAAAGTTTATGATGCCTCACGTTAGGCAAGTACCAACTACTGTTTTGATAAAGGGTAAAGAGTTGAGCCCTGAGGATGCAACAGTGTTCTTGGGCATTACTCTGGATGCTAAGCTTCAGTGGGGTCCACATATAGATAGACTATCCAAAAAACTGAGTTCTGCCGCATATGCAGTTAGAAAAATCCGAAATTTAACTGATCTAGAGACAGCTCGTTTAGTTTACTTTAGCTATTTTCATAGTGTAATGTCGTACGGTATTCTTTTGTGGGGAAATGCCGCCGATATTCAGACAGTCTTTGTTTTACAAAAAAGGGCTATTCGTTCAATATATAAATTAAGTCCTAGATGCTCCCTCAGAGATAAGTTTAAAGCTATTAATATAATGACTGTGCCCTGTCAATATATTTATGAAAATATTTGATATGCTCATAAAAATAAAACTATGTTTAAAAAGTACAGCGATATCCACAATATAAATACTAGGAATAAGCACACATTTATTGTTCCTTCAACTAGGCTCAAGAAAATTGGGGGCTCATTTAGATGTCAATGTATACGCTTTTACAATAAACTTCCCAGTCATATCCAAGAACTAAGCCTAAATAAATTTAAATCGTTTGTGAAGCAGAAACTTTGCCAGAAAGCTTTTTATTCTGTCAAAGACTATCTTGCTGACAAAAATGCTTGGGACTGAGCTGCTCCAATTACATTTATGTTGCAATTCTGTTTGTTTTTTGGTTTTTTTTTTCTTATTACTTTTACATTATATTTTTCTTTATTTTATTTTATTTTATTTATTATTTGACAACATTATTTACTTTTTTAAGTAATAGAATATACTTTTAATTTTTTTTTTATTACTTTATAGTTTTTAATTTTGTTTGCATAAAATGACAATATTTTTTTTTATATTTTTTGTAATAGCAAAAGCTTTATTGTGAATGTGAGAGCAATGTGGGATAGCAACAAATATTATTAATAGATTACCGCAATGTTAGATTACCGCACTGTCTGGCAGTTTGAGTGCTTTATACGGCCCACCCAAATGTCCTAACTTTGGTATTGTTCGTCAAATCGTTGAAGCTCCTTAAGATATAAGTTGAGCTACACGATATTTGACAAATGCTTGCACTGTTTGGACGGACCTGCTCAAATCTGTATGATTCTGTCCTTTAAAGGGCGCCACAGGCATAAACCTACATGGCTCTCATATGATTTGATTACTACACATTGTATGGACTTTAAAAGAGACGTTGACCTCTGAGTTTGTTTCAGTGTTTCTTCTCAGAGTAGTCAGTTAGGAAACACTGGCCTCATCTAACTTAAATTTACGAAAAAAAAAATGACGTGTAAAAGTGTTACTTATAACCCATTTGCAAAATAAACATCATTATTTCATTATTTCATTATTCCACACCTAAAGGGACACCGACTCAGCATTTGCTGGGCGGAAGACACCCAGCGCTGGTTTTAGATTGGTAAAGCCAGCGCGTAGATGTTGAAGATATTTGGATGTCATTTATTAAGAAATCAAATAGACCATTGCCAGGTTCCAATTAATTCTATTCAGTTTCTACGAATCAATTTCCCAATTTTCCACGAGCAAAGCGACAAAAAACATCAGTTTTAAATAGGGAGAATTCTGACTCACTTCTTATTAACAATGTATTGTTACCTCGCACGGCTTCGCTTGCGTGGTATTAAGACCAGGCTCCACTCTAAAATAATTTTCACGTAAGCTCTGCCTCCATGCACCCCCTGGTTAGGCCGTTGTGAGCAGCAGTAATAAAGTTGAATATCGCGTGCGCTCTTTCACCATGTTCGGGTTCGAAACTAAATGTCGTAAGTTTGATCTAGAGAAAAAATATATTATATTTGGATAATAAACTATATTTTCTTACTGTCAATACTAATTTTAGACATAAAAGCCGAGTAGTCTTTTTTTTAATTGATAATAGGCTCGCGTTTGACCACCATCTCACCTGATGGTAAGTGACGTTGTGCTCGAAGATGGAGCACACTTGCCTAGAAGTAACCTATTCACTCTTGACTTAAAGATCGATCAGCGATCAGGAAACACTCTCTCAAGTCAAGTCTTATTTAAATATTGAATAATCTTTAAAAAAGACATGATTTTTGATTAGAAAATGAATCGAGCAAAAATGATCTAATTACGTAACTGGTCTTAGACATGTAAAAAAAAAGATCCAATAAATCATATACTAAAGTTCCATTTTGATTATATGCGTGACTGTTTCAGAATATTAATGCAATGTTATATACAATTTAGGGAGCCTCCTCTTAAGACTTGCACTATATCTTTACATAATATGATATATAATAATTCCGTTGCCACTTCAGGGACACAGGCCTGCTCTCTACGAGAGGGAATGGACCATAAACTACCACGCGGGTCCAGTGCGGGTTAGTGAATGTCGCATGTTTTCGAACTTTTGTTCCTAGGACCTCATGTTGTTTTCCTTCACCGGTTATGTATTATTCTGATTTATAAACTATATTATTATCTCTTTATTTTTCTTATAAATCATTCAAAAAATTTTTTTTTCTACAAAAAATTACATAAAAACATTTAAAGATATAAAAAATTGGCCAAGTGCGAGTCAGACTCGCCTATGAAGGGTTCCGCAGTATCTATAATAATATAAAATAATAGGTATGTATATTTATTTGACAAAAACAAATCCTTACAAATTTCTTAAAACTAGCTTATTAACATTTTTTTACAACTACGCCCGATAACTTTGTTTTTCATAGTGTTTGTATGAATTACATTGCATTACATATTTGCGGTTTTAGAAAATATACTGTATATCAAAAACTGCTGAACCGATTTCATTCAAACATTTTACATTAAGATCTACATATATTTATATTTTTTAGAATTTTCACTCCATTATTATAGAAGTTAGAGGAGGGGGGGACAATTTTACCAATTTGGAAGCGTATATCTTTTAAACGATTAATTTTATGAAAAGGTGGTTTAGAAACCTCAATGTCATTTTTAAAGACCTGTCTATAAATACCACACACGCAAAGGTTTGATGAAAAAAAAAATTCAGTTTTAGTTCCATGTATGGGGAGCCCCCCTTTATTTTAAATATTTTTAAATTTTTTTCTTAAAATCGGAAAGAGATTCACAGAATACATCTATCTACCAAGTTTCACATGTATGATCCTAATAGTTTCGGAATAAAATGACTGTGACAGACAGACAAACAGACAGATAGACAGACGGACAGACATGACGAAACTATACTGCCGCCATAAGGAAAAAAGACGCATCTAACATTTTTTTCGAAATTGAGTTATCTATATATTCTTAATCAGAAAAAAAAATGGCATGTGCCAGTATTTTTATATTTCGCATAAATTAAGCAGAACCCTATAAATCTCACTGTTAAATAAGACGTATCTACCATATTAATTAAATATTACTAAATAGAAAAGACATTTCTGACGTACACTAAGTTGAAAAGACGCATTTCAGTAGAAACGTCTTATTTTTTTACAAAATATTTAATTCTTCATACAATTAAAAGACACTTCTGCATAGTCATAAGAAGAAAAGACTGTTCTGCGTAGATGTGACTTTTTAACGTAGTATTACGAAAAATAAGCAGGCGCAAGTGGCAATTGTGCCCTTTCTACTTAGTATTGCTAGTTATATGGGGTGAAGTGGGGCTCGCGGTTAGAATACCGCCCTTCAGTTGCGTCCAGGCAGTCAGAGAAACGCGCGCGGCCCTTCGTGCTTTAAGAAATAAATAATCTTTTATTTCAGACTTTAGATCCATTTGGGTTATTATACAAACAAATCTTAGAAGCTACCAGAAACATAAAATAAAATACTTAACAATTACACCACATCGGCATGTAGGTGTACCCAATGTCCCAAAAAAGGGTTGTCTTATCTATCTGCTACCGAATTTAGAATGCTGTTGGGGCTGACATGTACCCTGCGCATGATGGAAGTGCATCGTTGACGCATGATAGCATAAAAATCGTCTATTTCCGCGTTGGCGAACATGCCCGAAGCACTGCCGTAGCGCGGCAACCCCATCAACACCTTGAACGTATTATTATACTGTACCCGCAGGAAATTGTATGCCTCCTGAGTGTAGATAACTCACAGACTGCATATGTAGAAAGAATAGCAATACACTGTAAACAGCGTAGTCCTAACGAACAGACAACGCCCTACGCTCACACTCAATGTCCAGACCGACTTTTAGGTCTTCAGAAACCCAGTGGCCCGGATACATGAAAGCAGTGACTTGCTTTGATGCAATACCACAAAGTTTTAACTGAAGCACAATCGGATAGAACTTGTGCCTGCCTTACAAGACTAGTAGCTCACTCACTCTTTTTCGCGTTGTATCGAAGCCCATGGATCTCCGCGTGCCTTTCACACATCGAAAGCACACTTCTCATCGCATTGATCGGAAGGCTGAGCAGCACCATATCATCAGCATAACTAATATTTTTAACGCTGGTTCCATCCACGTGACAACCCTGATAAGTGCTACAGAGCTCAACGATCAATCGGTTCATACAAGCCACCTTGGCTCACTCCGCAATTCAGCCTGTATTCATCCGACAACGATCCTGCCCATCTGACACAATTTTTACCATTTTTTGATTACCATTGATTGTTTTACCAGAACCGAAGTATTGATATGACTTCCTTATCCACGGACGTATCATTCATAAGCTTCTGCCACAGCAAATCATACGACACTAGATCAAACGCCTTGGACAGGTCTAGAAAACACGCGTTAACAGGTGTTTTTCTAGACGTGTAGTACTGGACAGTCTGCTTAAGCGACAGTATGGCAGTTTCTGTAGATAGACCAGGTTTTTACCCAAACTGTGCATCATGCAATTCGATACGAGTCGCCATATATCTATCAAGAAAATTATCTAGTACCTTGGCCAAGACTGATCTGATGCTTCCCCGGTCTTATCTTTCACAACGGGTACAACTATCGTTTTCATTAAGTTGGTGGGCAGATGAGAGTGATTTAAAGAGAGTGAGTAAAACATCGCCAGCACTCTTGGCAGAGGTAGTCATACCCTGGAGATTTGCCCCTTACCATGCTTTTTTTTACAGTAGCGACACTTTTCGCTGAGAATCTCAAATTTAATTCCATCACAAAATCCTCAGTATCCAATATCTGCGATGTTGGATTATAAGTAGAATCAATTTTAAAATGTTTTACAAACAAGTTAGCTACGGGAGCAGATTCATGTTGCCCGGCTACACTCACAGGGATACCCGGTCCTGGATTCCATTTATCTGTATTAAATCTTTAGATTTGTGATGCTCGGCTAAGATGTCCATTTTCATTTTATTTTGGTTATTCTGGCATCATCTTAGTTTTGATTTAAATGTCTTCCTCTTCACACAAACAAATTGTACCTCTTTATAACTAATATATAATATCATACGGATCCCTAACATTTTTGAAAATATTCTATCGCATATGTTCATCAGGGATAATGAAAAATTGTAATGGAAAAAGAATTTTTGAAATTGGTCCAGTAGTTTCGGAGCCAATTCAATGCAAACAATCAAATTTTTCCTTTTGCTTTTCTTTCCTCTTTATAATACAAATATACATACAAAGCTCTGATTACTGTGTTAACGTTCAAACTTGTTTCATGAAAAAAATTCATGAAATATTATAAGTCGTAGTGTTAGTTTGATCTCACTCAAGTTTATGTCGAAAATTTATTCATTTTAAGAGATTCCTTACAAAGCTGTGATAATTATTATTAATGTTATTAATGTTTACTATAATTAGTACAAATTTAGGTAGTTTTATTTATACTTAAACATTAATTTTTTAAGAGTTTAAAAACTTAATGTTAGGAAAGGTGTGTAATTGTTATTTTTTATAAAGAATATAAGTCAGTTTCTCATACTTTGTGTTTCATTTAACACAAGATAATTATCGTGTTAAAATGTACTTCAGTTTATAACATAAGATGTTTTGTTAGGGATCCCACAAGGGGCAGGTAGTTTTTAAGTTAAATGAGTATTAGTATTACTAAGTTGAAAAGCAGCAAATGGCTATTAGCGTCTTTTTTATTTAGTTAACTAGAACCTGGTAACACATCATCACTAAGTAGGAAAGGCGTTTAAAAAAAATACTACGTTGAAAGGACGTTTCTAGCCAGAAGCGTCTTTTCATTGCAGTAAAACTTACTTTCTTATATTTTTTTTGCTAAAAAGAAAAGGAAAAAGTTATTTAATTAATACATAAAATTAAATTAATTAAAATTCTCATATAATTTCTGAAAGATCAAACAATATTACACACTTTTGTATAATAAAATTGTAATAAGGTTTATTTCCTTAAGCACAGCGAATTTTTTAATTTTTAAAACACGTTTTATTTTTTTTCTCCGTTTCGTACTTCATGTAGATGCGTCCTTTTACCTTATGGCGGCAGTATAAGAGTTCCATTTTTTGCCATTCGGCTACGGAACCCTAAAAATGGCAGTCCACGGGTATCGGGGTCCAATAAGCTATATTATTGTTAAGTTTATTTTTTATTTTTTACTGATGAGCTCACTCTTGACCTCGATCTCGCCTGATGGTAAGCGATAGATGAGGTCTACGATGGGACGAGCGAGCCCAGAAGATGCAGAAAATAACGGATTTTTATCTTTTCAGTAGTATTATTATATTTGACGAGAGAACAAACATACATCCATTTTCATTGAAACTGAACTAAAGATAAATAAATAACCAACTATATTCGAATATACCGCCTCGGATCGTTCCCGGCGCATTACACGTTAAGTATTATATTAATTCGAGGTAGGATGGGATGCACAAGGTTACACCTTCACCCTTTATTATTCAATTTAAAGATTAATTGAATGCTACAAGCTTTCAATATTTATTCACATTGAAGCGAGGGCTATATTGATTTTTAAAAGCTTTCAGTGATAGTGATGTTGATTAAAGTGTTTCCTCACTGCGAACACTCGGTTGTACGGTAGATTTCAGATTCGATTTTGGGTATACGTACCTATCCACAGAAAGAGGCTAAACGGGATGTCTAAAATAGGACTAAAACTTATTTGAAAAACTGCTTAGAATAAAAGAAAGAAATATCGTTTATTTAGTACACAAAACAAAGGGTATACAATAATTATATTAAACATAAAAAAATTAGTGTGGCACTCGGGGACTGCCGCGGTAAAGCTATTGCATAGCATTTTTTATCAACTTTTGCAATTATAATTATTTATTTGTTTTATTTATGCAGTATTCTTTTTTCTTTGATATATTAATTCAAGTTACACTTTTTGAGCGTGGTGACCGATAAGAAAACATTTTTTTTTATTGAATAAATGAAAAGTTAATATTGTTTAAAATATTTTTATTATCTTATAGACGTATGCGTGTAGACTAGCTGCTAACTGCTCATAGAAGCTAGTCTACACCCATACGTCTAGTCGCACGCACACAAACACCGTGCCGAAGTCTGCCGAACTGAAACGACGTTAGACGATGCACGGCTTTCAACGCCGCACCACTGTGCCGGTTGGAGTGGAACGTGATAGGTTTATTTTCGTTACGGAATTTCTTGATTCGGTCACCGCGCTCAAAGCCCGCGATAAAAGCTATGCAAAAACTAAATTCTAGACATGACTATGTGTCTCACGGCTGCGCTAAATAGGCCCAGTTTAGCAAGAATTCCTGACAAGCGATATCTTACGTTGATCTCGTGGTCACAAGCTACTGACAGTCTCACGATTTGGATGAAATTTAATATAGAAGTAGTTTGGAGCTTCAGGAAAGTATAGGCTACTTTTTACGCGAATGCAAAAGAAGAAGAGTTATGTTTCTAATTCTTTATCGTGATAAAATCCACGGAAACCGTGGCTGCTAAGTAGGTATATTACCACAAAATTTGACTTTGGTGTTACCAAGGGGTATCGCATTACCCAGTGACTGGGTTGTGAAGATTAGATAGACAGTCGCTCCACGTAAAACACAAATAGTTAACTGCATACGGTTCGACTAAACTGAAAAAACTAAGCCGACTCAAAATTAGTTCAGAAAACACTAAGCATATGATGATAATGATGTTTTATTTTATTTTTATTATATAAGGTACTGGCTTATTCACTAATAACATTTTACATATTTAACTTATACATCTATTGTCATGGTGAATTTGTCACTTATAGAAGTACACAACTTAAACATAAATAAATTATAGTACTATCGACCAATCTTCCGCATGCTCAGATGCTCACCTTTAAGGCTATAATCGCATAGCACGGATCACAACTCGATCGCCTAATGCATGTATTTTGACCAATAGGATGCTCGAAGCGTATTTTAGTAGTGTTCGTAATAGTAAGTATTAATATAATGTTACACGCCCTGTACTCACAAAATGTATATTGTCTCAAATTTGGCGAAACCAGGAAGGGATGTGGTTTGTCACTAGCTGCGCTTCCGCAGAAATATTTTCTTAAGTGAGCATGCGTATCTTTGGCCGATAGTACATACAAAACTGTGAGATCAGATTGAAATTAAAATTAAAGATTCTAAAATGAGCTACTTAACAATATAATACTATGGCAATATAAAAGAAATAATGTAAGATATATACATAAGATTTACTTACTCAATAAACAATGGATACTCTGTTTTTTTAATACGACTATTATTGTAAGTAAAACGACTGCAATAACTGACTATATTGAGAGTGCCAGAGATATTTATTATTATTATTATTTCTATAGCATGTGAAAAAATCTCAGTACCCTCTGAATCTATTTATGCATGAAACACTGTTACGTGTAAACGCTCTTAATGCCTGCATCGCTATATACCGGCGCAGAGTGAACTAGTCGATCAACGATTTCCGTTTCTCTCAAACTATGCATTACTGAGTCCCAGTTGCTAAATTCTTGTAGTTGCAGGTTTATTGGGAAACTCAATTACGTAGGCAAGTTGTTTTGCTTTAATCGGGACGTAAGCGCTTTTTAGTTTGCGATTATGTGATATGTTAGGCGATATATTATCAGAACACTTATGCACTGATTCATGGGGTATTTTTTTTTTATTTTATTGATAATAGGCTCACGTTTGACCACCATCTCACCTGATAGTAAGTGATGATGTGGTGGAAGTTGAAGTACGCTTAACCAGAAGTAACCTATTCACTCTTAACTTAAAGAACTCCAGGTTATAGCTATCAGAAAACACAGACTCCCGCAGGGAATTCCACTCCTTAGCCGTACGCACAATGAAGGTATTCCCAAAACGTTTTGTGCGTATGGGTGGGATGTCCACCATGTAACGATGGCGCATCGCCGTTTGTCTTGTAGTCCGATGATAGAATGGGCTTGGCGGAATTAGTTTGTGTAATTCCATCGCACACTTCCTGAAATGTAAATTGAGTCTTATGAATTCATTCTTTTTTTTTTGTAAATGCGAAAGTTTAGATGGATCCACACAATCCTGCCATGATTGTGTGGAGTGGATAAGATTGAAAACGACTAGACCTACGTTTTTCCTTAAAAAAGATACTTCACGTCAGCATGCGTGCAGTCAATATTTTGGATTAGGACATAAGATGCTATTAATCAGTGAGTTTATGTATTCTTGAAGTCGCTGGCAGAAGATTCGTATCTTATCTAATACCTAGGTGTCGTGTAGGTACTATAAGTAGCAAGGTCTGCCCTGTTCTAAATAAAACACAATAACTATGACAAAGTGTAAGTTTGCGTAATTACCGTAAATCTTACATCTTTATAATCTACATTTATTTATTTCAGGCTACCAAGGCCCGTAGACAAAATACATCCAAACAACTTACTATAAATTAATACATATTTTTTTAATTAGGTAAATAATAGGTAACTTGGCCCTTACAAATAAAATACATTCTTTTACACAATAAACTATACAATGTGTAACGGAAACCCCATATCTATCCAAAAGGGCTGAAGACAACATCTGGTATGGAGTTCCTATGCACAGTTTCAGCTCAAAATAACTGACTCAAAGAATTGATACCAAATTATCGGTTTCATATATTTCTTGAATACCAATCATAACGAACGTGTCACAGCACTATGAGGGTCAATAACTTTCCACGTCACTTGTCAATAACACGATAATTCTCTTCGTACTTCTTAATTTGAAAAATTCGGTCTCTGGTATCAGTGTATCGATTGAAATTGATTTCTAATAAGTTCCACACATGTAGACTTAGGATTATAAAACCCTCATCACACACCCACACATCGTTTGTTATCTTCCAAAGAAGACATGCACTTGGTATGTATATACCCTTTAAATTACACGTTCTATACTACACTACTTTTATAAATAATATCACAATGCACGAAGTGGCGGCGTCCGTCGTGTTACGCTGCAGGGTGTCACGTAGTCTTCTACGAAATCGTCGATACATGACACCCTTTGGCCAAAACTCTTATTCGAGACAAGTCACCAGTTGGAAGGTCGAAAGTACTACAACTACATTAGAAGTTAAATTTACACTAGTCCCCATATCTATTATTATATTTTAATTTTAATTCATTTATTTTGCTAATTAAATAAAAGGCTACCATAGCCTTAAAGTAAGCCATATATAATAGCAGATCATGGAATGCGATAAGGCCGCTCTATCGCATTCCGTGATCTCTTGCTGGCAACCTGGAATGGACAGTAATTACCTACTTACTTTACACGGAGCTGGCAGCTGTGGGAAAATAGACATTTTTAATTATAATATAGTGTCCAACTCTACATTACCTATTTGTAAGAATGGATTAAGACGATGGGTTGCGGGAATATTCTAATGAGATACCGAGGCCTTGGAAGGCAAAGGCAACTAAAGGAACAGGGTGGGTTATTAGCAGTGATCGGAGTAGGAAGATTGATTTTACGTACTATCGGCCAAAGATACGCATGCTCACTTAAGAAAATATTTCTGTGGAAGCGCAGCTAGTGACAAACCACATTCCTTCCTGGTTTCGCCCAACTAGAGACAATATACATTTTGTGAGTACAGGGCGTGTAAAATTATATTAATACTTACTATTACGAACACTACTAAAATACGCTTCGTGCATCCTATTGGTCAAAATATATGCAATAGGCGATCGAGTTGTGAGCCTTGCCATACGGTTATAGCCTTAAAGGTGAGCATGCAGAAGATTGGTCGAATGTACTTCTTGCATCATGAATAGTCATAGAAATCATAACATGGATAAGCCTTTTTTCCGGGATTTCATTTTAGTACTTACGGAATTGAATCAAATATTGTAAATGTAAAGATTTTTAAACATTTGAAATTTATAGAATGCGATAGTTAAACGTTTAAAATTGTTTTTTTTTTTCTTATTTATCAAGTAATAAAGTGAATCTTACTTTTGTGCGTCCATTCGAAACTTACATATATGTAAGTTTACCTTTAACTTGCAATAAATAACTACTAAATTAGTCCTATATGACTAATTTAGTAGTTATTTATTGCAAGTTTAGTATCTGCTGCTTGTAATTATTATATTCTTGAATAAATAAATAAAAAAAAACTTTTTACACTCCTTATTGTTTTTTTCGCATTCAGTGCAATAACTTTTTATGAATATGAAAACAGGTAAAAATGAAATACATGACGGAGAGGGCACATTAACGTTATCCTTAGGCAAGCCTTCCTCCTCGTACATCTTCAGCAAACAGGAAATAATACCATGAACAGATAGTGTTGATCTTCTTTAATGATTTCACAAACTTTTATAACCGAAATAATCACGAATTCTTGCGATGGAAACGGATGAAGATTGTGAGGTTATCTGCTCACGCACACGTTCTATGGCAGACTGACTGACACCATGCTACCCCGCTCTCACTTGTCAACCAATGACACTTTGTTATCAAAATGACACTACCCCCGACACTGACAGTGACAGCTGATAGACAAAGGCAGATGGAATGACGTCACTACCGCCATTTGACATCAGTGTCACATCAGCGTCAGTGTCAGCGTCAGTTGTCAATGTCAGCAGTGACAACCGACAGACATTGGCAGATAGAATAACCTCACTACCGCCACCTTGTAACCATTGTTAGAAGTCTCTTAATATCTACGCCTTGCTGCGACACGGCCGTCCTGCGCTTCACACGTCCTCGTGTGGCTCATCTGAAATAGAAAGTTCTGTGTACATTACATTGTTTCGGCCATGCCTGACCAAGATAGGTCAGCTTAACCAGTATATCGCTTAACCAGCGGCATCACTTAACCAGCGGCATCGCTTAACCAGCGGCATCACTTAACCAGCGGCATCACTTAACCAGTGGCATCACTTAACCAGCGGCATCGCTTAACCAGCGGCATCGCTTAACCAGCGGCATCACTTAACCAGCGGCATCACTTAACCAGCGGCATCGCTTAACCAGCGGCATCACTTAACCAGCGGCATCGCTTAACCAGCGGTGTTGCTTAACCAGCAGCATCACTTAACCAGCGGCATCGCTTAACCAGCGGCATCACCTAACTGGTGGCAAATCCATAGCGAATAACATGGCAAATTATGTACTTACACACTTTTTTTCAAATTACCTTAATGACGTCAAATCAAATTAAATCAGTGTTAGCCGTCAAGTTCACAATTATCCTCGAATAAATCCTCAGGAATTTCACTACTGGGCATTTTACGCATGGGCCATGGGCGTATTTGTACGTCCGGTTACCATTAAATGCTTTGAGTACATATCGGTCACTATGTAAGACCTCAATAACGCGGAAGGGTCCCTTAAATTTAGGGTCCAGCTTGCTCTGATTGCGTTCATCATTTTACAGAAGAACGAAGTCGCCTACAGTATAGTTTTGGACTTTTGCCTTTGTACTGTTAAATCTGCCTTAATAGCATTGCCTACTTACGCTCTGTATCAAAGTACACTCCGAGCTCGTAATCTTTAGCACTAGAGAACATTTTGTTAGCACATGAGTTATAGAGGCCTAGCTACCTTCCCAAGGAACAGTTCAAGAGGAATCGATCTAGTGACCCTATTAATGGTGCAGTTGAGAGCTAGTTGAACTTTCGGGAGAGCATCTTGCCACGACTTTTTCACTAGCCTCAACTGCAGTGAGCATATTTTGGAGCGTACTCATAACCCGCTCAACTGGATCGTTAGCACAGGAACTTTCTGTAGAAGTCAGATGCAAGTCGATACAATAGGTTTGCTTGAAATCTGCACTAGCAAAGCAGCGGCCCTGATGAACGATGAGTCGCTTAGGGGTGCCGAACAAGGAAATACTGCTCTTTAAAGCTTTTATGCTACTCACAGAATCAATACGCCGAGTATAACGTAACAAAACGATCTACGTTCTCGTTCCACCTTTTTAACAGGTGTAGCCGGAAGGAAATACCTGGATAAAATATCCGCATGACACATACGCTTCTCATCCTTGTATACAATCTGAAAGTCGTAAACTTGTAGAAATGCCCACCTTTTAGGTACGCGCGGGGTCAGATCAACCTTTTTGCGGGATGACTTTAAAGAGTCCGTTACGACTGTGAACTTATTGTCGTGAAGGTAATGCCCGAAATGCTTAATGGCGTTCACAACAGCCAGTCTCTAACTCATACAAGTGATATTTGGACTTTGCGGCTGTGGTACGCTTACTTAAGTAAGCCACTATGAATTGTTTGCAATCTTTTGTTTGTAACAAAATGGCACAATAACCGATTGCACTGGCGTCCGTATGAAGCTCAATTGGACAGTCAGGATCAAAATCATTAAGACCGGCTCGGATCCCTATGATCATTTGCCTGATGCCTTCATGTTTGGGCTTGCATTCAACGTTGCCCTTACTGGAGCTGGTGAGAGCGTGAAGAGGAGCCATTATTTATGCAAAACTGGGGATAAATTTTCTTAAATAGGACGCTAGTTCTATGAACTGACGTAATTGCATGACCGATTTAGGAGGAGGCAGGGCAATTCGATCAGAGATAAGTGGAAAACGGTTTGGTACGGTATTATCGTTTAACTCTCGATAATCTACGCACATGCGATCAGTGTCGTCCTTCTTTTAACTAAAAGAATAGGACTGGCAAACGGAGACAAACGTGGACGTATGATTTTACATGCGAGTAACTCATTCGCCTTATCACGAGCAAGACTACGTTCCTGGGGGCTAAGACGACAAGGTCGTCGATAAACGGTTTTAGAAAGGTCAATAAGGCGAATTTTTACAGGGTCAGTATTAGCTTGGCCTGATGAAGTGCTGCAAACGAAGTAGTCCTTAAACTCAATTAAAATATTTAGCGAACTGGGCTTGCACTCTAAGGGAATGCTACTGTCGATATTTTCACAACTAACATCACTATTATTATCATGGACAGTACATGCAATTATTGAGGATTTAATTTTGGTAAAAATCACTCGGTCAAAAGTAACATGAATTTCTAATTCTTGAGTAAACACTACCTGCCCAATCACAACGTCATGTAACAAAAATTCATCAGGCAAGGCGTGAAATAGAATATTGAAAACAATGTCGTTGATAATATCTGATGCCCTAATCTGCGTGGTACTGTAAAAACTACTGTACCCAATACCGGTCACCTTTACTAAATTATTTTGGCGTTTACCATGAAATTTTATTGACACTATTTCCTTAATAAGTGAACACTCTGCTCCCGAATCGAAACGAAATGAAAAGAACTCACCGAAGTGTTCTACAACTCCCATTGGTACACTGACTGCGCAGACTTCAACACGCCGCTCCACCGGCTTGCTGGTTGTATTGACAGCGGTCCTCTTCGCTTCTATACTGGCAGCTCGAGGGCATTTTGACGCATAGTGTCCAACGCCCCAACAATTGTAACACGTGATGTCCGTAGTTGTAAACTTCGAAGTGGCTGCAAGTTTGTTTGCTTCTGCGTGCGGCGCTCCAGTGCTACGATTATCTCTATCTTTTCTGAGACGACACGCAGAAATATGGTGGCCCAATCTTCCACAATGTGCACATTTAACCGGAGTCGACATCAGCTTGCGTTGTTTTAGATCAGAGTTATAATTGTTGTAGTCACTAGTTGGTGCCTTTCTTTTAATGTATGATAGTGCTTTTAACACCTGCTGCATTTTTATCCTAGTTTAGTAAAGCAACACGGTTGACGCGGGGTTCTATTTGAGCTATGTGTGCCATTACAGTAGAGATAGCGATTTGCTCTGTACTCAGGTTCTTCCAGCGTGACATCAAATTATTCAGCTGAGTAGCAGCGTAATTTGCAAGGCACTCACCTTCGTTAGGCTTGCTGTTATAAAGATTGATGAGTGATGAAGCAGCAGTCTCCGAAACATCATAACGAGCGGTGAAGGCTTCTTGAGAATCCTTCCATGTCATGCCGGGAAAAGATACTTGGGACAGCCAAGCCGACGCCTGACCTTTTAGCGCTTCACTCAGAGCTATCATCAATGGAGCTCCAGATAACGATTGGTCCACCATGCACATGTCTGCCGTCGATAACCAAGCACGTGCGTCCACTGATGTCTTCTCGGGGTCGAATGTAGGTAGACAAACCCTGCCACTCGTTGTCGGTCCTTTCATAGCTCTGATTATGGCTAAAAAATTCTGATTTTGTTGCTCTAATAACAATTTCCATCTTTCCTCACTATTGTTCATCGTGAGCTGCAGTGCAGAACGTGGATCACATCCCACTTCTGATGACGGAGAGGGCACATTAACGTTATCCTTAGGCAAGCCTTCCTCCTCGTACATCTTCAGCAAACAGGAAATAATACCACGAACAGATAGTGTTGATCTTCTTTAATGATTTCACAAACTTTTATAACCGAAATAATCACGAATTCTTGCGATGGAAACGGATGAAGATTGTGAGGTTATCTGCTCACGCACACGTTCTATGGCAGACTGACTGACACCATGCTACCCCGCTCTCACTTGTCAACCAATGACACTTTGTTATCAAAATGACACTACCCCCGACACTGACAGTGACAGCTGATAGACAAAGGCAGATGGAATGACGTCACTACCGCCATTTGACATCAGTGTCACATCAGCGTCAGTGTCAGCGTCAGTTGTCAATGTCAGCAGTGACAACCGACAGACATTGGCAGATAGAATAACCTCACTACCGCCACCTTGTAACCATTGTTAGAAGTCTCTTAATATCTACGCCTTGCTGCGACATACACATTACAATATTTGAAATTCCTAAAAAATCTTAAATATTACAAAATCCCGGAAACCCGGAGGCATATCCATATTAATATATACGTGCCAGTTCCAGACCCCAAATCAATCTACCTACTACGATCACTTGTTATTAGTCAGTATAAGCCTGATCCTCCATTTCACTTCACCAAGAGCGGTTCACATTCGATGATTTTTACCCCGAAAAACAACACAAAAAAAAGGTTGTACTGAGGTATGATAATAGCCTTACCAATTTCCACAAGCAGATATCTAAATAAATATAACTCAAAGGTGACTGACTGACTGACATAGTGATCTATCAACGCACAGCCCAAACCAATGGACGGATCGGGCTGAAATTTCGCATGCAGGTAGATGTTATGACGTAGGCATCCGCTAAGAAAGGTTTTTGCGAAATTAATAAGGGATCGGGATTTACACGGGAAAAACTTCCCACGCGAACGAAGTCGTGAGCAACTGCTAGTTTACATATATTAGACAAACCGGTGGCTTATAGTTATTTATAATAGATTGTCACGATGAATACAATAATGCATAGCTATATTAATATGGTATATGATATACACATACGTACATCGTTCACAGGGTAAAGTATTGCTCTAATAAACAACAATGATTTACAATTATGATATTTTTTTTATTGGTTTTAAGTAACACTTTGACACGGTTTTTTTTTGCAAATTTAAACTTAACGAAGCGTCAATAGCCTTGTGGCTAAGTTGTCGGACTCGGTTCGAACCTGACCCATTACACTATTGCCATGGACTCACTCCAGACACAAGCATATTTAGCTTAGGTGAAGGGGTTTATTTTAATTTTATTTATTTGGCTAACCAACAACTGTTACACTTATACATTTAAATAAATAAATTAAATATTCTACAACTATCTACATTAGTGTAACAATTTCTTAAAGGTTATCACCGCATGCCCCATTATGTAAGTAGTTGTTATGTCTGTTACAAATTACAAACAAAAACTGAATTAAATTGCAATAACATTACTAACATGAATTTTAAAATAAATGTAAAAATAAAACTGAGTTAAAAAAAACGGAGAGTTATAATAATAAGTTGGATTGATAAATGTTTACAAGAGTATAATAGAAAGTACATTGTTCCCTCCCTCCTATCCCTTTAAAATATGTCTTTCTTATTTGACAAACCTATGAAAAAAAAAAACTAGAGATCTTCTTTGAATTCCCTAAAATCATTTAAACGCATTATCACTCTTGATTTGGCAAGGTAGACCAAGTAAAAAAACATAAAATAATATAAATAATCACTATGAATCAAATACTGTATTAAATTAATTTGTACACCATCAAATGGTCATTTATTTTATGAATTTTACAGTATTTGATTTTAAAGTTGGTTTAGCTTTTAATTACATAATTAAAAGAGATAAAGCAATTTGTACTAATATTTAAACATTCGATATAAAAAAATCATTAATTCAATTAAATAAAGATGTCAAGGAACACAAACCAAATACATACATAATTTTATTGGACTTTTATCGGAAAACAGGAAACACAACACACAAAATCACAGTAACATAATACAACAAACAAACAAACTTTTCCACTTTATTATATTAGTATAGATCGATGCCTCCCACGTAAGTTGTTGTAAGCCACAAAATCGCGATTTTGTGTTTTTCACGTAAAAGTGTCTAATTTCATGTATATTATCCTGTCACAAATATATCAAATCCAAAAAACTATAATTTCAGGTAGTTTTGAGACGCATAACGTCGTAAGTTCCGAACTATTCCGGCGCAGATTATAGTATTATAATTTGCAATGGTTTACAGCGGGCGGTGTGCGGGGGTGAAGAGCGCGTATGCACCACGTATGAGTCACATAAAACAGACTACGCTGGAAATCGCTGTCGGCTGCGCGTCACCCCCGTTTTGTTTAGTGTTGATCTAATAATTGTGTAATAAGACTGTTAGTTAAATATTTTCTTATTGTTTCATAAAGAAACGTTATCAAATACAAACCAGAGGACGCAAACTATGTGATATGGTTAACAATGCCAACACACAAAAATATTAAATTGAGGAAATATCTATGGAAAACGACGATATCACAAGAAATCAAATTGAAAGTACCGATTTTTATGATTCATCTTTCCGAAGTATTCAAGGTATGTTAAAATTTAGTATCTGAATTGGAATATTTTTGTTAATTGAAGTGATGGTGATTTAAAATGTGGTATAGATTACATACAACAATATACGTTGCTGAATTTAGAAGTATTTTAGGCTAAGTTATACATACAACATTTTACTTCGGAATTAGTTGTACTAAACTAAATTGTAAGATGACATACAATGATTTACGTTGCCATATTAACTGTTTTATGGTGAGTAAGTAATACATACGGTACGACTTTCCATTGACGTCCGCCGAATTGAGGGTGGTAGGGCCGTGGGGGGAGGGGGGGGAGGGGTACTACCCCCCCTTAAAAGGAAAAGTTTCGAAGCCCCCCCCTTTTCGAGTATTTTTTAGTTTTAATTTTGAGGTTATTTTAAGGATTAAAATTAATAATAAGTGTAAAAATCCAGGGGCCCCCTAGAGGGGGGGGTAGGGGGTTCTCCCCTACGGAAGGGGGGAACCCGCTTCATCAGAATAAAATAGGGGGACTGATTCAAAGGGATTTCTGTATCTATTTTTAAACTGCAACGTCTCCGGCGCTGCGGGAAGAGCAGCCTCTACGCCTTTGCGTAACAAATCGCAGGCATTCATCCTCGCCTCCACAGCTTCGGCTTGTTGGTCGCCTTCGGCGACCAGCCTCAGCCGCTCCGGCTCGTCCGATGCCTACGATTTGTTACAGCAGGCGGAGGCTGCTCCCCCTACGCGCCTCCGGGTCTATAAAAACACTCTAGGGGTAGGACAGACTCGTAACAGGTGGAGTCGGGGTCAATCAATTCGGTTCTTTGACATAAGTTGAACCTAACCTACACAAACGATGACTGACGATGACAGTGACAATACAAAATAGCGTCAGTTTTACGTTTCGTTGCACAAGCCGGCAAAAGACGGTAAACACTACACATTTTAATTTTAATAGCTCTTAATGAAAATAATGCCTAATTTAAATGTAAACTGTTAAATATAATTATGTGTGCATGAAAAGTATAGAAATAAGTACACAATATAATTATTTACGTAAATTTATATAAAATAAAATGTTACCGAACCTAAGACACCTTAACTGCAGGTAAAACGAAACGTTCAATGCTGAGAATTCTATATAATCTGTGGTAGGGATTGACATAAATACTGTAAAAATAATTGATTTTCAATAATTTTTTTTTCAAAAAGAACGCGTCTCCGCGTATTGAAACTTTGCGTGTGTGCTTATAATAATGTAACCTTTCTGTAAAAAAAATATCAACCCCCAACTCGTCGAACGTCAATGGAAAACTTAGCCATACATACAACAATCAACGTCGCTAATCACTGGTAATGTGTATGTTGTATGTAATATTTGCGGTTTCCAGATGTAACCAAACTTATGCAGAATAATGATTGTGATTCGTGGGGTGTTGTAAGGATGTTTATGAGATTTTCTACTAAATTATATTCAAATCTCATTTCAACGGAATATTTCGTTGTTTCAGAGTCACCCTTGCCAGTAAATTTTAACGAATCTGAGATCAATGAAGTGAATAATATAATAGGTGATGACTTTTTCGGAACTACTTTAGACACTAATACTAACGATCACTCTTGTCTTGGCTCTGCTCACCCATCTCCTGACTGTAGTATTAACAACTTGGATTACGACTGTGATAACCATTTTTGTCCGTATTACGTTGAAAAAGAAAATATACCCTTATTAGATCAAAGACCACTAGCTCAGGAGTCACCTGCGTATTTTTCAGACTGTTCCACTCCTCAAGTCCTCTATCTGTTATTTCTAATCATAGTCCACGTGTAAGCAAAGACAAAGGTAATATAAGAGGAAGACATGTAAAAGACTGGATAGATGTGAAAAGAAAGACTTTAAGGAACTTGGGAAAAGAATACCTTTCTAAAAAAGGAGTAGTAAAGGCCAGTAGAAAAATGGGTCCACCTTGTCACTGCCGTATGCAATGTTTTAATAAATTAAACGAGGAAGAGAGGAAGAATATTTTTGATAGTTTTTGGAAACTGGGAGACAGGAACAAGCAGTGGATGTATGTGGCTAATTTAGTTACACGGAAGACTAAACGTCGAATGTATACTAATACTGTTTCAAGACGTAAGTATACTTTAAAATACAAATTGCCAGTTGCCGGTGATGAAACTTTAAATTATGTAGACGTGTGTAAAAAACACTTTTTGAGTACCATCTCTGTCAGCGACCAAGTTATCAATACAGCCCTAGATAAATTAGATACGACAACGGCAACTCTAATCCCCGATCAAAGAGGCAAACATTCAAAACAACCTCGAAAATTGACTGAATGTGTTAAAACCAGTGTTTGTGACCACATCAATAGCTTACAACCAGTTGAATCACATTATGTTCGACAAGATTCACAAAAGCTGTATTTGGATGGGGATTTGAATTTTCGCCGATTATTTGAATTGTACAATGAATGGCTTCAGTCTAATACGTACGAAGAGAAAGCTGAGACTGAGAGACAGTATCGCGATATTGTGAACCAAAATTTTAAATTAAGCTTTTATATACCAAAAAAAGGCCAATGCGACCAATGTCATATTCATAAAAATACTGAAAATCTTACAGAACAACAAATAATGGAGTTTGATAACCACGTCACAAATAAAAAAATATGTCGCAACCTTAAATTGATAGACAAAACTCAAAGTAAGTCTTCGCAGGGAAAAATCGTCACAGCAAGTTTTGACTTCCTGAAGGTTTTAAATGCACCTCATGGTCAATTAAGTGTGCTGTATTATAAACGCAAGTTGTCAGTTTTTAATTTTACCTTGTTCGATTTAGCTAGGAAAAAGGCTTTTTGTTACATGTGGCACGAGGAAGAGGGTAAACGTGGTGCCAATGAGGTGTCAAGTTGTCTGTATAATTTTATCATAAAAATGCTTGACAGCGGAGCACAAGAATTTCGATTCTGGTCTGATAACTGTGCAGGTCAGAATCGCAATCGAATTGTATTTGCATTTTATGTGTATATGGCTCATAAATTCAATATTACAATTAAACATACTTTTCTTGAAAAAGGACACACCCAAATAGAGGGTGATAGTGTCCATGCCCTTATGGAGCGCTGTAAAAAAAATAAACTTATTTATACACCGTTGGAGTGGTTTAGCTTGGTCAGATGGGCAAAACAAGACGGTAAGCCGTATAACGTAATAGAAATGAAGCATACAGATTTCTTCAATTTTAAGGAACTATTAACCGGTCGTAACTGGGCAAAAAACATTAATGGTGACACAGTCCAATGGACCAAAATAAAAGAGGTGAAAGTTTGTTCTGGAGATCCTTTCAAAATTGAATATCGGTATGATTTGTCAAACTGTAACATGATGACTATTGCTATTAACACCAATACGCGAAGGCGCCAAAGGGCTGACAGTATGTATCAATCAGTAGCCCCTCTCTATCTTAACCTTCTTTCTATACCAAGAGCGAAATTTAACGACTTAATATATCCCTGTGTGACAGCGGGTTAATCCCAGCAACATATCACGATTACTTTAGAAGTTTGTGTGTCGAAGAGATAACTCGAAATGATTCTGATGATTCAGAATAAACTATTTTGTAAGGATTTTTTATCAATTTTTTAATCTCAATTATTCCTAAATCTGATCTCAGACAGGTTAAAGGATATAATAATGAAACAAATATATACAAAAATAAGATTTTTGTTTATGTTTATTAGACTGATCTTTTCGAAATTATGATTATATACTAGTCTACTATAATAAGTTTTTTACCTGATTTGAAAACTCAGTTGTACCTATCTGATCTCATTATAATGATAAAATATTAGTGATAGACATGTTTAGACTCTAATAATGTTGAGGGTTAAACAAGGATTAAAAACAGTTTTTATTGCAGTGTAAGTCTTTTAGAAGTTATGATTATTCTATTTTAAGAGGGTTCAATAAATTAGTTATTTATGTTTACTTTCAGATTATTATCTAATAGTTATATTGATTAAAGACCGTAATTTTTTAAAATTGTATTTATGTAAGAAAATGCAAGATTTTCAGTATTTTTGAAATTCTTGTTTTAGTTTCTGTTTAGAAGTTTATTTATTTAATTAATAAAAGATTTTATGTTCTTCTAAAGCTTAACTTTTACAAAAAGGTATAGTTATTGTAACGATTTATTATTGGTTTAGTATTGTATGCACAAAACAGTGTTGTAGGTAGGTACAACAAGTTGATTTATGGACAATAAACGAAAAATCGCAGAAAAAAGGTTATATTTATTTTATAATATCTAATAATGATATACATACCAGACCCTATTTTTTTTTTAATTTGTCGTATATTGTTGTAACTAGCATATACAACTTGATGCGACTCTTGTATTCCAGTGTACATTCATGTAAGTGACAAATACAACAATTCGCAAAAGTCCTATGCCGCGGTAAAGTGTTGTAACAGCAAAATCTCTGAAACCTTTAGTATATTTAAATTATGTCATGCAGTAAACACTAAAGTATTAATAACTATATTCACATACTGAATTCTGTAAAGATTAATTGAAAAATGCAGTTTTTATTGCTAATAGTATCTTTGAAACGCTCTCCTGTAAAATTGCAATTTATGGGTTACAACAACGTACGTGGGAGGCATCGAGATAAAACTCAATTGAGAAATCTTGAAACTGCCTCGTTGATCTAGTAGTTGCAAGGGCGACTGTTGAGCATGAGACCTCGGGTTCGATTCCCGGGTCAGGCATAGGATTTTTCCTGGAATTTTTCAATTGCAGCCTGGAGTTTGCAAATTGTTAGTGTGATTCCTCCATGTCTTGGATAGTACGTTAATTACATATTAGACAGTTTTTATAGGTAGAAAATCTGGCAAAAGTGTTATTTAATAATCAATTTGCAAAATAATAAATGATAGTTATTTTGCAAATTGATTATTAAATAACACTTTTAATAATCAATTTGCAAAATAATAAATTCCATTTATTTTGCAAATTGATTATTAAATAACACTTTTACGAGTCATTAAATGGAGGTCAAATTAGCAGTCGCTCCATGTAAAACACTAAAACTCAGCTACATCCGATTAGACTGTAAACCTCAACATAATTGGGAAGAGGCTAAGTAGATGGAAGGGTTTTATAATCTTTTTTCTGGTGGAAATAATCAAATGATTCCTCCTGCTCTGTGTGGATTAGCAGCGAGTGTCAGCCTCTTACTGACTTGCGTTCCTGGGTCGCGGTGTCTCGTTAGAACACCGCGGGGCCCTTCCATGGTGCTGGCTGCTTTTTGAAGCGCGTGTAGAACATGACGTGTCGTTGACTCGTGAAGAAATCCTTCATTAGTGTAATCTAATATTGTCATTTGTCTAGTTGCTTTTAATGTTTTATAAAGCTGCTTGTTATGTGAATGGGCGAACACTGTAGACTCTTAGATTCGTTTTTCTATATTTGCTATGCTAATTGGTCAATACTGTCCTTTCATACCTATTAAACCTGTATTATGGATATAGGAAAATGAATGACGTTTGGAAAAGGAGTAACCATGGAGTTTCGTGCTGGTTCTTTTCCATAGGAAACGACCGATTGGAACCATGCACTAACTTCTGACGTTTTATAAGTGGCCATGTAGGCCTAACTAAAAAAGTCATGCTAGCGAAGGAGGAGGCTGAACGCGCGATGGGGCAACTCTCTTCCTCACGCCCCAGCCGTCGCGCGAGACGCCCCGGGCGCGGCGATCACCGTAGGCGCGGGCTTGCGGACGGTGAGCAGGGGTACTCGATCGTAGCTCACCGTCCGGTAAGGACCTAGTTCCGAGTCGGCGGCGCGTCGTATTCCACGCTCTCATAGAGACGTCAGCATTAGTGACAGGGTCCCATAGGGCCATTGCCTGCCGGGGTTGCAGGAATGTTCTAACGAGATACCGCGGCCCCGAAATTTAAGGGCAGCTGAAGGAACAGAGTGGATTTTTAGTCAGTAGAAGTCTGACACTCCCTTCCGCTCCACCCAGACCAGGAGAAGTCATATATATTCCCATCCGGAAAAAGAGGCTTAACTAAAATAAAATAGTTTATGTTTTAATCTACCCTTAACACCGGTAAGGAACAGGGACATTAAGCGCCACTACACGCGACAATGACGACAATGATAGATTAAGTTGATGAATGTCCCTGATAGATTAGGTACATAAACTCACGTCCGGCGATGGCCCTTCAAACGTTATTCACAAAAGCCATTATCGTAATAAACCAATAGCTGTTATAACACCATAAATGCTTCAGAATAGTGTGATGGCAAATGTAGATCGTTCTAAGGAAACTTGGGTGGCAAGTAATAATAATAAGCTACTTTTTATCATTATCTGCTTAGCCTTTTCTCAACTTTGTCAGGGTTGGCTTCCAGTCTGTAGTGTTTGTATCTATGCAGTAGATATTTACACTGTCTCACGTACCACTCTAGAGGGGGCTGTCAAACGTCAGTCGAGTGATGAACGCGATAGGTACGCATAGGAGCGGTACGAATCGGACGGCGCCTGCGGGCTAGGTGGTTGTAGTGAGCCAGTGACAGTTAGTGTTCTTACCTGAAGGACCCATGGGTCCTACACAGTCTAACCAGTTGCAGCGGAGTGCATGTAACCGCCACAACCCAGTAACTGGGTAATACGCTAGACTGGTGATTGATGTTAAGCGTCAATAGCCTAATGGATAAGGTGTCAGACTTATGATCGACAGGTCCCGAGTTCGAATCCCACCCATTACACTATTGCCGTGAACCCACTCCAGACACAAGCATATTTAGCTTAGTTGGAGGGGTTAACAAGATTGCTAGTAATGTGAATTTTAACCAACTTGCTAGTAATCTTAAAAAAAAAAAAAAGGAATAAAAAAATCCCGGCTTCTGACTACCCGCAAGGACTGCCAAAGATCTATAAATGACAGTCAGGACCAACGGCTTAACGTGCTTTACGAAGCACGGAGGATACTTAATATGATAGGATACTTATGTTATGATATTCACCCATCTATGAACCGTCTTCAGCATGCATTGCTTAACTTCAAAAATCGACCCATGTGACTATTATTTAGTCAACACAAATATAATAAGCTTTCTTTTTATATACATACTGAATTGTTTTCCTTTGGGAATGAACAATAGAATATTATTATATTAAGCTCTTCACATCGTTATGAAGTAAGACGGGTTTTCTTGGTCACGTAGTATACGGGTTTAGGAGTTGGGAGTCTGAGGGCGTCTTGAGACGCATGTTGTGTACGAGTATATTAAAGTTTAGTCGTTCCATCTTAGCGGATCATGTTATGATTCATTTCTGTAATATTTCACTGTAAGACATTTCTAACGTAAGTAAGTAGTAAGGAAATAAACATTTATTATTATTTTAATTTCTAACTTGTTTGTTGTTTTGCATAGAGGTAGATTTCTGTAATCAGACTTCAAACTCAGAGATCAATCCTCTGGTAATGTACATAAAATTAATGTTATGACCAAAACATATGTGTAAGAACCAAGTACATAGGTATTTTTTTTTCAATGGAAGCATTATCAAATGACTCTTTCCGCTCTGTGTGAAGAAGACTTTTACACACTTTTACCCACTCTGTTCTATCAGTTACTCTTATATCCCGGGCCTGCGGTATCTTGTTAGAACATTCTCGGCGCCCCGGCAGGATATATGTAGGGTTGAGATATTTTTGAGGAAATCAATTGTTGGGTACCTGTTTGTCGATAAATCGAGAGGTCACGGTCACGGTTAATTAGGACCATGGAATGACTAATCTTTTGACACCTTTATACAAGGTGGGTAAGATGATACGACCATAAATGAAAACACCGACTATACTAATCCCGAGGAAACCATAGTGAGGATAAAATTAAATGTAACATCAAAATATTTTTTCTTTTTTATTTATTTATTTTTTTATTTAAAATAGGTTCGCGTTTGACCACCATCTCACCTAATGGTAAGTGATGATGTGGTCGAAGATGGAGCACGCTTACCTAAAAGTAACCTATTCACTCTTGACTTAAAGACTCCTAAATAAAAAATATATTTTCAAATAATTGCAATAAGACGAGTAAAAGTATGAAATTGTCGTTTTGTGGTGAAAGATGCTTCCTTCATGTTGTGGGAGCTTTTTGTGCTTAATCGCAGGATAATTGACCCTGCGTTAAAGCACAGTAGCTAAATAGAGGCTGTGGAAAAATATGGAAATAGAAAAACTATCCTGATTTTTTTTGTACAGACTATGGAGATCATCATTTAGGCTATGGTAAAATTATGGTCGTATTGTCTTCTCCACTTTGTATATAGTTTACTAGCTCTGCCTTTTTGTGCATATAAGGACATTGGTTCATACCTATGTATAAGACCTCCGAAGAAAGTGACTTCACATTTCTTTCCAGTTCCAAGCTGAATACTAAATTATCACATCGTAAACTATCTATCGCTTTCCATCAGGCGAGATCTAGGTTAGGAGAAGACTCATCTGGAATAAAAAAAGTAGTCGAAAGTCGTACTTAGGTATTCTATTCCACCAAACAATGTTTAGTATTCCGTGACACGTCTGGCAGTAGTAACACGGGACAATCCTTCCCCATTTCCTGCCTACCATAAAAGTCGCACATAAAAGTTAGTTCGCAATAATACCATAGCACAACAGACTACCTATTTACCAAGTAGGTCATTCATAAACACTAATGAACAAGCTACATTTGCTAAATTGCCTCTAGCGTACTGTGAGGAAAATCTAGTAATCTAAATCGGTCAGAATTTCGGCTACAATTATGATTTTTTGGTTCTGAAATTTTATAAGGTTGATTTTGGTCTATCAAGGAGCCCGTGCCTTAATAATATCAGCTGAATGGGTCGACCATTAATAATATTCCACATAATAATATTCCACAACTTTTTCACACAACGCCATCTAGTCCCAAACTAAGCAGAGCTTGTGGTATGGGTACTAGACAACTGATAAACATACATATATATTTCTAAATACATACATATTATAGATAAATTACACCCAGACAAAGAACAAATGACCGTGCTCATCACACAAACATTTGTCCTGGGTGGGAATCGAACCCACGACCTTGCGCACAGCAGTCAGGGCCACTGACCACTATACCAACGGGTCTGTCGAAAGCCAGGAAATCTAAAACCTAGTTTTAACAATGGGCGGTCTTATCGCTAAAAGAGAAACATTGGATTGAATTGAGTACAAACGGGTACAAAAGTAAATTGGCACAAAACACGTTGCACCGACCATAAATAAATCGGTACTACGATAGAAATAATGAAAAGTTGTTTATGGCTTGTATTCTAGAACGATTATTCAAACAGATGCATCGATTTAAGTGTTGTATTTCATAGGGTTTCGTATACGAATCGAAATTTAAATTTCGTTCTAGAACAAGCGCTTCATTTTTTTTTACAAATTGTGCGTCTTTTTTAATAGGCTTCCAAAACATCCAAAAGAGGTTTCACGCAATTTTTCCCTTTTTTCCTGCCATACTCTATGTATGTATGTACAAATCGTCAGAAAAACCTCAGATAGATAGATAGATAGAATATACTTTATTGTACACCAAAATATAAACACACCTATTTAACAATATTGCTTATTCTATAGTAACAATGGCGGTCTTATCGCTGAAAGCGATATCTTCCAGACAATCTTTGGAAGGACTTTAAAAACTTTAATTCAAGTTGGGAGGGCTAAATTAGTGTACTTACTACATTACTCATAAAAACAGAGAAACAAAAATTATTTAAATACTAAAATAAATAAATATATGTGCAAATATATAAATATATATATAAATACAATACATATGTATTCTTTAAAATCATGTGGAGAGAAAACAAAAGAATAATTATAAATGAGAAAGAAAATAATTAGTAACCGAGCTTTTAAAAGTAGCCAGTGACTGAACTTGTCTTACTGACACCGGCAATGCATTCCTTAAACGAATAGCTTGCACCGTAAACGATGAGCCATAGAATTTAGTGAAATGTGCAGGCATTGAAAGTCTCAAATTCTCCGATGATCTCAAATCTCTAACATGTGTGTCATGAAGGAACTTAAAGCGTTCTTTGAGATAAAACGGAGTTGTAGGATTGAAGAGAATACTGTAAAGTAATGATAAAATATTTGCATTCCGGCGAAGGCGGATCGGCAGCCACTTGAGTTTAATGCGAAACTCAGAAACATGATCATATTTGCGCAAACCAAATATGAATCTAATACAAAAATTTTGGAGTCGTTCAAGCTTATCTAGCTGCACTTCAGTAAGATCTGGATAACTTGCACCAGCATAGTCGAGAACAGGGAGAAGAAGGGATTGGGCAAGCGCAATTTTAGGGGCAGTCGGCAGGAAATTGCGCAATCTGCGTAAAGACCCCGCAGAGGCAAACAGTTTGCGGCTTACTTCTTGCAACTGGGGACCCTAAGACAAATCCCTATCAATATAAATACCTAGGTCTTTTACTGAGTCACAGCAAGGTATAGCAGCTCCATCAAAAACGATTTGAGGAAGGGTCGTCCAGTTAATTTAATATTATATATTATTATTATATTATTTTATTAGAATAGGTATTTATGTAATATTTGCTGAGGAGACAGGCCATTATAAGCCCTCTTTCTATGAGTATACGGAGGTTTCCACGAAATGGTTTATCAAATTGCTACTGACTAAAGTCTTGAATTTAAATCCCCAAATTAACTGAAGTAGCTTCCAATTTTTTGCGGACTATATCTTAGTAAGAATTTTTTTGAAAATGCTTTGCTCGGTGAATGGAAACGGGCTTTTATTTCATGTTTAGATTAACCGTAACAAAATAACAAACTCGTATTCTTGAATATTAGATTCGAGATCATTTGAATCTGCGGCCTCCAGCAATGTCGTCGTCAGTGAAATGTTCACTTTAGCGTTGTATGTTTAAGTTGATTTCATGGTAACTACTACCGGTCTACCAGATGTACTACAGAGTACCATCCACATTTGGTTGATATAACATTTTGTCATACTAAGCGCGTTTCCTCCAACTTTACTGTACGCACGGCCAAAGTCCCACACCTTGGCCGTGCGTACTCTGCCGGATTGTGTGTCCTACTACATTATGATCCATCAGCATTTAGAGCAAGAGTGAACAGGCATCTTCTGGACTCGAATCATCGTAGACCTGGCCATCAGGCTTGATTGAGGTCAAGAGCGAGCTAATTCCAAGAAAAAAAAAAATTAGTATTAAATACGATTTTAAAAACATAGAGAAACATAGTTTTCTAAGGCTTTCTACGACCTATTTAATCAATAAAGGTTCTACCTACCTACCTAAAACCTACAAGGTTCCCATATAATTAAACCAGTATAGATTGTATGGACTTTAAAAGAGACAGACCCCTGAGTTTGTTTCGGTGTTTCTTCTCAGGGTAGTCGTAGTAGTAATTTACAAAAAAACTACGTGTAAAAGTGTTATTTAATCACCAATTTACAAAATAACGATCATTTATCATTTATACCAATGTTACTTTATAACGAAAACATTTTCAGATCTAAAAACTTGAAACTATGAAAACGAAAACGCAGTTCTATTAATAAAAAAATAATTTAACCACACTCATTGCGGTTTGTACTCCCCGGTAACATATTCAACGTATCTCACTTTAATTAACTGGACCGCAATCAAGCTGAGGATAGCACAAATTAAGCCATTCCAACTACCTATCATATTTGGAGCGTATAATTTAATATACAGAATGTTCACATAGACAGCCATGTACTCTGTTAATTTAATATTTGGCTATCAACCGCTGTGGAGAGCCTCAACGGAGATTGGTCACGTATATAATTTCCTTAGACTTTTTCCAAACATGTCGGGTAACCAGTAGCTGAGTAACACGTTATCCTTTGGCAAGTCTGGTGTCAGTGGTTTACTTTTCTGGCTTCTGAATACGCATAACAAGATTTAAAAATGACAGCCAGAACCACGGGCTTAACGTGTTTTCCGAAAAGGAGAAATACTGATATGTAAGAATCGGGCGCGGCTTTTGTAGGTCGTGGGTAGGGTTGCCAGATTTTTTTTCAGCCTGTAAGGGATAAATCTTTAAAAAGGCAAAAAAATACGGGACTTCAATTTTTTATCCGGGATAAATAAAAAACCAAATTATTTACTACGCGCATGTTTTAACATATTTAAATAGTTTTAAAATATAAAAAAATCAATGCAATTATAATCATAGTTAAATATTGTAATTAATACGCTATTTATTAAGTTGGGGGTACACTTATTTCGTACATCAGTCCACTTTAACACCATTTGTGAAAAACTCCTTCTACGAAGCAATTAGAACTAGGGATACTGAAATAGAAACATTTTAAGACTCTTCCACTTTTCAATTGCACCTATTGTTTTGTCGGCAGAAGATGTAGCAGCAATATCCTGGCTTTTTTTAATTATCTGAAATACTTCGTATAAGTAGTCCATATTCAACTCATCTCATCCTTAAAAGTTCCCCAGTTTCTTGGAAATGGTTTTAACTTACTGGTGATTTAAAGTATATAAACAGCACCTTAGAGAGGATGTTACTTACTGAGAAATCGTACCGTTGCGTTGTACCAAATAGCTAAGGAAATTATTGTAAAAGTGTAAAAAATCGCCTTTTATGGATTCCATTTGATATATGGGACAGAGTCGGTCCCGGCGGGACAATTGAATTTATGCCTGAAATACGGGACGTCCCGTGAAATACGGGACGTCTGGCAACACTGGTCGTGGGTCGAACCCCGTCAGGCACATTACGTTGTGTAATTTATATCATCACGATTGCTCCGATTTGAGAGCAATCTCTCAAATCGGTGAAGAAAAACATCGTAACGACATGTCCTATGTCCTAGGACCAAAAATATGAAGACATCCACCAATCCGTCCGTGTGTCACTGCTGGGTGCTAACTGAAAACCATTGCTGAGTGTCCTTCGACCAGCAAATGCTGAGTTGGTTGGTAACCCTTTCAGTCTGGACATGCTCAGCGAAATGTTTTGTGTTATTGTTTTTTTTTGTAATTTTCGATTGTATGTTGTTGTGTGTGTCTCAACGAATAAATGTTTTTCAATTTCAATCCGCACCCGTGTGTTAGATTACAGCCCATTCTTTCTCATAGAGAAGAGACCCGTGGCCCAGCTGTGGGAGCAACGTAATAGGCTGAATTATATTATAACAATCGGTCGCCCATTGGCTCAACGACCAACTTCATCAAGTGATAGTTAACCTTGAACTTTGACCCTTGTGTCTGTTATTATTTAACCATAAACTCCGAATATTGATCACGTACGCATGAGATATTATAGCGCGATCACCACCAGCGATTTTCAAACCCCAGGATGTTCCTTAGAAGTTCGTAATGGAAGACGGCAAGGCGTGTGCGCCTTAGAGATCGGTCGGATCATGTCGGTATGGGTAAATTAATGGTGAAAGTGTTGCTGCGTCGTTAGTCTGACTGTTTCGTTGGTCTAGTGGTCGCAAGCGCCACTGCTGAACATGAGGTCTTGGATTCAATTCCCATGTGGCAAAAAGTGCAATAGGGTTTTTCTATAAAAAAAATATTTATTTATTTATTTACATATACACATACAACTATCCTTACAGGTATTAACCCAATGCGATAGCGTAGCAAAAAGAAAAAAAAAGTATCATTCCCTTGCAGTCGGGTAAAAAACAATAAAACATACACAAACAAACACTAATTATAATAACATATCACAAACAGTGCTGACCTTGTAAATTCACCCAGAGAACAAAAAAATAGATCTGTCTCGCTAGTAGCAATAACGTTTAGTGTGTTGAGTGCACGCGTCAAAGGCGCCTGCCTCAGGAGGTTGGTACGAGCGCTCGGAACCACCAGCAGCTGCGGCTGCCGCCGTCGCCACACGTACCTGTCCGGGACACACAGGCTCATCTGCCCTAAAATCGTCGCATTATGCACCTTCCCACGCAATATCTATACTTCTATACTAATATTATAAAGCGGAAAAGTTTGTTTGTTTGCTTGAACGCGCTAATCTTCGAAAGTGCTGGGTGGATTTGGATGCAATTTGGTATGGAAGTAGCTTGAAGCTTGAGGAAGGTTATAGGCTACTTTTTACGCGACTGCAAAAAAGGAGAGTTATGTTTTTACCGTGATAGAATCCACGGGAGCGAAGCCCCGCGTGAGTACTAGTTTTAAATAAATATGAAGTGAGTGCCACTTCCCTCCTAACCCTTAGTTCATTGTATCCCACCATACCCAGAATAAATATCGTAGGATACATTAATGGATAAAATGGATACACACCATAACCCAGTAGTAGCTATGAGTTTTAAGTTGGGTGTGTGATACCCCCTTGCCTCGAAAAGCGCGTTAAGCCGTTGGTACCGGCTGTTATTTGGGCATCTTTGGAAGTCGTTCGTCTAGCCAAGGAGTATCATGTTACCTAGCTACTGGGTTTTGGAGGTCAGAAAGGCAGTCACTCCATGTAAAACAGTAATACTGAACTCCGGATAGCCTGAAAGTCGAAATCTGTAATTCAGAAAAGGCTAAAAACATGATGAGTGTACTGGTACTGGGTTAAATAACAGTAGTATTGACAGCAATATGGACTAACATTTCGATGCTCAATGAGAGCTGCGATTTTTAATTCAGTACAAGATACAGCGAAACAAACATATATACAACGTGTAATTTAAAGGGTATATACATACTAAATGCACAGCTTCTTTGGATGATAACAAACGATAAAGCAACGGTTTTGTAATCCTATGTCTACATGTGTGGAACTTATTAGAAATTTCAATACATTGATACCAGAGACCGAATTTTTCAAATTAAGAAGAACGAAGAGTATTATCGTTTTATTGGCAAGTGACGTGGAAAGTGATGACCCTCATACTGCTGTAACACGTTTGTTATTACTGGTATTCAAGAAATATATGAAACCAATAATTTGGGGTTCATTCTTTTTTTTGAGTCACTTATTTTGAGCTGAAACCATTACACGTTGTATAAATAAAATCAAAACATCTAAATATTTCACCAAGGTATTTAAAAACATTCGAAAGCTTCGGAACGCTGCAACAGATTGTATACAAAATAGCAATCATTTTCAAACTGCGCTAGACAAGAAATGGTAGAGAATAATCAACTCCAATAGCATTATAATGAAAAAAGTTGTAACTGTTTGAGAAACTGGAAAGCTTCGTCATTTTCATTAATGCAAACTTATGCTTGTTGAAGTCAAACGAAAACAGATTGTCTTTATTTCTTTGTTTAATATAACTTTCCATAATACAAGCCGCGCGGTTTGGTTCTAAAGTTAAGAAACGCTTTTTGAAAGCGTTCCGTGAATGAGTAACCAGTAACTATCGCCAAAATTCTGCAGCTCTGTTATTATGAATGACAGATATTAAGCATTTATTCTGTAAATCTTTATTTTTTTGACCCTGGCCTCATCCACACGACGTTTTTTTTACATGGTTCTCATATGATGTGATCAGTGCGGATTGACATAAAAAAGACGTTGACCTCTTAGTTTTGTTTCGGTGTTTCTTCTTACGTAATCACCTATTAAACACTGGCCTGGCTGTGCCAAATTGAAAAATAAATATCATTTACTATATGTATTTTTTTCATCTACTTTTTTGCGTAATTTAAAATTTATATTACGTTCTGAGCGTGTATATTCAAGAATAGCTGTGGTTACTGCTAATTGAGTGTGCATCATTTTATTATGTTCATATGTATTTATGGTGTAATAAGTATGTTTTAAAAATTCATTTTCTGTGTTGTATTACTTATTGGTAATTCTTTATAGATAGAGAACTTAATAGGTGATTCTCATAACTTAATCATTATTTAAGAAAAAGTAAAATATCCACTTGGTGACATAGCATAATACCTACCCATTTGTTATATGTATAATGTGTAAGCGGTCGTCAGCAAAGAGAGACCCTCTTTGCTGACGACCACTTATACTTCCTTAATTAATAGTAATTCCGATTTATTAACCCCAAACCCTGATAATTAACCCAGATCACGAATCCATTAAGGGAAGGTACGATCATCACAGTGTACTGAGGGTAGCTTTGGTGTTAATTAATAATATTTTCGATTAACTTCTAAGCAGACAGAGGTCGCACATTATGGGAGTACTATTTTCATCCCGCGACTTCGATCGGGTGGCAGGGTTTTCCTGCGTAAATCCCGATCTCGTGGGAATTTCGTGATGAAAGTAACCTATATGTTATTCCAGGATGTCACCTATCTACTTACCAAATTTCATTCGGATCCGTCCAGTAGTTTTTTTGTAAAAGAGTAACAAACATACATACATCTATACTTTCATCTTCACAAACTATGGCTTTTATAATATTCGAAAGCACATCATTAGATTTATGTAAATCCATTATGGTTATTAGGGCAGTTACTACGATACGGTGATAAGTACCTATTTCCTATCATGGACGGTAGGCAGCCGGTCTCAGCCAATGACATAAAAAAGTGCTCCTACGAGCTAAGTGTTTTTTTAGTTGTGTCTATAAGTTCTCAGATATGTTAGCTCAGCTAGTCCAGCCAATGGGAACGCCTCCACATTATGTTTGATCTACCTGACTTGTTTTCATGGAGCCGTCTGAGAGCTTTCCTCTTGGGCACGTGTTACCGTGCGAAGTGCGAACCCAAGTCGGCTGTAGCAAAGATAATCTCCACAAATAGGGACTTAAGGATGGCTCAGATCTCAAGTAAATATGCGGCCTGTCTCCACAAATAATGACCAACCTATCTGGCTCCGTCACCTATACACTTGACGATATTGTATCAGCATTAGTCGGAGTTTGCGTAGCTGATTTTCGGACTAAACATATTGTTACGCCAGTCACTTAGCTCGAAGTTTCTCAACGTACTTCGCGTACGTTGAGAAACTTCGACAGTAATTTAGAATGTTCGAGACACTAACGCCACCTGGCGGCGAGTAGCAGTACTGAGTATATCGAGAAAGTTTGATTGACTTCTAATACGTTCGAGACACTAACGCCATCTAGCGGCGACTGACAGTTCTGAGTATCTCGAGTAGCTTCAGGAATATTCTTGGCAGTATAGGCAGTGAGTCGATTTTACAAGAATGTTCTAGAACTCATAGACCGGGGTATAAATAGATCGCAGAGGAACGGAGACGGTTAATTTTTGTTTTGTGATTATTTAATTAAAGTGTTAATTTTGGTTTAATTGGCGTTAATTATTTCTATCCCGAACCCCAGCTCGTAACAATATTTAAAAAATTTGCCATCGACACGCTAAGAAGAAGAATGAATTAATTTATGACTATTGCAAGAAGCGAATTCGAGAGCGCGCGTATTACACCGCTATCCATTCTAAAGCATGAGTTTTTGCTAATAGTTATTGCTAATGCTATGCTAATAGGTAATACTAATAGGTAGGTACACTATTCTCTTAATGCAGCACGAGAAAAAACAGTTACAACCCATTTTAGGCTCTGTTATGCCCGGTTGCACCTTGGTTTGGTTTGTGAAAACCGTGGCAAGAAAGCATACAGATGACGCGCTACTAAACTTCGTTATATTTCATCATCTAGTCAGTTTCTTTTTTGTATTCTGTATGGTACCTACTATTACTTATTGTACTTCAAAAATATAAGTAATTACACTAGTTTAATTTTCGTCAGACAAAATATGTTACCTTTACTACAAGAACTATTGCATAACAGAAAAGTAATGATCAGGCAATATTATTTTCACCTAACGTCCATGTGACGGTAACGACCCAGCCAAGCCTCAGATGTATTTTGACTAAGATGTAGAGTTATAATCTTGGCACTACCTTACATGAGATCTGATAAAATTTTGGCAGTGTGAGTCATATGGTAGTCTTGACAATATTTTATGTTTTTTTGGCAGGATAACATTTTCATTAGCGAAAAATACTACGAACGTTTTTTTTCTATTATTAAGATGTACTCATAAATATGTATGTGATTGAGGACGTATGGCTAAACACCACTCTTCTTTGCCCACAGGTGGTGGCAGAGTTCGAGGATGTGGAACCAGACGCCTTGTACGATGTCCTGCATGACCCTGAGTACCGGTCGGTGTGGGATACACACATGCTGTCCGCCGAGGATGCGGGACACATTAACGTTAACAACGATGTCGGATACTACGCGAGTGAGTATATCTTAGTCATTGTTATCTCAGTTAAACTTAGTGAAATTAACCTCTAGCGCACTGAGTATAACTCGGTGTCGGAGATACATATGCGGGATCTCAGTTTAACTCAGTGAAAACAACCTGCAACTCACTGAGTATAACTCGGTGTGGAACGTGGAATATTCATATGCTGCCTTGAACGCGGTACAAGTCAACTTTAAAACGATGACGGATACTATGCGAGTCCGTATATTTTATCTCTATATCTTACTGTTATCTCAGTTAAACTCAGTGAACACAACCTGCATCGCACTGAGTACTATTCGGTACTAGTGTGAAGTAGTACTACGGAATACATAAGGAAAGATGGCAAACGTACCATATTTATTTATTTAAACTTTATGTACAATAATGGTACATGGGCGGATTTAATGCAACAAGGCATTAAACTTAGTAGGTACTATTATTTACTATTGTAAATAATAACAAAAATGTGAGCGGAGTAAACGAAAAGTTGTAACTTTTACTTCTGGATTATTTCAAGAGAATCACTGGTTTAGTAGCACGTTGATTTCTAATTACTCAGTGCGTAAATTTGACGATTGACGGTACCAATCTAAGGATAAAAATATACTTATGGATTCTAGAAAATGGTCCCTATGTATATTGCGTATTGATGTCACGTAAGACTCGATAAGTACTCGGCCCCATGGGCCTATAATATTTCAAACCCAAACAGTTCAAACATGGGAATATACAGAGAAGGGTGTTAAGTCCTGGAATCCCATTGAAAAGGGTGGATCCTCCGACTAGACAGGTGTTTTGTCTGGTGGACAACTACCCGATATTTGTTACATGGTGATTTGTATGTACAGGATTTCTATCATTAGTTTGTATGTTGCGAGAAAGATGTTACTACAGCTCCCTATAAGGTAACCTTACCTGTTATATGTCTAAAGAAATGTAGGTGCCTTAGTCATGTGTGTACCTACAAGGGAAACTGTTTGTAGAGACTGTACGTTGTCTTTATTATGCCATTTATTTATCATAGATATTTAATCATTATATGTATATAAGTGGATGTACTTTCACATACTTTCAACAAAACTATATATATGAGAAGCCTTTGAATTCTTTTTATAAATAAATATAAATAATTCTTTATTGGCATAGGTACAATTTTTTACAGAATAAGTGCAGCCCTGCCTACCGAGTGAGGTGTAAAATATCTGTATTTCGGTAGGCAGTGGCATCCTCTCAATAACAGGTTGTGCTACTTTTATACAATGAACCAATCTATGTTATTAAAATTACAGCAAATTAAATATATATATTTATCAGTTAAAACAGTACATACCACATTTTTTTTATATTTCGCTTATACTTTATCTGTTCTCACGTGCAAAAAAACTGTTATATAAAGAACTAAAATAACTAGTACATTTTCTTACTAAATAAAACAAAACACAGTACATTTCTTTCTAGATCACCATCAAAGAACATTTCCTCTCAACTTTGCACTGCACTAGAATTGGAATCAAAAGATGCCGAGTATAATCTTGCTCCGGAAAAAGAGCTCATTAGTAGCTACAGCCGTTACAGTTTCTATCTCCGAGCATTTAAGTGACTTAGAAAAAGCAAGCTTTTTTAAATTAACACTTACTTGCTGACTTACTGTTTATAGTGGGATATTCACTTACTGTCTCGCATGCACGTGTTTGATGCTGAATAGTGTTAGAAAAAGACTTTTTTTTTGGTTATCGTGGAAATCTTTCGGAGGGAAAGCCGCAGGAATCTATCTTCAAGGTTAAGCAACGGTTCCCAAGGTCATTCCGTGGATGGGTAACCATCTCAACATAAATCGAGATTCCACCGCACCTCGGAAGGCCTTGTAGAGTTGTGGAATATTGTGGAGTTGTGGAATATAATAGAAAATCTAACACTCGGGTTACCACGGGGTCAGCCGGAGGACACGGTGGAGCATACGGTGGAGGCGTGCCCTGCTTGGGCGGAGCACCGCCTTATTCTCGTGGAGGCGATCGACGGCGGCGACCTTTCGCGCCCGGCCCTGGTTCAGACCATGATGCGGAGCGAGAGGGAATGGGATGCAGTCGCCTCCTTCTGCAAAGCAGTCATGCTAGCGAAGGAGGAAGCCGAATGTGCGAGGGAGAGATAACCCTCTTCCTCACGCCCCAGAAAAAAAGGGTTACTACCCCCGTAGCACGTTTGATAGCACGATACCCCTATCGTGCTATCAAACGTGCTACCTAGATACTGGGTTTTGAAGGTCAGAAAGGCAGCTCCATGTAAAACACTAGTAGATACTCATCTGCATACAGAATTCGACATAGTTGGGGAAATGCAATAAATATAACAAGTATTCGATACTTGTTAGTCTATTTGAATACACCGAAAGAAGAAATATTATAGACATTATAAGTTTTTAAGCTAACATGGTCACTAACAGTATCATTACCAAATACGACAATTTCAACCGGGAGGATGGGTTTCAACTGTCGAGGGCCTGGAATCCAGTGGTTCAAATGTGTAAAAACCGAAAAAGTTCCGTAGAAAGTTCGCGAGTCGACACGGTGAGTTTTGTGTGTCGGGAACAAAATCGAGTGTTTAGTGATACATGTGACAGTGGTAGCGGTGTCGCTAACAGAAAACGAACGAGAAAGAGGGTAGACCGATTTGTCTGTTCATAAACTTCCACCCGCAATTACTTCAGTTCATCCGTGGTCATGGCGCTTGCAACAGTGCCGAAATATCGGAAACTCAAACAAAAAATACACATGGTAAATATCCCGTTTAAAGTTCTAATGATATTATAGACATTCACGTGTAGCAAAATGTGTGAAATTTACTAGAGTTGCTTACTTGTGGGCATGTCTGTAAATCATTTATGCGGGATCATGCTTAAATACCTCATCTATTCTAGCAATCCTGTCCCCGCCTCATATTACTTGGGATCGGTGCTAATCGTTTTCGGCTTTCATTCCAGCCACCCAACCACAATCCCATCTGAATTATTCTATCACTACTCCCACTTAACATAATTCATACTCTTTCTGTCACACGCGCTTCATCCTACCGCTTCAAATATCTCGTGAACATACTACCCACTTTTCTGAACTTAAGAGTGTTTACACCTTACCGTGTTTCACAAAAAAAATTCAAGCAAGACCTTATTCTTGAGAATTTTAAAAACGATTTTATTAAAATTTGGTATACATACGCAAAATGTATTAGCCTTAATAGTCAGTTAAGAACTTTTTGAAAGTTATTCAGAGGGAAAGGGGGAGTTATTTTTCACTGTCTATAGGAAACTTAAAATTGAACTCTCTCTCTGCACTCGAGAAGTACAAAACACAAAATGTTTAGGGAATACTTTTATGGTGCGTACGGCTAAAGATTGAGACTCCCTGCTCTAGTCCATGTTTCCTGATAGCTATTACTTGGGGGTATTTAAGACAAGAGTGAATAAGTTAATTCTAGGTAAACGTGCCTCGACCTTCGACCATATCATCACTTTCCATCAGGTGAGATGGTGGTCAAAGTCGAGCCTATTTTCAATGAAAACAGTTCTTCAACCGTTTAGTTCTAAGTATTTCGTATAAGTATAACTGCAAGTCTTGTTTAAAAATGTTTTATCATTTCCAAAAAAAGGCCTTGAAGTCTGTATGAAACACGATAAAGATTAAACGCTCTTAAGAGAAAATAATGAAGATAAATGCTTGCGGTTATCATCAGACGTTCTTGAAACAATTATTTATAAATTGGCACTTAATAGAGGCACCGCTGTTGTGCTGGACTGAATTAGCGCTTGATTGATTAGAATCAAACCTCCCCTGGAGGCAAGTGTGAAGGCTAGAAAATTACTTACTTCAGACTTGTACTTGTATGGTTAGGTGCTGTTATTTATTGTACGAAATATACTGCTAAAGCAAACGCCACAGGTCAGCTTATTTATAAAGGCAAATTTAACTTAGAATTAACTAAATTTTCTGGCATCGGACCTCAGTGTGATTGTTTTCTACAAATTTAAATTAATCCATATACATTATTATAGAAAAGTATTAGCTTCCTTCCGTCTTTATTTAAAAAAAAACGTTTAAATGTATCCCATCTGTACCAGGAAGTAGACTTAATATTAGGATAATACCCACTTAGAGTACGTAGAGTGAAAAATGAATGTAAAATTACTGGCAATGTGGGTAGAATTCACCACGGAATAGATGAATAAGGTTGGAATGGTAATGTGGGCGTGGCGAGCGCGCCACATTTATGATACGAAAATCATAGCGCGACCGATTAATTCATTCACCGCATTTAGTGCGCTTCGAAATACTTTGGAACACAGAGCTCTGCTTTAAAATGCCGTGTTGTGCAATTATAACCTGTAAAACAAAAAGTTAGACTACAAGTATAGAGCGAGGAGGTATATCTTTCCATCAGTAAGTCAAAAATAACATTTAATTACAATTTTATTTGTAATAAACATAAAACAAAAGTATTCTGATTACTATAAAATTCCGAACATTAACAACATTATTGCAACAAGATACAACAAAATATACATTGCCCGATGTGTACTCGCTTAATCAACGCAATGACCAAGTCCGTTTACAATGTATTGCATCTTCTCACAGCCTCTCACTTCAACCATTGACGTTTCGTCCTTTGCCCTGATTGGCCGTGATGCACGGCACATGTTTATCGACAGTGAGTTACCATCAGTAGCAAGCTCTCGATTTAAGTGTGTGTAATTTATTTGTGTGCGTAATTCGCATACGTAACGGGCCTCTTGCTTGTAGTTGAGCTGTGGGAGTGGGAGACAAGCGGCAACACGCGTTCTCATAGAAATCAGGAACTATTTCCTTTCTAACCTCTTTTATCTGTTCTGTGGAATTCACAATACTTGCAATTCGAGTATGTTAATACCTCCAACTAAGCTAAATACGCTTGTGCCTGGAGTAATTTTACAGCAATAGTGTAATAATAATAATAACGTTTTATTTGGAAAAAATAATGGGTGGGTTTCAAACCGATAATGCGGAGACGGGATGATAGCCTGTAGAAGCTGGTCGTTGCTGGTGGAGTAGAAACCAAGTGAGCCCGAGGTCGCTGGCCATCCATATGGTCTGACCGAGGTAAAGATGCAGCAGCTTCAAAGAAATTTCACCTGGTACGATCGCCAGGGACCGATGGAGAACTATCATCAGAGTAGCCAATTACAATCAAGATCACGATCCTCAGTAATGAGGTAATGATCAGAGAGAAAAGCCTTCACTAATTTACTAAGTTTATTTAAACTTTCACTAACAATCAAGCGGCATAAATTATTCAATTGTGGTTTTGTTTTTGTTGTAAATCTGTTGGGGTTGACGAATTTTGTCTGTCAGTTCAATGTTGTATTGTACTGTTGTGTTGGTTAGCTTTTTATGTATACTTACGGATAACAAGTAATTTACAGTTTAAAGTTGGTATTTAGTTGATCGTGTAGCAGTTTATTTAATATTAAATTCTGGATGGCTTTGCAGGCGGTAACAGCTGTTGTTCACATCAGCTAAATGGCTGATGTATAGGCAAATAAGCAGAATGGGTGACGGGAAGAAAACTTAAACTTTAATATCCCAGCTATGGGACAGCACATGCTTATAACATTATTATTATAATTACAATATTCTTTTTGTATTGACGCCATCGTTACATGGTGGACAACCCACCCATACGCACAAAACGTTTTGGGAATACCTTCATTGTGCGTACGGCTAAGGAGTGAAATTCACTGCCGGAGTCTGTGTTTCCCGATAGCTATAACCTAGAAGTCTTTCGGTCAAGAGTGAATAGGTAACTTTTAGGCAAGCATGCTCCATCTTCGAACACATCATCTACCACTTACACTTACTATCGGGTGAGATGGTGGTCAAACACGAACCTATTATCAATAAACAAATATAAAGAAAATGAAAGATTGACATATTTTAATACATACATGAAACGCGCAACAACTCGCACTGAGCCTGCGTGGTGGATTACAGCCCATTCCCTTTAGTAGAAAAAAAAAACCTGTATCACAGCAATGAGAACGTTAAAACTTGATAATGTTATGGTCGTATCTTGGAGATCACCTTTTAAGCAAATAGTTGTTTCTGATAGTTATCTCCGTTCTTCCGCGGACTGTGCAAAACAGAAATAAAATTAAACAAACCAAACGTTAATAAGCCTTTGAAGGCATATTAAACATAAATGAAGTCTTAAAAAGAACCTTTAAAGCAATAGTGAATAGGTACCTTCTAAGCTCGCTCGTTCCATCGTAGACCTCTATGGGTTACCATCAGGCGAGATCACGGACAAAAGCGGGTTCATCTATACTAATATTATAAAGCTGAAGAGTTTGTTTGTTTGTTTGTTTGTTTGCTTGATCGCGCTAATCTCAGGAACTACCGTTCTGATTTGAAAAATTCTTTCAGTGTTAGATAGCCCATTTATCGAGGAAGGCTATAGGCTATATATCATCACGCTAACACCAATGGGAGCGGAGCAGTAATGAAGAATGTTTCAAAAATGGGGGATTTTTTTTTCCACGGGGACGAAGTCGCGGGCGGAAGCTAGTCAGTAATAAAAAAGGAAACATTGTCCAAACCAATTAATGTTATTTCTATAAGTGATTTCAAATTCTTAAGAGAAATCTTTGACCGTAATCGCGAACTACTAGAAACTTCTTAGTCTTAAAAGACATTAAATTAATTTTACTTTTATGTGACATTGAGAATAAATTCAGCGTGGCCAGATATCCATTATGAAGCTCGTAAACAATATCCCTCAGTTCACCCAACTTATACCTCATAAGGGCCCGTGTATGGCACTTAAGAGCTGACTTAAGCAGCGTCAGGAATTACGCCATTACCTTAACTTAATAGTCTTACTTTAACGGCATGGCTAAGGTCTTTTTATGAGGTCTTCAGGCGATTGAATAACTTTTACGGCAGGTAAAACTAGTTTTATTAATGTGGACCGTGTAAAGTTCGCTTTGTGTCATTAATTTTCAGGACATTACCTGAATCTATTAAGGGCAGGATTCAGTTGACGTAAGTAACGCAGGAGTAGTAGAGTTGCCTGGGGAAATAGATTATTGAGTAAGTCAAATAATTAGTTACAAGCATGACTTACGAATTGTAGGTTGTGGGTTTGAATCTTAGGAGACAGATTACTTTGTGTATTTTTTATTAACACCACTGCTTTGAAAACGGTGAACTGAAAACAATTAAATTCTTGTAGGTTTAAAGAATATTTTCGTCCCCCCATCTCGGAAAGAGTATTTTTGCTCTTCGATATCTGAGTGCAAAAGCCGTTTTTATCCGCTAGAGGATAAAGTAAATTGAATTTAGAACATCGTGTATACTAAGTTTGTGAATTCAAAACATCATTAAACCTATTTACTTCTACCTCCATGGGGCCGAATTTATCATACAACTTTTTTTAATTTGTTAAAAACTCAGACTCTGGAACCTTCTTGGTGTACTTACTTTTTTTAATTTGCTTTGCGCGCCATTTTTTTTGCATTTAGTCATTTCCTCGCTGAGGTGGGATGAAAAGTTACGTGTTGCACTCGAGTGCAAAGATTTTTCACCTCGTGCTCTTTTGATTCCCTCGCTAACACTCATGATTCTAATGTTTGAATCACTCGCTACAATCGTGATTCAATTTTAGAATCCTTCGCTTGCTCGGTCATCAAAATTGAGCACGTGGTTAAAAAGCAACTTTGCAATCTTATATAACAAATAACTATTATTTCTCTTAAGAATATTGCACAGTTCCTTGTATAAGATTTGTGGTTGAATCATAATAATTAGTCGTTGCATCTTGTAGAAGAATACACGAAGAGGCAGTATAGGGAAAAACAAACACAACAGAAATGTAGGTGTATTTTTCCGGACAATATTTCGTTTGTAATTCATCATCTGCCCAGCTTTGGTCGGCTTCCAGTTTAATTGGGTGCAGCAACCAACGTTAAAGATGGAGGGATCGCTTATCTGACGTCCACAACACAACAACTGGGTCTCCTGACATGGCTGACTAGTGTTTGTTCTGTCTTTTGACTACCCGTAATGACTGTAAAAGATGTGCAAATGACAGTAGGCTTAGCGTGCCGAGGTTGCGGGAATGTTCTACTGAGATTCTGCACCCCGGAAGGGCAACTGAAGGAACAGGGTGGGTTTTTAGACAGTAGAAGTCTGGCCCTTTCTTCCGTTTCACACAGAGCGGGAAAGTCACAAAGCACGTAATTAAAGATGCTGAAAGAAAATTTGAATAAAATAATTTAATTTGATGATTTTCCCCCGAAAAAAAGGCTATCTTAGCGTGGTTTCCGTCGGGAGTCAACCTAGCAATCGTAGCGTCGTCGTGGCCTACGGGCTACGAGCAATGGGTAGCTCGCCGCCCGACTGAAACCAGGCCCGTGTAGAGGGCGCGTCATGTTCCACACGCGCCTCAAAGAGTGTCAGCAAATTGTCGGGGGCCGTTGTCTGCCAGGGTTGAGGAATTGTTCGAAAGAGTTACCGCAGCCTCGAAACACGAAGGGCATATGATGGAATACGGATGGGTTTTAGTCTGACACACCCTACCGCTTCGCCCAAATCGGGAGGCAGTCATTGGATGATATCCTTAAAAAAATGCGTGGTTTCCGAGGTTACGAAGGAACCTCAAACTATGCACTAGCCTTGAAGCTAAATAAATAAATTCTGCAAGTTAAATAAAACGAAAATCTAAAAACTTCATATCCAAAGCCTACCATGAATTCACTATTTCCCAAATAGAAAAAAATCTACCCAAGTACATAAAACTTATCTGAGTTCGTTTCCATCCCAAACAAGGTTTCATCGGTAAGTTTTACGTGCGGAACGACTCGTAAAAATAGTTTTGCTATAAAACGGTCCGTTTGGGGAATCACAATGCTACCGCTAAATCACAAAGGAGCGGGTTGAACAAGGCTTGTGTCTTATTCGTGTACGGAATGCGAAAGTGACACGTGTAAGTAAGTTCCTTTTACTACTAGTCTACTAGACGCACTGCTGGGTACCATCCACACTTGGTTGATATACGGTCTTGTCGTACCAAGCGCTTTTCCTGCACATTTATTGTGCGCACAGTCAAGCTGTGGAATTCTCTGCTGGCTCCTGTATTCCCTGACACTTATGACCTTTCAGCCATTAAAGCAAGAGTGAATAGGTATCTTCTGGGCTCGTTCGTTCCATCGTAGACCTCATCTGTCGCTTACCATCAGGTGAAAAGTCTTTTTCCAACGATGTCAGCATCGGCTTCCAGTCTAATCGGTCAATAGCCTATTGGTTAAGGTGTCGGACTTGTGATCGAGAGGTCGCGGGTTCGAACCCCACCTATTGCACTTTTGCCGTGAACCCACTCCAGACACAAGCATATTTAGCTTAGTTGGACGGGTTAATAAGATTGCAAGTGATATGAATTCAACAATTAGATAGATAGATAGATAGATATTCTCTTTATTGTCCACCATAACAGAATTAAATGAGGACTTAAAAACTACAAAGGGTGTTACAGTGGGCGGTCTTATCGCTAAAAGCGATCTTTTACAGACAACCTTTGGATGGATTTGACACAGCAGGAGAAAATAAATACGCGGGTAGTCCGTGGTGTACTATTCACTTATATACAATAAATAAGTAATAACTTACATACTCAATACACATATGCATATATATACACAAAAAATAGTAAGTAACAAATTAAAGAGAGAGATAGAGATCTTTTACCATGTTTTTAAAAGAAGGAAGGGTTTGTGTTTTTTATAGAAATAAAAAACGGATACAGCTGACGACTAATATTTTAAAGTGGAGAAAAAGAAGAGAAGGCAGCCTCCTTGTCGTAATCAGTGTGGTACCGCACTGGCTGGACCCAACTTCCTGCTGCGTGCAGCTGTACCAACGACGCAGCTCTACGTGTCCAGGCTTCACTACGCTACGAAGGATGAGGAGATCATAGAGTACGTGCGAGCTAAGACTGGACTTTGAGGGTCGAGGAGTTGAAGTCGCGTCATGAAACGAATTTTAAATCGCTTGTGATGCGGGTTCCAACTCATCTATTAGAAACATTCCTCAAGCAGGAATTTTGGCCGAAAGGTGTCGTGTATCGACGATTTCGCGGAAGATTACGCGACACCTCACAGCGCAACACGACGCTGTCTATTCGTGTTAACTAGTATTTGTTAAGTGTTTTAAATTTGTTATGTATTAGTTTATTTATAAGATTTTGTATTTGTTTATTGTTTTTTATGGGCCTAGTTGCCTGAAACAAAGGATATATTATTATTATTAAGACTGATGTAAGATTATCCGTTACGACTGTCAAAAATGTACAAATGACTGCCGTAACCAATAGCTTCACGTGCCTTCCAACGCACGTAATAATCTGGATATGTTCAGAGATCGTCATCCATCAACAGACTGATCTTACCAGCTATTGTTTAACCTTTAAGATCGACCCGTGCGGCTGTTATTATCAAGCCACGAGCTCCTCTTCTTCCGAGTTCTGCACTTCGTCTGTTTGGTTCTTCAAATCCGCTTTTTATTAAGTTTTTCTTTACATTGTACTTCCGATACTTTTAAATATGACCTCACACTATTTGAATACACAATATTAGAGAAAGCAAAATGTTACAGCAGATTTAAACGGAAAATTCTGTGAGCCGTAAAAATAACTACTACTTATTGCGGATCCATTGAACGTGTATACTCACACAAGTTGGTGCGCAAGATATTCATAGTTCAGAAATACAACAAGCTAAGATGAAAACCTGATAAAGTCGAATTCAATCGCATGGAATTTCTGCAGTTTTTCTCGGAAAAAAAAGTTGAGTGCCAAGTTCGAAACACAAACATACAAACTTAAGCGTTGTGAACGTTAAAAAATATTAAAAATCTACCCGTGCCTTGTTTATTTTAATACAAGCCTTAGCTCGCGGGTTCGTTCGCGTCAAAAGGTTTCTTCTTAACGAAATCAAAGTCGATTTCGAAGTTACTTGCTGATAATATAACTTAATATTGGAGAAACAATTCTTTGAATAAGTCCAGTTATTTTTTCATTTGCAAGCAAACAAAAAATCGAAACTTTCTCTTTATAATATTGGTGTAGCCTCGAGCTTCATTGTGACGCATGTAAGTTCGTACTAGATATTCAAAGCATGACGCTTGGAGATATCGTTAAGATATTCTACGCAAAGTGTGGGGAAGACATTTGAAAAACGTGTGGCTGAAATATGGGGGAATCAATTAAACATGTATTAGAGAAGTGAGCTGGGGTAAGTCCGTTTTAGGGTTCTGTAGCCGAATGGCAAAAAACGGAACCCTTGTAGTTTCGATATGTCTGTCCGTCTGTCTGTCTGTCTGTCCGTCCGTCCGTATCTCACAGCCATTTTATTCCGAAAGTATTAAGACTATACATGTGAAACTTAGTAGGTAGATGTATTCTGTAAACCGCTTTCCAATTTTAAGAAAAAAATTTAAAAATATGTAAAATAAAGTTCCCCATACATGGAACTAGAACTGAAAATATTTTTTTTCATGAAACTTATGCGTGTGTGGTATTTATAGACAGGTCTTTAAAAATGATATAAGGGTTTCTAATACCACTTTTTCATAGAGTCAATCGTTTAAATGATATAAGCTTCCAAAGTGGTAAAATGTGTCCCCCCCTCTAACTTCTATAATAATGGAAAGAAAAAACTAAAAAAATATATGTCTGTAGATCTTAATGTATACTTTCAATCTAAATTCGTTTGAACGAAATCGAGTCAGCAGTTTTTGAGATACAGCATATTTTCTAAAACCGCAAATATAACTTTGTAATTCATACAAACACTATGAAAAACAAAGTTATTTAGCGTAGTTGTAAAAATATAAATAAGCTAGTTTTAAGAAAAAAAAAATAATTAATTTTTATATAAATTTAAATTAAAGCTTATCCCTTAAAATATAATATTAAGATAAAAAAAATATCTTAATATAAATTTTTAAGGTTTTTTTTATTCGTTAAATAAATATACATATTATATTATATTATTATAGTTACTACGGAACACTTCATGGGCGAGTCTGACTCGCACTTGGCCAATTTTTTTTTTGCTGCAGATTACGGGGGATATCTATAACTTGACTAAGTACATACATTTTAGTAAATTCAACTACAAGAATATAATATGTAAATGATATTTATTTCATTCGGCATTACGGGAATGTTCTAACGAGATACCGCAGTCCCGGACCACAAGGGAAACTGAAGGACCAGGATGGGTTTTGTCAGTACAAGTCTGACACTCCCTTCCGCTCCACTCAGAGCGGGAGAAGTCATTAGATTTTCCACCGAAAAATAAGGTATTTATTTCATTTATCTATATCTATCTATACTTATAATAAATCTGTAGAGAGGTTAATTCTGTACATGAAATACATTTACAAAATAACTATCAGGGAGTGATTAGGGATACTGATGCCAAAAATGCAATCAGTAAAATTTTTGTCTGTGTGTCTGTCTGTCGGTCTGTCTGTCTGTCTGTCTGTCTGTCTGTCTGTATAACCGTTATAGAAACAAAAACTACTCGACGGATTTTAACGAAACTTGGTACAGTTATTTTTCATACTCCTGAGCTGGTTATAGTATACTTTTCATCACGCTACAATAAATAGGAGCAGAGCAGTGAAGGAAAATGTTGGGAAAACGGGAGAAGTTACTCCATTTTTTAAGCTTCCATCGCGAGTGCAACCTTAATGGTTAAAGCTACACAGAAATCATTTATGACGGAAATGTTCTCCTTAAAATTATATAAAAAATATCCCACGACAGCATATATCTATCTTTTATGGTTGACTCACAATAACACGTGTAACTCCCGATAGCTTAGCAGTTCGAAGCTTTCTGATATTATTCTGCTCCGAAATTTAAAACCACCACAACTTTGCAATGGTACTCGGCTAAAAGTAACCCAGTTGCAACAAAATATAATCGAGGCTCAAATTTTAACAGGTTGCGTTGCAGGAGAAACCGTCTTTATTCCCAGAATTCCCATAATACCAAATAATTTTACATTCCAATTTAAAACAACGCAATTCCCAGTATCGGTGTGTTATGCAATGACAATTAATAAGGCTCAAGGGCAGACTTTTCGTGTTGCTGGAGTAGATCTCGGTGTCAGTTGTTTCTCGCATGGTCAGTTGTACGTCGCTCTTTCCCGGGTTAGCAGTTCTAGAAATCTTTATGTTCACGTGCCGGACGGGTCAACTTTCAACATAGTTTACCCGGAAGCTGTGCGCTGAAGTATTTTCGTTCTATAGGTACTTAAGCCTCATGTGAACGTTATCTAAACAATATTACCAATACATTAACTTAATAACACACAAGGAGTTACACGCTGACGGAGTCTTGGGCACAGCTATTAACAATAATATTGTGCGGTTCTGTATTGCGATATTTTTCAACAGTATTATAGATTGACATATTATATTTCCCTACTAAATTACGAAAGTTAATCTGTCTGTTACATTAAAATCACTGAACCGCTCGGGGCACCTGAGTTGTCCCAATGCGATGGTATACGTACCCTTGTATTGGGACAGCACGGACTGCCGGGCAGTTCTTCTCATGCAACCGAGCGGGTGGGCGGGTTGCGGATAGCCCAGCTTCGGCTGGGGGACCGCCACCTAGCAACCTGGGGGGCGACCCCCCTGCCGGAGTGTCTCAGCAGACGAGACTCCGGACAAGAGAAGTTTCCCTTACGCCAGATCCCAGGCCTAGGGATAACCTAATACCCTGTTCCTATGTTCCCTGTTCCTCGGCTGCGCGGGTCTGCATGGTTCTGCTACTGTCTCTCGCTGGTGCGAGCGGGCTGCATATATTGGCTGGTTCAAGTGGACTAGCCAGTGATGCGGTGAGCTCGCGCCTGCGGGACGGTGGCGGATGCGTGTGGCCCTGTGCAGTCGAAAACATCCCCCTCACACCTTTCCTTCCCTCTCCCATCCCTTTCCTTTATTTTCCCATCTTTTCTCCAACCATCCAGAGGAGGGGCAACCTCTTTTCCCAAAAGCCCAACCAAATAAAAAATGACCTAATGAAGCAGAGAACAAAGACTACCCAGGTGGGTCCCGGCCAAGCCGGGGAGTCCCACACCGACAAGTCGGTCAGCCCCCATCGTATTCTGGGAGGGGGCAATTCACTGCCTATAGGTGCTGCTCCTGCAGCAACTGCAAAAAATTCTTCGGCTGCTACCACAGCGCCACAAAACCCTGCTGCTATTACAGCGCAACCCAAAACCACGGCTGCTACCACAGCGCCAAAAATTACCACACCGGCTGCGACCCACGCGCCTTTAAACAACACCCCGGCTGCTGTTCAAGCGCCAAAACGACTGACACAGACTGTGCTGACCACGAGTGCCTGGCAACAGAGCCTCGTTAGGAACAGCTTTAAGAATAACCCAGACGACGACACGAGCAAAGGTAAGGCGGCCAGCTCCGGTGGACCCAGTGACCGGAGGCGCTCAGTCTGCGAAGGCACTAGCCAGCGCATTGCGCCGACGGCCGCTGAAGAGCAAGTACGCGATCAGCTGCGAATCCGCGAAGGGACCTCCCAGCGCGTAAAGCAGCCGGACGCGGAAACACGCGACCTAAACCGAATCCGCGAAGGGGAAACCCAGCGCGTAAGGTCTTCGGAAGCGATGGAGTCTGCCGGGACTGAAAGCCGAACCCAAGACATCGACACTGACACTGACAATGACATGCCCCGAAGGAGGAAGGCGAAAGGCAGGGGGAAACGGGCTGGAGCCCTCATAAACGTGAGGCCGACCGTCCGGGTCGCTGAACCACAACCCGGGCCAAGCGGCTCGGGGGCGGCAAAGCGAGATCGCCCGGACGATACGGCTTCGCCGAGCGCGCTTCAGGGAAACCCGAAGCGTGTGAGAGTCCAGCCTGCTCAAGGGGAGCAGAGGACCTATGCGCGGGCCACGAAGGATATACCTGCGCGACTCGCCGTAGCAATCTGCTTCCCCCCCCCCTCCAGGGACCTGACTCCGGAGGAAGCAAACAACATTAAGAACAGACTTGAGGAGCTCGTCATGGACAGCGACCCGTCCCAACCACTCCCGGCCTTCCGCGGATACCCTCGGGTAACGGACGGTACTGTGCAGATGTGGTGTGAAGACGACCACTCCTTGACCTGGTTGACACAGAATGTGACACAAATAAGACTCCCGAACACCGACCAGACACTGACAGTCATGCGACAGACTGATATACCTACCCGTGTCCGAGCCGCGCTATTTGTACCCCGGTATAATGGGGACATAGCGCGGCTCCAGAGTGTTCTGATTCGTCAGAACACTTGGTACGACATTGGTAGGTGGTCACTGTACAGGGCGACTTCTGTCGGTGGGGATAACCATGGGACGTATCTGACCCTGGGGATCCCGACCGATGAAGCCGAAAAGGTCTTGGGGCGGGAGCGGCGCGTATCGTACCTGCTCGGGTCCATATACGTCCGCTTCTACCCCAAGAAGCTACCCTCAGACAAGACTGAGACCACTGAACAGACTCAGACAGACACCGATGTGACTATACTGGAGGAGGAAATGGCGAAGGCTGCAATGACCGACGCTGAGTCAGACTCAGCGCCACCCCCGTCACCGGGATGGACAATGCAGCTGCTCGCATCCTCACCCAGCGACACCTGGCGAGGAACGGGGGAGGGAGATGAAGCATCCAATGGATCCGACTCCTCCTAACTCCGCTCCAACGTCAGCACCACCCACAGCAAACACCCAGATCATCCAGGCCAATCTCCAGCATAGCCAGACCGCCACGGCTAGCCTTCGCAGAGCCCTGGAGATGAATCCACGGACAATTGCACTTATACAAGAGCCGTGGATTAGAAACAACAAAGTATGTGGCCTTGGAAACACCGGAGGTAATATCACTCTAAACACACTTAATGCAGAGAAACCACGTACCTGTATATACACACCCAAAGACATACCTATTACCCCACTAACTCAATTCTGTTCCAGAGACCTGACTGCGATCAGGCTCCGGATTGACAGCAATGCTCCAGATTTAGTACTAGCCTCGGTGTACATGCCAGGCGACAATGAGAACTGCCCACCGATAGAGATGATTGATCTTGTACGTCACTGCGAGGACGCGGACCTGGACCTGATCATCTGCACCGACTCAAATGCTCATCACCCGCTTTGGGGAAGTGAAGTATCCAACGCTAGAGGTGAGACGCTATCCACATACCTATTCTCGACTAACCTTAACATTGTGAACCGAGGCTCAGAGCCCACTTGGGTTACAGCCAGAGGTCAAACAATCATAGACCTAACCCTAGCTACCGAAAACGCGACCAAACTTATCTCTAATTGGCGCGTATGTGATGAACCCTCCTGTTCCGATCATAGGAGAATCCGCTTTACCTTAGCAACCATGATAAAAAAACCCACACCGAGGCGCAATCCGCGCCGCACAAACGTCACAGAATACAAACACCACCTAGCTTCTTTGTTGGCTAGACGACAGTTACACTCGACACCCTTGACTGATCCCACACAGCTTGAAGAAATCGTGACAAAATTAACAAACGACATAACGGAGGCTTACCACGTGAGCTGCAAACCAAGAACACCTAACACCAGGAGTAAGGGAAACCCATGGTGGAATGCTGAACTTGGTAGGTTCAGAAACACGCTACGAAAACAATTCAACAGAGCAAAGAACACCAGACTCCCGGAAGACTGGGAGCTATACAAAGAAACCCAATACAAGTTCAAGAAACAAATCAGAATGGCCAAGAATACCGCTTGGCAGAATTTCTGTGAATCCATAGAATCTAACAGCGAAGCCGCACGAGTAAAGAAAATCCTATCAACTGATCAGGACCGTACTCTCGGCGCCCTTAAAAAACCTGACAACTCCTACACACAAACAGACCAAGAAACCAGTAAGGTCCTTCTAGAGACGCACTTCCCGGACTGCCACCTTTCCGAGGACAGCACGTGGGAAAACGAATCTAGACAGACACCAAGTACTACAGACTGGTCTAGAGCCCGCGACATAATCACTGAGGACCGTATAACATGGGCCATTAAAACATTCCAGCCATACAAATCTGCAGGACTAGATGGCATTTTCCCGGCCCTTTTGCAATGGGGTGAACACATCCTGACACCCTGGCTGCTGGAAATCTACCAAGCCTGCATAGCACTCAGATACGTCCCACTAATGTGGCGGGAGGTGAAGGTCATCTTCATACCCAAACCAGGCAAAACTGACTACACACAACCCAAAGCATACAGACCGATAAGTCTCACATCCTTCCTACTGAAAACCCTAGAGAGGCTCTGCGATAGACACATCCGAGATGGACCTCTCCATAAGAATCCGCTTCACGGACAACAGCACGCCTACTCAACGGGGAAATCAACAGAATCTGCCCTACACAGCGTAATATCTAAAATTGAATCCGCAATACACCACAAATGCTCCTCGATGGCTGTTTTCATAGATATCGAAGGTGCTTTTGACAAGACCACGTTCCAGAGTATGAGTACAGCACTCAGCAGGCACGGTGTAGACCAAACCCTGAGTGACTGGATCACCAACATGCTCAAGCAGAGAGCAGTAAGAGTCACAATAAACAGCACAACGAGGGCCATCGTGGCGAAAGGCTGTCCCCAAGGGGGCGTCCTCTCACCACTGTTATGGAACCTGGTCGCAGACAACCTCATCAGGAGACTCAACGATAAAGGATACTTTACTGTTGGCTACGCCGATGATATAACCATAATAATAAATGGAAGCCATGAGAATACCATATGCAACCTCATGCGCCAAGCCCTAAAAATAGTAGAGGACTGGTGCCGAGAGTATCAACTCTCAGTGAATCCTACAAAACCTGAGCTCATACTTTTCACCAAAAAGAGGAAGCTGGCGGAGCTGACACTGCCAAAATTCTTTGGCACCACTCTAAGCCTTTCGGCTGAAACCAAATACTTGGGCATCTTCCTGGACAAACAACTGAATTGGGCAAAACACGCTGAGCACATCACCAAAAAAGCCAGTATCTGCATGTGGCAGTGCAAACGTATGCTGGGCAGAAACTGGGGTATCAGCCCCAAAACAACCCACTGGCTATACACGACTGTTATAAGACCAATTATTACGTACGGCTCCCTAGTCTGGTGGCCCAGAACAGACTTAAGCACGGCACAAAAGGATCTTGAGAAGCTGCAACGACTTGCATGTGTGGCGATCACTAGCAGCATGAGAACTGCACCCACTGCCGCTCTACAGGCCATGCTGGGCCTACCACCACTGCACCTTATAGTACGAGAAGAGGCTGCCCTGGCAACCTTCAGACTTGCTATATCCGGGGCACTCTTGCGAGACTCCAGGATCAAACACACACGCATCATGGAGGATTCAGTCAAACGACAACCCCTGATGACTGCACCATATGATAAGACTGCAAAGACGCACCACTTCCAAAAAAACTACCAAATACAGCTCATGCCGGAGCCCGAGGACTACTCAGGGCCTGAGGAGCTCAGGATTTACACTGACGGCTCAAAGACAAACACTGGAACTGGAGTTGGAGTTTTCTCCAACGATCTCAACATAAATATATCCAGACCGCTGGGGAAGCTCAACACCGTCTACCAGGCGGAATGTGTGGGCATTATTCAGGCGATCCATGCCATAGAAGCCAGGAAAGTCACGGATAGTCACATCCGCATACTTTCCGACAGTGCCTCAGTACTTCAATCCCTAGAGAAAAATTATATCACGTCCAAGCTCATACTAGAATGTCACAATGCGCTGCAACGCTCAGCGGTCGAGAACCGCAATACTGTGACACTGCAATGGATAAAGGGGCACAGCGGATCACTCGGCAATGATGCGGCGGACGAACTGGCCAGGAGGGGGTCCGGCGCGATGGTTTTCGGACCCGAGCCCATCGTGCCGCTCCCCTTCACCCAGCTGCGCACATGGCTTAAAGAACACACACACGACCAAGCCCGAAAATGGTGGTCCTCGGCACCAGGCTGCAGGCAGTCCAAAGAGGCGATGCCAAACTTAGATAATAAACTAACCAGGCGCCTCCTACACCTGGACAGAAGAAGCCTGCGAATGGTGGCGGGGACCATCACCGGGCACTGCTCACTGAACAAACACTATCACACAATAGGTATAACGGACAGTCCCCTGTGCAGGGCATGTATGGAGACGGAGGAAACGGTAGGACATGTGCTCCTAGAGTGCACGGAAATCACCGAAATACGGAAACGAACCCTCGGGTCATTAAATTCCCTTACAGATATCCTGAATAGACCGAAAGACCTGATCTGCTTCTGGAGGGAGGTTGGCTGGATGGAGTGACGGCCGACATGGCTCACGCACAATGGTCTCGTGCAGAGACTAAGTGCGGAAACCAAACTACAGAAGAAGAAGAAGAAGAAATCACTGAACCGTGAGGAACTACTACTTTTTTTACTAAAAACGACGGAAACGTGAACGAAGTCACGGGCAACAGCTATCTATATCTATACTTATAATAAATCTGTAGAGGTCAATTCTGTACATGAAATATATTTCCAAAATAACTATCAGGGGGTGATTAAGGATCGATACTCATGCCAAAAATGCAATCAGTTAAATTTTTGTCTGTCTGTCTGTCTATCTGTCTGTCTGTCTGTCTGTATAACCGTTATAGAAACAAAAACTACTCGACGGATTTTAACGAAACTTGGTACAATTATTTTTCATACTCCTGTACCTCTACCATGAGTTGTCATCGACAACTTACTCGCTAGCGCTGAACTCGCTAGCGTACAAACGTGGATCGAATAGATTTCGATAATGCTTGCACCATGAGATTTGAGGAAATTTACGGAGGCGCTAACGTGAGTTCGATAGATCATGTCGTCTAGCTAACTTCACTCCACTCATAGAATACTTTCGTCTATGGGTCACTACTTATGTTCTGTTTCTTTCTTTCCCGCTAATAAGAAGAGAGAACGGCTCTTAAGCTCAAAATGTAGTGTTATCGCCATGCTAAAAATGTTAAGACATTCAATATCACAAAATCAACCAACAAAATTGAAAAGTTTACGATTAGTGTACTACTTATGGTATTTAGTGGCTTTTGAATTTCGAGTGGTTCTTGTAACGTCATTGTCGTCTATTCAATTTGTATTTTTGTTTGTTGATGTTGTGTCACAGAGGTGCTGTGTGGTTTAAAAGTTTGGATTATTTAATACAATGAGGACCAGTGTCTCACAGTTCCAATTGATGGTGAAGTTCATGGAAAGGTGTGATGATTTTTCTGTTGAGATGTTTCAACTTTCTACTAATATCAAATTAAATAAAAAATATTTATTTTCAAGATATTGGTACAATACGTGTTATATTTGGTTCCAGCATATGCTACAATTAATTGATGTATAAATTATTCCTATATATAAAAAAAAAAAACAAAGCTTATAAAACAACATAAATTATCATGTTGGCTCGAAATTCACGTTGTTCACGTCGTTAATCTTCAAATTCAGCGGCCACTAACATATTCCACGCTAAATAGGCTCTTGCAGACATTATTATAACTTTATTCTACTCAAAACGTATTAAATGTTAATGTAAACACATGTTTCACACGCCAAAATGCTAGTGAGCAACGTAACTACTACCGTAAGCGTATCGTTCGCTAGCGCCTGTCGAATTAGTGACTCATGGTACCGTTTTGTATGGTGAAAGCTAAAAAACGTTAGTGACTATCGTATAAATTACGTTAGGTTATAAACCCATCGTAATCTATAGTGCTGATGGTACGAATTTTAATTCTTTCTGTGACCGCTAGGGGCGCTGTACAATATTTCATACAAATAATTTACGGAGACGCTTGCGAGTTTTGGTTGCGTAAACTCATGGTAGAGGTACTGAGCGGGTTATAGTATACTTTTCATCACGCTACAATCAATAGGAGCAGAGCAGTGAAGGGAAATGTTGGGAAAACGGGAGAAGTTACTCCATTTTTTAAGCTTCCGTCGCGTGTGCAACCTTAATGGTTAAAGCTACACAAATCATTTCATGACAGAAATGTTCTCCTTAAAATTATATAAAAAATATCCCACGACAGCATATGTCTAACTTTTATGGTTGACTCACAATAACACGTGTAACTCCCGATAGCTTAGCAGTTCGAAGCTTTCTGATTATAATATTTGTCTACTCTTACGTTTATAACACTCTCAGTCACCCCTAATTGAAAAGTTAACATTATTAACTATTCCATAAAAAAATTGGCCAAGTGCGAGTCAGACTCGCCCATGAAGGGTTTCCGTAGTAACTATAATATAATATGCAAATTTATTTGACCAAAAAAAAGCCTTACACATTTCTTAAAACTAGCTTATTTACATTTTTTACAACTGCGCCAAATAAATTTGTTTTGAAAAAAAAAACCTTACAAATTTCTTAAAACTGGCTTTTTTACATTTTTTACAACTGCGCCGAATAAATTTGTTTTTCATAGTGTTTGTATGAATTACAAATTTATATTGGCGGTTTTAGAAAATATGCTGTATCTCAAAAACTGCTGAACTGATTTCGTTCAAATTAATTTTGGTTGAAAGTTTATATTAAGATCTACAGACATATATTTTTTTTAGATTTTTCACTCCATTATTATAGAAGTTAGAGGTTGTGTCCGCCACACACACATTTTACCACTTTGGAAGCTTATATCTTTTAAACGATTGACTTTATGGAAAAGTGGTTTTAGAAACCCCGATGTCGTATTTAAAGAACTGTCTATAGATACCACACATGCATCGATTTCATGAAAAAAAATATTTTCAGGTTTAGTTCCATGTATGGGGAGCCCTCCTTTATTTTAAATATTTTTTATTTTTTTTCTCAAAATCGGAAAGCGGTTCACAGAATACATCTACCTATCAAGTTTCACATGTATAGTCCTAATAGTTTCGGAATAAAATTGCTGTGACAGACGGACGGACGGACAGACAGACAGACAGACAGACGGACAGACTATAAAGATTCCGTTTTTTGCCATTCGGCTACGAAACCGTAAAAAGAATCATATAAATCGGTATAGAAACACCAAAGTTATACATGAAATACGCTTATAATAATAAGCCATCGCGCGTGAATACTGAATCATGCTATAAGGATTATTTCTCGCGGTCGAAGCGTTCTCTAGGTACTTAAGCCTCATGTGAACGTGATCTAAACAATATTACCAATACATTAACTTACGCTGACGGAGTCGCGGGCACAGCTATATTGTATCATTACGCTAAGGCCAATAGGAGCGGAGCGCCAATGAAGAATGCTTCAAAATCGGGGTTAAATTTAACGTTAGCCCAAAGTAACTATTCCACGCGGACGAAGTCGCGGGCAAAAGCTAGTTAATAATATAAGGCTGAAGAGTTTGTTTGTTTGTTTGAACGCGATAATCTCAGGAACTACTGGTTCGAATTGAAAAATTAATTTTTAATTAAATAGTCAATTTATAGAGAAAGGCTATAAGGCTATATATCATTACGCTAAGGCCAATAGGAGCGGAGCGCCAATGAAGAATGCTTCAAAATCGGGGTTAAATTTAACGTTAGCCCAAAGTAACTATTCCACGCGGACGAAGTCGCGGGCAAAAGCTAGTTTATACATAAAAGATAGGCGAGCTATAAAAATAAAACCTCTGTATTATAATTTCAATTGTTAACAAACTAATAATAAATAAACTACGTTGTAATGTTATAAGCAAGAAAATATAGTAAATATATCGCCTCTATTGTTAATTCGACCAATATTTCTGTTTTTAGTACGAACTAAATCCTATCCTAGTATTATAAATGATCGGGCGTCGGGGATCGCGAGCCGATCTGCGGCCACCGTAGGCACGGGCTTGCGGACGGCGAGCAGGAGTCGCTCACCGTCCGGTAAGGACCAGGCCCGGGTCGGCGGCGCATCGTGTTCCGCGCGCGCCTCCAAGAGCTGTCAACACCAGTGACTGGGCCTCATGGGGCCATTGCCTGCCGGGGTTCGCGGGATAGTTGTAACGAGATACCGCGGCCCCGGAACTTTAGGGCAGCTGAAGGAACAGGGTGGGTTTTTAGTCAGTACAAGTCTGACACACCCTTCCGCTTAATTCAGAGCGGGAGAAGTCATTCGATGATTTTCCCCCCCCCAGAAAAAAAAAGAAAAAAGAAGTATTATAAATGTGAAAGATTTTTAGTGTAAATGTTTGAAAATCTATCGTAAAAATCAGACTACATCTATCAAGTATATTAAAAGTATACAAGTAGAGAGCAGTAGGGTTGTCTCATATAACAATAACTATCACTATCACTCTTTAAAAATCCCTTAATATTATTAGTATGTATTATAATATAAATAAAGATGTATGTACGTTAATTTTTGATGAACCTGCCATTTAATCTCTTCACCAACCGTGGTTGAGTGTTAGAGAATGCCTAAGAGATTAAGTCCGCTATTGTACTTTATTGTTGAATAAAGTCTAAATAAATAAAAGCATGACACATTTCACCCAAAATTATTCCGCGTAGCAGTACGCTACGGCGTAGCACTGCTCGTAGGCCACGCATTCTAATACTATAAAGAATCTCATACGTCATGAACTAGTTTAGTTTATCACTATAGTGTACCACAGATGAATACTAAAAGCATATTTATGTCAAAACGCAATATGAATAAAAGGAATTTAATAAAACATATAGATATGGGAGCCTTGTAAGATAAATACGCTATACTCGTATGTACATAACTATATTGTCTTAAAGCATAGGAAACTCTGTGCCAAAAAATAGAATTACTCTGGAAGCAGTAAACGTTATGTCTGTTGTCTATTTCTATGCTTCATTATTCTAAACTTTTATATAGTATGGTCTCAGTATCGGATTACCGCAAAAACTATTCTCGCTATATAAAAAAATAAACAAAAATAAAATCATTTATTTATCTAGTCATGTTTGAACTGCAGCCTTTTCAATATTTTAAAAGATTTGCCAAATTGTCGTTATCTTGTACTGTCTGGACAAGTATTCTCAGGATAGTTCAATAAAAATATCGGTTACATTAGATAAATTGATAACAAACTGTAGGTAATAATCAAGATTGCGAAAAAATTCAAACGCAAGCCTATCACAACTTCAAATGCGGAGGCCAGAGAGGCGGAGCTGTACGAGGGGTACAGAGCAGCGAAGAACGTCCTCAAAGTGAAAATCCGGCGCGCCAAATATCTGGCCCGCAAGGAGATGCTGGGGACTCTTAATCGGGACCCGTGGGGACGTCCATACAAAATGGTGCGGGACAAACTCCGCACCTGGGCTCGCCCGCTGTCCCAGAGTCTGCGGCCCCAACTAGTAGAGGACGTGGTGAGTGCTCTGTTCCCCTCGTGAGGTGGGCATACTCCCCTGCCCTTGGCTCCACCACCTGCGAAACAGTGACGACGACGACAACTTTCCAGACGTGATCGAGGTCGAAGAGTGGCGGTACGCAGGCTGAATGCAAAAGTACCGCCTCGGGACCCGATAGCTTACCTGGCAAAGCCTGGATACTGGCCTCGGAGGCTCTCGGGCCTCGACTGATAGGGCTCTTTAACGTATGTTTGGAGATGGGCCAGTTCTCGCTTCGTTGAAAGACAGGAAAACTGGTCTTTATCAAGAAATCGGGGCGCCCTGCGGACACTCCGTCTGCATACCGGCCTATTGTGCTGTTCGACGAGGTGGTCAAAATCTTTGAAAGACTTATTGCAAACAGCCTCGTCGGCCCCTTTGACAGCATAATTTTCGTAAAAAGTTGTACAACAAAGTATTTGTTTAAATTTTTTTGGGGTATAATCATTATATATATATTATTATAGTGGTCAGTGGCCCTGACTGCTATGCGCATGGTCGTGGGTTCGATTCCCACCTAGGACAAATGTTTGTGTGATGAACACGGTCATTTGTTCTTTGTCTAGGTGTAATTTATCTATAATATGTATGTATTTAGAAATATATATGTATGTTTATCAGTTGTCTAGTACCCATACCACAAGCTCTGCTTAGTTTGGGACTAGATGGCGTTGTGTGAAAAGTTGTGGAATATTATTATTATTAAATGACTCTTCCCGCATTACGTAGAACGGAGGTAGTGTCAGACTTTTACTAACTATAAAAACCTATCCTGTCGAGCCCCGTCATTATTATAGAGCTGACTGCTCTTTGAGGCGTGCGAGGAACACGACATCCCGTCGAGTTGGGTGCGTCACGTAATATCATATAGATACCTATTACACGGACGATAAAAGTACAACCCGCCATCGCCGAACAAACGATTAAATCGTGCCATCGGTAGTTCCTGAAGTCTCCCGGGAGATACGACGCAACCGCAAAACTACCAGATCGTGTCCAACTGTCGAAAGTTATCAAGCGGTTGGCGTACAATAAGTTTTGCAACCATTGGAGCCATTTATCGATAGGGTGAACATGCTTGGTTTGTTATAATAAAATCATGTGTGATTACAAAAGTCACGATTGGTTTTATAGACAATAAACAGCCCAAAATATTTGTAAACTAATGTTTGCTTTATAAAATAATAGTGGCGTCAATAATGCATTTTTGTTTTGCTTTTACAAGTTATTTACCACGATTTTGGGCACGTGAGAAACAAAGGGACGGGACAAAGAAACTAAACAATTACTTGTGGGAAAAGGTCTGTGGCGCTCAGGAAAAAAATACTTTTACCTGATTATTTTTTGCCAAGGTTATAGTCTACAAAAAACCTCTTAATTTATCAATGTTTCATCACCAAACTCCTACGTTATAGACGCCAACGTGTCCATATCAATATCCATACCATACTTTTTTATACTTTTTATGGGAAGATCATTCAAAAATTAACTAAAAATCTAGCAGCAAAATTTGAAATTCGAGTTAGTTCAGCGATTGATCGCTCAACTGCGCGAACGTGTCTTGCTTAGCATGTTGTAACAATATTAATTAATCGCCAATAATATTGTAAGAATTATTTGCGTAGTTAGTGATTTATGTGAGTCGCGAGTGATTATTTAACTTTTTTGCAAGAATGAACTAAATTATTTCTCAAAGATAAATAGTGTGTGTGTGTGTGTTAGACATGTCTAACCCAGGAATTAGCCCGTTTGGCCAACGTAGCCAACTATTACCAAGGAGTCCTCCGTCGACACCAACTGTCCAGTCTGTACAACCTGTAGACCCAAATCCACCACCTCCCATGGAAAACGAGCTGCCGAGAGAAGTCATAACTACGACCGTGATTCAGAAATGGATGGGGTCAATAGACAACATCCTAACTGAAGTATGCAATTTGGTCTCTGAGGGAAAAATGAACGCAGACCAAAAGGTTCGTGTCAGCAATCTCTGCCGTAAGGCCGTAAGCGGCGCATCTCAGATGGCTGTCTTATATCAAGCCCTTAAGCAAACAACCATCCAAGCCCATAGTACCATTCAATACTTGCAGCAACAACAAAACGTCGAGAACTCTCTCTTACAATTCAAGGAGGCAGTTGAAGGCATTACAATCCCGGCAGAACCGTTCTCTTATGCGAATATGGTCAAAAAAGGGTCAGATAACTTTGTGCGCCCAGCAAATTTAAGCTCAGTGGCCATATACCCCAGCGACAAGACCAAATCTAGTGACGACACGAAGTCTCTTGTCCAAAAAATTATTTCTCCCGGGGAACTGAAACTACATGTTCGTGGCCTCAAAAAAGTGAAAAATGGGGGTGTACTAATAAGTACAGACTCAAAGGCACAATTCAAAAACTCCGGAGCTCAGAAAAGCTAGTTTCTTCGGGCCTTAAGGTTGAGGAACCAGCCAAACGGCGCCCAAGAATTGCCGTTATTGGTGTCCCGGTAGCCCTGACTGATAAGGAGGTATTTGACTGCATTTTCGAGCAAAACCTGGCAGAGAAGTTGATAAATGAAACACGAGAGTCGTTTGAACAACAAATTAAGCTGAGCCATAAATCTGGAAAAAAAGATCTCCCAACGTGCAATTACATACTAGAAGTTCCGGCTAGCATCAGGAAGATCCTAGTGAATCAAGGGCGGATGTTTATTAATTGGACTTCATGCCCAGTCCGAGATTTCACGATCGTTACTCGGTGCTTCAACTGCCAGCAGTTCGGTCACGCGGCTAAATTCTGTCGTGAAACTAGCCCGACGTGTAATCACTGTGGAGAGACTGGCCACTCTTTCAAAGAATGCAGCATCAAATCCACTCCACCCATCTGTGCGACGTGCAAACGTTTTAAGCGGAAAACCGACCACAAAACTGGTGATGTTAATTGTCCAGCACGAAAATATGCCGAGGTCAGCTATATAAATTCAATAGACTATGAAGGCGCCTGAGAGCGCTACCTATTAATCTATCTGTTAAGCACACTAGTTGTATTTTTTGTTTATTTATATTTGTTAGGTATTATGACTGATCAACTACTTAGTGACCTAGATAAATTCTCTGTGTCTGACGCAATAATTTGTAATGTTCATGAGTGTAAACAGTTCTTTTCTTTGAGAGAGAAACCGCTGACTTTACTAACACAAAATATTCGCAGCATAAATCGAAACATAAATGGTTTTGAGATATTACTACAAGATCTGGGTATAAGTTGCGATATTGTCGTCCTAACAGAATGTTGGTTGTCAAACCACTCAGCTGTTATACCATCACTAAACGGGTATACTTCATATAAAACCCAAAGAAATATTAACCAAAATGATGGTTTAGTTGTTTATGTCAATAATAGTTTAAGCACAACTGTCGAAGAACCAATGCTACAAAGTAGTAATTGCTTACTTATTAAAATTAATTCAGACACGGTAGTTATGGCTATATACAGACCTCCGTCTCAAAATGTCGTAAATTTTTTAGAGTCTCTAAACGCACACTTACAAAGTCTTACAACTTTCAAAAACATAATATTAATGGGTGATATAAATATTAACATTGCTTCTGGGAAAATGGATACACACGCACATAACTATCTTAATATCTGTACATTCCACGGACTCTTACCAGCTCATTACCACCCCACGCATCAAAGCGGTTCATGCTTAGATCATTTCATCATAAAAACAAAGAACCCAACCAAAACATTTGTTACTAACTCCTCGCTTACTGATCATCAAGCAGTTTTACTAACATTACATCATTCAATACCTAGGAAAAATTGTTTACGTAGCTATCCTACAGTCAATATGACTCAGCTCGAAAAAGACATACGTAATATTAATTTCGACTCTGTATATACAAGTGCCGATGCAAACATTTCTATAGATTATTTTATAAATTTACTCCATGATGCAATAATAAAAAATACAGTTGCTAAAATAATGCCAAGAAAGTATAAGTGTCTTAAACCTTGGATTACCCCTGGACTTGTTCGCTGCATTAGACACAGAGACAAACTCCAAATGAAAAGCAAACTGGAGCCTGAAAATGAAATTCTTGCTATTACGTATAAAAGATATAGAAATTTCTGTAACAACCTTCTTAAGAAAATAATAAATGGATATGATAGAAATGAACTACAGAAAGCAGGTAAAAACAGTAAAGAAATTTGGAAATTTATAAAAACAAATACATTCAGAACCAAAAATCCTGAACCTCCACTTGACTTATTGAAAATAGAGAATAATAACCCAGTTGAATCAACCAATAAAATTAATGCATATTTTTCTAATGTAGGCAAAAATTTGGCAGAGAAAATCACAAAAAATAGAAGTTTCCCTCAAAACCAATCTAAAACATTCCCCACACTCAAATCGTTTGTCTTATTAGATACGGATGTTAATGAAGTACTAACAATTATTTCTGGGTTAAAGACTGTTTGTGCCGTTGGGTGGGATGATATATCAAACAAGATACTTAAACATTTTAAATTATTACTCGCCCCGCCGCTAACTCATATATTTCAGTTATGCTTAACAAATGGGGTATTTCCTAAGTCACTTAAAAAAGCTGTGGTTACTCCTGTATTTAAAACTGGTGACAAAAGCTGTATTAATAACTATAGACCAATCTCAGTTTTAACAGGACTCTCCAAAATTTTAGAGAAAATCATTAATATTAGATTAATTATATACCTAGAAGATAATAAATTACTCTCAGAGAGACAATTTGGTTTTAGGCCGAAAAAGTCAACTAACCAAGCAGTACATCAAATGACAGATTTTATCACTACTAATTTGGATAAAGGCATGCACACAATTGGGATCTTCTTAGACCTCGCCAAGGCTTTTGATACCATTTCTTGTCCCTTACTTTTGCACAAGCTTGAAACTCTCGGAATAAGAGGAACAACGCTTTCATTATTAGCTGACTATCTTACTGACCGCGGTCAATGCGTCAAAATTGGCCAATACGTTAGTTCTGAGCTAAGAATCAGTAATTACGGAATACCACAAGGTAGTATTTTAGGTCCTACTTTATTCCTAATATATATAAATGACCTCTGCAGCATGGCTCTCCAAAATGGTATAATACTCTCATACGCAGACGACACAGCACTATTGTTTTCAGACAAAACTAGAGATGATGTATATAAACAAGCCCAGAACGGTTTTAATATAGTTTCTAAGTGGCTACAGGATAATCTACTAACACTAAATGCCGATAAAACTAAATACATATTATTTACTCTTAGAAATACTAACCTGCCAGTTACTAACATAAACATTTATGCGCACAAGTGCAGCACGTATGCTGACAATGCATGTGGTTGTCCTACGTTAGCAAAAACCGATTATATAAAATATCTAGGTGTAACGATTGATACAAATCTAAATTTCCGTAAACACATCGATTTATTATGCACTCGAATACGTAAATTAATATATATTTTTAAATATTTACGAAATATAGCAGATTACAATCTAATTAAACAGGTTTATTTGGCTTTGTGTGAATCTATTCTCAGTTATTGCATAACATCATGGGGTGGGGCAGCTAAATCAATCCTTTTGCCATTAGAACGTGCGCAAAGAGCGGTCCTTAAGGCCACTTGTCGTCCATTTAGATTTCCCACACATGAGCTTTACAAGGCATGTAAGGTACTGACCGTGCGGCAACTTTTTATTCTGAATATAGTACTACTCCAACACAGTAAGCTTCCTTATATCCCTATAGATAAGAGAAGAAAAGACCTGGTCTGCATTAAGCCTCAAACTAGACATACTTTTACACACAAATTTTTTGTATTTTTAGGTCCATATCTATATAATAAAATCAACAAGTCTCTAAGTATTTACAGTGTAAGTCGTAAAAAATGTTGTGATATGTTGAGGGAATATTTAGCGACATTTAATTATTCAGATACAGAAAAATTGTTAGATGTTACGCAATAAATGTAATAGTGTTTATTTAGTCATTATTTATTTAAAGTTAAGATTATTTTTCCTCTGTTTAGATTATTTTAATATTTCACATAAAAAGCAAGCTATTAAAGTATAATACGTTAAGTAACAATGTTGGCTCTATGTTCTGTAACCTATTGTTCACCAAGCCACTCAGCGCTGAAAAGTGATGGCCTGAAACACAGGTTTGAATAAACTTACATCAGGCAGGTCGCTATAGTATTTTTAGACTATTAATCAATATTATATAAGTTATGCACTAGACGATTTATTTTAGACCCACTGTAACAACTTCCACTTACGAATTAATATGTACCTAACCTTAAAAACTGTAACTTCCATGTAATCTATATTGTGTGAACTTATGAATAATAAATTATTATTATTATTATAGTTATGATGGAATCAACTTATCTAAAACTATGTGAAAATATCATAATTATTCAATTTAAGATAAAGGGTTTATAAAGGTTAGGTTTTGCTATCATTATATAAGTACTGACGTCTATGATAAATAGATATATCAATACATTATGATCTCCTTGCAATTATGTTGGGGTCGGCGCAGGTACGGTCGCAGCCTGGAATTTTGCCACTAATTTTTGTAATGTTTGCCACTAACAATAAAATATGTCGAGTAAATGAGTTTTCTTTATTGCACAATACAAATTTTATCACACACATTATGAAACAATTGAAAGTCTTCTATTCTTGTTGACAAATCGTGCGATAATATTTGGAACGTCTTATTATTGACAAGCCTGTTGGTCTAGTGGTCAGTGGCCCTGACTTCTATGCGCAAGGTCGTGTTCCCACCCAGGACAAAAGTATGTGTGATGAGCACGATCATTTGTTCTTTGTCTGGGTGTAATTTATCTATAATATGTATGCATTTAGAAATATACAATATGTATGTTTATCAGTTTGTGTTGTTGTTGTCAACATTATTATTATTCTTTATTTCCAATACATACATATAAATTACATTTTTAAATATTCTCTATAACAAAAACATTTAAAAATATAAAAAATAGTAGCCCACCGGTATCGGGAACAGGGTCCAAGCTCAAGGTCAGGGCTCCATAGAGAAGAAACCTCCTGACGATACGCGCCGTGTCTAGGAGTACCGATTTCTGAAGCAAGCCCTTGATCCAACCTTCCTTATTATTATTATTATATTGCAAAATTTTAGTAGATTTTCTATTTGGGGGGGGTGTGTCATTTCCCCTGTGACCCCCCCTTCGGACCGCGACTGGGTCAGCGTCCACTCTAACTAGATGCAGCTGATTTTGCATAAAGCGTCTACCTACCTGACCTCTACTGGCTCCTAGGTAAGACCGGTGTCACATTTTTTGTCCTCTGATTACACGTAACGACTGTTAAAGATGTACTAATTATAGCCAAGTACAACGGCTCAGTGTTCTTTCCGAGAAGAATTTCACATAACGAGATTCCTCCGAGTCTCGACACCCATCACTGGACCGACCTCGGAAAGTGTTGGTTAAACTTGAAGAAAGACCTGTATTGTTTTTATTATGTAGCTAAGATCACCTGAAATGTATTCATTCATTCATTGTGCGTACGGCTAAGGAGTGGAATTCCCTTCCGGAGTCTGTGTTTCCTGATAGCTATAACCTGGGAGTCTTTAAGTTAAGAGTGAATAGGTTACTTCTAGGCAAGCGTGCTCCATCTTCGACCACGTCATCACTTACCATCAGGTGAGATGGTGGTCAAACGCGAGCTTATTATCAATAAAAAAAAATGAATATAATTAAACAACAACCCGTCCAATGCCTGTCTAACGAAAGAAAAGTAATAAGAAAAAAGGAGTCACACACATAAATCAGTGGTTTTAGAGTTATATTAATGCGAATTGATAAATATGTAAGGAACATAGGAAATGGTTTACTGGTCATTTGTTCGCTTTAGCGAGCTACCGATTTTTATTGAACCCTGTCAGCTACTTGGAAAGCTACCATATTTCAGCAAAAGGCTTTAACTAACAAAACATTTTTATTATTTATATTAGAGCAGTGACCCAGTAGTTACAAGCGCGAGTCATGGTTTCAAGCCCAGACAGACACATTACTTTGTGGAATTACCACAGCTCTCAAAGCGGTACAAAATCCAGAGATATGCGACGTACAAAAACCCGCTCTGCGCGCGCGTGGTGCGTTGCAGGCCAGCCCATTCCATCTTAAAGAGAGAAGAGGCATGTGTCAAAGCGGTGGTTTAATCATAGGCTTGTTTAGCTAAGTTATGTTTCATGTCTTAATTAATTTAGACATCAATAGCCTAATGGGTACGGTGTCGGACTAGTGATCATGAGGTCGCGAGTTCAAATCCCACCTATTACTATTGCTGTGAACTCACTCCAGACGAAGCATATTTACCTATTTACCTTAGTTAACAAGATTAGCTAAAGCTAAGCTATGTAAAATCTAAACAATTTGCTAGTTCGCTTTAAAAATAAAATCGTAATATTCCGTATCCCGTAACGCATAGTGCGATTTCTTAATCTTCTTATTTCTTATGCCTGTGATTTTGAACCTTATTTAATAGATTACGTCTTCTAGACTTGCTTGTTCTATCTAGAACGTTTTAAGTTCCTCCATGACACACATGCCAAATTTCTGAGGTCATCGGAAAACTTGAGGCTAGAGGTACCGAGTCACTCCACCAATTTCTTTGGTAAGTCGTTCGCAGCTCAAGCAGTACGACTGTGGAATACTCTTCCCGTGTCAGTAAGACAAGCACAAACACTTCCTTCTTTCAAAAACATGGTAAAAGATCTCTATCTCTCTCTTTAATATGTTACTATTTTTTATATATCTCAGTTTTGTTATTTTTATGTATGTATATGTGTATTGAGTATGTAGGTTATTACTTATTTATTGTATATAAGTAAATAGTACACCATGGACTACCCGCGAATTTATTTTCTCCTGCTGTGTCAAATCCATCTAAAGGTTGTCTGTAAAAGATCGCTTTTAGCGATAAGACCGCCCATTGTAACACCCTTTGTAGTTTTTAAGTCCTTATTTAATTCTGTTATGGTGTACAATAAAGAGTATATCTATCTATCTACAATCGGTTAAACGTAAACCTATCTTCACCATTAAAAGAACAACCTTTTTTTTTAAATTCTGTTTGATCGCGATCTGGACATCAGCTTACCATTAGGTAAGCGATAAATGAGGGCTACGATTGAGCAAGCGAGCCCGGAAGATGCCTTTTCAGTCTTGCTTTGACTGAAAGAAGGAAGAAAGAAGGCTGTAAGCATGCTGCAAGACCATAAGTGGCAGGTAACACAGAAGCCGGCAGAGAGTTCCACAGCAAGGTGTGCGCACATAAATGTGGAAGGGAAGCGCTTGCTACGACTCTCTCTGAATGATAGAGGTGCTCCCACGTCGCAATAAATAGAGAGATATGGTTCCATTTCCATGTTTCATTCGAATTTACGGTTTTTATGGAGAACCCAAACCTCCAACACTCTTCTTTATTTGTCTAATAAATAAAAGATGTTGAAATCACTCGATTTTCAATTCATGAGATAGAAACTCGTCGTTGAGCGGAGCCTTGACCTGTCGCTTCCATTACTCCAGGGTAAGTGAATTAAATGATGATTAAGTTTACCTACAAAATAATGGGATGTTGGTCTTGATGTCACAAGCTACATTATTAGGTGTGCAGTTTAGGGGGGAGCAAAGTTTTATTGAGTTTTCTATTGAGAAATCGTTGGATAGTCGTGATCTTATAATGAACGTATGTATATACTTGTTTATCAAGACTTTGAAAAAGATTCGGTGTGCCACTTTAGCAAATTCAGGTGTGATGTGATGGGACGTTCTGGTACCAGTCTGATATGAAAACGTTCAACCCACTTGCCGCATCATCTTTTTTTTAGGCGGAAAATCATCAAAATTGACTCCTACTGCTCTGGTAAAATCTCACTCTGTTTCTTCAGTTGCCGTTGCGTTCCATTGCAGTATCACTTACTGGGTCAAACTGTGAATTTAACTCTTCTAGAGATCTACTCAGATACGCACAGAAAAATAATGTTCGTTCGTATAAGGAAACATCAGTGTGATACCAATTACTCTTACAAAAGAATAAAAATAATGCGTCATTGTAATTAAGGGTTATATTCTGTATATATATATCAAATATATACAGTAAAAACCATTTGTTGAAATATAGTGTCCATAGTCCTAGCGTAAAAGTGTCAAATTTCTTAATTTCAGTCTGGCAAATATTTAGTGTATGAAGTCGTGTAATTGTGTATGGTAATTACAAATTTGTGCACCCAACCATTGGGGAGCTATTCAACAAAAACTGTTTCCGCTGGAACTACGTCATCCCAGTGGCAATTTTTTTCTTATGGACGTACAAGAAAAAAAACACATTCTCTGATTAGTGTATAACGGGAGGTAAATGTGTGTGTTTAAATGAAATTTGTGTGTCATCAAACTTCGAAGATATTCAAGTTTCTGCTGTGCTGACGTTTGGCTATTTGATGAAAAACGTATAAAACGGTTTAGTGCAGATTTGTAATTTTTCACGCTCGTTACTTGAAATTTGTATGTAATGTTTGTGAAGAGAATTTGAAAAAAAACATACCGTTCAGAAGATATACACGTAAAAGTAAAATAAGGTTATTAGATCCTAGTACTTAAGATAAGAACTCTAGAGCCTAACTTATAACGTTTATTTGTATCTTGAAATGATCTACAATGTCTTGCCAAGTTTCAATTATGTGTTCTTAGTAATTAATAAGCAATAGCATAATTTATTACGTCTGGGCCACTATATTGTATGACATCCGATTGTAAGACTTTTAAATGGAAAGTAAAATAAAACATATTCCAATATTTAGTGTATTAATGCAACTATTCACATGTAAAACAGCTCATTACACAAAAAAATTATATATATAGATGGAAAGAGTTTCTCGAACGTTTCTTGGCGAGAAATCGTACGCTACTATCGCAAGCAATAATCGCCATAAGATTATCGTGTCGTAATGTTTACATACAGGCAAGAACTAAATTCTCGCCTAAGATCATAATCGTTGGCGAGAACTTAGTTCTTGCCTGTATGTCGTATGACATTAATTTTAAACAATTTATACGAGATTCGCAAGCATTTATCACCTAGCGATAAATTACTGCGACTGTTTACACGGCGAAAATTATAGTAAGAAGATTCTTGCTTACGAGTTCTTGAATAGTGTAAACACAATCTCGTATGACATTTTTTCAAGTTCATACGAGTATCGTACAAATCGGTTTGAACCGTTTTAAGTGCGAGATTTGCCTTTCGAGTTCAGTAATTTCTACGGTATTGTTCTCAATATGACACGAAAAATATTCAAATTTGGTACTGCCGACAAAGATGTAGATTTAGACAGGCCCGTTGGTATAGTGGTCAGTGGTCCTGACTGCTATGCGCAAGGTCGTGGGTTCGATTCCCACCTAGGACAAATGTTTGTGTGATGAGCATGGTCATTTGTTCTTTGTCTGGGTGTAATTTATCTATAATATGTATGTATTTAGAAATATATATGTATGTTTATCAGTTGTCTAGTATCCATATCACAAGCTCTGCTTAGTTTGGGACTAGATGGCGTTGTGTGAAAAGTTGTGGAATATATTATGGAATATTATGTAATAAACTACGTCATTGACTGCCGATAATTTATTTATAAATGTACACACATGACACTTAAAAGAGAAAAAAAAAATACAAAACAGATAAAAGAGCACAAAGGTGCTGCTTATTTCAAAAGAAATATCTTCCAGCAGACCTGTAAGTTCATTGAAAATAGAAAAAGAGTGTTTGTGGGATACAGAGAATGTGCATTCTAAAAATCGTGATGCAAGAAATGCATATTTTAATACATTTGCAAAGGAATTGGGAGTTTAGAAATTTGGCCCAAAGAAAATAACAGCAAAAATTAAAAATATGAGAACTCAGTAATTTGCAATAACGTAAAAAGTAAAATCACCTTTGAGGATTGGAGCTGGGGCTGAAATTGTATACGTTCCGAAATTGCCTTGGTACAACTTTTTGGACACATTTTTGAGAAAACCTCTAATTTGCTGAGTACCTATTTACTAAACACGTATTTATACCTACTTACTGTCTAGCGTCTGGCACCAAAACTCGAAATACAATTCTCGCTTTGTAGTTCTGTTTACATGGAGGCAGATATATTCTATTGCACGGCAATTATCACCCAAGCTGAAGGGCGACAATCGTGAATGTTTACACGAAGAAACTTTTTTAATGTTCTTTCGTTTATCGTATCTTCGAATCGAGAAACTCTTTCCATCTAAATGGGCCTTACCGTTGGATTTAAAAAAGTAACTCGTATTTTCAAATTGGGAATTGTTTATTGTACAGATACAAAACATCATCCTCTATGAATAAAATTCCGCAGTTGGAAACACCATATATGTATTAAGATAGGTACATAATTATTTACATACTCGTACGTAGATACGTCAATTATGTAGGTCGACGTTTTACAAAAGCCACCTCGCTTAGCTCAGCACCGTTTGTGTGTTTCAACAGATAAGAACCCTCTTTTCTTTTTAAAAAGATGTGGTTGGTTTTAAAAGCTCTTTCTTTCTAAGAGTCTCTTTTAAAAAGATGTCTGAAAACCGACGGTAGAGGTGAAGAGACAATTATTGCGGTTTGAGTTTACGCTTACACGGCCGCAGTTTTAGGAGTCCGCCTAAATTGCTTTTAGGTTAAAAGGAGATATTTCGAAGACGCGTATTCCCTTTTTAGATGTAGGTACATTTCATTTTATGGCTTTTCCTTATTTCATAATATAAGCACCAATCGGTGTTGGTTAAAATTCGGGTTCCATATTTTCGATAAGCTCAAGATATTTTAGTACTCTTGGCACAGATTGGTAATTCGTATGAAAACGATGGGTACTTTTATAGCTCTCAGGCATATAGCATTTATAATGTTAAGGAAGATCTAGTTCGGCTAGGTCCTTATACGTAACTTGTAGAAAACTGGAATTATTCCACAGTGGCCTACTATATGGTATCTGAGTGTATGACATCTAACATTAGGTGCTATTCACTCAGGTGCAGATTAAGTAGATGTCCAAAGTAGAATTCTAACCTCAACTTCTTATTCAAGTAAGAGTGTGTCTCCTTTGAGTTTTTTTCGAATGTCTATCGTATTGTTTTGATGCCAACAATTTGCCAATTTTTGATGCCATACATATGGCATCAAAAATTTCGTTAGCCTTATATCTCGGTACAACAATTGTAAAAATCCTCTGGCCTTGCGTCACGGGAATTGTCATCCAGCCTTTTTGAAATTTCTTTGAAAAGGCTGTGAGCACAAGGGCCCTTGTGCTCACAGCACTTGCGTCCCAAAACGGATCGAAAATACAGCTACCGGTTACTGTATTTATGCTTGAAGTTTTGTGACTTTTATTATAAACGCAAATGTTTTGATGTATGGGTGTTTCTTATTAATCTTATGGCGAACAAATTTCCAACATTTAATAAAATATAAAATGTAAGTTTTTAAACTGACAAAGTTACTATCAATTTAATTGGAACTTCAAACTGGATATTTATCATGTGTATTTATTTTTTCGAGTCCGCCCCATGCTCACGGATAGGGGTTGCCATCCCGCAAAACGGGATCATACATTCCGGCGGGATCCCGCTGCTATTATTAATCTGCCGGATCCCGCCCCTTCAAAGAGCGGATCCGCGGATCCCGCAAATTAAAAATTTGGCGCTAAAACTTTCGCGTAAATCGAAAGTAGCACCTATCCTGACGGTTCAACCTACTAGCGTAGAAGCCGAGAGAGCGTTTTCAGCATCAGGATAAATAATTATTTGCAGTTGACTCAGAAGCAGGCTCGAAGAAAAGAAAAGGGAAAGTTAGTGATTTGATTACTAGTATATATGAATAAGACTGAATTAAAAATATAAAACCCGCATATCGATCCCGCGGGATTGAATGAGCTGCGGGATTGCAATCGCTACTCACGGATGAACTGAAGTTGCTGCAGGTGGTTATGTATTAGATATATTTATCTTTACATAAATATTCACCCGCAATAACTTCATTCGTGATCATGGCGCTTGCAACAGTGCCGGAATACCGGAAACTCCAAAGAGTAATTGTTAATATCCCATCTTATTTTCACGAAAGCACTTTCTGGAGCCTTGACACTGCCAGAAGGCGTAGCGGCAACCTCGTAGAAGATGGTGGGACCAGCTGGACCAAACTAACGACCAGTAGTTTACTTTGGTCCTGGATAGAACCACCTGGAAATCATGAGGAGAAACCTTTGCCTAGCCGTGGAATGATCCAGGCTAACAGTATCAGTAACTTTAAGAATTAAATGGCTGTTCGAACTTTTGAGTCCTTTATGACTTCTGTTAAGTCCCTAGCACTTAATTACTCTAAAGGTCTTATCGCCAGTATAATAAATGATCGAACAACGTACCTAAGTTTCTTCTCGTCTCCGACTTATAGCTTTTCATTTCCCTCAGAACTTTCGTAATAATGATTTACGATCTTATTAGATACGATTAAATTATTTACGCGGTATTCCGAGATGATGAATATTAATTGAAGTCGTAAACATGAGGCTGATTGCGAAAGTTGAGCTTTCTTCTTGTGAGTAATAGAAAGTTATCAGGGTATAAGGTTTTATAGCAATATACCTCCTACTGGCCTTATTGGTCGGGTATACATTAGGCTGGGCCGTTTTTGTATGGGAAAAAAAATTGTTTGATTTCTTTCGGGCTTATCACAAAAAAGGTGCCAAATGTTGTATTTTGATTGTATATAAAATATGGTAACGATAGGATTTCGTCTTCTGCCTCCGGATGGGACTTGAAAAAATGGAATTTAGATATAATAGCCTGATTTACAATAAGTTATTATAGCGAGGTAAAAGGCAGAATAACAAGTATTTATCAATTAAACACAAAAATAGCTATACTTATTTATGTATTACACGTACAAATGAAACAAAAAATATTTACAGACATCATAAAATTAACTTTAGTAAGCATGAAAATCTTGTTTACTTTCAAACTTTGGCTTAACTCTTCGCGACTCAATTTGGGCGTTTATATACTTAACCTTCTCTAGCGATTTTTGTGCTTAGCTTGGCTGAAGCTTCGGTAACAGTCTTAACTGCTCTTTCAACTGCTTGTACGTAGCAAGGCAGACGTAAAACAGGCAAGTCACCATCTCCTTTTTGTGCGATAAGATTTTCGATATCTTCATTGGATATCAGTTTTAATATAGGTGGTTCCATGATATTATTCTGCCAGTCAATAAGTTTGATGTAGAACGATGCATCAAGGTTCAAAGAAGGAATTTGGAACAGTCGTAGTCCATTTTCTTGGTTGATTCGAGCTTTCAAATTGCGACGTGCCCCAAGTTCTCGGATGTGCTGATCATAAACATTTTTCTTGGCGATTTGTTTGCTAAATGAGAAGGAAATTCCCCTGTTGTTACCGCTAATACAATTCTGTAGAGGTAATTCTGGTCAGCGCTCATATTTTCTGCAGATACATCAGGTAACACTGCGTGAATGGGTTGAAATTTTACAATAGGCCTCTTCTCACAGTTTTCTAGATATTTTCCGATTGGCCCCATACCCCAAGAATATTGATCCCGGTTCTTTTATTAATGAAATGTGTTCTTCAAAAATGCTCTTTCTATACATTTTTCCGTCTTGTTTTGGATACAATTACTTAATGTTTTATCTTTTCTTCCGTCAATGTATAAAGCTGGTACTTCCAAGATTTTGGCGGTGATTTTCACGGCACATTTTCTTGAGAGGTCACGTTTTCGGCGAATCCGATTTTTATCAATAACTTCTGTACTGGAAGTATGTAGCACTGCTGAGGCAATGGCTGCCGCAGCTCTGTCTGAGACACCATATCTGTCACAAGTCTTTGAAAGCAAATCATAATCTACCACGATTTCAGAGGAGAGTTTTTTGATAAGTGGTGCCATTGTTTCAACTTTCTTCGGTGACTCGAATTTATAGTCTTTATCTGTTGTACTTGTAGTACTTTCTTATTCAGACGAAACCAATATGATCTCGTTATCTCGTGATCTCGTTTTGAGGCTGTAACTTTGAATTTGACGGGCGTAATTTCCTTTTCAGTGTATTCGTTAGATTTTCTGTTGTAACAGTATCAATGGCTCCAATAAATATTTTCCTTGTCGATCGCTGGTTAATCAGGACGCTGTGCTCTCGTGCAGGAACTTTTTTCTCCTTAAGGACAAGGGCTATTAAAACGGCCGCACGGGCGCGCAAGGTGTGTTACGATGCGCTAATTTTACCTCCCTTCCTTCACCCCTCAACCCTAAACGCGTGAGTGGCGCTACCTAACAAAATTTTATTTGTTAAGTAGACTATTAAACCATTGTAATTTAATTTAAAAAAAAATTAAATCTTGATTTTTAGCACATAATGTCCTTAAGGCAGATTGCCCTTTAAACTACCAAAATCGAAACTTTGACTACAATCCGGAGGCAGAAGTACTTATCGGAAAGGAATAATATTTTACACACGTTAATTTGAAGCCGTTATGCATACTTTCCGCAATAAGCCCTCCGGAAAACTCGAAAAAGTAAAAACGGCCCAGCCTAGTATACATTGCTTTTTTTTTATGAGAACTAGTAATGACACACTAGAATTGACACTTCTACATTTAGATAAATAAGATATCTACATCTAGATATTTTATATTCCTATTTTTTATGTGACGTTTGCAATTTACGTTCTAATATATTATAATTATTTTCATTTATTTTGAATCTCTGACTAGGTTCTACATTGTTGCGGTCTACCAAAAAGATCTTAATTTGATCATGTCAGAGTAATTGTGCTTCTTTAAGTTCTACGTTGAGTTACACGATAGCAAACAAATGATTGCACTGTTTGCCAAAACGTGTAATAGTGGAATCTCAGGACAATAAATCTACACTACCTAAATCTAATATATTTAAAATCTCGTGTCATAGTGTTATGTTTATATCAAACGCCCCCAAAACGACTTGACCGATTTTAGTATGTGGCCTATTTGTTATACCGGTAGATGACAAAATTTGTATTTTTCAATCTTAGTAACGAATACACTCAAAAACTACTAAAGTTTCAAAACTTCCTTCATCAATGAATAGCTATTTTATTCATGAATAACATAGGGTACATTTTTTGCTAAATAAAACTTTTCACGGGAGAAAAGCCGCGGACAGAAGTTAGTAACCTATATTATTTTGATTGAAACGAAAATATAGACCACAGTGGGTATGCCAAAACAACTTTATGCTGCAATAAACCATCTCATAAATCAGATGGAACGACAGAGCATAAAACCGTTTATATTTTTTAATTAACTTTTCACTCGGTCTTAGTTAATTGATGACTATTTTCATTGTTAATGTTAAATTACAGCCTATTCTGTTAATTGTTTGTGAATAACGCTTATACGTATTTGTTTTCTTTCAAACGTTATCATGAGAAGTTTTTTATATGGTGCTTTTTTTTAATTGATAATAGGCTCGCGTTTAAACACAATCTCACCTGATGGTAAGTGATGATGTGGTCGAAGATGGAGCACGCTTGCCTAGAAGTAACCTATTCACTCTTGACTTAAAGATCCGCAGGTTATAGCGATAAGGAAACACAGACTCCGGCAGGGAATGCCACTCCTTAGGACGACTTAGGGAGGCAGTGAAAGCATTAGTCAAATTATCTAAATCATCATCAATGTCTGTTTCACGAATGTAGCTATGGATGTACTAGAGTTTACATAACATGCATGCCAATCATGCCACAGGGTAACATGATAACGCTTGCCAAGACTGGTAACAGATTTTCTAGCTACTGACTATCGGTAACGACTGTTAAAGATGTACACATGACAGACAGGTAAAACATGAAAAAAGAAAAAAAAAAGTCAAATGTCAACGTCAAACGTCTTGCTTATAGGCAAGCGTGCTTCATCTTCGACCACATCATCGCTTAAAATCAGATGAGATGGCGGTCAAACGCAATCCTATCTCAATTTAAAAAAAAAAACGGTTTATCGTTCTTCCGAGGCACGGATTAATCTTGTAATATGTTAAATTGTCATCTATCCAGGGATCGACCCCAGTAAGCATTGCTTACCTTTGAAAATCGTCCCTTGCGACTACTGTAATTTAACCATTAGCTCCTTAAAAACCCCCCTCCTCCACCTAAGTCCCTCTACCATTTTTATGTGATTGAAACACAACCGTACGAACTTTCCCATTTATAATATATAGGATAATACTCGTAAATAAAGATACCATTAGCTCCTCGAATAAATTAGCTTGTTTTGAAGTCGGTTAAATTTTTTGTTAAAAACTTTTGTTGAATGTGGTTCTTTTGCGAAGCTATATGTACCTACTTAAATAATTAAATCTATAGATTAGACACCAGAATTTGTTTATTTACCTAAGTAATCTTAGTTCTCCAGAAATAATCTAGCCAGTAACAGATTATAAAACAACGTATTGTACCAGGTAAACCAAGAAGTCATGTTATATTTTAGACAAGATGAAACACTTTGTAAACATGTTGAGGAATACTTCGCTTTACGGGAAGTTTTTAACGAGCTGTCATAAATAGTTTCTTGATATATCCGTTGTATTATGATTTCCGTGGTTGGTGTTACATTTTTCGTTTTATAGTAGAGTTTTTGGTCGTATACCATAGTGCTTAAATACATTGTCGACCTTCCCATTGGTCAATAGACTTACGAGGTTAACCGTAATGAAATATAATTCCTCGTAGGTGAATCTTATCGTTTTCAACTTATATTTTGGTTTATTCATGTTAATAGCAGGGACCGAAAGGTTAACCCGTATGAGGGTTTTAAACCGGTTAATTTTTAGGATTAGGTTACAAAACCCTCAATAAAGGTTAACCCGTATTATAGGGTTAATCAGCCTATAAGAACCGGTTTCGACATAAGGTGCATTTTAGCACATAAAACATCTGCAAGAAAGTGACAGAGATAACTACCACGCGGTGTTTGATCGTGTACCGACATGACTCTCGTAGTCACCGCGTAGAATGCATTGAACTTTGAGCCCTATTAATGTTGCACAATACTGTTTTTAATATTGACTAATGTTCGACGCTAAAATATTAAAAATAATATTTCGATTCTAGCGCATTTCACCGACCGACACGGTTGAATTGTGAGTGTGTTTGTACTTGTACATATCGTCGTTTGTCGTAGGTACTTAGTAGAACTTTGTTATTTTTAACAGACTTCAAAAAAAGGAGGTTCTCAATTCGTCTTGAACAATTTTTTTTTTTTTAATGTATGTTAAGTACCTCATAACTCGGAGACGGCTGGACCGATTTGAAAAATTATTTTTGCGTTTGAATGGGTATACTTTCTAGTTGGTCCCATTGTTACAAAATCAGGATCTGATGATGGGATCCTGGAGAAATCGAGGCAACTCTTCAAATATTATAGGCACACCTATAGCGTTTTGGGTATTTCTTATAGTACCTTGAGCAGTTGCTTCCGAAAAGTACCATTTGGGGAAGTTGAACTGATGATGAAGACCACATATGGCCACTGAAACTCCTCAATAATAAGTATTTCGTGGATTGCGATTCGATTACTTGAGTACGGATATTAAACACTTTATGCTCGTCACAATACATATGGTGATGTAGAGCTGATGGTCAAGTACCAGGAGAACTCCTCAAAAATTAACGGCTATGCATCGGGAAAAGCAATATTTTGTAAAAGGTGATAAGTTGTTGACATTATGGCTTTTGTAACTAGATAAATTACAAACCGGCCCACTAAAAAGCGTGAAAAATTTTTTTTTTGCAAAAATTAGAACCGACTTCCATATCAAAACACTACAAACCCAAAAATAACTTTAATTTCTATATGGAAGTCGGTTCTAATTTTTGCTAAAAAATTTTTTGATCTCATAATTAGCACATACATAAGTAGCGTTATTACCAACCTGTTTTGAAGTCAAAACTTCTTTAGCATCGTTGTGATTTGAAAGTTTATGAAACAAAAAAGTGACAGTAAAAAGAGACAGACACAGGAATTCATAAGAAAAAAAAAGCCAACATTGAAGGTTTCACTTCTACCACGTGTGAATTGCCCACATGTTTTATTTTTATTTTTATACCTACGTGAACTTATAGTGATCTGATTAAGTATGCCTAAAACCAGGCGTCCGTCACTCGCTCAAGGCCACGTGTTATATGCCTACCGCTTCGCGTATCGCCGTCGGTACATCCGACAGTGGGTTGCCGCACGCCTGCCTGAACCTTTTTAAATAATTTTGACAACGTCATAATGGATCGACCTAAAAACAATTGATTTTCCTCCGCTTTGCTACTGTTTCCATTTTGATTAATTATTTATTACAATTATTTACTCGGTTTCGGATATTTGAGACGTTAAAATTTATATAATCGGGAAATCAGGGAAGGAAAAAAATGCATCTATCATTTTATTAAACTGAAACATATTTAATCAACAAATAAAGAAAGAATTATTGTTTTTCTACAACATTCGTTTTTTTAACCAATATCAGCATAGGTACAACCATAGAAATATAATATTATATTTATGGGTACAACCCTAACACATTCGTGGGTCGCGCGGCGGTTAAAACAATCTTAATTCTCTGTGTACGGAATTATGGTACATTTCTTCTCGCTGCAAACAGCTGGTATTATTATTATTAGGTACCCGCGCTCGCATTGAGCTGCATTGCGCCAAGATATCATCTCCGTGAGCGGTGTCTATGAGTGCGTTGCTCGAGCGCGCTTTTTATGTAGATTGACTTCTGAACCTATCTATTTTGTGGCTGCACAGTGGGACGGCACCGCGTGCCTATCAATTATTGGTCGTTAGCTTAGATGTAGCGCTCGGCGGCTATGTTGCTTACTGGTTCTGCATTACAAGATAAGGACCAAGCTAACACAATCAATGTACAAAATATAAAATCCCACCAAAACATCCTGTAAAAAATTAGCCAAGCCTCGCCTAAGCTGCTTGTTTCTCTATAAAAAGTAATGAAATCTCTAAGCAAAGCGAAGCCAAGTCTAAGGATCTTTACTGCGATTTCCTTATTAATATAGTTAGATTTTATGTAACCGGCCGTTGAACATACTCTGTGCACTTTTTTTTACTAGTTAATACATCGAAGTCAACGGCCAAGTCACCGTGCATTTATGGGCATAAAGGTACAATATATTAAAAAAAACGGTCAAGTGCGTGTCGGGCCACGCGCAGTTTAGGGTTCCGTAGTTTTTATAACAGCCAAGTGCGTGTCGTATTCGCTGACTGATCGTTTCGTACCATGCTCTAACTAAAAGCCAAACATGACTACCTAACTAATTTGACTTCCTATACAATTCCTCACCTGATCCGACAATTTTTCACGGATAGTTTTAATTTTTTTTAGAGATTTGTATAAAACTTGTCATAGCTGGTGTTTTGAATTTAAATACAGGACACAGAGCTACACTACTCAATCGTCACAAAAAAATAAAATTGAGGAAGTAGTTTGCTGGAGGAGCTTTGTGTTTGATATTATATAGCAAAATAATAAGGCTTCACATTTACAACAACTTTTTCTAATGTGGAACCCTGGCTTTTGTGAATTGTAACAGCCTCAGCTGGAACCAATGGGAATTGAAAAAACAACCGACTTCCAAAAAAACACTACAATGTGAAAAATAACTTTAATTTCGGAAGTCGGTGGCAATAAAACTAAAATACAGATCCAAAGACACCGTCTTCTGAAATTAAAGTTATTTTTCACATTGTACCTACCTAGTGGGTTTTTGGAAGTCCGTTTTTCTTGTTAAAAAGTTTTTTTTTATAAAACTTATTTAAATATGAAACTAGCGCGATACAACTGACGCTTAGCGCCATCTATCGACATTTCTATGGAGTTGTTCGAAATTTTCGAGTCAAATACAATTGGTCGACTATTACTCGTAAACTTGTAAAGCCCACTTATGTGTGATAGTTTTCCTTTAAACTTCGTTATATATAGGTACTACTGCCGTGACATTTGAATTTCTAACTACAACCGTTTAGTTGCTAGAGGGGGGACACTTGACTCCAACGAAAATTAGTACTTTAAAGCTTGATAAGTCACGAACGGTTTACTTAATCAAAAAACGGTTTTCCCAAACCCTTAATGTTTTTGAAAGACCTATCCAACGATATCCCACACTATGGGATGGACGAAAAAATAAAATGATCACCCCACTTTACACGTAGGGGGGGCACCCTAAAAAATTATTTTATTTTACCACTTTTTCGGCGTCATTAACGTGTATACTTATGCCAAATTACAACTTTCTAGTACCAATAGTTTTTGAGCTAAACCGCGGACAGACGGACAGACAGACGGACATGGCGAAACTATAAGGGTTCCTTGTTGACTACGGAACCCTAAAAACGGCATTATAATCATACGCACTTTAGCGACAGAGAAAGTCTACAGAAGTCAAGCAAATTCAGCGTATATTCACCAAACTTTACTGCGTTAACAGAAAATCCTGATGACATAGTTTGCAGAATTATGTATAAACTCTTGATCAACTCGTCATCGATACCCGTGATTTCTGCAGAACATTGATAGGTTTGGAAGAATCTCCTTGCCGTATTTCCGTCATTGCTGTTTCCAGAATCTTGACGAGGTTTATCAATGTGTAAACCAAGCAATTTCCGGAAGCGAGTTTGAACGTGCTTCTTTTTCTCTTCTTTAATCTTTTATTCTCTGGAGTCGATTCAGCCCACTTTTCAAATCCTAGGTTATAAGAAATATGCAGAATCATTTCCATACATCTTATCCAAGCATATAAGGTAGACAGCCCGTATTTAAACATATCTTCATTCTCAATTCTTGCAGTTACTTTTGTTATATTGTGCATCTGTCTAGGAGTTGCTCCACAAACAGTACATGAAGCACTCGATGGAGTCTGCGTTAACACTTGAGCAACTTTCCCGTCGATCATTGTCATAAACAGCTCATGTCTTACTCATGTTACCTTCTTTTGCTGCAGGCGTTCGCGTTTGACTTAATTCATTAATTTTTGCTTCAAGTTCACTTACAACAGCTGTAGTTTTTTCAGGAGTTTCTTTTGCTAATTCCAGAGAAATGGGTCTGCAATATCTAACTGAAGAACATGTTGGATTTTGCGATATAACTACTTTACTTTATTCATCCACTAGTCTCAATGGTACAAGTGAAACTATAAACATATTAGCATCCGATATTTGTTCATTTTCTTCAGGTAAAACTTGTTTATACTCACTTTGTCCCGAGGATCCATCGCAACCCCATTTGCTATACAGTTTGAGACGGGTGAACTTTTTCGAAACCGAGTCTATTTTTAAAATACGACAGGCAGTATGATCTGAGAGTTCTTGAAGGTTCACTTTAGCACTTATATTCGTTACGGATATGCTTGACGCAAGAGGATAGCAATCCTTCTTTGCTTCAGCCAAAATTTGGTATGATGGAAATACCGAAAATAAGTTTTTCTCAACAAGTCTCAGCCTCAGGTAGGAATATTGAGCTTTGGATAGATCGGTTTCAATAAATATACATAATGCTTCTTCTTTGGTATGGGAAGGTACACCATCTGGACTTCGTAAAATGACTTTTTCTCCTCCTTTTCTGTATTTCTCGTAATACTCACAATCGAAGCTTCATCATTTTCACCCACAGATCGTAAACCTTGAACATAAGCGTAATGCACATGTCCCATTCCATACTCCTGGAGTAATTCCAAGTTTTTACGTTTTTTTCGTACTCTCCGAACACGTCAGGATTTTCTTTTTTTTTCACGTACTCTAAACTCGCCATTTAACCAATTTGTGTTTTGGCTCTCGAAGCAATCTTGTTTTCTTTGAGCTTTCACCCATTTTTGGTTACAAATCGTAATCAAATTTCTTTGAATACTTTGCATAACCGTGCTCACATCTGTTGTTGATAAATGGAAATTGTCCAACAAATATTTTCAATAACTGAAGTACTTTTCCCGCTTATTATCTGAGCACATATATCGCGTCGAAAACACACAAATTCACTCATTTTAAACTTTTTTCAGCTAATTCACAGTTACCGAAGGAAGGTATCCGGACACTGATGAACACGCTGCAAACCCGAGTATTTATAGGACCCTAGTTTCAGTAACTTGTGCAAAACCAATAAGAAAATTGATAAAAACAGTTTTCACACTAATACTTATTATAATTACAACAACAGATAAGAACTATGCAACATGATTTTTATCACAAGTGTGGTTAAAATGGTCACCGCAAAAAAAAATTTCGTGTGAAAATATATTTAGATCGACATTTTTGCTTCTAGTTCGAAATGGTGCAGCAATGACGCAGGTTTTTTTTGTATTACTGAATAGGTAAGGTATCTAAACATGTCATTAACTTGACATCGGGAGCCATCGGTAACAAGGAAACCTCAACTTGAAAATTAAATAGACGTAAAATTTCCTTATGACAATTAAAAATTATATTAAAAAATTCGAAAATATATTTTTCATCACAAAATAACGTAGTTATGAACTAGAAATCTTAAGTTGAACTTCCATAACGAGTAGTCTAGTTAATATCAAATTATCAAAGTATAAAGTTTGGGTGTAATTTAATGTACCTAAAAATTTTTTGTATTTTTTTTTTACTATTATATCGGGTAACTTTATGATCTTAGAATGTAAAACAATCAAAACAGTTTCAGTAACACGACTTTTGTCCCAACTAATTTTGAGATGGAAAATACCAGTTGGTCCCATAGTGCGTCGCGCCGTGCGCGTCTTGTGGCGTGCTGCGTGACCTGTGTTGTGCGCCGTATCATTGCGTATATATGCTACTAAGTGTCCAACTTGTAACTTCTTTTTAAATATTTTTGGGGCAAAAACAAAAAAGGTTTATAAAATATTAGATCATTGGCGTATCTAGAGATATTTCCCAGGAGGGGCCTGGCCCTCCAGTAGTAGAAGCGATTGGCCAGATTTTTTAACTTTTCAGCCATAATTGTTTGTTAGTAAAAATTCTCGGGTGGGCACCAGACCATTCTGGGGTGGGCACGGCCCACCCGGCTCCCCCCCTTCCTACGCCTATGTATTAGATTCGATTTAGTTACTTATTCCGAACGAACTATATTCACATTTCGCATATACTAAACATAATGTTGTATACTTACGGGTAAAACATTCCCACCTCGGAACACCTTTCAGGTGTGTAATATACAGAACAAAGTAAACCAATAAATATAGTAAAATAAATAAAAAAAATTGGCCAAGTGCGAGTCAAACTCGCCCATGAAGGGTTCCTTAGTAACTATAATAAATTTGAAAAAAAAAAAAACTTAAAAATGTCTTAAAACTAGATTATTTGCAATTTTTACAAGTACGCCAAATAACTTTGTTTTTCATAGTGTTTGTATGAATTACAAAGTTATATTTGCGGTTTTAGAAAATATGCTGTATCTCAAAAACTGCAGACCTGATCTCGTTCAAATCAATTTTGGTTGAAAGATTACATTAAGATCTATAGCATATATTTTTTTTCATATTTTTCACTCTATAATTATAGAAGTTACAGTGGGGGGACACACATTTTACCACTTTAGACGCGTATATCTTTTAAACGATTATCTTTATGAAAAAGTGGTTTTAGATACATTTATATCATTTTTGAAGACCTGTCTATAGATACCACACACGCATAGGTTTCATGAAAAAATATATTTTCAGTTTCAGTTCCATGTATCGGGAGCCCCTTTTATTTTAATTTTTTTTTGTTTTTTCATAAAATCGGAAAGCGGTTCACAGAATACATCTACCTACCAAGTTTCACATGTACAGTTCTAACAGTTTCGGAATAAAATGGCTGTGACATACGGACGGACGGACAGACAGACAGACAGATAGACAGACAGACGGACAGACATGTCGAAACTATAAGGGTTCCGTTTTTTGCCATTTGGCTACGGAACCCTAAAAAGATACCTAACCTGTTCTACCGTCTAACTATCAGCTTACTAAAAAAAAATTTTAGCAAAAAATAGAACCGACTTCCATATCAAAACACTACAAAGGTAAAAATAACTTTAATTTCGGAAGGCGGTGTCAAAAACGAAAATATATACAAAACTAAAGACATCGCCTTCCGAAATTAAAGTTATTTTTACCTTTGTAGTGTTTTGATATGGAAGTCGGTTCTATTTTTTGCTAAATTTTTTTTTTCACTCTTTTTAGTGTGTCGGTTTGTAATTTATCTAGTTACAAAAGCCATAATGTCAAAAACTTATCACCTTTTACAAAATATTGCTTTTCCCTGTGCATAGCCGTTAATTTTTGAGGAGTTCTCCTGGTATTTGACAATCAGCTCTACATCACCATATGTATTGTGACGAGTGTAAAGTGTTTAACATCCGTTCTCAAGTAATCGAATTGCAATCCACGAAATACTTATTATTGAGGAGTTTCAGTGGCCCTCTGTGGTCTTCATCATCAGTTCAACTTCCCCAAATGGTACTTTTCGGAAGCAACTGCTCAAGGTACTATAAGAAATACCCAAAACACTATAGGTGTGCCTATAATATTTGAAGAGTTCCCTCGATTTCTCCAGGATCCCATCATTAGATCCTGATTTCGTAACAATGGGACCAACCAGAAAGTATACCCATTCAAACGCAAAAAGAATTTTTCAAATCGGTCCAGCCGTCTCCGAGTTATGAGGTAACATACATAAAAAAGAAAAAAAGTTCAAGACGAATTGTAAACCTCCTTTTTTTGAAGTCGGTTAAAAAGACACCTACCTACTTACCTGCCTACATTTCTCAATTTGCTTTTGTCATTGAATTTTTAATGTTCACCATACACTTACCTACCAAACATTTTCATTCCACTGTGCGTGGTTACGCACATAATTTTGAATAAGTGCAAAATTCAACAGAAGAGCGACAAATAAACCCGAGCAACAAACAGCCGCCTGTGACGTAAGATACCGCGACGCAGCCGAGATTGTGCAACTTACAGGTTCTGTCTCTTTCATTCAGATTAATCAGCAATATTTTATAGATAACCTTTATAGTATACAGGTTAACCCGTATAAAGGTTAATCAAACAAATGGGTTAAACGTCTAACCGGTTAACCTTTTAATCCGATTAATGGGTCCTTGGTTAATAGTGATTAGGTTACATCTAGATAAGCGTACTTCATCTTCAATCTCATAATTGCTTGCCATCAGGTGAGATGGTCGTCAAACAAAAAATATATTTATAAAAACATCTTCTAAAATGATTATGTTAAATTTTGGGATTAATTGACAGTGAACGAGAGATATTTTAATGTTTTGTACTTCATTATTATTATTCACCATACCTCAGTAACATAATCCATAACATTTTTTTTATAAATGTGAAAGTGCGTTTGTTTGTCTTTCTTTCAAGTAAAGCCGAGCAACACATAGATGAGAATTTAGTGTAGAGATAGTTTAAAGGATGGAGAGTGACATAGGCTACTTTTCCGTTGAAATAAAATTACGCCATATGAATGCCTTTAATATTTAAGGAGTTCCCTCAATTCCTCACGGATTTCATTATCAGAACGAGGTTTTGATATAAAATTTACCAACTTGGGATCATAGTGTACCGAACAAAAATATTGAATTATTTCTGATCTCAGTCGGTCGAACCGTCGTCGAGTAATCGGTGTACATACAAGTTCTGATAGTTTTCATTCTAAATTTCGTTATATTATGTAGCTACTACTAAAATAAAATAAAGTACCCGCACTCCCATTCTTTTATTGCGTGTATTTGAGTGTGTATCATCATCATATTTTCGTGTTGCACCATTTGTACCTAATTGATATAAGTAGTAGTAGATGTTTACAGTAGCAGGGAGTTAGTTCTTAACAATTACCAAAAAAGAAAATCAAATAGAAACAATATCTCGTTGGCAGATTTAGCCAAAATGCTTTTATCGAGGAATATGTATAAGGAAACTCGTAGAGCTGTACAGGTAAACGTATAATTACATAGTTTTTATGAATTTACATACTTAATCTTGCTTTGATATCTTTTGTAAACAATTAACATTTCATAAGAGACTAAAATATATTTGTTTCAGTTATAAAAATATTTAAAAATATTAATGTAAATGTTGGTTAAGTAAGTTTTATATACACAGCTATCCTATTATATAAAAAGAAAAATTTCAAAATTTGGATTTTTTCAGCATATCCGACGTCACAGTGTAGCAAGACATGACTCCTCAATCTACCAAACTTTTAGTGAATCTGAAGTTGGTAAGATGCGCACAAAACTCACTGATTGATAGATAGATATACTCTTTATTGTACACCATAACAGAATTAAATAAGGACTTAACAACTACAAAGGGCGGTCTTATCGCTAAAAGCGATCTGTCACAGACAACCTTTGGATGGATTTAACAGAGCGGGAGAAAATAAATATGCGGGTAGTCCATGGTGTGCTATTTAGTTATATACAATTATACAATACATAAGTAATAAACTACATATTCAATACGTATATACAACGTGTATTAGAATAAACGCAATTCCTGAAAGTAGTTGGTTCATGACAAATTAGTTCAGACACAGTATCATGACAAATTAATACAATCCTTCATTCAAGGAAATTGGGTGCGTGCCGCGTCGGCCGCTTACATGGCATGAGTATATGCGTCTGCGTAAGGATATTGTATGAGGTATGAGGCACATACGTTTTGCGTTAAGTAAGAATAACTATTTTATAAAAAATGCCTAGGTTTGGTTTCAATTTATTTAGTTACGGATGTTGTTTTACACTTATAATTTAATATTCTAATTGGGATGTCTGAGGTATTGCGCTTAATCTGTTACACGTTGTATATATATAAAAGCTGGGACATAAAAATCTATCTGTTTTGCACAAATAAAAACTTGATCGAAATATTTTTCAATGGAATTCGTCCGACAGAGAATAGAATACAGTTGGTCGAATATTACTCCCAGAGTTGGGCAAAATTTATTCGAATTACGAATAATGAATGAATAAATTGTGTCTATAGTTATTCGGAAATAATAAATAATTTAATTTATTCAAAGGAAAATTATTCGAAGAACGAAAAATAATATTTTAAAAGTAACCTATTCACTCTTGACTTAAAGACTCCTAGGTTATAGCTATCGGGAAACATAGATTCCGGCAGAGAATTCCAATCCTTAGCCGTACGCATAATCAAAGTATTCCTAAAACGCATGGCGCATCGCCGTTTGTCTTGTAGTCCGATGATGGAACGGGCTTGGCGGAATTAGATTGTGTAATTCCATCGCACACTCCCCGAAATGTAACCGATAGAAAACCGATAGACTTGCAACTCATCGTCGATCGTCGAAGTCTGATACTCCCTTCTGTTCTACCCAAAGCGAGAGAAGTCATTTGATGATATTCCCACACGTAAAAAAAAAACAAACTCACCAGATGTTGTCTTCAGCCCTTTTGAATAGATAAAAGGTTTCCCTTACACGTTGCTTGTATATAATATATATATATATATATTCTTTTTATAACTTATTAATAAAAATATCTTTCTTGTTTGCCTCTACTCGCTACCTTTCATCAAATTCCAGGAATCAGGTAGATAATACTAATTGTACCAAATCGCTTAATTCCCTTTTCTTTCATATATTCGAGATCCGCAAAACAAGACTCTCCAAATATTGGTAACGTGATATAAATAAGCTGTAAAAAATATTTAAAATAACGAATAAATTATTCGTAAACAATTTGGTTAAGAATAAATTATTCATGAATGAATTATTCGCGAATTATTATAATACGGATAAATTTTTATTCGAATAATTATTCAGATAACAATTTATTCAAATAATGCCCAACTCTGATTACTCCTAAATTTGTGAAGCCCACATAGGTCCGATAGTTTTCCTCGTTACTTATGTAGGTACTACTACCATGACGTGAATCCCTACCTACAACCACTTAGTTGGTAGGGGGGTTGTCAAGTGTGTGTCCCCACACTTGACAAACGAATCACTGAATCGAAAATGGATCTTCCCCACACTCTCATTATTTTTGAACGACCTATCCGACGATACCCCACACTATGCGGTAGACGAGATAATAGTACATTATGGTACAAGTGTGTAATGTTGGTGATTACCGCTGAGGCGCCATTGAGACCCGAGCCGTTAGGTGAGGGTCTTAAGAGAGCCGAGGACGGTAATCATCAATACACACGTGTATCATACGACGTTTTTCAACACGTGAAAACGAGTTGTGAAAATTTTTTCGCATCGGCGGGAAAAATTAATCAGTTTTCCTATGCGCGCGCATCTAACAGATCGGCCATAGACTAAAAGAATGAGGTTTCCTTTTTTGGATTTTCTCGGATAGCCTTTTAGCCACGTACAAAATGGATAATTCAGTTTTCTTTATCACAGAAAAAAACAAAAGTTATATTTGAGTGAAAGTTGTATTTATTAAAAACGAACAAGTTGAAATTTATCTGTTTAAATACGAAGTTGCATGAAACTAGCAAGCAATAGGTAGTTACATTAATTTATTTGTACTATTGAACACGATCTTTTTTGTTTCGAAACTTTTTTTAAAACAAAGCAACTCAACCAATTTAAAAAAAAACCTATAACTCACTTGTGAATAATAGTAAAGAAAAAGTCACAGTTTGATTATAGGTGTCATTATGTGCCTAATTGCGGTGAAATTAGAGCCATTTTATGAGCAAGTGTGTTGAAAAAAATTATTTTATTTTACCATTTTGTTGGCGTGATAATATGTATAATCATGCTAAATTTCAGCGATCTTGTACCAATAGTTTCCGAGCTAAGCCACGGACAGACGGATGGCGAAACTAGAAGGGTTCCTTTTCGACTAAGGAACCCTAAAATAAGTTAGTATGCTCGCGTGTTTCTGGCTTTCATTACGACCTTTTGGATTATTCGTATGTGATTCGTCATTCATTTCCGTGATCCGTCTACCGATGTCAGTTTCGTGATGGAAATACAGAGCGGGAAGCATACAACTTTGATGAGCTCACATGGAGAATGGACTGAACTTTCCTTATTGGTGCTTCCCATAGAGATGATACCGTAAGATAAGCTTTTCATATTGAAATATATATGAAAATATATTATTATGGGATATTACGCAGTTTAAATTGATTAAAAATACACTGTTTTGTTGAAATATTTCTATGTAATTCTTTACTTGATTTCTATCCTTATTTTGGTAACAAAAACATGGATTTTTATCGCTTAATATTTTTTCGTGTTCTTTCTTGCGTTTTTTTTTTCAAGATTCTGGTTAATTTCTAGATAATATTTTGGTATAAGTATTTTATTTACATATTTGACTATACACTGTATTAGGACCGGACTTGTAATATGTAGCAATATAGTCAACTATGCAACAAATAATTTGTTATTTACTCAATGGGAAGTGCCTGAACAAGATATCAATAGAAAGCGTGTGATAGAGCGTTTTAGTTACTTACTAATTATTACCGAAATCGAGTAAATTCTTCGCATCCGTATTTGGTGTTTGTCACGTATGTACGAAGAAGATTAAAATATCGTGTCGTATCATGTCTTTTGCTAAAAAGTAATTGATTTGATTGCGCAAGAAACAGTACTTATATTTTTTAATAATAAAACTGGTAAAAAGGTTTCTTCCTAGGTCAAAAAACTCAGATCTCTATTTTGATTGGACTACCTTCTACTAGGACTAAATCCTGTCATTACAACCTACCAAAAACAGACAAGACTATATTGGCAGCATTGTTTTCTGTTATAAAAAGGACCAGGTGTGGAACTCTGAACTAGATTTTGTGTTTCCTACCACATATGACCCGCTTGCCTATAATGCAAGAGCAGGCATTATCTGGGCTTGCTCGTTCCATCATAGAGCTCAACATCATCAGGCAAAATCGAGGTCAAGAGCTGGCTTTTCAGTAACACAAAAAAATACAGATTGGTTATTTTTCTAGGATCAATGGTCGTTCCATTCTCCAAGTCTATGAATGACTGAATAAAAATGTGTTAAACTTCACATAGTGAAAAGTTTATTAGTGTGTGACTTAACACACTTGTGTAGCCTGGCTAGTTAGGCTTTGAAGTAAGCCCTAGTCTGGTGTGTGATTAAAGGGTTGTGGAATTTTGACCCTAGCTAAACACTTTTGTATTTATTAAGTGTGAGGGAAAACTTTGTTGGAGTGTGTGAGAGGGATAGGAATAGGGCTAGGTTTATTCTTCTAAAACTGGTTGTTGTAGCGATTTCCATTTTACTCTAAGTGATTTTAATCTTTAAGCTTATTGCTAGCCTTTATAATAGTGTGACATTTTCTTCATTTATTTATTTAAAATTTCATGACATAATATCTTTGCCGTGCTTTTTCTAGGGTTGATGAAGACATAACGCTCTAGATGTACTGGTTTGAGCGAAGAATGGTCAAGGAAATAAATAACTCCAAAGTAACGTGTGGGTAGGATGCATTCAAACTGTTAGACAATCATGGAGCTTATTCCCATTATAGCGACGTACATGGTTCATGATTATGCAATTAACCACACATATTTGTCTGGATCTGTCACTGGACTCACACCGCAATAAAAATGAAACTGCTTAAAATAAACTTTTTGTAGGCTCGTGATTAACCAACATCTCACCTAATGGTAAGCGATGATATGGTCGAAGACGCAACACTTAGAAATAACTTGTTCACTCTTGACTTAAAGACGCCCAGGTTATAGCTGTCAGGAAACATAGATTCCGGCAGGGAATTCCACTCCTTTGCCGTACGCACAATGAAAGTATTTCCATGATTTGCGTATAGGTGATGCATAACTAATATGATATACCTACCCAATAAGCACACATGTATACAACAATAATAGCATGAGCTTACGTATAAGTTTTTAAGCTAATATGTTCACTAACAGTATCATTAGAACATCCGTGAACATTGCGTTTGCAACAGCGCCGAAATATAGGAAACTCAAATCAATAAATACACATAAAATAATAATATTCCGTTTTAAGTTATAATGAAACCTAACATATTTACATATAAATAAAGCCACCTGCTTTGTCCTCAGTGTCATGCCCGGCCCCCCTCAAGAACCGCGACTTCGTACTGCAGCGGTCGTGGCTGGACACCGGCTACGAGAAGATGATCCTCAACCATTCCGTCTTCCACAAGGACTACCCGCCGAGGAAGGGATATGTGAGGTACGTGGAACCCTCTTTTTAAGTGGGAAAATCATCCAATAACTCCTCTCGCTGTGAGTGGAGAGGAAGGGAGTGTCATATTTGTACTGACTAAAAACCCACCCAGCTCCTTCATTGCCCTTACGTTTCGGAGCCGCGGTATCTCGGCGGCAGGGCCCGGGGTTGCGGAATTATTCTAATGGGATTATGGATTATGGGGGGTGAAATGTACCTCGATACTGTTTCAGTTTATTATTATATACTTTATTGTAAACCTTACAATATGCCACCCCAATAAAGCACGTTAAGTTGTTGGTGGAGCAACTGATGTCCCCCCGGTCGTGTCGGATTGCCGTTTCATCGGACAATACGAGTAAAGGAACAGAGAGTATACCTGTAGCTGTAGGTACAAGTATGTATACTTGTGCACTATAAAATCTCCTGCGTAGATGTCGTTGGTGAAATAGTAAACTTGCCAATCTGCAAAAGTCAAACTTTTCAGGAGAGCGAAAAGAAAACAAAAACTGGAACTTATAGGTATGTGTATCTTTTCAAGTTTGTAAATTTATTAGTCAAAAATAATAAGTAAGACTTTGAGTCAATGCTTTGAGTACATATTGTTAGAAATATTATTTAATAAATTTTACTTTTGTACAAAGACAATTTTATGCAGATAAGCATTAGGAATAATGTCAATAACTTCGAAATGAAAAATGTTAGAGATATCATATTTTACTACTGGGAAGATATAACAGTAATCATAGCAATTCTATATTTAAGAAAAAATAGGCAAAATGTCAGTTCGGTTACTTTACTATTGCGCCGACGCGCGACGTCGTCTTATCTCCGCTGAAATTGGCCGCCGCCCGTGGCCGAAATCGAGCAGCAGGACTTATATTGTGATTTTTATTATTTAACGTGGTGTCAGTTTGAAGTGAGTACTCGAGGTATGGTGACCACTCTGCCCCCGCAGTTTAAATTTCTGTGTTCGTATAAGATACTCATTTTAACGATAATGCTTGAAAAATCTAAAATAAACTAAAACCTCTACTGACTCTAAACTCTATTGGTACATAATGCCTAAGGAATTACGTGTAACATTCACAAGATTTAAATATATTAAGGTGTTATTTATCTAGAATGTTTGGTTGAAATATAAAAGGGAAAAGCGTGAATTTAAACATGTATAGAGGTTTGCAATTCGTTTGCTGCGCACCGTCAGGAAATAATGCTAAAAGTGAATTTACGTGACATTGAATCGTACAAAAAATATGTAGTGGACAGCGTAATTGCTTCGACACTGATAGCTATTCATGAGCGGGTCAACCCTCAAACACTTTATATACGTATACATTCTTTTTCACACCTTTTTTCAACATAAATACCTATTAATTTATTTATGTTCATGAACTTTTAACATAAGTAGTTAAGTGAGCATTAAACTAGAGAATATCTCATATAACTGTTTTGTAAAACTATGAATAGGCTTTGATTTGCAGAAACTAGAAATCGTCAGAATGATAACTAATAATAAATAATATCTATTCCAACCCTTATTTAGTGACCTCTTGTTTTGAGTACGAGACCAGTGTATGGTACTGTGGAAAGAATACCATGATGAGAGGTCACTGTTTAAAGGGATTTGATACAAGATCATTCAGCCCAGCCTTACCCGCAGTCCATGGTTTGGTGGCACAGAGATGTCCCGACATGAAATTGTAACCGCGTTTAGACTTCGTTCTGGACACATTCCTTTAAATAGCTTTGCTTTCTTAATGAGGAAGACTGAGTCACCCAACTGTTCAGAATGTGATAACGTAGAAGATGTCACTCATATTTTGGCGGAATGTGTCCGGAACGAAGCTGAAAGAAACGAGTATTTGCAAAAAAGATGTTTGTGTCCCAATAATATGGGAATTTACATTAGTAGTCTGGCGTTTCCGAGCTTCTTATCAGAGAGCGCCAAAGATCTTTATAAAATTGTTAATGTAGGTATTAAGCGTAGGTAAATGTAAAGAAAGACCCTATGAGGGTGGCATCGTCATTGTTATCAAACCCTCTATAAAAAATAAAGAGAAAAAAAAATCTATTGTGCAAATTAGTATCGTATTTTATTTTCGTAAATTTAAACCAGATGAGGCCAATGTTTCGTAGTTGACTATTCTGAAAAGAAGGATAAAAAAAACTCAAAGGTATTGTCTCTTCTGATCATACCACAAAGGTTTGTCTGTAGTGCTCTTAAGAGGAAAGAAACGCACATATTTGAGTGGACTAAACAGTGCAAGTATTTCTCAGCTTTCGCGTAGCTCAAAGAGCTCGAACGATTTGATCAATACCCCGGAATAAATAAATGAAAAAAACGTGCGTTATTTTACTCATAATATTTATTTGTTTCCCACATATCCCTCACATTCAAAATGTAACGTTTTGCACATTTTTTTTTAATAGAACACATTATTATTTACCCGTTAAATTGATAGGTATACATTAAAGTATCCTTTAGTATTTTACCAGGTAGTTCAAAAACTTTGTGACCCGACTAATCAGGATCAAAATGTCAGTTTTAAATAGTCTAATACCACACTTGTATCCACGTAGGTAATGGGAAGGCTGGCATATGAAGTCCACCCACCTATTTCTAAATAAACTCCTGATAATGTCATTGTCAGCAATTTGAGGTTGACGTCACTTATCGGAAACTATTGTTATCACAACCTACGTTAGTTAATTCATTCATGTTTAATTTGGTTACGTGTGGCAGTTATCAGCGGCGTGAGTTCATAACTATCGCCCTATACTTGTATGTTATAAGCACTTTCTATTGTTCTTTGAATAATTATAATTTGCATGAAACATGTATATTTTTATTGTGTAAGCAGTTAATGAAAAATATTCAGAATAATAATATTAATGTATTGTTGTTTCATAAAAAATATCGTAGAAAATTTGTAAATATTACTCGTAGCCAAAACTAACTGACTAAATTAAAAAGAAAAAATTAAAGTGTTTTGAGACCCACTCGGGCCGGCTAACGGGTGTTCAGCTGTATTTTCAAGGAATCAGATAATTTATAACAAAAGAAAATTCCCAAATATCAGCAGAATTATTGAATATTCGTGAACATACATGGGGGCTGAATTGTTAGATTTTGAGATACATCACTTCTGGGATCTCCCTGACCCACATTTATTTATGTATTAAAATTTTGTGTACAATAGTGTTACATGAGCGGACTTTATGCAGCAAGGCATTCTGTACCAGTCAACTTTTGGGTTAAAAAAACATATTGTTGTAGGTTTACATGAAAATAAAATGAAATAATATATATAATGTAGAATAATGTAGATAGACTATATTGTATGACAAAGGACATAAATATAATGTGTATTTAAAACTGACTTACTTCTTAGAAACACATGAGTAGTATTGTAACCAAAAAATCATCTATTATATTACACGAAACAGTAAAATCATTGGTCTATTGGTAGCAAATTAGATCTGGATAGACTTGATGAGCACACATAGAAGTAAAATGAAAACTAATAATCTTTTAAAATGACATAGTTACTGTATCTTATTTCGTAAAAAAAACCTTCTGTTGAGTGCACATTGCAGGTACAGCTGATGGAAATTACCTGCAGAAGATTATATTTACGTAAAAAGTGGATAGGTTATTTCCAGGCACATTATCGTGTATCATCTGAAGAGCTAGCAGTCACACACGAGCTCATACCAATAATTAAAAAAACAAAGCTATTCACAACATAAACCAACCGAGTGCTACATATGGTTTTGTAGTCATCCCTCCTGTATAAAATACTTCAAAACTTAATAATTAGGTAAGAAATTACGCAATGATTTTTGAATCAAAAATGACATGACATGTCAAAAATAACAACGTGTTTTGCTTTACTACAGAACTCTAACAACGCTCAGAAAATATATAGATAGCCACCACTCCCTCTCTCACTACTCAAGTCAGCTCTATTGTATTTCACAAAGGAAATAATTCCTCAAAAACGCTTTAGTAAGTGCTACAATTTCACAGCGCAATTAGTCTTGAGCATAGAGTATGGAAGGGTCGAGCACTGATAGACTCGGCGTCAGCAAAACTTTCCGAAGAAATAAAGAGTATCATTGAGTGAGTGTAATTAATGTTTTTTTAGGAGTTGTGTCTCACTGGGATTGATTTCTTGTATTTTACGCGCTTTTACGAACATTTAAAGTAAAAAAAAATCTAGACCAGAGTTAGGTTGTGAGCGAGAGCGAAAGGCTTTTTAAAAAGCAAGAGGAGCACGAGTGCTCGCTCTGAAGTTCAGGATAAGACTAACTTTATTCAGATTAACATACAATATATTAGGTTACGAGAACAATGGGCAATAGTTATCTTAATGCTTCCTGTTATCGCAGATACCAGGAAGCTATTCTAAATGAATACTTATTATCTAATTACACTGAAGGGCATTGTCTAATGTCCGTCTTATAGCTATATAACTCCTCCCCCCTTAAGATGGAGGCGTGCCGAAGGCTGCGACTGAAGCTGGATGCTCCCGGCTTCCGGTTCTTGCTGGACTGAAGTGTGCGCCGACTTAGGTATCCACCAAAGCTTGTAGATTGCTACCAGTACTCCTGTTAGAAGTATTATGATGTACAAGGTGATCGATGAACAGCTAGGTGTGCTAGATATTGTTGCCGGCTTTTCTATCGTAGACTGGACCTCTTCTGACTGTTGTATTGCTTTCTTTAGGTTATCTAGTTCAATATTTTCCAATTTGATTTTGATTGGTAATACTTTCGGTGTTTGATATGCTCGAGGTAGTGGAATAGTTTCTCTGATGTTGATGTATTTTTGGTGCGTTGCTAGAGTTCTATCCATTACTAGGACCTTGCAGTTGTTGTCTGTAGTTACCAGGAAAACGCCTTTGTTTCGTTGGTATTGAACGTCGTTACCACATGTGGTTTTTATGACTTCTTCTTGTTTCATTATTACTATCCAACTATTGTCCTTGATTTGTTGTATGATGTTGTTTTCGAAGGTTGCTGTTGCGTAGGTGCAGTTGTGCGGTTCTTGGTGTTGAATCAGCTGGGCTATGCAGTCGTTGGAGTGCAGTAGTGTGTTCCACTCTAGGTGTTTGCAGATGACCTCGTCTTCTATTATCTTGGTGCATGGCTCGTGTGGATAGGCGAACTTTTTATTACCCAAGACTAGGAATGGATTTTTGGGAACTAGGATAGTGTTATTATCATTTGGAATGGAGTATAGGTGTAGGAGGTTATATGGTTGTTCTGCAACTAGTGGTATTTCCAGTATGAAGTTAATACTTTCGTTAGTGCTATATGCTTTTACTACAATGCTTTTTTCCCATAATTGTATGTTATTTAAATTTGGGGCGAACGGTAAGTTTCCACTGATTTCATTTTGAATATTATTCAATTCTTCTATTAAATAAGAGGGGTCGATAATGCTCGGGTGCATTTTTTCAAGTTGTGTGAATGTTAATGCATTTTCTAAGGTATCTAGTCTATCATATAGTTGTTGGAGTGAGCTTTCTATATCGTTAAAGATCTTTATTAGTGCCCTATTGTTTTCTTGAGTTGAGTATCTGTCTATGGCTTTATATATTTTTATTTGATTATTTTTTATGGTTTTCAAGTTATTTTCATAACCTTTCATGAATTCTTGCATTATACTTATTGTTTTTCTTTGATTTGATTTATTGTTATTAAGTGATGTCTGTATTGATTTGATTTCGTTATCGAATTTGGTTGCATCGTCTTGGTCTAGGTTTCCTGTGATGGACTTTACTATAGTGCCTAAGCCGTTTATAAGGCCACGTTTATATCTATAACCTAATCTATAGCCTACTGTTTCTAAGCCTAAGTAAATTAGCTTACTTTCTACTGTATCAATGCGATAATCTATTCGTTTGGTTATCGCGTCATTTTCTGCTGAGGCGTTTTGTTTTAATTTTATTGTGTAATAATTACTGCAAATGTCTAAATAGATTTCTCTTAACTTAGTGGTGTTGTAGATTACTGCTAAGTGGTACGTGTCTAGCTGATATTGAGCTTTGGCTTCTGTTAACACCAATATCCCATTGTGGCTATCTATTGGCTGTATGATTGCTGTTGCTGCGGCGAGCCGGAGCACTGCGATGCAGGCGATGGCGTTCCTGAAACATGTTCAGGGCGCCTTAATAAGCGGGAGTGAACTCTTATTGTTTTAGCGTTCACGTGTTTACCTACGATTTCCGCTATTTGCTCAGGGTGTATACGTACTATTGTATATGGGCCTAGGTATTTTGGATCAAGTTTGTTACTTCTTGTCGTTTTTGCTACTTGCTTATATACTATGTCGCCTACTTTGAATTGTGCTGTTTCTTTGTTTTTATTTGCTTTTTCTATTATTTGCTGTTTTTCGCTTGACAGTTTGTTATTAATTAATTTTTGTGTATTTTCCATGATTTGTTTGTGTTTAATAACGTATTCCTGATAAAATTCTTTGGGGCAATGTAGTTCTAGTGGGTTTCTACTGTCTGTGTGTCCGTATAGTAGTTCGAAGGGTGTGAAGCCTGTTGATGAATGGATAGTGTTATTGTATGCTATTATGGCATATTTCATAAGGTTTGTTGGTTCATCCTTATCTGTTATTCTTTGTATTCTTATTATTTCTGCTAATGTAGAGTGTAATCTTTCTATTGGTGAATTTGAGTTAGGGTTATAGGGTGTTGTAAAGTGTATGTGTATGTTATGCATAGCACATATTTCTGTGATAACTTCATTGTCAAATTTTGAATCAGAATCCGTTGTGATTTTCTTGGGTACCCCTATTACTGAAAATAGTCCCAGTAGGGCTTCTGCGATGTGAATACTAGTTGAAGCTGTGAGTGGTATTGCCTGTGCGTATTTTGTAAAGTTATCTATTATGGTGAGGAAGGTTGTGCCTCCACTGCTGTACAGATCCATGAACATATGTTCCATAGGTCTGTGTGGTGTATCTGTTAATGATAGTGGTAGTTTTAGCGGATTACGTTCGTATTTACTTTTAAGGCAGTTGTCGCATTTATTTATGAATTTTTGTATTGAGGGTAACATGTTTGGCCAGTGGTAATTTCTGTGTATATGTTTATATGTTTCTTGGATACCTCTATGTATAGTTTTACCTTCATGGTATTTCCTTATTAAGTCAATTTGTTCGGAAATATTTTCTATTAATGTGACTCTACTTTTGCATCTAATTAATTTTGGTCCACGATTGCTAAATACTGATTTGTATACTTCGCAGAATATTGGATAGTATTCTTCGTGATAGAAGAAACAATGAAAGATTCTGTCTGGTATTGTGTGCTCTTTTAGGAATAGTATTATCTGGTCTTTTGTGTTATTGATTGGAATCCAGACATCTTTGATAATAGTTTTTCCTTTTGATCTATCGTCGACTCTGTATGTGTCACCTGGTGTTTTTCGTATGTGTAATTGTTTTAGTTGTCTATCAATTGCATCGTCTATTTCTGGTATCTCGTCAATTGTTGTAGTTTGAGGTTTAACTGTCGTTTGTGTTTGGTTTTCTCGTGATTGGCTTTCCTGTGATTGGTTTGCTATTTCCGGAGTGATAGGCATATCTAATAAAGTTCTAATGTCTATGTTGGCTAGGTCTAAATCATCGTGTGAGGTGCTAGGTTGAGGTTCGTTTGTTTTAGAATTTTCATTTACTTTATTATGGTGTACCGTTTGAATTCTTGATAATGCGTCCGCGTTTGTATTGGCTTTACCTTTTTTATACTGAACGTCGTAGTTGTATTCTGCTAATCTTAGACGCCAGCGTGTAAGTTTAGAGTTTGGATCTTTGATGGACATGATCCATGTTAGTGGTCGATGGTCAGTGTAAATGGTGAATTTCTTTCCATATAGGTAAGGGCGGAAGTATTTAATGGCCCATACGATGCTCAACAACTCTTTTTCTATTGTGGAGTATCTTGTTTCTGTTTCTGACAGCGTGCGTGATGCGTACGCTACCGGTTTATCTGACCCTAATTGTCCTTGAGATAATACTGCGCCTATTGCTACGTCTGATGCGTCTGTAGTGAGAATAAAAGGTTTTTCGAAATCTGGGTATTGTAGTATTGGTGCGTTAATGAGTACTTGTTTACATTTTTCAAACGCTTGCGTGTATTCTTTTGTTAATTCAATCTTGCTACCTTTTTTAAGACACTTTGTTAATGGTTTAGTTAGCTTTGCGAAATCTTGAATGAACTTTCTGTAGTATCCTACTAATCCGAGAAATGATTTGATTTCCTTCTGCGTTTTGGGTATCGGGAAGTTTTTAACTGCTGCGATTTTGTCTTCGTTTGGCTGAAGGCCCTTATCTGTTAATGTATGACCTAGGAACTTAACTTGTTTTTGTAAAAATTCTGATTTATTTAGTTGTATTTTGAGATTATGTACTCTGAATCTGTTGAAAACTTGTTTGCATTTGTCGAGGTGTTCCTGCAGGGATGTGGAATATATAATTACGTCATCTAAATACGTTAAAACGTTATCTAGTCCTCGCAATACTGAATCCATCAATCTCTGAAAAGTACTTGGTGCGTTCTTTAAACCGAATGGCATTCTGAGAAACTCGTAATGTCCACGATCGATAGTGAATGCTGTTTTTTCGACGTCTTCTGGGTGCATTTCTACTTGATGGTAGCCAGAGGCTAAATCTAATGTTGTAAAATATTGTGCTCGACCTAGTTTATCTAATATGTCATCTATGTTAGGTAACGGGTATTTATCTTCGATTGTTTTGTCATTTAATTTCCTGTAATCAATCACTAACCTATATTTTTGTTTTCCTGAAACATCGACTTTCTTTGGTACTATGTGTACTGGGCATGACCAGGGAGAGTTGCTTTCCTGTATGATTTTATTTTCTAAGAGTTGATTAATTTGTTTTTTGATTTCCTCTTTTTGTTTTGGTGCCTGTCTATAGTTACGCACGTAGATGGGTTTGTTGTCCGTGAGTTTTAGTTGATGTTTTATTTCATGAGTGAAGGTCAATGGTATTTCCTCGCAATGGAAAATGTCGCGGTATTTGTAACACAGTTTTATAATTTCACGATCTTCCTCCGGATTCATGTGGCTTGTTCTTAATCTGTCTAGATTTTGTTTTAGTATTTTATCTTTTTTTATTTCTATTTCGGCGATTTTGTTCACGGTATCTTTATTTTGAGTCTTATTTTTTATTTTTAAAGGTTGGAAATATAGGGAGCTACTGTTTTTAAAATTTATTTCTTTATCTGATGTGTTTATCACTGTCATTAATGTGTTTCCTTCTTTTACTGATATTAATGCTGGTGGGAATATCAATCCATTTTTTGTTGTTTTTTTGTCGGAAAAATATTCTCCTTCTTGATAGTTACACAAAAGATGAATTACTTGTTCGCATCTGGGTCCTATTTTGGTGTACGATTTTATGTCGTCCCTTATTGGTATGTTGGCTTTATCTGTCCGAAGTACCATATTTTTGATATCTATCTTGCAATTTAATGGGACTAGTAGATCTAATCCCAATAGTCCTACAAAGTCTGAATCAAAGTTAAAGACTAAAAATTTGTGTGTGATAGCATCATTAAATAATTTTTCCGGAAGTTCTATGTATGCTACTTGTTTGTGTTTCGATGTTGCGTGGGCTGTTTTGATAAAATGTGTCTCGTTTTTTATTTTAATGTTAAGGTTTTTCTTTTCTTTCAAAATTTTCGGATGTATTAATGATTGTGAGGCTCCGGTGTCTAAAAGAAATCTGCCGCCTAACTCTTCTATGAATATGTAGGGAAGTCTGTTATAATTTTGGATGTTATTCATAAAAACTATATTTTGAGTTGGTTTTCCAAATCTAGGAGAAAATTTTCGTCTTGGATCTCCTCGGAAACGTTTTCCTCGGTGTCCTGTTCTGATGACGACTGATTGTCTTCATCATCGTTTGTTTCGCTTTGGCAATGTAATTTGTTTACCGATTCCGAATTGTTTTGTGAGTTTTTGTTTTTATTAAAACCGTCTTTTCTTTGGAAAGTACCTGATTTTGTTGGTCTATTGTTTGCGGAGGTTTTATATGTGCTTGATTTGTTTTGTTGTGCACGCCTAACTCTGAGTTTTACCTCCTCCTGTTTAGCTATCGTTATGGCTTGATCTAAATTTTCTACACATTTTAACTTTATCAGAATCGCGGTTATTGGATTGAGTTTCTCTAGGAAGGTTTCTAGAGCCATCTGCTCATAGTAAACCCTTTTACTTGGTTCAGTAGATATTAATGTGCTCATTAAGAGTCTAATTTTATCACCGAACGCATCGATAGAACTGTTATCTCTAGTGATATTCATTAATTCTTGCACTAGTTGAATTTCAGTGCGAAATTCGCCAAATTTCTTTTGGAGAACCTTTTTTATATTTGGCCATGTTTTGGTGCCAGGGTTCTCGGACAAAGCTTCGACAGCTTTACCCGTAAGTTTATTTCTGATGAGACATGCAATGCATTCATCATCCCTATTCGTGATTAGCTCAAGAGCATTCTCGACACCTTCAATGTAGAATGCTAACGTCCTCTTGTTCCCATCGTAACTGGGCAATAGTCTTGAGAACGTGGAATAGTCGGTTGGTACCGGCTTTTCCTCAAAAACGGGTTTTTCTTCATGTGACCTCTTATCGTTTGCCATATTTATCAAAAAATAAGAAGAAGACAATGGTTAGAAGAACCTAGCGAGGTTTTTTAAGTATGTAGAATACTAATAGTCCCTAGACACAAGAAACACCACAAAAGTTGCTTTTTGTTAATATGTCCGGGATAGTGAAAGGAATCTCGGGAATAATCAGAGTAAATGCTTACCCCACGAGCATAGCCGATGAGAGGCTGTTGATGTTTGTTGAATCTTCCTGACTTCTGCTGGATTTCGTTGCCTGCCGCCACTGCCTGCTGCTGCTCACGGTAGGTTCTTGATGCACGTCACGGAGCAAGGTATTAAGGATTCTTCCACTTGGAACCGATGAACGCGACGTACCGACTGCGCCAGTTAGGTTGTGAGCGAGGGCGAAAGGCTTTTTAAAAAGCAAGAGGAGCACGAGTGCTCGCTCTGAAGTTCAGGATAAGACTAACTTTATTCAGATTAACATACAATATATTAGGTTACGAGAACAATGGGCAATAGTTATCTTAATGCTTCCTGTTATCGCAGATACCAGGAAGCTATTCTAAATGAATACTTATTATCTAATTACACTGAAGGGCATTGTCTAATGTCCGTCTTATAGCTATATAACTCCAGCAATAACTAATTTTTAGGCCATACGTATGTATATTCGCTGTGGAAATCAACACACAGTACAGCTGAACGAACCTTGTCTTACAAAATTACTGGCTCGTGGCAATCCTAACTTGATCTATGAGAAAAAAAGCTTGCACCAATATTGTCCTTTGATGGAAACTCCACATGACTTAATCACCATGGCTAACTGTACAGCTCTCAAATATTTTATTAATAAAAAATTTTCGCTGTCAATTTAACTAAGGGAGTCTTCCTCGTGCGGAAGAAAAGATGAACTCAATGACTGACATAGTATGAAAACAATGTGAAGTTGATTAGATAGGGTCACTGTTTATTGATATAAATTGATTGCCTGTGATAATTTTGACATTGAATATGGCAACTGCTTGGTACTTGCTCACAGAATAAAGTACATTGGTGAATTATGTTCTAATTCACGACATGACATAGGCACGTGCCAAGTTTTGCTCAAATTTTTTAATTAATTTAATTTAGCTGTTGAAGTGACAATTATATATTTCAGTGCTTTATATTGCTTAACCTTTTATCGTATTCTCACATGGGGGAAGGCAGTGGTTCAGGCAAACACCAAACAGTTTCTTATACTAAGGGTTCAAGCAAACATTAACGGTTTTACTGTATATTAGCAAAGATCTTTAACATTTATAAAATTAGTAGGATGCCATCTCTAATCGATACCGCTTCCGTGCTCTGTGGCCTTGAGCTATAACTTGAAATATGAAAATGTTGAAATACGTATTTAATTATCGCCAGGAGTTGGGTAAGCCTTAGGGATTGTCTCGGTTCGAACAAATTGATTTCAGTCCCAAACTCGGCTAGTTTTATGAGTTAAGACTGATTAGTTTTTCCTTTAAAATATGCCAGATTGGACAAGTTCTTATTTGACGGAAAAGTTTCAGCTTGCGGAGTTCGGTAGTAAATATTGGCGTGTTAATTTTATGAGCTTTATAGAGCTTTCGCTCGACAATAAGTTTCTGGCTCGAAAGTAGTTGAGAACTGTTCATTTATCATAAAGTTTTAGATGGGAACAAAGTAACTTTATATTGTAATTAACTAGACTATACATAGTTTTTCTTAGTTTCGTGGTAACTTTATCTTTTATTTTGTTTTGTTCTTAGTGCTTTACAGCAGCACACTTGAACACATAATTTGAGGTGATTTGAATTTATCGGTACCAACTCAAGTAGGTTTGTAACTAGCTTTTAGTAATTTAGGTATCAAAAGGTCCTAAAATTCTGGATAAGCAATGGAATTTGAACTTTGTCATGTATCACTTTGAGTCGGTTGTTCTAAAATTTTAATAATTACCTAGAATTTAACCCGTAAAGCTTTACCCTTTGGCAGATCTAGTATCAAAATTTTTGGGTCCCAACTACCTGTAAAGACTGCTAAAGATGTACAGATGACAGCTGTGTCCAAAACATTCTAGGCCAATTCTGCCCGTACCCTGTTTTTTTTAGTTCTCAAACTTTTTGACATTGTTAGTTTTATGTTGAAGTTACCCTTCTGAAGTAAGTCTTGCCGGGACCCACGTAACTCGCTTATCTAATTAGCAATGACTTAGATAAAGCCGACTCCTGTCCGTAAATTCTAGCTGTGCCTAACAAAATCTAGAATTACATTTAACTTAATTCCCTAATTAATCCCCTGGAAACCTGATCAAACATTCCGGCCAGCTCGACCTTCGCCAAATAATAAAGTTAGCACAATTTTCTTTAACGAGCCTTTATATACATAGCTATAGCTACTCTTTTAAGGAGGTGTGTAAGGTAGGATCAGAATGACAGAATTATTTTGTTGACAGAATTATATTTAATACTGAATAAAAATCTACATGATTGAATGTATATGAAGAAAAATACTATGGAGATATATTAGAAGTCAGCTTTTGAAGATTATTTCTTGTCATGTATCAACGCAAAACAAGTATACCTTTTCACAAAACTGGTGTCAATCATCCTAGTTTCCGACTACCGACTGTCCTTATTGTTTTACTGTTATGGTGTACAATAAAGAATATATCTATCTATCTATCTATCTATCTACGGCTTAACGTTCTTTCCGAGCGATGGAGGAATCTTGACTCAGACTCGGACCGACCTCAGCCACCATTGCTTATCATTCGAAGATAGACCCGTACGGCTAATGAGACACGAAAGTAACTGTTTTATACAAAGAAACCGTTTTTATATAGATCTGTAAATTAAAATAAAATTTGCTGTGCGTTAGCCTCGCATAGAGTCGAAAATGACTTGATGAAATTAAATTTAAAGGAGATTGACAGAGTTTGGACCAAATGCTGCCCAGAAATGAAAGTACCCCTAGCGTGTTCCTGGCATCACTAAAGAGAGAAAACAAATAAAAAAATCAGTCCCAGAGGTAAGCAGATATTATTTTTTTCGTACTGAAAACAAGTATTTATTATTTGTATTACATTTTTTACAAGTTTACGATCAAACAAATATTTCGTTATACTTCTAATAATGCCTTATCGCTTAGCCATAGCACACCAAGCTCGAAAACCATTTCTATTATACTTTACTTTATCTTATTTTGTCGTGCCGGGTGTACAAAACCCTCACTTCACTGTCTCGTTTGTTCGCATTAACATATTATACGTTAATATCTCTCACAGCTAGACACTGCCGATATAGCTACATGCGCACGCGCCACTGGTTTTCTCACCTCGACCCTTGCCAGAGCCAGCCCGCGACGCTGAACCAGTAGCCTTAAATTCCCCTAATAATGATGATCTGATCCAGCCTGTCCCTAGCTGCCCTCCCCCTGTGACGCCCTAAGCCGAGGTCCGTACACCACAGGCCCCCTTAGCATCTAGTAAGTTTTTATAATAAGCACTGGCTGGAGGCTTTAATTTATTTATTAATTAAGGCAACCACAGGCATGTCCGTTTAAGCAGCTGACAACCACAGAGGTTGACCTACGAGATGCCACAACAAAAAAGGTTGCAAGTTATCATCACTCTCCGCCCGACGCTCGCACGTGACGGTCGTGCCGCTCTGCGTTCCACGATCACTCCGTGTCTGTGTCATCACTTCGTCCTGCTCTCCGTGACGTCATTCATAGTCGCTGACTACATCATCCGATCCAGAACTCCCTTTTTCATGGCAGCGAAGGATATTCTATTTCTTCTATTTCTTTACGAATGTTGTCAAAACGTTTTTCCCATTCAGGGAAAAACTACAATTTTGTGGTCCTTGTTGTAAAATTTCACGGTGTTAACCAAATCAAGACGGTGCGCCGTCTTGGTATGGTTACCGCGATGTTAACCCACCCGCTGATCCCCTTCTGGGTGCAGTCCATAGGCGTCGAGTGCTAGGTTTTGGCCTTGGGGATCTTCTAGTCCAGCCTAGTTACTGAGTTTTCTCCACAGCAACTCACCTAGTGTCTGTTGGGTGTGTTTACCCCTTCGCACTAGACCCTATAGGGCCCAGTTTACACAATAAGACTGGCGATCTACCTGGACCTCCTGGAACAGGCTTAACTACGAAAAAACCTTCTCTAAAACGGCCTCTACTAAACTCTTGCCAGTGCTGATGGATGGTGGCGGTACCCTAATTTATCATAAGACTATATACTGTACTGTATACTATACTATACTGTATCCCTCTAAGCCCACCCACCGCTTGTCTCATTACGGCGGTGCGTCATTTGCTATCCAAAAATGTAAAAGGCACTATAATGATATGTCTTCATTCAATATGCCATCTAGTAACGTGCAATTCTTAAGAATGCATGTAAAAAGTATTATTGCTCACGTTTCACGGCACATTATGTGTTTAATTAGTTTAATTAGTACTGTTGTTAATTAATAAGTTCATTTCACACCAATAAATAATTCCCAAGAAAAAGATTTTAATCATGACTCCTAGGATAAATTTTGATGTGCTTTGGTTTACTGACTATTGTTAGCCTAAGGAACATTATGTACCATATTTTCATTTTGGGCCACACTTGGTCCAGTTCCCATACAAAGACTGTCAATCTCCTTTCTTACAAAGTTATTTTAGTGCTAGCTGTGCCCCGTAGTTTAACCTGCATTGATTATTTTATTACATAAGAGTGACTTAAGATTACTTCATTACATTACTTTAAAAAGCTGTGTTACCTCGCAGAGCTACCAGCGAGCGCCCTCCTTACACATAATAAACGCACGTGTGGTGTCATTATTTTGTTGCGGACTTATGATATTCATTGAAATCTAATGATGTCAAGGGCAATTTGTTCAAAATGAATTAATTGTGATGAAAACGTATTTTTGTTTTTTGGAAAATAATGATAGATTATATCAAATGAAAGGGCTAATTGCTTTAAATAGAAAAAAGATAGTACTTTACTTATAGAGTACAGGAAAACGAACTGTAAACAAATCTGATTCATTTGGGAGCTTTGCATGCAAATGACTCGGTTTCAGGAAGTTAAGGAATACTACTATTACGGTCTTCATTTGGCCAAGTAGAAAGCCAGTCTTTTATTATTATAAGCTTAAAATTGCCTTTAGCCTCTCGCTAGTGTGGTGTAGGCGTAGAGTGGTGTTGTTTCATTAGTTTATTTGCACAATTTGCGGTCGCCACTCTATCGAAAAGATAACGTTATCACGCACGTCAATCCGTGACTGGGTACCAAGAGGCGTCACGGTGCAAGGTTAGTTGCAATTTGTTGTTATTGTGCATCTGAATAGTTTTATTTTATTGTTAACTAGCAGTTTTGCGGGGCTACACTTTCGTGGCTTCGTGACTGTCTGTCTTAAGCATGCTGTCTTGCTAGGTAGTAATAAAAACCAGAGTCGTGTTTCACGCGCGCCTCAAGGAGCAGTCAGCAGTAATGACAGGGCCGGGCTAGGGTTGCGAGAATGTTTAACTGAGATACCACGGCCCCGGAATGCAACGGCAACTCAAGGAGTCAGTTTTTAGTCAGTAGAAGTCTGACGCTCCCTTCCTCTGCACCCAGAGCCTGAGGAGTGATGAACCCAAAAAAATGTATTTAAATAAGTTAATTTAAGTAATAATAAGTTTAGGTAATAAGAAATGGTATAGGGCTTTGCGCATGTGACTGCAAAATTGCCAGACGCCATGTGAACCAAATTGTATCGTATGTACATAAACAAAATCGGACTACTCAATACAAAGCTATGCATGATTACTTTAACAATATATTCTTTTTAAAACAAAAATAAATAAAATAAACATAAATAATATAAATAATGCGGCAACTACAAAACCTCCGATTTTTCGCCGGTTATAAAGCCATAATTATATTTGTAAAAAAATATATACCGCGTTATGTTATGTATGTAAAGTTAAATATACATCTCTACAGAGCCGGTTCTTGCACTTTATCGTACTTGCAAAATGGATTATTGAGACTGCATTACTTGACCAATAATTACCAATAATAAAAATTCGATAACCTAATTGACTTAAATCAAAATATTGATAACGTAACTGTTTCTAAAGCTCTTTCCTGTGACTTAGACCAAGGAACTTGTACTTAGACTCATGCCATAAAATAATACCAACAACAGGCAGCCAGCTAGTAGTTTTGACACAGAATATTCGTTTGAATTGTGTTACATAGATTAAAAGTGGATTGTGACGTAATAGTACTCACAGAGTGCTGGTTACGAAACTCAAATGTTATACCTACAATGAGAGGGTATCGATCATTAGCAACTAAGAGAAATTACAAACAAAATGATGGCGTAGTTGTGTATTATAAGGAGCATCTTAATTTTTATATTGAAGAGCCCGATTTTCAGGAAGGAAACTGTCTAATGCTCATGAACGATGGTACAGCAATTGTTTCGTTGTACTATTCCCCTTCGAATAACAATATCGATCCGTTCCTAAGTTCACTTAATGAAACACTATTTAAAATAACTCATTTTAATAATATTGTTTTGATTGGGGACGTGAATATTGCCATAAATGCCAACAAAATTGAGCTTCCTGGTGAAAGATATCTCACTCTGGCTGCAGCGCATGGTCTCTTACCAGCACATACTGAGGTTACGCGTAGTGCAAGTGGTACATGTATTGATCACGTGTTACTTAAAACCCAAAATGTTTACTATCGTACCTCAAACTACACTAACTGATCATCATCCTGTATTATTATTATCTATGGAACTAAAACAGATACGTCGATATGCAACTACGACTATAACAAAAATAGATTCTGAAAACTTAGAAAAAGATATTCTCAGTATTGACCTAAATCCTATACACAAAACGCTTGATCCTAACGTTGCTATAGATTATCTCATAAGTAATATACAACTATCACTAGAAAAATAAATCTAAAGTAATTACTTTGTCAAGGCGTAATAAAATTATAAAGCCCTGGATCACTCCGGGCTTGTTAAAATGCATGAAAAATCGAGATATATTACTTAAAAAGCATAAAAAATCTCCCAATAACGAAATTCTGAAAGTTACGTATGCTCGTTATAGAAATTTCTGTAATCAAATTTAAAAAAAAGTCAAAATATCCTACGATAAGGGTCAAGTTGAGGCGGCTAAAAACAGCCCCAAAAAATTATGGAATGTTATAGATAGCTTTCGCAACACAAAGAGAGACAGTAACGATGCTAAAGAATTACTAAGCATCTGTTCTTCTCCTCAATTAACAGTGAGTGAAATGAATAACTATTTTATAAGTGTAGGCAAGTCACTGGCTGAAAAAGTTATGCTGGTGCACAATGTCTCAAATATGGATTCCCCTTCTATCGATACTATGGACAAATCTCCCAGACACTCCTTCTTTTTGGAGGATACTTCTGAAGAAGAGGTTGAATGCCTCATAAACGGATTTAGAACTGAGTGTACGGTGGGTTGGGACAACATTTCTATAAGCTTCTAAGGCAATTCAAAAACTTCCTTGTCCCCCCTCTTACGGTAACTTTTAACACATGTCTCGAAACTGGTACATTTCCTCAGGCTTTTAAGTGATCGGTTGTGCGACCAATATATAAAGGCGGAGACAGAGGTCGTTTCAGCAATTACAGGCCTATTTCGATTTTGCCCTCACTGTCTAAAATTTTGGAAAAAATTATTAACTTCCGGTTAGTTAAATATCTCGAGAAAAATAAATATCTTTCGGACAATCAATTTGGCTTCCGTGCGGGCAAATCAACGGATGAGGCTGTTCATAAGCTGACAACCTACATCAGTTAGAAACTAGACAAGGGTCAGAAGTGTCTTTCGGTCTTTCTAGACCTAGCAAAGGCTTTTGATACGATCTCTGTCTCTGTCCTACTACAAAAGCTGGAACACCTTGGCATAAGAGGCTCACAGCTTGAACTCTTTGAGAGCTACTTGTCTGGACGCTGTCAGTGTGTACAAGTGGGTGGCTACTACAGTGATGACCTTCCTATATCCTATGGTGTGCCACAAGGCAGCATACTGGGACCTACCTTGTTTCTTGTTTATATTAACAACCTCACGAACTTGAATATACCCGAAAGGCGAAATAATCTCCTATGCAGATGATACTGCTGTCCTCTTCTCTGCTGAACATTGGGTAGAGGTCTTTGATGCTGCCCAATTTGGTTTCGAAATGGTTCACAAGTGGTTACACAAAAATATTTTGACAATGAATTTTGACAAAACCAAATATATAACTTTCTCGATCCGCAACAAAACTGAAATCGATGACAGGCTGCATATTACTCCGCATCAATGTGTATCTAGATCAAACTGTTGTTGCAAACCATTAGAACGCGATAGTAATATAAAATACCTGAGCATCACAGTGGACAGTCAACTTAGCTTTAAGGAACATATCAAGTTGCTATCCTCTAGAGTACGTAAACTTATTTATGTCTTTAAAAATATCAGATACATTGTGGATTGTGTATTATAATTAATTCGTTACTTAAATTCATTATTAATATATTTGCACGCCATATTATGTGGCAAACATGATTGGACTTTATTTTTACTATGATATCTTGCATGCACGATTTTGTATTCTTGTATGTATACACATGTTTACGCAAATAAATAAATCTGAATAAATCTGAATCTGAATCTGAACACTTTTAAAACAAATTTACTTAGCATTGTGTCAATCCATAATTACTTATTGCATATTGTCGTGGGGTGGGATTCCAAAAACCACCATCAAAAGATTAGAAATCGCTCAACGTGCCATACTGAAAGTTAGCAACTTTAAACCAATTCTCTTTCCAACAAGAACACTCTACCAGGATTGTCAGATATCTACTGTAAGACAGCTATTTATAGAAAGAGTACTTCTCAAACAACATTGTGAACTTACATATGACCCAAGCATAACCAGCAAACGCAGGAAACACGAGGTCTGCACTCGGTCTTTTGAGCCTAAAACGTCGTTTATTAGAAGATTCTTTATTTACATTGCTCCTTACTTATATAATAAAATAAATAAAGAGTTAAAGTTATTTTTTGTTAGTTACCCACTTAACAAAAAATTGTGTAAGGAGAAAATACATAATTATCTTCTTAATCTTTCATATGATGAAACTGAGGCTTTACTTAAAATTCAAAACTAGTGTTTGCTTACCTAAATAATAAAGTGGTCGGTATTTCTCGGTATCATGCATACATGCTCGCAAAATCATTCACACAGCATCCAAGGACACGCACACACTCATACACAACCACACACATAATACTCTCACACAAAATGTATACACAGACGCATAGATATTGCAATTTTTATAATATTAGTATTGTTAACTAATGTTTCAATCACTTGGGCTATTTTATAATGACCGTTTTTACTAGGGGTGTGGCGCTGTATGCCGAGATACAGGACATGTCCTAGTTCGGCTACAAATGCTCATTTGCTGTGTACTAAATACTAGCCTTTAAGTTTTTGTATTACATGCTGATGTATTTTTATGGTGAAATAAAAAGTTATAAGAGTTATGTTCATGGTTCGTAGTCACGTAGTCTTACCTACCTACACCTCTGCAAATCTTATTTGGAACACGGGCACGTAGTACTTCATAATTTCCTCTGACAATATCGTCATGGAGTTAAGCGGCTTAACTGTAACGATTTTCGATCTGAGATTACGTGAAAATGAAAATGACTTGTTTCTTTGTAGATTTTAAAGGTGAATGAACTGAATATCATGTCATATCATTACATAAGGATTTTATTTTGCGCGGTGGTTTAGTTGATATGATATTGGTTTAAAATATGATGGGAAAATGTTATGTATAAAATGTACAATACATACATAATATCTGCTGCTTTTATTTGGCTGTTGCTATATAGCTCTTGATTAAAACATAACAGGCGTAAGGGTCGTTCCATAATGTACCTTACCGAGGTCGTTTTCTGGTTGGAGATTTCTCTTGCTAAGTAAGTGAAGCCGTTTGTCCGAAGGTAAATGCGCTGTCCAATACCTACCTATTGTAATGGGCACCTCAGAAGGGAGTCGCAGAAATCAAACGCAAGTTAGCCAACTGTAATGATTTAATACATATTGACTTCACAAGTTTACAGCGACTCAACAAAAAAAAAAAATTCAGCACTAACCTTAGTCAACTTCAACTCTTGTTAAGTGGCGTTTGTGGAAGAGCCACAACAATTTTGCCAATATCACGTGTAGAATGATAGACCATCAATAACCTTACTAGTCTTCACAGCACGAGAGTCTGTTCAAGCATGATTGTCAACGGAAATGACATTTGAAGCATCAGTACCAAAGATAAACATAAAATAACATGATAAGTAACGAGTATTCGTTATAACAGTCGTTGTATATCGATATATCAGTTACGGTATAAAATGTCAAAAGAAGTAACGATCATTAGTTGTAACTATCGTTAGATATTCATAAATTACACTATTCCATCGGATCTTATGGTAATTAATGCCGGTGTTCCTCAAGGGTCTGTTTTTTCTGCGACTCTTTTTCTGCTGCATATCAATGACCTACTTCAGCTGGGAGCAGTTCGGTACGCGGATGACAGCACAGTCGCAGAGAGATACTTATCCAGTGCTAGAGCTGGCAGGGACGAAATTGTCACTCTCAGAAAGGCCTTCGACCTTAAAACTTTCCGAAGTGCATCTGTGCCAGTTACCAACCGCCTGGAGATTTTGGGCATGGAGTTAACATCAGACCTCAACTTTGGATCAACCATCGAGTCCAGAGCTTAGATTGCAACAAAAAAGCTAGGAATCACACACAGGGTGAGGCGGTACTTCACGCCTGGACAGCTTCTGAATCTATATAAAGCACAGGTCCGTTCCTGCATGGAGTACTGCAGCCACTTGTCGGATGGCTCTGCGAAATACCAACTTGCTGCACTGGACTCAATCGAGCGCAGGGCTAAAAGGCTTATAGGCGATGAGGCGCTATCGGGCAAGCTTCATAGCCTGGCTCATCGGCGAACCGTTGCTTGCCTGTCGGTTTTCTACAGATTGTACTTCGGGGAGTGTGCGCAGGAGCTCCATGACCTAATCTCTCCATCTTTGGTGCGCACAAGCGCACTTCCAAGCCGTGGAATTCTCTGCCGGCTTCTGTGTTCCCTGCCACTTATGACCTTTCAACCTTTAAAGCAAGAGTAAACAGGCATCTTCTGGGCTCGCTCGTTCTATCATAGACCTCATATATCGCTTACCATCAGGCGAGATCGAGGTCAAGGGTGAGCTCATTCTGAATAAAAAAAGAAAAAAAAAACTATGCAATTGTAATTTAACAACCAAGAAACGTTGATGCGGCACACGAAATAACTGCCAGGAACTTTTACACAATAATTTTGTTTCTAAAATGACTTTTATTAAATTTATAGCGACATTTGATAAAACAACGACTGATGAGCATAAGGTCTCGGTTTCGATTTCCAGGTCGGGCAAAAAGTGCTATTGCGTTTTTCTATAAGAAATTTCTCAGTATAGCCCGAGGTTTGAAAGTTAGCGGTGTGATACCCCCGTGCCTCGTAAAAACTTTGGTCTCAGCGGTGTCGTTACGCGTAGTCAAAAGCCAGAAACTCTAGAAATGGTCTGGCCAAGAGGTATCTTGTTACCTAGCAACTCGGTTGTGGAGGTCATCTAAAATTATTAGACAGGAAGCCGATCCCAGCAACTCGGTTGTGGAGGTCATCTAAAATTATTAGACAGGAAGCCGATCCCAGCAACTCGGTTGTGGAGGTCATCTAAAATTATTAGACAGGAAGCCGATCCCAGCAACTCGGTTGTGGAGGTCATCTAAAATTATTAGACTGGAAGCCAATCCCAACATACATTGGAAAAAGGCTAAACGGACGATGATTGAAAAACATCGTTTGACGGTAGATATCATACTATTAAGTTAGTCTTCTTCTTCTTCTTATCGTGTGAGTGTAAGGTCTAACGACCCCATACACCCTAGTGTCAGAGTTTCTAGACCGTCTCAAGGGCCTCTGACGTGGTCTATTTTGATGACCGCCATTTGGCGACCGGGACCAACGGCTTATACGTACCTTCCGAAGCACGGAACCATCTTTTTATCAGACAATCAGCTGATTCATGTCTGCAATGTCCTAGCCAAACTGGAAACAACTTTACTAAGTATGCTTCCCGCGAGAATCGAACCCACGACCACCGAGTCACAAGGTAAACGCCTAAACCACTCGACCACGGAGGCAGTTAATGGTTCGACAATTATGTTTGTTCGGCCGTGCCATGTGTCTGATTAGCAGCTGTTAATGCTGTTATTATATTTGAAGTACATTTATAAAAGTTATGCAAGCGCTATTGTTACATATTAGGTGATTTCTTAATATCTGCAGTAGATATCATAAAGGAAAAAGATTTACATTGCTATACACAGATTCTAAGAAATGACTCGTGCAGCATACATAGTTATCTATGTAGAGTCTATATCCATTGTCATATACATTGTGAGACCTAAGAGTGAGTTTGAGAGTAAACTAGGATAAACTTAAGAGACAGTGATCAGCTGTGAGTTTACTTTAAAACAGGTATTATATAATTTCGATCGGTTGCAATAGAATTGTTCGTTCAATGACCGGGAAGAATGGAAGAAGAAGACGTGTTACGCCGACCCCAAGTAAATGGTGTAAGGGTAGGAGGATGATGATAAAAAATAGTCAGACTATATTTTTTAAATAATAACTTCAGTCATTAGGGCTAGTACATACCAATGTACAGATGCCAGCACATGAAGCTACCCGAAACTGTTAAATTTTCCCAATCAACCTTGAACCTAATTTCTTTAACAATAAAGTTGTAAATCTATTAAAGAAATTTGACAGATTGTTGTAGCTTGATGTGCTGGCGTCTGTACTAGCCGTAATGACTATTTTTGCACTTTATTTGTGTAGGCTTCATTAAAACTCCGTAAACATTTTCTAAAGGCGGATGCGGAATTGTGGATCTGAAAACGAGGTTACAACCTTCAGTCAGGATTACAGGAATTTCGTTTCGCTTGTTGAGCTCGTTCACTCTAGCACCGCCTTCTCCGTCAATCTTGACTTCTCCGTGTCCGCGTTTCACTGGAACACTACAATATCGTCAAGCCTTCTCCAAAGATGTTTATTTAGGCCTTTGGACATCCTTAATGTTAAGTCTTGTTGGCCACGGAAACTTATCTTGGAAGCTTTCAGTAGCTTTTTGCAGACAGTTTACTGAAGTGTTACTTTTTTAAACTTTTCGTCTAGATACGAAAGTAGAAAGTTTATTTTTTTACGAAAAGAGGGAATTTAAGCCTCTTTAAAGATAAGGAGGGAAATGAAATCTCAAGAGGCTTACCGTAGATCCGGTTTAAGCGCCTCTAATGAAGTAACTAAATGCTAATTAGTGCTGGCGTCGTGCTTACAGGATACAACGGATCAGATTTATAAAAAAACTAGCTTGTACATGCGGTTTCGCCCGTGAGTCGAGATATCTTATTTATTTATTTATTAGGTTTACCAACAATTGTTTCTACATAAGACATGTTCTTTAAGCGCAAGAGATAAAAAGGTAACAGTATAACAATCACTTATAGGTAAACTCAGCATGTGCGATTACAAAGTACAAAAAAAATATTTTGAGCTAACTAACAGTGACTCAGAAATTTAGTGGGTACCTAGCATTTTTTTAAACTATTTTACAGTATTGTCAAAAGAAAAGTGTACGGGTAGCAACTAAGTGACAATTGAGAAAGTTTAAAGGAACAATTATATGAACTAATATTAAAAAATATATTAACAATTAAAAATAACATTAACAATAATTTTCAGGTTTACGAGGCTAAATAGGATCGAATTCTGTTTGATGAATGTATCTGAGTGCAAGTCCAATTTATCACTGCAGCTATTTATAATTTTACAAAGTCTCGAGCAAGGAGAGATGGCGCCTGAAGTCGTGCTCCTGAGTGGTGGCCAGAGTTGTGTGATTGGAGCACGTGGTACTCTAAAGGGAACTCGATGTTTAAAGAGAGCTAGCAGTTTAGGTGATTCGACCTTGTGAGCAAAGATTTTGCAAGCGAAAACAGCATCATTAATTTGCCTTCTGTCGGCTAGCGATTTCATTCCAAAATATTTTAGTCTGCTCTTATAGGCCCGCATTTTTTAGCTAAGCCATTTGAATCTTGTGCACATATTCCCACCCGGGATGAAAAGTATGTTATGCCACATTCCAAGGACATGGTCCAGCTATACGTCAAGTCTCATCCAATCTGATTTGTCGGTAAGACAAACATAGACAGAGCTATGCAAGTGATTATAAAAAAAAACTTGTTACTTTAATATCAATCAATCAATTCAATTCATAAAACTATCACTTAACACACAATGTTGAAGGCGTCATGTTTCGCTGCGAGGTGCCGCGTAACCGTCCTCGGAAACGTCGATAAACGAAACCTTTCGGCCAAAAGTCTTCCTTCGGGCAGGTCTGTAGATGGTGGGTTGGAACTCGTACCACGAACGACTTAAAGTTGATGTTGTGGCGCGATTCCAAACTTTCAACCCTCAGAGTCCAGTTTGCTTTCACCTTCATATACTGCATGACATCCTCAGTTGTAGTGGAGAGATGCAGACGCGAAAGGTACAGCTGCGTCATTGGCACAGCAGGGCGCAGCAGCATGGTCCGCTCGGTGCGGTGCCACACAGGTTACGAGAATAGGGCTTCTTCTTCTTCCTTCCTACTTTCGTAAAACCCTCCTCATCAACTTGACTGCAGCTTCTTGGCAAGGAGCTACGCAATGCAGTCAGGGCAGGTTGTGAACCCTTTTTCTGATTTGCTGCTTAGACTGCGATGGATCGGATTTTTAACCGACGACAAAAAGAGGAGGTTATCAATTCGACGCGTATATATAATATATATATATATTTTTTTATGTATGATCATCGATTACTCGAAGACGGCTGAACCGATTTGGAAAATTCTTTTTTTGATTGAAAGGGTATACTTTGAAATTGGTCCCATTTTCATAAAAGTCAGGATCTGATGATGGGATCCTGGAGAAATCGAGGGAACTTTTCAAATATTATAGGCACACCTATGACGTTTTGGGTATTTATTATAGTAACTTGTGCAGTTGCCGCAGTTGTGCAATGGCCGCCGAAACTACTCAATAATAAGTATTGAGTGGATTGCGATTCGATTACTTGAATATGGATGTTAAGCACTTTATGCTCGTCACAATGCATATGGTGATGTAGAGCTGATGGTGAAGTACCAGGAGAACTCCTCAACAATTAACGGCCCAGCATTGGGAAAAACAATATTTTGTAAAAGGTTATACGTAGTTGACATTTAGGCTCTTGTAACTAGGTAAATTAAAAATAGACCAACTAAAAAGAGTGACATAAAAACTTTTTACCAAAAAATTAAACCGACTCCCAAAAAACACTGCAAAGTGAAAAATAACTTTAATTTCGGAAGTCGGTACCAAAAACGAAAATACAAAACTAAAGCCACCGACTACCGAGTCTGTTTAATTTTTTGGTAAAAGTTTTTTATAACATACGGAAACCTCTAAGAAAATATGTTTAACTTTTATTTTACATGAGATGACAGAAATAAAAATACATTGAAATGTCAAGTGTACAAAAAGTAAAAAAAAATAAACAATTTATTTTACGCCCGCAGCATGCGTAAGGAGTTCCGACGTCGCTGTCGCTACAATAGTTTATTTTTCAATCTGTCAACCGTTTTAGCCCGGTGTAAATAATGTGTTTTTACTTATTTTGATTTTTTTACAGAGTAGTAGAGAAATGCGTAACCAATATTCGTAAAGTAAGTTACTTTAATTTTAGGTTAATAATTGGTGGTGTTTTTCGGTTTAGAATTATCGCATGTTATGCCTTATCCTATGTTGCTGTTTCTTTATTTTTTTATGGTTTTTGTATTTAACTTCCGTTGAAGCTTCGAATGCGTTATAATAATCGGCATGGTTCAGATAATATATTTGTGAATTTAGCTTAAAATAAGTCAATATATTCATGCTATTTAATTGTTAGGCATGGATGTGTGTTTGTTTTCATATATTTAACAATTTCTCTACTAACTAGGATTTTTCTTATAACAAAAACCTATTATAACCTACTAAACTATTACCTGCGGGTAATTGCGTAACACACTTACAGTAGGAATCGGTTTCATTATGCTAAATCAACAACACTCACTGTGGTATTTACGTTGTTGAGCAGACCAATATTTCGAACATATGTAGCAATGGATTAGCAATATACGTCAAAATCATTCAGATCTTGATTTATAGTGTGTTACGTAATTATTGCGATGCTTATTATATGGTGACGTTTAGAAGTAGCTTAGGATGTATGTAAATGATAAATAAGTGGTTTTCGTACTTTTTAGCTTCCCAAAAGATGGTAATATAAAAAAGGAATGGATTGATGCCACAGGCATGCCACCTAACTGGTACCCTACAAAAAATAGCACCATAAATGCTCGGTTCACTTCAGCGCAGAAATGTTCCAGCCTGAATGGACAATTCCAAAATTAAGAGTACAACTGATTTTTGCAGAAGTGGGTTAAATTTTATTTTATTACTGAAAGCTTTTCTCATGTTTTAGGGCATTCATAAAATCAGTCATTCAACTTTTCAGGATTCTATACAACCTATACGGCTGGTATGTTCCGATCAAGAGCGTAATGTAAGTTAACATCAACTTCTATTTGACCTATCACTATGATAATTAAATATTAAGATTTAAGTCGAAAGCGCCAGGGTAGCCCTTAATACTTAGTAGGTAGTACTTAATAATAATTATGTAATGTTATGTTCTTTTTGGTACCGACTTCCGAAATTAAAGTTATTTTTCACTTTGCAGTGTTTTTTGGGAGTCGGTTTAATTTTTTGGTAAAAATATTTTATTTCACTCTTTTTAGTTGGTCGATTTTTAATTTACCTAGTTACAAGAGCCTAAATGTCAACTACTTATATTCATTTACAAAATATTGCTTTTCCCAATGTTGGGCTGTTATTTGTTGAGGAGTTCTCCTGGTAGTTCACCATCAGCTTCACTTCACCATATGCATTATGACGAGCATATTGTGCTTAATAACCACATTTAAGTAATCGAAGCGGAACACATGAACTACTTATTATTCCTACTTATATATTGAGTAGTTCCAGTGGCCATCGGTGGTCTTCATCATCAGGTCTACTTCACAAATGGTGCTTTTCGAACGCAACTACACAAGTTACTATAAAAATACTCAAATCACTATAGGTGTGCCTATAATATTTGAAGAGTTCCCTCGATTTCTCCAGGATCCCATCATCAGATCCTGACTTGGTGACAATGGGACCAATTTCAAAGTATACCCTTTCAAACAAAAAAAGAATTTTCCAAATCGGTTCAGCCGTCTCCGAGTAATCGGTGATCATACATAAAAAATAATAATAATATACGCGTCGAATTGATAACCTCCTCCTTTTTTTGTCGTCGGTTGAAAAACCCCTAAACTATAATAGTATGTCGATAGCCTACGTTAGTGGATCTGCACAAGCACATCACTAATTCGTCGCAAGAAGCGGTGGCCTCACTACGCGATGAATCCGCGTAATACAGTTTCGTATGTTATTTTTACATTGCTTGTCCAGTTACTTAGTGACGAACTCAGGTAGTGGTTAAGGAGCAATGTATTTATGGCAAAAGTAGTATAGTCGTTCTGATATTTGAAAACAAAAATAACATAGTAAAACCGAGAAATATTTTACGATTTATTGTTTTTCATGATTTTAAAGACAAATATTGTAAAATACTTGTACTTATGGTAAGTGATTCCATGATTCACATAGTTTTGATTTTGGCTTCGGTTTTTACAAGATACCACAGAACAACTCGGCATTCATATATGTTATCACGATCGCCGTCGAAAGCGCACTAGTTCGCAGAGACGGCCACTTGCCTGTGACATGAGCCCTGTGGCCATGTCGCGCGGACACCGATACGCCCCCTTACCACTTCTCCTATATTTTTGATTTCTGTGGTGTGGACGATGGCGGCGCACGGTGGGCTGAAAAACGGCTTTCATAGACTTAGGCATTTTATTTTGCAAGTGCCAGTTTTTGTGCCGGATATCACTTCTATTTGTTATAACAATATACAAAAATGACACCAGAATTGATTCTGCACAAAAACGAAGGAATTATAATTTTTTTACGAAAATTTTGTATGGAGCTAGTATGAAAAATCGAAATATCTCTGAAACGGCAGCGATAACCGTAATATCCTTATAGGAGGTTTTAGTACTAATTATTTATGATTTTTTGACATACGTTACATAATGGTTGTAGATGCCTTTTTTTTTTTAAATCGTCAAAATATTTTTATATATTTTTACATATTAAACGTTCCTTTTAGTGTTTAAGTTGAAGAATTCAGAGCTTTAACAACTCTTAACATAAAATAGCATCACCCCTATAGACCTGAAGGACTAGACAGAGGTGTGTAGTATCTTGTTGATCTTGTAAGATTTCCAACAATACCAAATAGTTGAATATCAGTGTCAAAGTGCCCATGCTGTCGCTTCTTTTAGAAAGATAGGGGAATGAAATTGTTAATTGATCATACCCTAAAAGTATGATTACAACATAACCGGACACATAATAATATCGACACAAAAGGAATTTTAAAACCTTGCATACGTTCAAAATACAAAATAACATATTGTGTAGTCATCTAATGAGTCTGATGACAAGTAATTAAGTAATTAGAATGATGGTTGTAGTCTTCTGATTCTAATGAGCCTATTAAGTGATTAAATGATTTGAAATATCTCGCAACAATACCAACTAAGAACTGCATTCACCTTTTTATAATTAGTGAGCTAATGTGATTTGCTAATGTTGATTAGTTCTACTATGAGTTCTACGAAATGTTTTTGACGATTATAAATTTTTATTATCATATCTTTTATAACTTTAATGAGGGTAGTTAACTAATTATTGACTTTATACAATAAAAGGGCTATAATTTTGTTCCATAATTTAGATTGTTCACAACCGTGTAACTGCTAACACTAAAACTATTTGCTTTGCGACTACAAAATCTTAGAATGGAAAGTTTAATCACCAACTTAGATTTGTTTGTTCTTCTAAAAAGTGAGTGTCCTTCATTTAATCATGAAGTATTGTTTAGTGCAATTGTGTCCCGCATAGGCGATTGCCTTTCTGCCGAAGATCAAGTAACTCTCAAAGAATTTTGCCGGAGATTCACGCGAGCTGCTTTAAACAGGTGGCAGAAATCTAAACGATTCTTTGATAAGTTTAGAAATACGTACGGAGAGTGGTTGCAAGCAAATATTGATTGGCCGAGTTGCGTGCAAACTTTAATAAATCAAGAACCAACTGTTGATGAGATACCAAGAGCACGCTCAGTCTCTCCAGAACCTTCGACATCATCGACTGTTGGAACAATGACAAAAAGGTCCCGAAAACCATTCAAAGATCTGGGAAGCAAACAGAAAAAGAGAAGATCTAGTGAGCACATAGGCGAGGATTCCTGTGAATTGTCATATGCAGCTGCAGCACGTTTAAAAGAAGAAGGTTATGAAGATATCGCATCTGTAATCAATTATATGATCAAAAATCCAGAAGCTGCCGTTAAAATCAAGGAAAGCATTAAGAAAACAGTAATATTTACACCAGAGAAAGCACTTGGATTGCTTCTTTCACTTAAGCTTTCAAAGTGGCAATATATTACGTTGCGAGAGACTGCCATTCGGGAAGGTGCTAAGGATATTTACCCATCCTACTATAAACTGCAACAAACTAAGCTTGCATGCTACCCTCCTAATCAATCAGTATCAGTTACGGATTCATCAGCTAGAATTACACTTCAAGCTTTACTTGACATCACGGTGAAGCGGATTCTTCAAAGTCTTTCTGATAATGTGGAAAATAAGCAGTTAAAGCTGATATCGAAGTGGGGATTTGATGGTGCTTCCAATCAAAGCCGATACAAGCAGAAAATGGACGGCGAGCATGATGATTCAAGCATTTTCATGACCTCCTTGGTGCCACTGAAACTGACAGATGGAGATAATACTATATGGACAAACCCGAAACCATGCTCAACTTTTTATTGTCGTCCGGTTCAGTTCACTTTTGTAAAAGAAAGCCATGCAGTTGTCATTGATAACAAAAGAAAAATGGATGAGGAAATTGAGGCCCTTAACCCCACAGAGTGCATTAATAGTAACAGGGTGACTCATAAACTAATGATGACAATGATCGACGCAAAAGTCTGCACGTACCTTTCTGAAGCTAGATCAAATGTATCATGCTACCTGTGCTTAGCAAAACCAACAGAAATGAACCACTTAGATGCTGTAACATCAAAAACTGTGTGTTCTGACATATATGAATTTGGCCTATCATCCCTACATGCCCGTATAAATTGCATGGAATGTCTGTTACACATTGCGTACAGACTTGACTTCAAACAGTGGGCAGCAAGAAGTAATGAGCATAAAGATATGTTACAAAACAGAAAAAAAAAACATTCAAAATAAATTTAAAGAGGAGCTCAATCTGTTAATTGATATAGTAAAACAAGGCTCGGGAACTACCAATGACGGGAATACCGCAAGGAAGTTTTTCGAGTTTCCCAATAAAACTGCAGCTATTACTGGGTTGGATCAAAACCTGATAAAAAGATTTGCTGTTATTTTGCAAGCAATAACATCTGGTGAGAAGATCGATGTCATCAAATTTAAAGATTTTGCTCGCAAAACAGCAGAAAAGTACGTGGAATTATACGACTGGTACTACATGTCATCAACCGTACATAAACTATTAATACACGGAGCTGACATAATCGAAAAAAATGATATTGTCCCGATTGGGACTCTCTCGGAAGAAGCCTCAGAGTCTCGAAACAAAGATTTTAGGAGGTTCCGGGAACATCATTCGCGGAAAAGAAGCAGGCAAGATTCTAATCAAGATATCCTAAATATGCTTGTTGTTTCTTCGGATCCTTTTCTAAGTGCACAAAGGCCGAAGTTAGATGCCAAAAGGAAGACAACCTTTTTTGCTGAAACTCTCGACCTAATACAGTTTCCGGAAACTGAGTTCGAGTTTGTAGGTATATCTGATCTGGATTCTGACTCGGAATTGGAGTCCGACAACGAAAGTTGTAAAGAAAATTTGTAAAATTTAATTATTTTTCTTTATGTTCTTTTGTTATTTATGTTAGTTTATTGTACCAATATGATTAGTTAATAATTTCATAAATTATAGTTTCAAATATGTATTTTGTATAATTGAATTTATTAGATATTATTTTTGTTACTTCTGTTTTATTTAAATTACCTATCAATAAAAAGTTTATATACAGTCTTTTTTTTTTCACATATTCTTAATATTTGGGGAAAAAGCATGCTTCCTAACGATGTTCTTAACTTTGACACAGTTCATGGATCGTTTTGAACAGTTTCATATGTTAAAATAAATAATGTTAGTACTATAATCCCCTATAAGGATATTATTATCATTATGTGTCCGGTTATGTTGTAATCATACTTTTAGGGTATGATCAATTAACAATTTCATTCCCCTATCTTTCAAAAAGAAGCGACAGCATGGGCACTTTGACACTGATATTCAACTATTTGGTATTGTTGGAAATCTTACAAGATCAACAAGATACTACACACCTCTGTCTAGTCCTTCAGGTCTATAGGGGTGATGCTATTTTATGATAAGAGTTGTTAAAGCTCTGAATTCTTCAACTTAAACACTAAAAGGAACGTTTAAATATGTAAAAATAAATAAAAATATTTTGACGATTTTTTTTAAAAAAAGGCATCTACAACCATTATGTAACGTATGTCAAAAAATCATAAATAATTAGTACTATAACCCCCTATAAGGATACTACGGTTATCGCTGCCGTTTTAGAGATATTTTATATTTTTCATACTAGCTCCATACAAAATTTTCGTAAAAAAATTATAATTCCTTCGTTTCTGTGCAGAATCAATTCTGGTGTCATTTTTGTATATTGTTATAACTAATAGAAGTGATATCCGGCAAAAAAACTCGCACTTGCAAAATAAAATGCCTAAGTCTATGAAAGCCGATTTTCAGCCCACCGTGCGGCGGCGGGCGGCGCTTGCTCAGCGTTATCGGCAGCTGGTGACGTAGTTGTGTTCGCCAATTCAAAACTGCCGACGGATGCATTTTGCGCCCCTTGACGACTGCTCAACTTTGAGGCCTTAGGTGACCCAATAACTGAACCAACGTTGCGCAATAATGCTATTTCCGCACGTAGTTCAGTATTAATTTTCTCTGAAACCTCCATTCTGGACTGCATCTCGGTCATCTCTACTTTCAAGGTAGTGATATTCTTTAGCAGCCGTGTAACGTCAACGTGATCGAACGTGACGGGGGCAGTTTACTCAGCTGCTTTGCTGTATGTATTCTTAGATTTAATATATGTGTCTACTGTCCAGATACAATATCGTGTTGTGGCTAGCGTATATGTATGTCTCCGCACGGAGCATTTGAGCTGTCGGGGGCTTAAACAAAACCTATGTTTTTGGTGCATTTGAAATAGTGCCACTTAGAAATGACACAATATCAATCCGGAAATGTAATCATAATCTAAAACTATATGTGTATTTAATGCCTTTAGAACAAGCATAATTTATTTATTTAAACTTTATGTACAATAGTAGTACATGGGCGAACTTAATGTAACAAGGCAGTCTCTACCAGTCAAACTTTCATTTTGACAGACTAAGAGGAAGTAAAGTGAAGACTGATGAAATTGAAAGTTTCATAGCACTTTATCTCTTATTTCTTTCAGAAATATATGTTTCACAGATTACTAGAAGGTTTTGTTAAGTCATGAATCTTTAAGCCTTACTTTTTCGAGGCTGCTAAGTAGGGCAACGTCTTCCATTTACTGGCTTATGGCAGCTTTCGGAGCCAGAGTAAACTTCACCTCAAGTGGTCTCGATTTCGTCAAGTTTAGCTAACATATTACGTAGATTGGCTTTCGTAAGGGGAAACTTAAGATGTCATGATTAGCGTTTTATAACGTAGTTTTATTGAGGACTTTATGAGAATTATTCATATTAATAATATTAACATTTATTTCACCATAAAAATACATCAGAATGTAATACAAAAAATTAATGGTTAGTATTTAATACCTACACAGCATATGAGCACCACACCCCTATCAAAAACGGTAGTTATAAAATAGCCTAGGTGTTGAAATATGAGTTAACAATACTAATATTATAGAAATAAATATAATGAAATATCTGTGCGTTAAATGTTTGCAATGTCTGGACTCCAGTCAAATCTATTTGGCGTTTTCTACAAATGCCTATTCTGAAATTTACGTTTACAGTTCTATATAATATGATTTGACTAGTTTGGAATCTATGAAATTTAAATTAAACTTTGATATTGAATTAGTTTTGGTTACGAGAGTTCGAGAGTTCTGAGATAAAAACTAACCTATTTGTTTTACCAGAATATCGTCTACCTATATACAAAATTTTATTAAGATCCATAAGTAAGACAAATAGCGCTTAATCGCTTTTAGCGATAAGACCGCCCATTGTGTCACCCTTTTTAGTTGTTAAGTCCTTAATTGATTCTGTTATGTACAATAAATAGTATATCTATCTAATATCAAGAACGAATTTACTGCGACGACACTGCAACATATACGACACATTGGATGGTACATACGACACATTGGCTTGTATTGTGGCAAAGCGGTGTGACATTGAATGGGAGACATCCCTAAGCGCAGTGACGTCACCTCGGAATGGAATTCTGAAGTCGCTCTGGAAGCATTCACTTCGTCATTCATTTTCCAGATAGCTTTATGTTCAGAATTCTTTTCCAAAGCTGTATGATGGTTGATTTTAAATTTTTCGTCGTTATCTTATTTCTTGATTGAAGGAGCTTCATTTAATCAAAGTTGTCGGTGAATAGAATATTCAAGAGCAAGATTTTTTTAATTAAAGAGGGATTATTTGTAGGAGAAAGAAATAAGATATGATTTATCGGTAACTTTATTCTTACTGAGACTAAGTGGTGATTATTAAGATAATGAGGCTTTATTGGCAGACATATGTACCTACCTATAATCTGACATTATTTATTATTTGTCTAACGACTTGCTTTTTCTCTGCCATGATAAATCTTTTTAATACTCTGAATTTAATATTCTTTATTACACAATTAAAATACAGTAAGAAATATAGCAGGATTAGGATAGGACAGATAATGTATGTACAAAGGTAAGCGTAATCCATAATTGTGTATTGCAATAAATTTCAAAGCGATAGAGGATTTGCAGATTAGGGACAATAATTCTTCACTTCTGTTATTTTAATATTCTTCTTTTGTTTTAATTACTCTCAAATTAAGTTTCAAATATTTTATATATATTATTTGAATATAAACTGATTGTGAAAGGATATGAGATTATGAGGCACGCTTTACAGCGATAGGTATGATATGTTTTAAGTAAAACATAGGTATCAAATAAAAATGTTGTTGGCGCGAACAAGACGAAACCACTGACTACTTGCGAATAGTTAATGACCTACCCCGCACTTTTTTATGCGATTTTTCTTTTAATTATTACATAATATAAAACAAAGTCGCTTTCAACCTCTGCGCGTTTAGATTTTCCGATCTTTCGACTAAAAACAAAGTGATGCAAGAGGAAGTTTTATTTATATAATACATGAAAACCGAGTATTTCAAAGACTTGTAACAAATGTCCTTACAGTGCAAACGGTAGCTAAAACCTTATGACATAAATGAAAATTTATTTTATAATTTATTTTCTCCAGCTGTGTCGAATTCATCTAAAGGTTGTCTGTAAGAGTTCGCTTTTAGCGATAAGACCACCCATTGTAACACCCTTTATTTTTTAAGTCCTCATTTAATTATGTTATGGTTTACAATAAAGAGTATATCTATCTATCTATAATGTATTACGAAGTTATATATCTTAAAATAATAGATATACAAATAGTCCGTGTTGTCCACAGAATAACACATAATATGTTTTAGAATAACCTCTAACAAAATAATAGGTTATTTAGGAAGCTGGTTTAAACAGTACAGTTATTCATTTTTCAATTAAATAGTGCATTTAATGTAGATAAAAACCGGTCAAGTGCGTGTCGGGCCACGCGCAGTGTAGGGTTCCGTAGTTTTTAGAACGGCCAAGTGCGTGTCGTATTCGCTGACTGATCGTTTCGTACCATGCTCTAACTAAAAGCCAAACATGACTACCTAACTAATTTGACTTCCTATACAAATCCTCACCTGATCCGACAATTTTGCACGAAAAGTTTTTTTTTTTTAGAGATTTGTATAAAACTTGTCATAGCCGGTGTTTTGAATTTAAATACGGACACAGAGCTACACTACTCAATCGTCACAAGAAGCTAGCACGATACAACTGGCGCTTAGCGCCATCTATCGACATTTCTGTAGAGTTGTTCGAAATTTTCGAGTCAAATATAATTGGTCGACTATTATTCGTAAACTTGTAAAGCCCACTTATGTGTGATAGTTTTCCTTTAAATTTCGTTATATATAGGTACTACTGCCGTGACATTTGAATTTCTAACTACAACCGTTTAGTTGATAGATGGGGGGGACACTTGACTCTAACGAAAATTGGTACTTTAAAGCTTGATAAGTCACAAACGGTGTACTGAATCAAAAAACGGTCTTACCAGACCCCTAATATTTTTGAAAGACCTATCCAACGATATCCCACACTATGGAAAGAACGAAAAAAAATAATTATCATCCCACTTTACATGTATGGGAGGTACCCTAAATAATTGTTTTTTTCAAAATTTTATTTTACCACTTTTTCGGCGTCATTAACGTGTATACTCATGCTAAAGTACAACTTTCTAGTACCAATAGTTTTTGAGCTAAACCGCGGACAGACGGACAGACAGACGGACATGGCGAAACTATAAGGGTTCCTTGTTGACTACGGAACCCTAAAAATGGCTAATTATTACCATTAAAATACTTTATCATTAAAATTAGTAGTTTAATGAAGATTATTTCAGGCTATGTATAGTTTCCAGTATAGCTAAATACAACTAAATACGATTGCGACTGTCTATCGTTCAACAAACAAGTTACAAGATACCCCGGGTGGTTTGTTTTTTGGAATTTTAGGTTTCTGTCCATGTAACCTTGGAGCTGGACTGCTTTTTCCACCAATATGTCGATCTAGCGCGAACTAAACGTAAAGACCAGACTATCGACAATTTGTCTGCGCAGAATACTCAAGTTTTCTATCTTGATTAATATCGAACAACTCATAATTACGAACAAAGTTGATGGCAAACGACCTAGAGGCTGTAGCCCAACAATGCAGGTAGATCAGGTCCGTTCCACCTAACTACATGTCGCTCTACACGATGCCAAGAACTGGCTTAGATGGCGGAACACCATCAGCGAGAAATTATTTCCACGGGGGCTTCACAACCCTCAGCGTAGAGGACCTCGAAGCGAGTAGGAGGAGGTCCATGTAACTATGAAAAAAATTAAAAAACAAACTCTAACAAATTAAACACGTTCAGCGGATACCCAAAAAAAATTTCACTGAGGTGTTAATTGTTGGCAACAGGTAGAAGAAGCGTCACCTGTTAGATACCTGTTATCTCTTTAGTTCATTAAATCCCTCCGGCCCGTCGTGAATTCATTATGAAGTCTGTAAAGAAGTAATTGACACTTTTAACCGTTTCGTCTGAAATTAAATTTTACTGATTGAGGACGTTGGGTAGGCCGGAAAATATTGTTGTGTAAATTTACATTTTATAATAGCAGTGGTGGCCCAGTAGTTAGATGCATGGCTTAAGAATTTTAGGTCGTGGATTCGAATCCAAGCAGGCACATTACTTTGTGAAATTTAATCATGACCACTGCTCTTAAAAAACGGTGGAGTGATTCCTGAGGAAGGTTTTAGTATATAATAAGTTAAGGTTTTGTGTAGATTGAATGAAATACGATGATATTACTTCAACATGTCAGAAAGAATTAAGCCTATCAGGAGCTTTAATCGAAAACGCTGCCAAAACCTTTTGAGTTATAAAAATATTATAATATATAGCGGGATTGTTTCTCTTTTATAGATCTACAAAAAAGTCCGCGATGGCATATATGTCAATCTCCCACGAATAACCCACAGTAACCATTTTTTTCTTCTACAAATTACATTAAAATGATTGGTTATTTACGAATATTTTTTTAATAGTACAGTATTATTCCTTATCCAATTAAATATGTCAGATATGTTGAGGATTTAATGTAGATCAAAATTGCTTTTCACACTATTTCAATAAAATGAATATCTTATGAGTTACTCGTATCGCCGATATATGAGTGTGACAAATTACCGGACGAGAAATTGATTAAGCAAAATCATATATAAGCAAATATAAACTTTATTACCCAAGCGAAGCCAGGCCGGGCCGCTAGTACTAGATAAAAAAAACACTAATATTATGCAGAGGTAAAATTTGTTTGTAAATTTGTATGAAAGGGTTAAACTCCAGAACTAATGATCCGGTTAGAATTTTTCATTTGTGCATTGTTGGTGAGTGCTATATTATTTATTAGGCTATGAATTATTTCAAAATTCACGCGGACGAAGTCACGACTGAAGTGCTAGATAAACTAACTAGATAAACTTAACTATAAAGTGAAATATAGCATCAAAAAATTCGTTCCTGCAGCTTTCGGCTGTGCCCAAGAGACTTAAAATGTATCTGACGATGGTATGTTTTCAGGTTTCAGTGTAGACACCTGTTTGCCAGTTGTGAATAAAAGTATAAAGTAGGTGCTTATCTTTTTATTAGGGTACAAAATGTTACAAATGTGTACTGTCTCGAATAAGGTTTGACTGGGCCTGTTTTTCTGGATAAAAAGGTGTCCTGTTTGTTGTTTAGACACGCACACACGTAACTTATAAGTCTATCGGTTTTTGTCGGTTATTTTTCGAGGAGTGTGCGATAGAATGGCATAATCTAGTTAATTTGAATTAATAAGAGCTTTGCAGGTAGCCACATATGGGTCCAAAGACATTGTCTGAGTTATTGCGCGATCATTACATGGTCTACCATTCGCACAGAACGTTTTGAGAATACCTACATTGTGCGTACGGCTAAGGAGTGGAATTCCTTGCTGGAGTATGTATTTCCTGATAGCTTGTGTATAGGTTAATCCTAGATATGCTTGCTTCATCTTCGATCACATCATCGCTTACTATTAGGTGAGATGGTGGTCAAACTCTATCACCAATAAAAATAAATTAAACACTTGGCGCATTAGTATAACCATTCCTAATATTCTTTTAGTACATTTTGCATTAAAAATATCAGTGAAAACTTGAGTGGAGTGAACATGAATTAAACTTTCAATTCCTACGATAAGCCAGTCTGTTCTGTAGACATCTGACGTTGAAGTAAGCATGAAATTAACTGTCATCCTCTCTGATTATACGTTCACTTCACTTATTATACATTCACTGACTTTTGCAGAATAGAACTGCTGTGAAATAATTTTATTCACTTCACTTCAGTTTTACAGTGGTACCATTCAAACCAAATTTTAAAATCCCACATTGACCTACATGGGCGATTAAGAGTAACCGTAAAGTTTCTTGGCGATTCTTCTCCATAGGAAATGTAAATTGGTTTTATACCAATTTACATCTCCTATGGAGAAGAATCGCCAAGAAACTTTACGGTTACTCTTTTCAAAACTGAATAGATCCTTAGAACTTAAAACTATATTTACCATGTGTATTTTTTGTTTTGAGTTTCCGATATTTCGGCACTGTTGCAAGCTCACGGATGGTAAATAAAATGTTAAAAAATCCCGTTTTAAGTTATAATGATATGTTAGTGACCATGTTAGCTTAAAAACTTATATTGAATAGATTCTATGATGAAGTAATTAAAAAATATGTATTAGGTTATATATAGTTCCTTAATTTTAGGGTTCCGTTGTCCACAAGGAACCCTTTCGCCATGTCCTGCCAAGCTAAGCTCAGGAACGATTGGTACTAGAACGCTGAAATTTGGCATGGCTATACATATTAATTACGCCATAAGTAAAATTATGAAAAATATTTTTTTAGGGTATGTTCCCACCCGTACCTAAAGAGGGGATGATTTTTTTTTCTCGTCTACCCCATAGTGAGGGGTATCGTTGAATATGTCTTCAAAAATAATGGGAGTGTCGAAGACCAATTTTCTACTGTTCCGTTTCCGATGGCGCTGACTACATTTTGTCTAACGATTTGTATTTCTTGCCTGGGGTTGTAGTAAACTATGGAACCCTAAGCTGCGCGTGGCCCGACATGCACTTGGCCGGTTTTTATTATTTATGTTTATTTTCCTATGAGCCTCAGTAGCCTGAAATAAAGGAATAAATAAATAGCATATTGAGGCATAAACATGATTGTCCCCAGAGCCATGTCTCTGCTGACGGGGTTCGTGGTGCGGACGAGGTCCGGCGCGGGAAGTTGGCTCGGATATGTCTCGAGGTCAGATCCCAAAGGAGCCTTGCCTGCTTGGCTCGTCAACAGGTATGTAAAAGATTAATTTAGCTATGTTGATGAATTTATTGTTGTCCAGTATTATTTTAATTTGCCCTTTTTATGCGCGTTTGTTCATAGTTTATTATTATTTTAGGAAACTACAGCTTCGTCATTGTCTCGCATGGTATAGCATTATGCTGAGATTATATCGTTTTGCGTGTATTTGATGCATATTGTCTCCCTAGTTAAATATTTATTGTGTTATTTTCGAATTTTCTTCTGCGTCATGTGCCTTATATTGCGAGAAAAAGGGGAGGTAAGTGTAAGTTTGAGTCAGGAAGGTGGGTCTTTTCACCACAAATCTGCTTAAATTTTTGCAAAAGGTGATAAGAAGGTGACATTTAGGTTTTTGTAACTACGTAAATTACAAACCGACCCACTAAAAAGCGAGATTTTTTTTTTTTAATTCGTGCCATTGTGGCGAAAGGATTAATCACCATTACTTAGTCATAATTAAGGCCATTTCGGCTGATTTTTAGGATTCCGTAGCCGAATGGCAAAAAACGGAACCCTTATAGTTTCGATATGTCTGTCCGTCTGTCTGTCTGTCTGTCCGTCCGTCCGTATGTCACAGCCATTTTATTCCGAAATTATTAAGACTATACATGTGAAACTTAGTAGGTAGATGTATTCTGTAAACCGCTTTCCGATTTTAAGAAAAATATTTAAAATAAAGTGGGGTCCCCATACATGGAACTAGAACTGAAAATATTTTTCATATAGACAGGTCTTTAAAAATGATATAAGGGTTTCTGAAACCACTTTTTCATAATGTCAATCGTTTAAAAGATATAAAATACATGTCTGTAGATCTCAATGTAAACTGTCAACCAAAATTGGTTTGAACGAAATCGGGTCAGCAGTTTTTGAGATACAGCATATTTTCTAAAACCGCAAATATAACTTTGTAATTCATACAAACACTATGAAAAACAAAGTTATTTAGCGTAGTTGTAAAAATGTAAATATGCTAGTTTTAAGAAATGTTTAAGGTATTTTTTTTATTCGTCAAATAAATATACATATTATATTATATTATTATAGTTACTACGGAACCCTTCATGGGCGAGTCTGACTCGCACTTGGCCAATTTTTTGTATCTGATGTTCCTATACAACGTGTAACGGAAACCCCATATCTATCCAAAAGGGCTGAAGACAACATCTGATATGGAGTCTCTATGCACAGTTTCAGCACAAAATAACTGACTCAAAGAATTGATATCAAATTATTGGTTTCATATATTTATAGGGTCAATAACTTTCCACGTCACTTGCCAATAACACGATAATTCCATTCGTTCTTCTTAATTTGAAAAATTCGGTCTCTGATATTGTGTATTGGAATTTGTAAAAAGTTCTACACACGTACCTAGACTTAGGATTACAAAACCCTTGCCATATCGTTTGTTATCATCCAAAGAAGCCATGCACTTGGTATGTATATACCCTTTAAATTACACGTTTTATAGTTGCCTAATTGTTTGAATTGTTTCTTAAAATAACTATTTTTTTTAAACCCTACAGGGTTTAGGGATAGTTTTCTCTAACCTCGTTGTTTATGCATATTGTGGGATTGTTTGAAAAGCCACGTACGGTACAAGAGAAATCCTAGATTGAAGTGCGGATTTAAACTGAATAAAAATGCTAAACTATATTGGAAAATACGAGCGCTCCGCGGAAGAAAATAATATCTACACTCAGAGTACCTCCACGCAATCTGAAAAGATTCTTTTGCGGTACAAAAATTTACCTTGTGTCACTCTTCAGTCTTTTAACTATTTCCACAGCAAAAATAAGATCGATCTGTTACTCCGTTTTGACTTGAAAGAAGGACAAATAAACAGACACTCTTTCTCATTATTTTTATGGTATCGATTTGCTTGTAGTAATGAGTAAACCATTATTAACGAACAAATTCCAGTTGTCGTACCATATCTACATAACATTGTAAGCATTGTTGTCATTTAAATATCGACTTGCTCGGCTTTGCACGGGTGCAATGAACCTTACTCTTGAATCAGTCTATCTATTGCTGAAAACTGCATTAAAATCCGTTGCATAGTTTAAAAGATCTAACCGTATAGACAGCGGGAGTGACTTTGTTCTATACAATGTCAAGATGTTTTGGCATTTAAACTTGTAAATATGAGCATGACAGACGGTGTATAAGCAAATTAACGGAACCCTTCATGGGCGCGTCTGACTCGCCCTTGACCAATTATTTTAGAGTATCCATTACAAACAAGCAATTTATAACAAATCTTTCTTATTTTTTTAAATCCGGATGAGCACACTCGTGACATTGATCTCGCCTGATGGTAAGCGATAGATGAGAACGAGGACTATAATGGAACGAGCAAGCCTAGAATATACCTGTTCACTCTCTTATAATCTTTATTTTTATTATTATTATTATAAACTATTTTTTTCATATTGAATCACAAGAAAGAGTTGCTAAGCAATGAGTTTGTATGTAATTATGTTTTTGTTGGTAGCTTTATATTAGACATGTGCGCTAGATAAAACAGATTCCTATGTTATTTTTCCTGTTAAGGGACAATATACTTGCCATTTATTTACACGAGATATCTCACCTAGCGTTTGTGCGGTATATATCTGTTGAGCCCTTGGGGCGGAATAAGGCCGATGAAATTCTGTTACTGCCTATATTCATCTTATCAAAAAATATACGAGTATCTCTATCATAATCCTGTCTGTAAGTATATAGGTACCAATTTGATTGTGGAATATCCTTTTTATTTCGGAAGATTATGTGTCTATTTTACGACATTAAAACATATTCGTCATATTATAAAACGCCAAATAGTCTAATGATTTGGTACAAGTCTGAATGAGAAAGAACAATTTATTTTTCTAAAGTTCTGTCAACATTTTTCAAACATCAACGTATTCGCGTCCAAGAATTTTTTATACGCTTATAAACCAAGCGCCAGATTTTTATGACCTTGAAAATCGTAAGAAACAGTCACGAGATAACAAAAGACTTTTTAGAAAGCCCGGAGAATAAAACGCCAACATAAAATTTAATATAAGCTAACACCGTATCTATCCTTCTGAGGCTTTTCATTTAGAATGGAATATAATAATGGTTTGTAGCAGGCAATACCCCATTTACAAAATATAATACGAAATACACATGTACAGAAGGATTGTGTATAATATTACATAAGGATTTTTCAATATAATTTACGGAATGTCACAAATGGCAACACTTAATCCATGGTTACAAAAGTAGTTTTATCGCTGCCACAGAGACCTATTAGACAACCTTTTGACGAAATAAAAAAAAAACTAATAAGAAAAGGTTTTTCGTCGGACTAAACATTCATTGTTTCCATGGTTCACTGCAGCACTAAACTCCTTCCTACCTAACACTACTACCAAATTTTTTTTCGCTGATAAAATCATTAAATTTCCCGCTCGGGTGGAGCGGAAGGGAGTGTCAGACTTGTACTGACTAAAAACCTACCCTGTACCTTCAGTTATCATTACGTTGCAGGGCCACAGTATATCGTTAGAACATTTCCATAACCCCTGACCTAATACTAATACCTACTTACTACGACCATCTAAGCTTACCATGTTTTATGCAAATCAAAAATATCTTATCTCATCCTAATTATTATGACAACTGCATCGTTGGTTAAATGGTATCAAGTGTGACTGCTGGGATCTTGGTTTCGAATCCTTGATCGGTCAAAACGTGCTATTGGGAAAACCCAATAGCAAGTTTCTTATTGGAAAAGGCTAGCAAGAAAATTCTCAGTAATAGGATGGAGTTTGGAAGTTGCCGGTGTGACACCACCGTGCTTTGGAAAGCCCGTTAAGTGGTTTGTCCCAGCTGTCATTTAGACATATTTGACAGTCGTTATAGTAGTCAGAAACCAGAAAATCTGACACTGGTTTATTTTTTACACGCTTTTATTAGGTCGACCTGTATGTAACTAACTATGTAATGGAATCTAAGCTAACTAATTTAACCATTTTCAAAGGGTCGTAGGGTAATGAAAATTGGCAGCTGTATGTAGTTCTGATGACAATACAATAATATGGAACTGTCGAACTGATCTGATGATGGAGCTGGAAGATATGAACTGGAACTTCATGATGGAAAATCGTATCATAGTTGTTTTGGATTTCTTAGAAAAGTCTTGTAATGAACTTTGACCACGATTGAGTTTCAAGGTCTGATGATGAAGCCGGAAGATAGGCACTGGCATTCCATGATGGAATATCGTATCATAGTCGTGTTTGCACTTGTGAGAAATGCCACGTAATGGACTTTGAACACGATCAGATTTCAAGGTTATAACAAACATAAATAAAATCCGTTATCGGTTTTCTTAACCTTTTTGAATTACCGCGTAACCCATAGATTTATTATTAGGTCGATCTGTAACAAACGAAATTGCAATAAAATCTAATAATCTGAATTAAACGTACTTCTAATTGTTGTATAATCATGAAACTTGGCAATTATATGTAGATTAGACGACAATACAATATTTGGTACCATTGAACTGGTCTGACGATGGAATTGGAAGGTGGCTGATGGAACCTTGGACTGCCTACTAGTAAAAATTTCTAATTTCTGCTCATTACATTAGTCTTATAAGCGTGTTTTTGGTTTTTTAAACTATTAATTTATTTTTATTTCAGGCTACCAAAGGCCCATATAAAATTATACCTACATAATAAGGGACTATAAACTAATAAGGCATCACCTATTTGGAGATATGCGGAACAGGGTGTAAAGTCCCGCATTCCCATTGAAAAGGGAGGATCCTCTGACCAGACAGGTGTTTTATCTGGTGGACAACTGCCCGATGTTTGTAATCGGGTGATTTGTATGTAGGCTAGTTGTGCGGTAAACTTTGCTTGCGCGACACAGGATTTCTATCGTTTAGTTTTGTATGCTGCGAGATAGATGTCGCTACACATATTTTATAATTACACAATAAACCTAAATGGGTATCGTGTTATCCAACTACTGGCTAATCCATGTAAAACTGCATCTGGTTTCACTGGAAGGTGACCTGGAAGGAAAAAGTTGGGAAAAGAGTACGCATATGATGATCCTAATTATTTTCTTCTTTACCCAGGGTTACTGCACAACTAGCTCCGCGCCTGGTCCAACAGCTGCATGCAGCTGCTCGTCGCTACCCTGGCTGGAAGGCGCTCACAGACCTGCCCTACCACAAGCCCTGGAGACACCCTGAACAGGTCCCACCGCAGAGGATCTCTTTAGCTGATGTAGGTATACAAGACACAGGCTTTTTTAGTAAACCTGCGGTAGAGTAGACTGTTCTTGTCGAGAATGTGTTTGATTTTTTTCACTATATATGGGTTTGCATTTGACCAACATTTTACCTGATAATGTATGTATGTATGTCGGGCAGGTGTCCGCAACTCCACGACCATGCGCGTATTTTGCGTGAGGGGTAAGATTTCTCTTCACTCAATCCATGCCAGTTCCTCCAGGAAGGCGAGCAACGCCCTTGTTTTGCTTACCATTTCTCGGAGGGTACCTGGGTTGCCGAAGTATTTAGTCCTGTAATCCGCTACTACAGGGCAGCTTAGTAGCAGGTGTGCTGCTGTTTCGTCCTCCTCCATGCAGGCTCTGCAGAGTGGGCTGTCTGTGACTCCTATTAAATAGAGGTGTTTATTAAATGATCCATGACCGGTTAGGGCGGCTGTCACCAGCCGCATTTGCGGTTTAGATAGTCTAAGGACCTGTTTCGACAAGCGGCCATCAAGGGTCGGGAGAGCCTCTTTGGCCTGCCTGCACTCACCATGGTCCACCCATAGTTTGTGGTGTAGGTCTCTGGTGCGTTTCCTTACCAGGTGACGCAGATAACCGAAGGGGAGTGGTGCAATGGGTTCGGGTCCCATAATCGCCATACTCGACGCCCTTCTAGCGAGTTCGTCCGCTGCATCGTTGCCTCGGGAGTCGCTGTGTCCTTTGATCCATTGAATGGTTATATTGTTGTGTCTACCAACCTGGTTAAGGAGATTGTGACACTCCAAGATCAGCCCGGAGTTAACTATGTGGCTGTTCAGTGCTTGCAGGACCGCCATGCTGTCCGAAAGTATACGTATTGAGTGGTCCTTAACTTCCCTGTTTATGATGGCCGAAGCTGCCAGTGAGATGCCCAGGCATTCGGCCTGGAACACTGTGTTGTAGACCCCCAAAGGTCTGGCTATACGAATGTTGAGATCCTCCGAAAAGACTCCTGCACCCGTACCAGTACCTGTTTTGGAACCATCAGTGAAGACACGCACCTCAGAGGGACACAACCCCTCACAGCGGTGATCCTCGTACAGTTGGATTCTGTATTTTTTGTCAAAGACGATTTGTTTGGGCACCCTGTCATTAATTTAAGACGCACTGCTGCCATCGTCGCTTCCTGTTGTATGAACAGATGGAGCGGCGGGAGCCCCAGCATCGCCTCCACAGCTGCTGTCGGGGTAGTTCTCATGCAGCCCGTTATCGCCACGCAGGCCAGCCTTTGCATGCGTTGCAGTTTGTTTACGGCTGTGACAAGCTTGGTGCGGGGCCACCACACCACGGCCCCGTAGGTAATCATCGGCCGAATTACAGCATTGTACAACCACATTGTGTTTTTTGGGGATAAGCCCCACTTCTTACCTATCATTTTCTTGCATTGCCAGAAGGTGATGCATGCCCTGTTTAATTTGTAGTCTAGATGGTTGCTCCAGTTTAGTTTACAGTCCAGAATGACCCCCAGGTATTTAACCTCACTAGACAACTGGAGTTCTGTATTGAACAGCTTAGGTAGGCGATGAAGGCCTAGATTTCGTTTATGGGTGAATAAGATTAATTCGGTTTTAGTGGGGTTTACCGACAAATCATACTCCCTGCACCATCGCTCCACGATGCGTAGCGCTTGCTGGGTGAGGTTACAGATGGTTCCTGTTACCTTCCCAGGCACGAGGATTGCGAGGTCGTCTGCATAGCCTATTGTGTAATAACGGTGAGCGTTGAGTTGTGTGATGAGGTCATTGATCACTAAATTCCAGAGGAGAGGTGATAGCACGCCGCCCTGTGGACAGCCTCTGGCTATTAAGGCTACCTGCTGGTCTTCCTCAAGGCGAACCACACGTTTGCTTAGCATATTTGTAATCCAATCAATAAGTACCTGCTGTACCCCATGTCTGGAGAGTGCGGCGCTTATGCTGGAGAAGTTTGTTTTGTCGAAGGCTCCTTCGATGTCTATGAACGTACCCAGGCAGGAACCCTTTTGGTTAATCGATTCTTCAATCACGGTGACTACCTGGTGAAGAGCGGATTCGGTCGACTTACCAGCGCTGTACGCGTGTTGGTTGCCATGCAGTGGTACTGTTTTTAGAGCGCCGTCTCGTAGCTCCCTTTCACACACTCTCTCCATTGTTTTCAACAAAAAGGAGGTCAAGCTGATTGGGCGGTATGATCTTGCGTTCGTGTAGTCACTCTTACCTGGCTTTGGGATAAATATGACTTTCACTTCCCTCCATACCTTTGGAACGTATCTAAATGCCAGGCACGCTCTCATTAGGGGCACCAGTCTCGTCACAACAGAGTTGCCCCCCCATTGAAGTAAGGCCGGGAAGACTCCGTCGGGACCTGGCGCCTTAAAAGGTTGGAAGCTTCGGATGGCCCACTGGAGTTTCTCCAGCGTGATCATCTTGCGAGCGTATTGCCAATCTTCGTCCGATGGCGTTCGGGTTACGTCCGTCCATTCGGTTACCTGTGCGAGGACGCTACCTGGGAAGTGTGTTTCGATTAGGATGCGCCTCGTTTCTTCCGGTGATGTGGACAGTGTGTTGTCCGGTTTACGAAGTGAATCTGGCCCAGAAGTGGTCTGCTGTGCCAGTATCTTCCTTACCCTGTTTGCTTGTTGGCATGATTCAATTTCACCACAGAATTTTCGCCACCCAGTGGTTCGTCTGAATCTGATGCTTTTTTTGTAGGCGGATTTGGCGGCATAGTAAACTTCCCAGTCATCCTCCCTACATGTATTCATGGCTCTATTAAATGCCTTTCTTACCTTCTTGCGTTTGCGCTCCAGATCCGCGCCCCACCAGGGCTGTTTACCCGGTGTGTCGCGCGGTATGGTTTCTGGGCATGCAGAGTGGTAGCTGCTGATCAGTGATTCGGTGAGCTGGCCTACATACGCGTCTATTTGATTCGCGTCAACCAGTGTCACCAGGTCGCTTGTGTGTACAAGCCTTGTAACAAGGCTGCGTGTGTATGCCACTCTATCCGTATTTCGCGGGTTACGTCGTGGAAGTCTAGGAGTAACACAGACCTGGATGTCGAAACGGATCCACCTATGGTCAGAACAAGAAGCCTCGTCAGATACCTGCCACCCATTGATGAGTTCCGCTGCACCCTCCGTTGCCAGTGTTAGGTCAATGATTGTTCGACTGCGTTTGGTTACGAAAGTTGGTTCGGAGCCTGTATTCAGAAGGGATAGGTTAGTTGTGAACAAAAATTCTACTAAAGCCTTACCCCGTTCGTTTTGTGTATCCATGCCCCATAAGGGGTGATGTGCATTAGCGTCAGTCCCGATGACGACCTCATCCCCCCTGCATTCACAGTGGGTCACGAGGCGGGCCAGTTCCCGAGGGGGCGGTGCCTCCGCCTCAGGCATGTAAGCCGAGACAAAGACGATCGCTTTCTCCGCTTGCCCCTGCTGTATGGTCATCTTTGCTGCAGAGACATCTCTGCAACAAAAGTCGTATAAGAACTGTGTTTTAACATTACCTGTGACGTAGATGCACGCCCTCGGTTTGTCATGGTTCGTGTTAACAAGAAGCTTACCTCCGAGATTGGAGAGTCCTTGTACGTGGCCTCCTCTGACCCACGGCTCCTGGATCAGGGCAATGGCCGTATGTTGAACCTCCAGCCACTTGCGAAGTTGAGCCGTCGCGGTCTGGCTGTGGTGGAGGTTCGCCTGCACGACTTTACAGTTGGACGAATTGGGAGCCATCTTTGACGGAACCCTCGTCGTCCACCCCCAGTCGTAGCCCGGCTAGCAAGTCGTCGAAGTCACCCCCACCCGGGAGAGAGGCTGGCGACAGTGTGATGTCATCCAACTCCCCTCCCGATGCAAGGACGGCGTCCACATTGGCTGGTTCTGCTTTAGTAGCTGGGTCCGCCGTGGTTGTAGCCGGGTTGTCTTGTCTTTACCTGATAATAAGCGATGATGTGGTCGAAGATGAAGCACGCTTACCTATAAATAACCTGTTCGCTCTTGCCTTAAAGACCCCCGGGTTATAGTTATCAAAAAATACAGAATCCCGCAGGGAACTTTTCAGCACAATGAAAGTGCAAACCTTTTGTGCGTATGGGTGGGTGATAATTATGTGTATTAATTGTAAATTGTTCGCTATGGTTATGTGTTTCACCAGACAGGGTTAGCAGGGACGATCCAGCACAAGCCCGGGGCACTAAATAACAGTTTACATAAAAAGAGATATACAAAGAGATATATGTCCTGATATTAATATCACCTTTACAGGAGCGTATCTAATAATGTCATGTGTCTGGCATTTTGTAGGCCTTAAGGCACACGCAATGCTGTTTTTTTTATTTAATTTAGTTTTTATTTCTTGTGTGTCCCAAAACTGGGTCAGATGAATTTATTGCTTTTCTTTTTAAAATTAACAGTCATCTTAAGGAAGCATAATGAGGAAATTTGCATGTAATTTTTATTTACTATAAAGATTTTTTTTAACTTATCGTCATTAGCGATGAAGTAAAGCTTTAAAGTTGATAATTAAAACAACAAGTCCAACTAAAACGTGACAACAAGCATATAGAAAAATTGCTGGTGTTTCAGACATGTTTGTTTAAAAATTTTATAACTGGTTGGTTTTAAGATCAATTTCCAATTTATTTAGCTATATTTTTGGTAAACTGGTTATAAAAGTATAGTATTGTCTATAGAGACGCTCATACACAGAAACATTGAAAAGCTCGTCTCAAACCAAAGCAAATAAAACAACCAACAAATGAAACAACGCAAACACTTACCACAGTAATTAAAACTTCTACCAGAAACGAAATGGGAACGAGAACACTAATCCGTGACATTTTCAAGGAAAGAAAAAACTTTTAACGAGTCGAAAAGAAATCCTCTAAGTTAATGCTATTTGTCTTTCATTAGACTTGAGACAAAAGTAGCTAACTGTCAAAGTTACCGCAAATGATGCTACATATTGAGTTTGAAAGGTTTTCGAACAATGCCTAAAGTACTTTGGAGTTCTCAAATCCCTTATTATCGACTAGTATTAGCTGCGACTTCTTTTGCGAGGAAATTTTGATAACATTTGCCCACGAGCATGTAGGTACCATGGTAGGCATGTAGGTATTTTCCGGGAATGTTCCAACGAGGTATAGCAGCCCCGGACCACAGGGGCGACGGAAAGGAACAGGGTGGGTTTTTAGTTTGGTGAACATCCCACCCATACGCACAAAACGTTTTGGGAATACATTCCTTGTGCGTACAGCTAAGGAGTGGAATTCCCTGCCAGAGTCTGTGTTTCCTGATAGCTATAACCTGGGAGTCTTTAAGTCAAGAGTGAATAGGTTACTTCTAGGCAAGCGTGCTTCATCTTCGACCACATCATCGCTTAACATCAGGTGAGATTATGGTTAAACGCAAGCCTATCAACAATAAAAAAAAGAAACAAGTCTCCACCCAGAGCAGGACGGGTCATCTGATGATTTTCCTATCGAAAAAAAAAAACATTAAAAACGTAGAACATAATCATTCTGATTAGCTTTTTACAAGTGTATTGCGATTGGCTCCCAGACTTCACGGATGCTGCTGAGTACTATAATGAAATGAAATAATGATGTTTATTTTGCAAATAGTTTATAAATAACACACGTAATTTTTTTCGTAAATGTAAACTAGATGAGGCCAGTGTTTCTTAACTGACTACTCTGAGAAGAAACACTAAAACAAACTCAGAGGTCAACGTCTCTTTTAAAGTCCATACAATCTGTAGTGATCAAATCATATGATAGCCATGTAGGTTAATGTCTTTGGCGCTCTTTAGAGGACAGAATCACACAGATTTGAGCAGGTTCGTCCAAACAGTGCAAGCATTTGTCAAATATCGCGTAGCTCAACTTAGAACCTTAAGGAGCTCGAACGATTTGACGAACAATACCAAAGTTAGGACCATTTGGGTGGGCCGTATAAAGCACTCAAACTGCCAGACAGTGCGGTAATCTATTTATAATATTCGTTGTTATCCCACATTGCTCTTACATTCACAATATAGCTTTTGCTTTTACAAAAAATACAGTATATACTATTACAAAATATACTAACAGAGGGCGTTCCCGTTACCCGCAATAGTATTAGCACATCAATTAGATCGCCGCACACGCGGCCCGTCATTCACAAATAAATTGCGACGTTGCCGTCCTTCAAGTACGCGTGTACAGAGTGTTTCTTTTACGTATCAATTTAACATTTTTAGTGAATATTTTAATATTAAAAAAAACTTTTTTGCAAAAAATAAAACCGACTTCCATATCAAAACACTACAAAGCCAAAAATAATTTTAATTTCGGTAGTCGGTGTTATTGGTTTTGTATTTTCTTTTTTTTCACACCGCCTTCCGAAATTAAAATTATTTTTGGCTTTGTAGTGTTTTGATATGGAAGTCGGTTTTATTTTTTTGCAAAAAAGTTTTTATTTTCGCGCTTTTTAGTGGGTCAATTTGTAATTAATCTAGTTATAAAAGCCAAAATGTCAACTACAAAAAACTAAAAACGCGCGAACAAAAAACACAATATAGAGTAACCGAAAAGATCATCAATGTAAATATTTTTTTTAGACTTTTGTTGATTTTTCAGAAACGGCTTGTTCGATGTCGATAAAATTTTCATGGGACCATTTGGGAAGTATACCCTTACCAACAAAAAAAAAGAATTTTTCAAATAGATTGGCGAGCGACGGAGCTATGCCCGAACAAACATAAAAAAAAAAAAAAAAAAAAAAAAAACAAACAAACATCCGAATTGAGAACCTCCTCCTTTTTCAGAAAGCGGTTAAAAAAAAGAAAAAAACATTTTGTTTTCGAATGGTAATATTTTTTTTTAGCATGTATGGATGCTATACTATTGCAGGTTAACGAGAACGCCCTCTGTTAGTTAACATACTGTATATTACTCGAAAAAAAAAGAAAAAAGAAACTAGTTTTTAACATCGAGCAACTCTCTATCAAACCTCCAAAACTCAACAGCTGCGATACGATACCCCTAGCAAGACCGGTGTCGGATATTCTGGGTTCAGACTGCCTGTAACGACTATCAAAGATGTAAAAGACTTAACGTGTTTTCTGAATATCGATGTGTTAAGCAGGTCACTCATCCACGTACCGGCCCCGGCAAGCGTTGCTTAACCTTGCAGATTGACTCGTGTGTCTATGCCACGAGCCCCCCGCGGGTTAAAAACGTCTCGTACGTACGTTTTTAACCCGCAGGGAGCTCGTTATTACCGTACGCATCCCTAAAACCAGGCTTTTCTCCACAAACTTTTCAGCTCTTTGACTAGTGATCTGTGCTTAGATAGGAAGGTCGAATATTGAAATAAAATGTTCCCTGCATTTGGCCAAAACCCGAGGGGTTTCCAGATATTTCATCTAGAATCTTTTGTAGGTAGGCATACAATAACTTACGTTTTATGAAACACTCGCGACTTCGTTCGCGCGGAAAATTTCCCGTGATAAAAGAAACCTATGTGCTATTTCAGATTGTAATTTATCTGTAACAAATATCTTTCAGATCCGTTCAGGAGTTTTAAGCGATTGAGTAATTTTAACTCTCACACTTATAATATTTGTATAGGTAGATTACAATACAGCTTTATTGTGAAAGCCTTAGCTAAATTAATTTATTTGGAGGAAAAAATTTGAATTGCTTTGTAATAATTTATTTCATAAACAATTTTAACATTGTGTTGAAATTTTTCACTACAAGTACTGTGGAGGTCTGCTATGCGAGCGGTCAGCCTATCGCACTGGCTGGTATAGTTTAAATTTAGATCGCAATGTTGGACATGCGAAGGAATGGTTTTAACAAATGAAGAGACCGGCTGGGGACGCCGCCGGCATAGCAAGAACGACATCGTTTTAACTTGAAAAATATATTTAGATTAGTCTTCCATAAATGTAAACATAATTATATACAAAGTATAAAACCTATCGCGTTTATATTGAAATTCCCGAGTATACACACGCCCCCGTTACAGTACACACAAAACTAAAAAATTGGTAGGCATTATTACAATACAACACAAACTAATCAGAATAGAATAAGTTACAATATACAATTTCAAACAATATTCCTGGAATAGCACTGTTACACAAACCATATAATTATATCAAATATATTATAAACAATGTAAATGTAAAATTTACGATAAACAAATGTCGAATAGATATTGTTAAATACTCTGCAAAAAAATTTATACAGTATTTAAGTGTACAAGTACCTATGTATGTTAGCAGCAGTATGAAGCTAAGGTCATCCTTAGCTTCATACTATGGAGTGTACATACTTATAAGCGGCAAAACTGCACACGTGCATAATTAGCTAATTTCGCGCGTAAATCCATAAACTCGGCTGTTTTGTGGGATAAAGATGACTTTCACTATCTTATCGTCTAGTAATAAAAACCAAATAATAATGTCAATTAATTTATTCCTTTCAGAAGAGTTTATGTTAAAAAAAAATTTTAACAAAAAATAGAACCGACTTCCATATCAAAACACTACAAAGCTAAAAATAACTTTAATTTCGGTAGTCGGTGTTATTGGTTTAGGATTTCCTGTTTTTTTCACACCGCCTTCCTTTCATGGAAGTCGGTTCTATTTTTTGTTAAATTTTTTTTTTCACGCTTTTTAGTGGGTCGGTTTGTAATTTATCTAGTTACAAAAGCCATAATGTCAACAACTTATCACCTTTTACAAAATGTTTCTTTTCCCGATGCATAGCTGTTAATTTTTGAGGAGTTCTCCTGGTACTTGACCATCAGCTCTACATCACCATACTCGTATGTATTCCGACGAGCATAAAGTGTTTAACATCCGTACTCAAGTAATCGAATCGCAATCCACGAAATACTTATTATTGAGTAGTTTCAGTGGCCATCTGTGGTCTTCATCATCAGTTCAACTTCCCCAAATGGTACTTTTCGAAAGCAACTGCTCAAGGTACTATAAGAAATACCCAAAACGCTATAGGTGTGCCTATAATATTTGAAGAGTGCCCTCGATTTCTCCAGGATCCCATCATCAGATCCTGATTTCGTAACAATGGGACTAACTAGAAAGTATACCCTTTCGAACAAAAAAAAAAATTTCCAAATCGGTCCAGCCATCTCCGAGTTATACTCTCCGAGACTCCTTTTTTTCAAGTCGGTTAAAAATAGCTTTTTGTGTTTTTCATATACCTACATTGTTTAGTGCAGTGCTTTATTCTTTTGCGGTGAACTTAATCTGTGTTCCCTAATAACTTTGTGTACTGAAAACAATGTCTTAGTAGGTATATTATAAATAGTGGTCTAAAGTTTTGCTGTCTTTCATCATAAAAGCTTATACTTCGCCAAACATACATCTCCGTTTGCGCATTTTTTATCAAACGGCGCGGCGTAGGTACAATGTCTTCCTTCACGTATAAAAAATAACATATAAAACAAGGCTTTCCGCCGCGTCTGTCTGTTCGCGATAAACTCGTTCGTGATAAAGGACTGAACAGATTTTCGTGGTTTTTTCACCAATAGATAGAATAGTTCATGAGAAAGGTTTTGCTGTATAATTTATTAAAGTAACCTTTTTGTTACCGGGGGAAAACATTCAAATTGCACCCAGTCTTTTGAAGAGAAAACCAGGGAGTGTGGGGTTCTTACCTCACTAAAACCACCCAAGTGATCACCATCAGCACATAGAAAGGGCCCTGTTAACTCTAAAAAGACAACTCTGAAGCCCCCTCTGTGCAAAGATCTCCCCTGAGTGTCGTTGTGCACGGTGGCACTCAGGGGAGATCTTCATTTGATTTGATCATTGTGCCACCTTCCTTAAGGTTACCTATTACGTGTAAGTTAACAGAATGAGTCAGGGAGGGTCGCTTGTTAATATGATTATAGATGCTATTGTCATCACGGTTAAATATGTTGTCAAGCAGAAAATATTTGAAAAGTACAAAGCCAGAAATAGATTTGAAATATCATTGAAATGTGGCGCGTGTGTGTATGCGTTAGTATCACTATGTTTCTGCTTGCTTGTATCGTTTTTCAGTGGAACCATATCCGGGAGGTCAGAGTAGATATCGATCCGGGGTTGCGGGAATATTCTAACGATATACCACGGCCCTGGAATGCAAGGGTGGGTTTTTGTCAGTAGAAGTCTGACACTCCCTTCCGCTTCACTCACAGCGAGAGAAGTCATTTGAAGATTTTTTGTTCCATAAATTAGATAACCATTCTAGATAGTTTTTTTATCCGCAAGATAATCATCATAATATGACTTTTCCCCCTCTGGGTGGAGCAGAACAGAGTGTCAGAATCCTACTGACTGAAAAGCTACTCTGTACCTTCAGTGGCCCTAGGTCAATGACCGCTTTAACCATTCCAAAACGAAACAACTATATCAACACACTTTATAACGACTTTGTTATAAAAGTGTGAGTACTACAACTACATCATCACATCATCATCATACTACAACACATATATCAGTTGTTTCGATTAGGATTCATTCAGAGATAAATCGTAAATACCGAAGTCAGATTTGCATTACTGTACTCCCTGTCAGCTGTCATTGGGTATAAAAAAGTGTTTACTGCAGAGATATAGAACTTTTCACAAACACGCTGAGCGTGATAGAGTTTTGCAGTACAACATTGTTGGAAAGCAAAAAGTTGCACCTACAGCATTTTACACTCGCGTACCCAACAACTAACTTTCAGTAGTCCAGCGAATAGAATGAACTAACTAGCATTCCGCCCGCGGCCTCACCTGCATGGCATTCGGCTAGTAATAGCTGCTGAGGGAGCGCTTCAAAAGTATGGGTTAAAAAGGGTACTTCCCAGGGTCTTAAGCTACAAAAATGGAAAATTTAATACTTATACGTGAACAAAAGTGCTTTACCCTTTTTACGAAAATTATGCAGATGGAGGTGCAAAAAAGTGCAGAAACTTAATATTTTTGTAAAGACTGAAGGTATCTATTGTTAATTTCGCCAAGAAATGAGTTGATCAATCTTGCATGCAGTATGTAGCATAGTCCTGCAAATACATACGTATATGCAGATGCAATATAAACATACCACATACAAGCAAACCACACTTAACACGTGTTTCACCCTCCACGGAGCATCATCAGGAGACGTTGATTAGTTGACTGCTGTGCGAAAATCTCTTATGATGCTCCGTGGAGAATGGAAACACGTGTCGAGTAAAAGTATTTTTTTTAACTGCATCGTTCCCTTCTACATGTGCATATATTTAATTTGCGGGCGGGAGGGCGGTAATCTGAAGTATTATTTTGGTATACATTTCCACCAAGTAAAGCCTGATTTCATTCTGTATTAATATTTTTATAATAATGCATCTGAAATCATTTCGACTACTACAGTAGTTTTGGGTAACATACAGACATAGTTACTTTCACATATTTCGTATTAGAAAGAATGTATATGAAAGGTTACTAAGATATTAATTAATCAATTTATACCTCAACTACCGGATTAATTTAGCAGACAGATAAACCAAAGCCATGTTAAAGCCACAGGGTACTTTATGTTATAGTCGAGGTATTATTCCGTGACAAAAGGACATCGTGTCGTGTATATTTATTATTATGCAAATGATTTCACCATAAAATTACGAACACTTTTCACAAAACCACTGTTTTTCATACGTACAATATATTTTTCTATATGCTTACTTAAAAACTGGTCATTATTACAGCTGCTGTTAGGTTCAGAATCCTTTGTCTTTTTTCATTTTGTTTTCTCGACTTGATTTTTGTGAAGAATGTAAACATTTACTTCTGACAAGTGAGCGTTTTTATATTAAATCTCTGCAAGACGTCCAAACCATTTTAGGCCTTATTGTTTGTGATTATTTAAACTGGGCTAGAAATTGAATATAATGAATAAATATTAAATCAAATTATGTAAATGATTTACTCATCAACAACTTGATGTTTATGTATGTCCCCAATCCTTTGTCTGCCATAAGCTCCATCAAAAAACGCATAGCGCTAAAAAAATCTGTAAGCAACAATGAAAATATAAACATAAAATAGTAGGCAAGTTCTAGATTTGACCTTAATATAAAATCCATTATTTAATGAAGAAATGTTTTAGAAAATGGGGACCCACGCGCACAAGACCTATTTGGTGATTGTCTATAACGCGCACCAATCAGGCACCGTCTGTTATAACTATTGCGTTGTCATACAAGTGTAGGTTTAAGCCAAAGCACACAAATCAATTCATCATGGAAAATCAAAAAAGCTGTCCGAATACTAAGGAATTTTAACATCTCTTGTAATCACTATAGAACTCGCTGTTCTATAAAACTAAGGTTTAACCTTGTTTAAAACTAGATTCTGCTGTAAACTTTACAAATATTTCAAAATGAACTCAGTTGGGTTTATAAAAATAATTAATCTGCATTGTCCCAAAAACAGATTTACAACGTGTTATCTTTTAAGGCAGCGTTATGAAATGCAAAGTCACAAAAATGGTGGCGCGGCTGACTAATTTAGTTTATTTTAGTTTCATTTCATTTAGGTTTTCATTTTAGGTTCATTCGTTTCATTCCGCACCTCAAATACAGTCCGTATTTGCGATGCGGATTGAAACGATTGACAAACGCTTGAAGTGGTGCACGAGTTCCAAGGGTGCATTCATCTACGGAGCCTTTTCCAACTACTCGTATATGGGGGTCAGCTTTCAGTTTAACCGAATGCAACTGAGTACCAGTATTTTACATCGAGTGACTGCCTCCATAATCCTGTTTCTTAGTATACCCGATACCTATTGGGAAAACTGGTGTGGCATTATCTAGCTTCTGATTACGACTGCATAAGTATACAAATGATAGCCGGGACCATTATCCTCGCTGAAAGTAACTAACGTGGTAACGCCTTTTGGTTTAACGTGCTATCGGAAGCACGGAACAATTTGGACACATTAAATTGATCACCATCCATTTAATATTTCGAAATTGTTCCGTGGAAACGGGAGCCTGAGTTTGGTTTGTACATGCACCCATCCAGGAACCAGACTCCCGTTTAAACCTTGAATGTCGGACTGTAAATATGATATATTTTAGCTACTCTACACTTTATGAGCTACCATACCAGATTAGGGCTCATCTGATTATGAAACGATTAATATTCCTCGTTCAGTATAAAAGTGACAATTATTTTATAAATTTTCTTTTCCTTTTTTCAGTGTGTAGACCCCGATGCACCACCACCTCCGGAAGAACCAAAACCCGACACATCCAAAGGAAAACTAGAAGTGCCGCATCCCAAAGAAGTTGAAAGCCACAGCGTCGAAGACCTCGGAGACATATCCTCAGAATTCAGTGTAGAAGTAGAAGAAGACACCTTAGACCATGCCACAGACCCAAAGAAGAAAGGAAAGTTTTATAGACTAGTGAAGTCTATGAAAAATAGAAGAAAAAGTGTGCAGGTAGCAAAGAGTGCTGATAACCTGGCTGACAAACCATTGGAGGAACGACATGAGAAGAAGAAGGGATTCAAGTTTCATAGGAGGTTCAGCCTCAGTCGAGGGAGGGAGGATTGAGCTTATACGCGTTGTGACTTAGAAGGCTAGAGGTAGTTTCGGAATTGAGGAGTTGTTTGTGAACCATGGGATGAAATCGATTTGTATGCTTCGGAATGCTTTTATATAAGAACTGTGTGTGATGCTTTTACTCTCTATCCTTCTAGTGCCACGTTTCATCTATATCCGCCGAGCTGTAAACATGTATAGAGTTAACAAACAAAAAATTGGCCAAGTGCGAGTCAGACTCGCCCATGAAGGGTTCCGTAGTAACTACGCCAAATAACTTTATTTTTCATAATGTTTGTATGAATTACAAAGTTATATTTGCGGTTTTAGAAAATATACTATATCTCAAAAAATTCTGACCCCATCTCATTTAAATTAATTTTTGTTGAATGTTTACATTAAGATCTATAACATATATTTATTTTAGATTTTTCACTCCATTATTATAGAAGTTAGAGGGGGGGACACATTTTACCATCTTTTAAACTATTCACTTTATGAAAAAGTGGTTTAAGAAACCTCAATATTATTTTTAAAGACCTGTCTATATCAGTTTCAGTTCCATGTAGGAAGAGCCCCCGTTAATTTATAATATTTTTTTTAATTTTTTCTTAAGAGGGTGTCGAGCCTACGAGACGCGCGGAAAATAGGTATTTACTGCAGCGGGCTAGTCGTGTGCGTTGTCACACACACAATGACAAGTTCGCTCGAGGCCCGCTTGCCGTTGCATGACGAAGTTTGCTAACTTTGCATTTTTTAATTTTTTGTCGTTATGTTGAATAAACTTGAAAAACGAATATTAATTATTTAGATGGTTTTATTTATCACACTAATATTATAAAGGCGAAACTTTGTGAATGAATGTATCTGTTTGCATGTTTGTTACTTCTTCACGCTCAAACGGCTGGATGGATCTAAATGAAGCAAGTAGGTACGTAAATAAATCACAAAAATAAATTTAATAAATTATACCTATTATATAAAAATTAACGTTTGTTTTTACTTCAGTAATACATTATCCGTTTCCTCACTATTCATCCTATTGCAATAAAACTTTGATTTTATATATTAAACTCCTCAGATTTTTTTTTTATAGAATACTAGCAATGTGGGTACATTTCACATTACTAGCAATCTTGTTAACCCCTCCAACTAAGCTAAATATGCTTGTGTCTGGAGTGGGTTCACGTCAATAGTGTTATGGGTGGGGTTCGAACCTGCGACCTCTCGATCACAAGTCCGACACCTTATCCATTAGGCTATTGACGCTTCGAAACTGGGTAAGTAGCAAGTTAGGGTAGATGGGTATGCAGTACTTATTTGAATAATAAAACCAGTATGAAATAAAAAAAAATATTATGTAATGTCATAATAAAACCAGACTGAAATAAGTTTTGTTTATTAAAATTTCATTTAGTGCTCGTTTAAATTCTGATGTACTGTCATATTTTTAATAACATTCGGTACTGTATTATATATACATACGTGGGGCCATACCAAAAAAACATTTTTTCATTAATGCTGTCTAGCGAACTTACTTCGCAGAAAATATAAGCGTAATTTATTTCATAACAATATATGTATGAAGTGTAACTTAATTTAAAAGAAAAAAAAAATAAAAGAAATCTATAAATCTAATGTTATATTGCTTATTATAACATGTTACAAAAATTGGCCAAGTGCGAGTCAGACTCGCTCATGAAGGGTTCCGTAGTAACTATAATAATATAATATAATATGTATATTTACTTGACAAAAAACTACTTAAAACTAGCTTATTTACATTTTTTGCAACTACGCCAAATAACTTTGTTTTTCATAGTATTTGTATGAATTACAAAGTTATATTTGCGGTTTTAGAAAATATGCTGTATCTCAAAAACTGCTGACTCGATCTCTTTAAAACCAATTTTGATTGAAAGTTTACATTAAGATCTATAGATATATATATATATACAACGTGTAATTTAAAGGGTATATACATACCAAGTGCATGGCTTCTTTGGATGATAACAAACGATATGGCAAGGGTTTTGTAATCCTAAGTCTACATGTGTAGAACTTATTACAAATTCCAGTACACTGATACCAGAGACCGAATTTTTCAAATTAAGAAGAACGAAAAGAATTATCGTGTTATTGGCAAGTGACGTGGAAAGTTATTGACCCTCGTAGTGCTGTGACACGTTTGTTATGATTGGTATTCAAAAAATATGTGAAACCAATAATTTGGTATCAATTCTTTAAGTCAGTTATTTTGTGCTGAAACTGTGCATAGAGACTCCATACCAAATGTTGTCTTCAGCCCTTTTGGTTAGATATGGGCTTTCCGTTACACGTTGTATATATATATTTATATTTTTCACTCCACTATTATAGAAGTTAGAGGGAGGGATACACATTTGACCACTTTGGAAGCTTATATCTTTTAAACGATTGACTTTATGAAAAAGTGGTTTCAGAAACCCCCATGTCATTTTTAAAGACCTGTCTATAAATACCACACACGCATAAGTTTCATGAAAAAAAAAATATTTTCAGTTTTAGTTCCATGTATGGGGTAGTAGTATGTTCCTTTATTTTAAACTAGTACTCACGCGGGGCTTCGCTCCCGTAGATTCTATCACGATAAAAACATAACTCTCCTTTTTTGCAGTCGGGTAAAAAGTAGCCTATAACCTTCCTCAAGCTTCAAGCTACTTCCATACCAAATTTCATCCAAATCCACCCTGTACTTTCGAAGATTAGCGCGTTCAAGCAAACAAACAAACAAACAAACAAACTTTTCCGCTTTATAATATTAGGATAGATGATTTTTAATTTTTTTCTCAATATCGGAAAGCGTTTCATAGAATACATCTACTTACCAAGTTTCACATGTATAGTCTTAATAGTTTTGGAATAAAATAGCTGTGACATACGGACGGACGGACAGACAGACAGACAGACAGACAGACAGACAGACAGACAGACAGACGGACAGACATGACGAAACTATAAGGGTTCCGTTTTTTGCCATTCGGCAACTGAACTCTAAAAAACGAGTAATTTCTTTAAATATATATTTTTAATTTTGGTACACTACACATATCACAGTATAGTAAGAAAAGAAAAAATGACAAAAAGATACTATACTTTGTAAGAAATAAAAAGACAATAAAACTTATTTCGAATTTTGAAAATACAATCTAGAATATCAATGCATCCAAGGTTTGACTTCCAAGCCTGCTTCGTTTATTACCAACATAAGCAGCAGCTGAAAACGCTCGTTTAGGTTTTACACTGGTTGGAGGAATAGACAATAGATACTTATATGCTGTTTCTAAGTGATATCCACTAATTCCTCCATTTTCAAACAGGCTTATTTCACGTCTATTTTGCCAACCCCGATTAATTTTGTATTTGTACTTCACGATCTGGGGATTTCATACTCTTATCAATTTCCAGCTATAACTTTTCCTTTAGTGTCAATTGGGGTTGGGATTGGGAGGTTTGTGGCATTAACTCATCATCTGTTTGTGATCCTGATCTTCCTTCTTCTTCTTCCGTGTCATCTCGACTTTTAAGTTTTTTAACAATATACTTTTTAACAATAATGTAACAGACTCTGTTACATTGTTCTGAGATCTCAACTACCGTTTAATAAATAGCAATAGGATAATCGCTAATTGCAAGACTCTTGCGAGACTCTCGTTTGGGCAACACTACATGGTTTATTGGATGTTGAAGTCCACTTGTCGAAAGAAAGACTAAATCTTTCACCTGCACTTTTCAAATGTTTCAATTCTGCAGTTACTTGCTTTCTGATTTTTTCACTGTAATTCATGACACGTTTTTGAATGGTGACGGCTGACTTTGGTAAATCCGTGTATTTTGCAAAGACAAATTTTCTCGAATCATCTGAAGTTATGAATATACTGAATGGAAATCCATCTAATGCAATCATTCTTGCCAAAACATCATCGAGGCTATCGTCGGCACTTTTAGTAAAATAATCATTTAACTTTCGCTTGGCTGGCGGCGGTGCTGTGTTCAGATTATCAGAATCTAGACTTGTTGAAGCTGATATAAGCTTTATGTTATGTTTTGATGACAAATGTGTATGTAATCCCTTAGTCGATCCATCCAAAGTCTTGAGAATGGCTGAGCATCGGTTACATTTGGCACTATTCCTATCCTTCGCAACTAAAAAATAGCTCCACATTGACGTCGTATCACTGTGTTTTTTATGTTTAACAAAGTCTCCCGCCATTTGAAATACTTAATTTCAGATAATTGACTTTTAAATTTAAATGACGTAGGTCGTGGGTTTATATTTAGAAAATATCTTGTAATGACCAAAGTTTTAAATATAATTAAGCATATCTTAAAACTGGAAACATATCTTACAACTATACAATAATATAGGTTATCCATCAGAATTCAGACAGGCTTTAATGTCCTCTCATAGGTATAATACAGGTTAATTAGGTAATTAACCTGTATTATAGATACATTGTAAGAATGATATTTTAAAAGAGTAACTGTGGAGTTTCTTGCCGGATCTTCTCCATAGAAAACGACCAATTTCGAACCGTGCCCTGTGCCAAACTGCTGACGTTTTATAAGTGCCCATGTAGGCCTATGTGAAATAAAACATTTTGAGTTTGAAAAAATCACAAGAAACAGTAGTAGGTATCTCTACTACTAAGTAGAGGTACCTACTACTGTTTCTTGTGATTTTTTTTTATTTTTGGCTCGCGTTTGAATTTTAAGAAAAAAATTAATTCATTTCAAATTAATTCAATTAAATAATTAAATTTCAATTTGAAATTAATTTTTAAACTGGCATGATTGCTCTATGTTATCTCTTAAAAAATAGTCTTTTTAAGAGATAACATAGAGCAATCATGCCAGTAGCGTGCAACCAGCGCACCACGCACCATGAGACCATAAGTCTAGTTTAAGCATATACTAACGGGAACCCGTGTGAAATTAGTACTTCCCACAATATGATTATAAATTAAAGCCTGTCTGAATTCTGATGGATAACCTATATTATTATATAGTTGTAAGATATGTTTCCAGTTCTAAGATATGCTTAATTATATTTAAAACTTTGGTCTATACTGTCGTATAGACCAATTAATACAGCACAATGGAATTACAAATAAAAAATATCCGATAAGTTGGTCATCATGTATGTCATTGATATACACTATAAAAAGGAAAGGGCCAAGAATTGAACCTTGAGGAGCACTCATCTTGGCTAGGGATCCTGCAGATGTCGCTCCATTAACAATAACTTTTTGTTGCCTGTTTGATAAATATGAAAGAACAAGGTCAGCAGAACACGAATCCACGAACTCCGTAATGGTGTAATTTACAGATCAGTGTTTTGTGGTCAACGCAATCAAAAGCTTTGGAGAGGTCACAAAATATGCCAATTGCATCCTGAGATTTCTCCCAAGATTCCAGAATGTGACGGATGAGCGCTACTCCTGCGTCTGTTGTTGACCTACCTTTCGTGAAACCAAACTGCCGACTATGCAGAATTCCATTTGAGTTAAAATATGATAGCATCTGGTCCAGCATGATTTTTTCGTATATTTTGCTTAATGCTGGAAGCACATATATCGGTCTATAGTTAGAGGGATCACTCTTACAACCCGACTTAAAAATTAGTACTACTTTACTAAGTTTCATTAAATCGGGAAAATTACCGCTGTCTATACATTAATTAAATGTGCCTGTTAGGATAGCAGCAATTGAGTCAATAATATTACCAAGAACCCTAACAGATGCACTCCATAAGTCATCAGTGTTTGTTATGTTAAGACTTTGGAATGCTTTTTAATTACATCAATAGAAATGGGCTTAAATGAAAATGTTGGTATATCCTTATTGAAGTTTTCCTTTAAAAAAGATTCTGCTGATAATGGCGAAGAATGTAGAGATTTAGTAACCTTTACTGGAATATTGGTAAAGTAATTTTCCAACTTCTCAGCCACTTTTGACTTATCTGAGATGACCTGATCATCGATGTTCAAAGTCAAATCATTCTAACCCTGTTGGTTTGTGTTTCCAGTTTCTTTGTTTATCACCTTCAACACAGTTTTTATTTTATTGTTAGAAATGCTAATTTTATTACTTTCTGATTTAGATTTAGCTTAGGGCGCATACTCTTTTAAATATCTTTGAGTAGTTTCTTACATAATTATGGAAGGCTTCATCGGAAGTCAATGATTTTTCATGGTATAAGTTGTATAAATTGTCTCAGCTTATTCTTATTCCAGCAGTGGCCCATTCATTAAATTTAGATTTATTACTCATTTGAAATTTTTTAACTGGACATGCCTTACTAAATTCGTGGCATGGTGAAGAAAAAATATCCTGTAATTTTCATTGGGGTCATGGGAGTCAAAATTGGCCATTGAAAGATTAAGAGTCCCTAACAGTTTTACTGCCGAAAAAGAGAAATTACCTACTTTTGTAGAACAAATATCTCAATAACGTTATAAAATATCATATTTCTTTTAAAACAGCGTTTAACATTGTATATTTATCTAATATGTGGTCAAATTAATCTACTCAAAATAAATCGAGCAAGCGCATCGATTTATAAGGAATACTTTGAAAATGTTATTACAATAAAATGTGAGCTCAGAATTAAAATAAAAAATAATAATTTGGTAGATAAATACCTGTATTATTCAGAATTAGTTTTTAATTTTCTATTCAATAACGAATTCTTACTCAAAAGTGACGGTTTTGCAAAGGATTATATTGAGTTTTTTCTGAGTTTACTAATTTTTTTTTAAGTACATCGCCCCATTATTTTTCAAAAACTAATTTGTTAACTTACTAGTGCACTATATGCCCAATGGTCAGGAATTTTTTTAGATTGTTATTCACCCCCATTAAGCTAAAAAAACAGTTGTAAAACCTGGTATTACGTGATTTCGTAAAAACACGTGTTTGTATTTTCTTTTTTGTTTATTTATTTTGAGTAGATATTTAAATTATAATTTGACCACATACTAGATAAATATAAAATGCTTAACGCTATTTTAAAAGAAAAATGATATTTTATGCCGTTATTGAGATATTTGTTCTACAAAAGTAGGTAATTTCTCTTTTTTGGCAGTAAAATTGTTAGGGACTCTTAATTTACATGTTATCATTAAAAACATTAATTTCTTTTTAGTTAGTGGCCTAAACTTAATAGTCTTATTTAATTACCGCTTTTTAACCAACTCAAAGGATACTAGTTGACCTGTATGGTCAGACCTAACTCCACTAATTTGAGACGAGTATTTTATGGCACAATTAGTATAAATATTATCTATGCATTGAGCTGATGTTGCTGTTATTCTTGTTGCTTCCTTGTATGTGCATTTTAAGTTAAATGAACCAAACAATGAAGTAAGCTTGCAGTGTTCAGGTGAATTTACTAACAAATCAATATTTAGGTGACCACAAATGAAAACTAATTTATTATCTCTTATAAGCTTAGGTACTTAAAATTTCTCCCATTATCATAAATAATGATGACAAGTTTGATGCTGGTGGTCTATAAACACTTAAGAAAGTTTGGCCTTCAACTTCTGTACATGCTACCTCACACAAGCAATCAACAGAGCAAGCGGTGACATATTTTTGTTCCTTATATCTAAGAGAATTATTACGTAATATTAAAGTACCACTTCCTACTGAGGACCTGTTGTATGCACTAGTAACAGAAAAATATTAATTTTAAACAACATTCTATCTGGTTTTAGCCAGGTTTCACAAAAACATAAGATATCTATATCATATTTATCTATTAACATTTCCTCATCTAATATTTTGCCGGAGAAACGATTTATATTCTGATGATATAGTAAAATTTTGTTATTATAACTCTCCTTTGTCACATCTAAGGGTTTAAACAATTAATTTCAGTATTATTAGATACCCTAGATAATACTGAATAGTCACTTAACCTAGGATCAGTTAAATTGTCAATAACCCAGTGTAAATTGTAAGCTAACAAAGTAGCCAATGAACTTTCGTCGTAAATTCTAAAATGAATGTAAGGATTGCAATCGGTATGCCCAAAAACCTATTACACGATGTTTGATGCAATATTTTGCAATCGACCACGTTTGCTGAGCAAGCGATATAATGCGGTCGCACTAAGTTCGCCGCGAGCTTAGTGTATTTCGAACAGCAACCGGGTGCACTCATTTTCATTATTTAGCGATAATTTTAGCCCTTACGTTACTTTGTTAATTATACTTAGCAATAAACCCTTGAAGGTTATCAGTGTATTTAACTTAGTAGACACACACGATATCCATATTGAATGTTGGAGAAAAAGTTGCATCCACCAAGGATGCAACTTTTTCTCCAACATTCAATATGGATATCGTATGTGTTTTAAATTGGATTTCAAAATGAAAGCCAGATTTGCAATCACCACCCCCAAAAACCCATTACACGATACCCATATCGAATGTGTGAGAAAAAGTTGCATCCGCCATCTTGGATTTTAAAATGAATGCCAGATTTGCAATCACCACCCCCAAAAACCCATTACACGATACCTATATCGAATGTTTGAGAAAAAGTTGCATCCGCCATCTTGGATTTTAAAATGAATGCCAGATTTGCAATTACCACCCCCAAAAACCCATTACACGGTACCCATATCAAATGTTTGAGAAAAAGTTGCATCCGCCATCTTGGATTTTAAAATGAATGCCAGATTTGCAATCACCACCCCCAAAAACCCATTACACGATACCCATATCGAATGTTTGAGAAAAAGTTGCATCCGCCATCTTGGATTTTAAAATGAATGCCAGATTTGCAATCACCACCCACAAAAACCCATTACACGATACCTATATCGAATGTTTGAGAAAAAGTTGCATCCGCCATCTTGGATTTTAAAATGAATGCCAGATTTGCAATCACCACCCCCAAAAACCCATTACACGGTACCCATATCAAATGTTTGAGAAAAAGTTGCATCCGCCATCTTGGATTTTAAAATGAATGCCAGATTTGCAATCACCACCCCCAAAAACCCATTACACGATACCTATATCGAATGTTTGAGAAAAAGTTGCATCCGCCATCTTGGATTTTAAAATTAATGCCAGATTTGCAATCACCACCCCCAAAAACCCATTACACGATACCCATATCGAATGTTTGAGAAAAAGTTGCATCCGCCATCTTGGATTTTAAAATGAATGCCAGATTTGCAATCACCACCCCCAAAAACCCATTACACGATACCTATATCGAATGTTTGAGAAAAAGTTGCATCCGCCATCTTGGATTTTAAAATGAATGCCAGATTTGCAATCACCACCCCCAAAAACCCATTACACGGTACCCATATCAAATGTTTGAGAAAAAGTTCCATCCGAAATCTTGGATTTTAAAATGAATGCCAGATTTGCAATCACCACCCCCAAAAACCCATTACACGATACCTATATCGAATGTTTGAGAAAAAGTTGCATCCGCCATCTTGGATTTTAAAATGAATGCCAGTTTTGCAAATACCACCCCCAAAAACCCATTACACGGTACCCATATCGAATGTTTGAGAAAAAGTTGCATCCGCCATCTTGGATTTTAAAATGAATGCCAGATTTGCAATCACCACCCCCAAAAACCCATTACACGATACTTATATCGAATGTTTGAGAAAAAGTTGCATCCGCCATCTTGGATTTTAAAATGAATGCCAGATTTGCAATTACCACCCCCAAAAACCCATTACACGATACCCATATCGAATGTTTGAAAAAAGTCTTCATCATCACTTTCACTTCCTCAAATGGTGCTTTTCGGGAGCAACTGCACAAGGTACTATTAGAAATACCCAAAACGCTATAGGTGTGCCTATAATATTTAAAGAGTTCCCTCGCTTTCTCCAGGATCCCATCATCAGATCCTGATTTCATAACAATGGAACCAACTAGAAAGTATACCCTTTCAAACGAAAAAAATATTCCAAATCGGTCCAGCCGTCTTCGAGTTTGAGGTTACATACATAAAAAAAAGTTCAAGACGAACTGAGAACCTTCTCCTTTTTTTTGAAGTCGGTTAAAAAGCAATAATAACATCACAAATTAGAAATACGTACTTTTTATGAGAATGGCGTTTTTTTCGAAAATTTGCGCCAACTTTCTTCTAATAATATTTTTTTTTACATTTTCCCATAATAAAACAAATATTGAAAAAAAAATGTTAAAGAATTATATATTGAACAATAAAAAGTAATTGTTGGGTATGCATAATAAATCGTACTCAAAAAACAAAAAATTAGACTTATGTTATTCAACGGATTACTGCAATACATACGTACACAATAGATCGCGAATTATCGTTACCGGCGAAACGCTCCACGATGAGACGTGACCCCTCTCTGAGCTCCCGTGGACGACTGAATTTTCGACCGGTGTACGTTGCGTATGGTTCAAAATAGCGCGCAAATTAGAAGAAAAAATTAAAATTAAAACAACCAAGCGACATTTTTGAAATGTTAAAGCTGTAAATGATAGTATGATAATTAGAGAATAATATGAATTGAAGTTTATGAAAAAATTCAACAGTTTACTATTAAAATTCAGCGACGCACGAGCATGTTTTGTAAGGATTTTTGTCCAACTTTATGTATTTTTGTTTAATAAACTATAAAATATTTTTAAATTTTGCCAACTATGTTTGCTAACACATTTATTCTAGTGTTCATTACATATTTTTGTATGGTAATTAAAGTACTATTATAGGTTATATTCCTTTAGTAGTGAAGACCGTTTTGAGTTATTTTACTCGGCGCAGCCTTAAAATCGGATAGCGATTTGTAGTATACATTTATCTACCAAGTTTCACATGTATAGTCCTAATAGTTTCGGAATAAAACGGCTGTGACATACAGACGGACGGACAGACAGACAGACATGACGAAACTATAAGGGTTCCGATTTTTGCCTTTCGGCTACGGAACCCTAAAAATGTAGACAATTTCTTCACATTTATAATATTAAAGCGGATTCTATTCACTGTAGTAAATTATACATTTTCCTTATTATCTTTGTTAGTTGCGCCTTATCTTTGTGTGAAACTTCAGTTTTATTTGTTTCTAATAATCTTGTGAGCAATGGTAGCTCAGTGGATACAGGCATGATTTTCAAATGCCTGAATCGCCTGAAGTATTATTTGTTGAGACAATCAATCGTTTCGTGCCGTTGTTTTATGTCTCATGATTCCATTTTATTGAAAAATTATTTCTCTACTAAAATTCTTTTCAAATGAAGGTGTCTTTTATCTGAAGCAAAAATCATAGTAAACTTTATCTATACTAATACGAAAAAAAAGAGGAGATATTTGATCGTTTGTATTGAATAGGCTCCGAAATTACAGAACCAATGTTGATACAATTCGGCATGGAGATAGTTTAAGATCCAGGGAGTGACATAGAATAGTTTTTATCCCAGAGTTTTAAAGACTCTCCTCAGTAGCAAGATAAAACCTAATTCTACGCGAGCGAAGCCGCAGGCGGAAAGTTAGTGTGATATATTGTCATCCCACGTAAAGTCACTATTCAACATCCAGTTACATAATAATTGCATTTGATTGGTTATTCGACAGTTTCTTCTTATCACAATCAGTTTTATTAATTCTGACAGTTTTATGCAAAGAGATGTGATTGTATATATGCCAAAGAGTGCTTGTAACGGAACGCATAAATTTGACATATCTAGAAGCGCGCACAATGTGGAGTAGAGTTGGATGTAGATCTGTGGTTTTTTAAATGTGAGTGTAGGTGTTTCAAGGGTTTAAGCCCAAAATATGGCTAACCTTTTCGATAACTAAACTGTGGAATTATTGTGGCTTAAGAACTTCTTACGAAAGCCCCACCAATCATTGTTGCCAGTTTTAAAATAAATCAAATATGTACTTTCAATAGCCGTTGGATCTCAAATGTAAATCTTATTTCAATGTTAGTAAGGTATTAAATAGCACATATGTTTGACTTACATTATTTTTACAATCTAATACTGCTGTTGGAATCAAATAGACTCAAGAAATTGTTTTTCAGTCTCGTAATTACGTATTGGTAGAAAGGTCAAATAATAGCAGCTATTGTTCCCACAAAGTTTTTTAGAAGTAACTCTGGTACAAATACTTGAAATAAATAGTAGTTCTTACTCTAAAGTCCACTTTCCAATAACTAAGTACGGTAAACTTCGGTCGCATTTGGAGCAAAATATTCACATTACACGCCCTTACATTGTGACAACAACACACGGTTCAACTAAATCAGTTCATTTTGGTTGAAAGGTGCAAAAACACAATTCTGGTCACTAAATTCAAAATGGTTGATTCAACCAAGTTGATAGAGAGAACTGTACCGTGTATTGGTTGAATATAGTTATTTAAGCAACTTGTTTCTCTAATAAAGCTAGTATTTGTCCGTTAATCGCGAGCGAAGCCGCGCTTATTCGCTAGTGTTCGCAGTCAAGAGAGAGAAGCAAAAGAAATCATGTTGTGTATAAATGAAGTGTTTTGTATAAGATGTAGCTATAGATGTTATTAACATTAAGAATATAAGATCTAGTTGATTAACTTCTCGTGTTAAATGTAATGTAATTCTCTTTATATAACTAATATGTATGTGAAATTATTTTATGAGTATAACAATTGCCATATCTAGACAACATACAAAGTGTAACGGAAAGGGTATATACATAACAAGGGCACGGCTTCTTTGGGTGATATCAAACGATATTTATTGGAAGGGGAAGAAACCGCAAATTTGGTATCAATTTTTAGAGTATTTTATTTTGAGTTGAAACCCTTCCAGTATCGTTTGATATCATCCAAAGAAGCCGTGCCCTTGGTATGTATATACCATTTCCGTTACACGTTGTATATCAGTCACTGTGCACAATTTCGCCTCTAAATATTTATATTTATTTAGTTTCACAGAATTCATTCGGTAATGTAACCTAAGCTGGGCCCAGTGATTACAGACACGACTAACGAGTTGTAGCTCGTGGGTTCGAACCTAGAATGGCACACTAGTCTTGTGTAATTTTCATCATCACCACTACTCCTAAATCAATAAAATCGGTATAATCCATTCAAGAATTCCCTGGCTCCTGCGCTAGTATTAACTGTATGACAAGAGCCAGTTTGTTCCCCATGACAATAGTTTATATTCTTATGTCGATAACATGAGAGAAGAAAAAAAACATAAAATGAATTAAATTAAATGATGCTGGAAGAGCTTAAACAATAATAACAATAAAATAAATTGGTATGTCCCAGGATCGAAAAATCCGAAGACATACAACATCCCCCAACTTGCACTGGTTCCGCTTGGTATTTTACGGCCCATTTTTCTTCTAAGAGTTATCAAAATCTACTCGTTTTCTATTGTGGTTTTTGTAATTGTATCGTAATTGAAGTCTTTTAAAGAGCTTCAAATTCTAATGAACACCGGCTAAACTTAACTGAAATTAGTGCTATCTTTTACTATCATTATCAACTAGAAAGAGATGCAGAAAGATTAGAGTTATCGAATCAAAAATCGGCCAAGTGTGAATAGTATTTAGGAACTCATGCATAAAGGACTTCGAATGTCTCATACGGATAATCGGAATATGTATATCCGTGCTCGAAACCTTTCTTTTATTTTAGCGTAATTTAAGTTGGAATTTTTTATGTGTTCCAGTTTCCGGAGTTAAGGAAACCTTCCAACGAGATACCACGGCCCCTTATGGAACAGGGTGGGCTTTTAGTCAGTAGGAGTTTTACACCCTTCTGTTCCTAGAGCTGGTGGAGTCATTTCATGTTTTCAATCCGAAAAAAGAATGTGTTTCTGTTAAAACTACTCTGAATTCATTTTAACAGTGAAAAAGAGATAGAATATAAAGAGTTAAGTTTTAAGTCGGTGTACATTAGAGTACTATGTCTAATGATTGTGAAAATGCCTTCTATGTAAACTAAAATTATTCCCTATCAGTTCCAAAAATAACTTGATAACACAGAAAATAACTTTTATGGATTATATTATTAGTGCCAAATCCACATCAGCCACAATAAAAAGATTAAAATTTCCACGTTTTCCAACAAAAGTGACTTGCTAGTTCAATCACGTTCGTAATCGAATACAAACAGACACAAAAACTAGATAGCGCGGTGACAAAAGGTTTTTTTTTATTAGAATCGAGAGAATTCCGGCTGTGTATGAAAAAGATTAGCAATAACACAATAGGTTTTTTAGAACATTTCGATATGCGAGCGGTTTTTCTACGGTCAAGTTCAAGGGAATTGCGGTTTTGGTATCAAAGGAGAATTTGTCTTTGTTTGCGTAAATACATGGAGATTGGTCTTGGTGTGATACCTGATAATGTAGTCAGATAACGGCTTGGTAATATAAAGTACTTCAACGTTTTGTAAAAACAAAGATTTTTCAACAGAATCTAGACGTTACTGAAGAGATGGAACTTTATTTCGGATACACGAATAATAACAATATTATATTATTATAATACGACAGTGGTAAGGTTAAGTCACTTAACCGTAATTTTTGATAACTCTACAAAAACGACATTTGAAGTTAAATGATAATGATAATTATCATATCTTGTTTTCTATACGGAGCATAATTTGATGAAAGATAAAATGTAGTTATTCGTGAAAATGAATGTATATGTCCTTTTAATCGAAGTTATGTGGTATCTTTAGTTTTCGAATTAAGTTTCAGTTAAGGAAAAGTCATTATTCGTGACATTTAACTACTCTGGATTTATTTTAACAGTGAAAAAAAAAAAAAAAAGAAAAAGGTAATGCTTAATCGTCAAGTCTTCTGATTTACATGACACTTAAACATATTGACGCTGATAAAATTGCTGATTCTCGTGATACAAAGTGACGGTTCAGCGATTTTAACTTATTTCCACTGTCAATATGTAACTAGGCTTAACATCTTGAGATTTGACATCGGTCTCAAAAGATTGTTTTGCTTTTGTATAGGCGTTCCCCAAATTCTTCAACACTTACCGGTCATGGGCTTCCCTCCTCAACATTGGTTCTGCTGTTACCGATAGGTCGCTGTCTCACCTTCTATAGGACATACTCTCTTCTTATTCCTTCCGTCGATAACTGTTCAGTTACTATTGTATTTTATAGGCGTTCCCCAAATTCTTCAACACTTACCGGTCATGGGCTTCCCTCCTCAACATTGGTTCTGCTGTTACCGATAGGTCGTCGTCTCACCTTCTATAGGACATCCTCTCTTCTTATTCCTTCCGTCGATAACTGTTCAGTTACTATTGTATTTTATTATCCAAGCTCTATGTTACTGAACTTATACACAAAATTTATACATAAAATTTACCTTATCCACCAACTTATCTTAGGTCATGGTAAAACATAAATATCTATTATCTGTACTTCTTTCTCTGTACCTTTGTAATTATTTAAACTTATATACTGTTTTTTAAATCGCTTTGCTGTTAAAACTTGTGTATTTAACAAATAGCTGTATCTTGTACCTTTTAAGATAAGTACCCTTTGTACTGTTCATACGTTTATGATGCGTGCCTTCAATCTTTTATCTTTGTAATTCTATTGTATTTGTGTGACGATACCTTTTTCACTTTATAACGAAATAGAAAGAACTACGAACTAAGAACGAAATAGAAGGGAAGAAATTTAAGAATTATTTTTTTTTAACTTATTAATTGTGTCTTTAAGATTTTTATAGGTCATACTTATTTTCAAAAATATAAATAAAAATACATTTAATTATGTTGAGAAGTATCCACAGTACTATTTTTAAACGAAAACCCTGGGTATGAAGTGAAAAAGATATCTTTTCAGGTCAATGTTTTTGTGAAATAGATTCCTGAAATCAATTTGACAAAAACTTTACATGTTCTAAATGTAATTTCTTCACTATAATCAATAGATTAAGTACGGCGTATGTATTATTTTGGATGTTGTGCTCAATTTTGTGTAGTAAACTTGTTCTTTGGTAATGTCTTATTTAATTATTTTAGTAGACGAGGAAGATTAGCTATCCATTTACAAATGTTGACGATTCTGCTAATAAAGGATTCTGTTGTCTCAAGACACACATTAACCTCCAAAAATCTATTATCTACGAAACTTAAACTTGTACTTGTCTACGAAATAAAACCATATTATTTGCAGTTTTAATAGTTTGACTTTTGAAATATTTTCTTGAATGTTTTTATTAGATATGAAGATATTTTTTACATACATATTTCATTTTCATCTAGAAATTTTTAATTCAAAGTGCATTTATAGATAGGAAAAATTCTTGCGTTTCATGTGAAGACTTAGGTACACGATACACTATATATAATAAGGATGACCACAACTAGGTTGATAATAGACATTAACAGACGTACCCGTTAATGGCGTTACAAAATGTTCATACTTGGTTTCAGTGGCCGTAAGCCTCAGTTTTCATCATACAAACGACTTTGCAATAATTTTACCACGAAAAAACCTGGCCTGGCTGGTGTACCTAGGCCTCAAGTCAAAAGTATCACCTTGATAAAAAGTAGTACCTAAACAAGTATTTTAAAAGATAGAAATAGTTACGTATTGGTGTCCCTATGACAATAAACAATGATTTTAGAAAATTTAAACAACTTTTTTCGTCTTTTTATATAAATTTCTGTTTTTCTACCTTAAGCTCTATATCTCTATCTTAGCTTGTATACAAAAAAAAACATCATATCTTAACTAATATTTAACATAAAAATGTAAGCAAGTGTTCGTCCTGTGATGCTTGGCTTTTTTCAAAAATTTCTATTGCTTTATTTCAATGTTTCGGTATTGTGAACACTGCTCAGGTTGTCTCCAAATTCTCTGTCAAATGTTGACATTGCCAGGCAGTGTAATCTGGTAGCTTCTTAATTTGTCTTGTAAATAATATTATGTAGGTGATGAATATATAATTTATTCGCACATTAGCTTGAGGTGCGGTACTTGTCATTGTGTAAAAGATAATATGTAATGTTGTAATTAACATGTTGTTAACTGGATTCTTTGGTTAGGTTATATGTATTTGAACAAATGGTTCGTAACCCAGATACAGATGCTAATTACTGGTTTGAAACAAAAGATATAGGCCCTTATTCTAGGAAGAATATTGCCGTATAATGTGACAAACATTCAAAGGCTCTAAATTGTATTTAATTTGCTTTGCGTCACCAACGCTATTCTGTTATCAATTAAACACCAAAGTAAATAACTATTTGTTCAAAGTTACAACACACCTAAAATTATTATCTAATTCTTCAATAATCTTTCCACATAAAATAAAGTTTACCTCTAAATGTAAAACGAAACAACAACGTCAGAAAAAGTCAACTCAATTTAATGAATTAACCTTTTTATCGGTTCTTTTTTTCTATTTCTTCGACTGTAGGTATTATTAACAACAAAAATCAATCCTATCTAAATTTACAAACTTATTTTTGCGTGTGTCGAAAAAGAGAATTAAATGGATTGTACTAGATTTGATAGATTGTTGATTATTTTCATAGCAAGTGGCGCCTTATTGACACGCAAAGATAAGTTTTTCGGTGTTCTAGAAAGGCAAGATCAAATTCTGCCGTCAATAGCATACTTGCAGTAAGTACGCTCTAGACTAGAAAATAATCTAGAGTTATAATTTCAACAAACCACATCGCAAACTGTCGCTGATATAGATTAATTCAATTAAATTTATTTATTTATCAGATCCATATATAATCGTTAGTAACAATTGATCCTTAAAAACCGTGTTAGTATATACAAAGTCGTGAAATCTTAACTCATTTCAGTGTCAATCACAAGTTTTACCCAGAGCGAGGTGTATAGGTTACTAATATTTGGTAGATAGTCATCTTCAGGATGTCATTACTGCTGCCTCGTACTCTGCCTATCAGACATCTCTGATGATCATGAGTGTCATCACACTCACTTACCTTTTATTGCGTAAAAGTCATCCGTACGCGCTTCGGCAAACATCGCAGGCACACTACAGAATGACCTGTGTAATTTGTATTACTGTAACTGCAAAATTTTAAGTCAGCGAACTTCAAAGATCTATTTTACCTTGCGTATGTACTTACTTTTATTTGTATTATGACATAATGTACTGCACCTCGACAAATATTAAATATTTATGTATCACGCGTTGAGTGTTAGAATGTTTATAGTCATGTTACTGTTCCATTTGTTGAGCCGATTAGTTTTAATATAGAAAATATACATTATGGCGAGATAATGCTCGTTTTATTTGTGTTGTTATGTAAATAATTTGGAGAACCTTTTAAAGGAATCCTTGAATCCTTACAAACACCGATACTGTATATATCATATTCTTCCGATTCCTGGGGCCTTAACCAAGGCATCTACATACATCGAGGGTGTAATCTATTATCGGTTTTGCGCAACTTTGTTGGGCCGGATACGGATATCTCCGTTTCTGGTGGGAACTCTGAGCATGACCAACATTGACCTTTGGATACCTTAGTATTTTTTTTATTTGATAATGGTCAGTGACCACCATCGGCTTAGTCCTTTCCCAACTACGCCTGGGTCCGCTTCCAGTCAACCCAGATGCAGCTGAGTACTCTAGTGTTTCATATGGAGCGACCCTATCTGACCTCCAAAACCCAGTAGCTGGGTAACACGATACCTCTTAGACAGACCTTCAGATTGTCAGATTTTCTCGCTTCTGACTACACGTAATGCCAGTCAATTACATCCAAAAGCAGGGACCAACGGCTTAACATGTCTTTTTTTTATTGATAATAGGTTCGCGTTTGACCACCATCTCACCTGATGGTAAGTGATGATGTGGTCTAAGATGGAGCACGCTTGCCTAGAAGTAACCTATTCACTCTTGACTTAAAAACCCCTAGGTTATAACACAGACTCCGGCAGGGAATTCCACTCCTTAGCCGTACGCACAATGAAGGTATTCCCAAAACGTTTTGTGCGTATAGGTGGGATGTCGACCATGTTACGATGGCGCATCGCCGTTTGTCTTGTAGTCCGATGATGGAATGGGCTTGACGGAATTAGATTGTGTAATTCCATCGCACAATCCCCGAAATGTAACCGATAGATTAGTAACTCGTCGTCGATGTTCAAGGCTCTGGAGCTTTGATTCCAGTGCATCGTTGCCAACGAGTCTTTTGGCCCGTTTCTCAATAGACGCAAGCACGTCCAGTTGATACTTGGCAGATCCATCCTAAAGATGAGAGCAGTACCCCATAAACGACCGAACCTGGGCTTGATAGAGATTGAGCAGTTTTTCGGGTGTGAAGTACCGTCTCACCTTTGCTAGGATTCCCAACATTTTTGATGCTAGTTGAGTTGTTGTTGATGTTATCCGAGGCACGGAGGATTCTTGATATGCCTTAAATTGGGCACCCATCTACAGACTGAACTCGGCAAGCGTTGCTTTTTAAGAGAACTAGCAATGGGGGTAGAAGTCACATTACTAGCAATCTTGTTAACCCTCCAACTAAGCTAGTATGCTTGTGTCTGGAGTGGGTTCGAAGCAATAGTGTGATGCGTGGGACATAAACCAGCGACCTGTCGATCGCAGATCCAACGCCTAAGCCAAAAAGCTATTGAGGTTAGAGCTTACAATCCCGCAGCCTGAATTCAATCTCGGTATTTTCGGGACTACGATTTTTCAATCCCACGGGATCTCGGTATTTGCGGGATCCCGCACATTGAAAATATTCACATTTATATAAGGCAAATAAAACAATGAATTAATCAACTAACTCCACATTTATTTACGTATTACTATTAGTATGAGATCAATCAAATTACACCGTTGTTTTTTTACAAAAAACAGTAACAAATACTGAATAAAAAACTTTACTGATATTTTAGGTTACATACTTAGGCTACCACTGACTGAAAGTCGGCTATATTAGGCTACTTAAGCTGTGAAAAACGGGTGACATCGGCCCCCGCGTTGTTTCGTTCTTCAGTCCCGAAAATCCCGCGGATCGCGCGCCCAAAATCCCGCATTACGCGGGATTGGAAAATGACGCGGGATCCCGCAATACCGAGATCTCGGTATTCCGGGATTGGAAGCCCTAATTGAGGTTTATTGATTAGCCTTGAAGATCGACCTAAGCTGCTGTTATTTTTTAGCCAGTGGTAGTGGTACAGATAAAATTTATTGTTTGGCTTCTTTCTTAGGATGTACTGAATAAAGTTCATACTCGTCAAAACCTGAACAGCTAGAAAATATTCATTTACAATTCATGCACAGGTACAAAGGTGGACTTAATGCCGTAGGCATTCTTTACCAGTCATCGAAGGGTGGTGAAGAAAGCGTGGTAGGTGCAAAATTAAAAAAAAATTGAGAAATTAGCAAAAATATTTAGTTTTTCCAAAACTAAGAATATTTTTGGAGCTCAAAACTTGGTTCCAAAATTAGTATCCTAATATTAATCAACTTGCCTAGCATGTTTCCCACTATGTAAGTATCGTTCAACTCAAAACGAGTGTAGCTGAGTACTTTATCCAAAGCTTGTGTTCGAAGTTCCCGGGTCTGAAGTCCGATTTTTAATACAGTTTGTCGAAAGCACCGTCAAAATCTTCAAATTACAACGAATTCAGCGACTTCCTAAGGCATGAGGGAATCTCGATTTTGTACATTGGATGGTAGTAATTATACATATGGTGCAAAAGTTGTAGTTAAAAGTTGGTTATTACAATTAGACTACCTAGAAACAGAAAATCTCATTAGCTTTATTACATAACCCTACATACATACATTCACGTCTACTTATAAACTCTCCATACACTTATATAAACACACATCATTCCATCACATCACTCGCTCATCACACTCCTTCATAAAAGATTTCACACCACTTACTTTACACTTACACATACACTCTACATCATACAGCTCACACCATATACCTTTTTTTTCTTGTTTTCTGGGTGGGAAAATCATCGAATGACTTCTTCCGCTCTGGATTAAGCAGAAGGGTATGTCACACTTCTACTGACTAAAAACCCACCCTGTTCCTTCGGCTGCCCTAAAGTTCCGGGGCCGCGGTATCTCGATAGAACTTTCCCGCAAACCCCGGCAGGCAATGGCCCTATGAGACCCCGTCACTGGTGTTGACAGCTCTTTGAGGCGCGCGTGGAACACGACGCGCCGCCGACCCGGGTCTGGTCCTTACCGGACGGTGAGCGACCCGTCCGCAGGCCCGCGCCTACGGTGGCTGGAAATCGGCTCGCGATCCCCGACGCCCGGGGCATCTCCCGCGGCGGCTGGGGCGCCAGGAGGAGAGTTGCCTCTCCCTCGCGCGTTCAGCCTCCTCCTTCGTTAGCATGACTGCTTCGCAGAAGGAGGCGACTGCATCCCATTCACTCTCGCTCCGCACCATGGTCTGAACCAGAGCAGGGCGCGAAAGGTCGCCACTGCCGACCGCCTCTACGAGGACACGATGGTGCTCCACCCAAGCAGGGCACACCTCGACCGTATGCTCCACCGTGCCCAGCTTTCGGTTGCGACAGCCGCTCTTTCCATGCTGCCGTGAGATCGCGCCGGAGTTCTATCGGCTGAGCCGCGACTTGCCGAGGTAGCGGAGTTTCACCCCGGCTTAGCACCTCTGCGTGCCAATTATGCACGCGCGGGGGGGGGGGGGGGAGTACCACCTCCATATCCCAGAGCAGCAATCGCAGGAGTCGACTGCATCCCATTAAAAAAAAAGAATTTTCCTACAGCTTCGATACGTAACCTACTCGTGGTAGGATCTATTGTTTATATTTTTTAGTACGGATAAACTAATAACTACGAGACCGAATTAAGAAAAGCTTTACCAATATAAAACTGCGTTATTAGAAAATAACAAAAGTTATACTTTAATTGTTTCAAATTCATTGATAAGACAGTCGCCTACCCATGTAGGTACCAACTTTGGCAAGCTTTGTTTAACCTTGAAAATCGACCCATAAAGCCGTTATTACCTATTTTCCGTTAGCCGTTATTATCATTTTTATCTATACATATAATAAAACTATAGAAGTTAATTCTGTACATTGAATATAAACTAAACAAAATACTCCTATGGTGCTTTATACAAATAGTAGAAGCCAAAAATATGATTTTTGAAATTTTTGTCTGTCTGTCTGTTGTGCATCTTTCACGCAAAAACGAATGGATGGAATTTGATGAAACTTATTTTGTTGTATAGCTACATTGAGGTAATATACAACGTGTAACGGAAACCCTATATCTATCCACAACGGCTGAAGACAACATCTGGTATGGAGACTCTATGCACAGTTTCAGCTCAAAATAAGTGACTCAAAAAATTGATACCAAATTATCGGTTTCATGTTTCTTGAATGCCAACAATAAGACCTGTCACAGCACTACGAGGGTTAATAACTTTCCACGTGACTTGGCAATAACACGATAATTCTCTTCGTTCTTCTTAATTTGAAAGATTCGGTCTCTGGTATCAATGTATTGAAATTTCTAATAAGTTCCACACATGTAGACATAGGATTACAAAACCCTTGCCATATCATTTGTTATCATCCAAAGAAGCTGTGCACTTGATATGACTTGACTTAAAGGTATATACCCTTTAAGTTACACGTTGTATACTATATAGCTATTAGTTCTCGTCAACATATAGGCTATAATTTCTTTTGAAGATCTGAATATTAGACGTGGAACCATAGCAGCCCGGCTAATCTATAAGAGATATTAATATACCACGTACTTAAGAAATAGTTGGTCAACATGATGAGTACTTTCTAAAGACATAAAAAAATTAAAGTCTAGAGCACCTGATGTGGAACCCACATATAACTGAAGCATCATAAAATTGAAGCATCAAAAAGATGCTTCAATTTTATGTGGGTTCCAAATCAGGTGCCCTAGACTTTTTTTTTTTTAAGATTGCTATATTTTAGTACAGACGTGCAACAACAGATGGTGCTGGGTGTATTCTACATCCCGTTATCAAAATGTATAAACCATTTAATAAAGTGAGCCATGCAACTTTTGAGCGACCTTTCGTTTATTCTTACATTATCACCTAATATTCTAAAATGTTCTACAAGTTTCGTATCAACAAATCGTTCGTTGTTTTTGAATTCAACGAGGTTCCAGCCATCACCACTGTGTAGTGTTAATCACTAACAGTATATGGCGTTGGTAGTTTGGAAATGTGTGTTTATTAATAATAATACAATAACAAACTGGGAGTATCTTCACGCAGTGATGGCGGTAACAGTTCTGCTAACTGGCTAAAACTGCCCTTTTTAAATACCTAATCTTTGCGTTCGGATTTGTGTTGTTTTTGCAGTGTACGTACCTATAAAAACTAAGCCATATTAAGCTTTCAATAAGATTTATAAAGGTTATTGGACAATATGTAAATTATTAATAATAACAAGAGTTTTTACAATAACAATAACAAATTAACAATTCCAATTATATCGATAACTACAGTATGTATGCCAATTAGGTAATTGGCACACTTTTATATAAGTATCGACATTATTTTTATCGCGACATGAATGTACAGTATGCACCAAAAATGGAATAATAATAGTTTCTGCAATGTTACGTACTTATTATTTTTTTGTTTATTTTAGTTCGATAAGTACTTACTAAAAACAGCATACTATAGATATATATATACATTCTATAGATCGTTCCAGAATGCACCTTTTACTGCACCCTCCAAAACTGCTTTTTGCAACATTGCCGTATTTTGTGTGCAACACGGAACCCGAATTATTTCTATAATCATTACAGAGCACACAAAAATTTGCTCCGGGAATCAAACCCGCGATACGCCTAGTCTACCGCTTAACCACTGCGCCGATCACATCATCAACTGCGAGTTTTCGTTGAAATCTGACTTGGCATTTTTACAGCAACCTTTTAAGGTTCAATTATTTGTACAAATAAAGTTCAGAAACTTGTAACAATATCACGTAATTAAATAAAAATGACTCATTTTTATTTAATTACGTGTTGTGTTGTAATCAGTTAAATTTTGGAATAAAATAGCGTAAAAAGTGTTATTTAATAATTCATTTGCCAAATAAATATCACTTACTTATTTACTTACATATTCAAGAGTGATCTAGTGATGTTTGGTGCAATGATCTCGCCAGATAAAATGATGTCACCCTACTAGTCGAGGCTAAAACACATGATTTGAATTAAAATTTGGAGAGAAAAACATTAATCTTCTACAATATTATTCATATAATTATGTATGTTGATAATATTATTCTGTATCCCTACTTAAAATTATCTTTCTTCTTATAGTCGCCGGCACGTAAGTTGGCAAGGATTTTGTTGGCAAGCGTAGTAGGGGTAAGTTCGCGCATCGTGCACTTAGTGGAAGAAAAAATTGTTCACTTTTATTGCTTATATGGTTATTATTATTACTATTATTCTATGGTTACTGCTATCAATTATTTTTAATCATGTTTGTTTTGAAGAAAATTACAAAGAAAGGAGATAAATTCGTGACTTTATTAGGTGTTATAAGTAAAATATATACATTTAAAAGCTGTTCCTAAATTACCCTAGGCCGCTAAAGCTTTATTTTATGGGCCGTCGAATTTTGTGTCGAATGGTATACGATGTGTACTGTACACATCGTATACCATTTTTCTGGCATGCCTGTGATGGATTATTCAAATAGTTTCAGTTGGTTTATTACATTAACTCAAGTTTATTTCTTTAATTGAACACAAATTAAAATATCACTATAATAATTATAACCTTTTTAACATGTGATACACAAAATTTAACTATTTATTATCAAAACATTGTAAACACTATTACGAAACCTATTTATAAGATAAGAGTTTAAACTGTTCTTTCATTGTTGTCTTGTATAACAGAATATTTAAACGTTATTTAAAAAATAACGTTGCTTGTTTACTAATTCTGTCATCGTAAGACTAATATATAATTGAACTAATTAATTTCAACATATTTACTGTATTTTTATATCATTTAATCATAGTTTAATGTTAAAATACAAAGGTTAACAAATCTGTTTTAAAATCGTACGATATGACGTCACTTGTTTACCACTGTGTATAAAAGCCGCCGCTCAGTCGTTCTACACACCCCACCTTAGGGATCCCAAGATAGCCAATTACCGGCTAGTTAGGAACGATAGGACTAGATGCCACAGAGGTGGCACTCTAATATATTATAGGAACTCCCTGCACTGCATCCCTATGGATCCGCCGCCCCTTGCCCACTTAGAGGTATCCGTTTGCCGGCTAGGCATGACGGGCCATCCCTCTATTACAATAGTATCCGCGTATCTCCCACCGTACAACGACGTAGATTCAAACTCTTCGATAAACGCCTCACTTCGAAGCGACCTTACAGCCCTTCTTGACATGAGTGACTCCGTCCTTATAGCGGGGGATCTCAATGCCAAACATCCCGCATGGTGTAGTCGTATTACCAACCCCCGTGGGAAGGTACTATACGACCTTTGCACACCTCTCCACATAGATATCATAGGTCCTATGCGGCCTACTCATTACCCGTTCGAGCCATCCCACTTGCCCGACGTACTCGACATTGCCCTCCTGAAGAATGTGAACTTACGTTTGCACTCTTTAGAGACGGTAGACGAACTTGACTCTGACCATAGACCGGTGATCATGGAGTTAACTCCGAGATCGGGTCCCTATGACCCTAACCGCCCCCCTCCCACACAGGTGATCACTGACTGGAGGAAAGTAGGCGAATTGCTGAAATCCAACACGTCTCCTCACCTGGACAAGATCCCCGACCACATCCAGTCCGCCGCCGACACGACGGCTGCGATCGACTCACTCACGGAGCACGTACAATCTGTCCTGAACGACTGTTCAAGGGAGATTCCGGTGTCAGAGCACTGGCGCCGGAAGCTCCCGGACGATGTACGGGCCCTGCTGACTGAGAAGAACGCAGCAGTCCGTGCCTACAGAGCTTTCCCCTGCCAGAATAACAAAACTTTCATGCGGTACTTACAGCGCAAAGTAAGTAACAGCATCAGAGAGTGGCGTGAAGCCGGCTGGGACAAGACCCTGAGCGAACTGGAACCCACCCACCATGCCTTCTGGCAACTTCAGAGGAAAATGCGCGCCACTGAGGTTGCCTCAATGCCTCCCCTTATCCGCCCGGACAAAAGCATTGCCTTCGACGACGAAGACAAAGCCGAATGCCTAGCCGACAGCCTGGAGGCCCAGTGCTCTCCCAGCTCCCAACCAGTCGACCCAGCCCACCTTGCCCACGTGGATGCTGAGGTCGAACGTAGATCTGCCCTGCCCCCTGTCGAGGACCCTGATGCTCCCCTCCCCCCCGTCACGGTAGACGAGGTGGAGGAGATCATCAAGAAACTCAAACCTAGGAAAGCTCCCGGGACTGACAGACTGACCACTAGGGCACTTAAACTCCTCCCACGTACGATCATAGTCCTACTGGCTGCCATCTTCAATGGCGCCTTGTCCAACAACTTGTTTCCACAAGCTTGGAAAGAGGCTATAGTGATAGGTATCCCAAAACCCAAAAAGCCCAAGAACCTCCCGACTAGCTATAGACCCATTAGTCTGCTCAGCGCCCTCGGCAAGGTCTACGAGCGGATTATTCTAAATCGGCTCAAGGACTTTGTCGAGGCCAAGAGCCTACTCCCTAACGAACAGTTTGGCTTTAGAGCCCATCATTCCAGTGTCCACCAAGCCCACCGCATCGTAGAGCACATTAGCGGCCGTTTTCAACGCGGTCTGGTGACGGGGGCCCTATTCTTTGATATAGCGAAGGCTTTCGACAAAGTCTGGCACAATGGCTTAATTTATAAGCTTTACCAACTAGGTGTGCCGGACCGTCTCGTGCTCATCATTCGAGACTTCCTGTCGAACCGCTCCTTCAGATATCGTATCGAAGGAGCGCTTTCCACTCCCCGCCCTATCAGAGCCGGCGTCCCTCAGGGCGCCGTGCTCTCCCCCCCACTCTTCACGCTATTCACTAGCGATATCCCCAAAAAGCCCCCAGTAGAGTTATCCCTATTTGCCGACGACACGGCCATCTACTACTCGGGACATAATCCCGTTAGCATCGCTCATACCCTCCAGACCTCAGCCAACGCACTAGGCGATTGGTTTAGGAAATGGAGGATTGAGGTAAATCCCGACAAAAGTCAAGCAGTCCTGTTTCGCAGGGCTCGCCAGCATAAACAATTCACCCCCCCTCGCCCGATCACTATGTTCGGCAAGCCAATCCCTTGGGAGAAGCGAGCCAAATACTTAGGTGTGATCCTCGACCAGTTCCTTAACTTCAGTGAGCACATAAAGTCGGTTCGCTCGCGAGCCGCTTTCGCTCTCGGTAGGCTCCACGCCCTGCTGAATAAACACAGCAAGCTCTCCCTTAGATGTAAAATCCGAATATACACGACATGCATACGTCCTATCATGACGTATGCCTGTCCGGTGTTTGCTCATGCCAGTCCCAATCAGATCCATAGGATGCAAGTCATTCAGAACCGTTTTCTCCGAAAGGCCACGGGCGCGCCCTGGTTCTGTAGGAATGAGGATCTCCACGTAGACCTCAAACTCCCGACCATAAAGCAAGTGTTGAAACGCATGTCAGTGCGATACTTCACCTCTGCTGATACCCACACTAACCCCCTGATCGTATCGGCCGCCCGATACAGACCCTCCAAGATTTCTCGGGTTCGTCGCCCGCGTAACATCCTAGACGAGCCTGACGACCCCACCACCATCCGACAAGAGAGCAGTAGGGAAACCAGCACTCTTAGAAAACACAAATACAGAACGCGTTCCTTATTCCGGCCTCGCCGACGAGGCCCATCGCGACGTCCGCGTACTTGTAATGAAAATCCTCCCCGACCTTTGCCAAACGAGCCAGCCCGCGATGCTGAGCCAGTAGCAATAAATACTCCCGTAAATAATATGACCCAGCCTGTCCCTTTGCTGCCCTCCCAAAATGACCCCGCTATGCCGAGGCCCGTACTCCACAGGGAGTGCCCTTAGCGTGCGGTCATTAGCTTTAAGTAAACTTTAGTTTGTAAGCCCTGGCTGGGGGCCTTTAATTTATTAGAGGTCACCACAGGACAGACCGGTTAAGTAGTACATTAGCCGTATAGAGCTAAACTACGAGTGGCCCTACCTAAAAAAAAAAAAAAAAAAAAAGTTCTACACAGTCAGTCACTCAGTCGCTCTGGAGCAGTCACACCGAACGGACCTAAGTTAAGTGAACTTGTGTTGTTTCTAACTTTTATTAATATTTTTATGTGTAGAATTGGTATAAAAATCCTATCGTATTGCTATTGTATTTGAATATAAATTAATTATTTTGTATTTGTTACTTTAATGTGACAGTGTTATTAATTGATAATTGTGTGATAATTTAATGAACATTTGGTATTAATTCTATAAATAACTTGACTTATATAATATGTAATGGAGTAATGAAATAGTAGATACACAAGTAAATAAAGCTAAAGTTATAACGATAGTAATCACATTATGGTAATATTGTAAAGTACATTATAGTGAATTGATGTTTATGTGAAAATGAATTATGTTTTGAAAAGAGTAACTGTGGAGTTTCTTGCCGGCTCTTCTCCATAGATCTACCTTCCGAACCGGTGGTAAATTAATAAACTGATATTGCTGTACAGACTACTAATTATTTCTATAAAACACCTAGTAATCATGGTAATACCGATTAATAGGTAATTAATCGGTAAATACGTAATAAATAGATATTGATAATTAATTAATTCTAGAAATAACATTCTTTATACATATACTATATATATACATCCATTTTATATACTTAATCTCACACCTGCGTAAAACGGTATTTGGTCCTGGCATTGTAATCAACGTAATACAAACTAAATTTAAAACAATAACTCGTAGGTTACAAAAACTAAATTAAACACAATAAAAATAACTCGAAACAAAATCTAAATTTATAACAATAACTCGTAACAAAAACTAAATTTGACATGATAAAAATAACTCTTAACAAAAAAACAACAAAAACAAAGGGTAGGTACAAAGGAGATGTTTCATTTTGGGCTACTTCTATGTACACCACATAGATAAATCGAAAAAACAATAGGGATTATCATAAAAGTATCCAAAAATTATTTAGATACCGGTATAGCAGTGATAAATTATTATTTCGGAAGATTTTTATTATGATAACCCTTGTTTTAGAGCAGCCATGACAGTCGTGTTTGACATGACGTTTGACACATTTGAGTTTCGTGACGTCTTTCTGTGAGTCGTAGGGATAGGCAAGTGGAAAAAACATATTGATAAATAAATATAGAATCGAGATTTTTAAGCTATATCGATTATTATCCATATATATAAAAAATAACGATAAATCGATGTATCGATATTTTTCGTAAAGGTAACGCACGTAAGTAACAATAAGTGCATTACATTACGTGGTTTTTGGCACTACGTATTCAACAGCAACATGGCCGATCCACCATATTTTTTGTGTTGCTCTCCTTGACCGAGTTAATTTGAATATCACACTAAAATAAAGTATAATTATAGAAAATTAACATTAACAGGCGGTTACTACATTATACAGCTATATTTACATGTGGTGTACATAGTGCTAGCCCAGGCTTCATACATTTCTGGAACATCTCCTTTCGTGCACGCAGTGTATTCGGGAGCAAACGGGGTGTAGACACAATGCGAGGAGGCTTGAGTCTACTGACGTACCAATCGCGCGCTCGGGTTGAGGCTACATAACACCCCGCGTCCCGCTGACAATCGCCGACACCTAAAAATCGACTTTTGCGCATCTAACGACTCTTGGATGGATCTCGATGGATGCGATGGATATGTAACAAACATCAATACATCTATGTATGGATGTTTATTACCCTTTCACACAAAAACTACCGAACGGATCTGAGTGAAATTTGGTAAGTAGATATTTGACATCCTGGAATAACACATAGGCTACTTTTTATCCGGGGATTCCCACCGGGTTGGGATTTACGTGGGAAAACCCACCCACGTGAACGAAGTCGCGGGGAGAACCTAGTTATATTATAAACTAGTACTCACGCGGGGCTTCGCTCCCGTGGATTCTATCACGGTAAAAACATAACTCTCCTTTTTTGGAGTCGCGTAAACAGTAGCCTATAACCTTCCTCAAGCTTCAAGCTACTTCCATACCAAATTGCATCCAAATCCACCCAGTACTTTCGAAGATTAGCGCGTTCAAGCAAACAAACAAACAAACAAACTTTTCCGCTTTATAATATTAGTATAGATGCGAAAAGAACTCTGTGTGTCTGTTACACTTTCTCCTCTACATCACTTAACAGATTTAGATTGTACAGAGATAGATTGTACAGAGATAGATTGACTGCCTCTGTTGTTAAATGGTCGCAAGCGTAGCCGAGCATGAGCTCTCAGTTTCGATTCCAGGGTCAGCCTAAATGTGCTATAGGGTTTTTCTATAAGAAATTTCTCATTAGTAGACCAGAGTTTGGAAGTTGGCAGTGTAATACCCTCGAGCTGCGGAAATCTCGTTAAGCCGTTGGTCCCGGCTATCATATGGACATTTTCAACCGACGACAAAAAAGGAGGAGGTTATCAAGTCGACGCGTATATTTTTTTTTATGTATGATCACCGATTACTCGAAGACGGCTGAACCGATTTGGAAAAATATTTTTTTGTTTGAAAGGGTATACTTCGAAATTGGTCCCATTGTCACCAAGTCAGGATCTGATGATGGGATCCTAGAGAAATCGAGGGAACTCTTCAAATATTATAGGCACACCTATAGTGATTTCAGTATTTTTTATAGTAACTTGTGTAGTTGCATTCGAAAAGCACCATTTGTGAAATGGACCTGATGATGAAGACCACAGATGGTCACTGGAACTACTCAATATACATATAAGTAGGAATAAGAAATATTTTATGTGTTCCGCTTCGATTACTTGAATGTGGTTATTAAGCACAATATGCTCATCACAATGCATATGGTGAAGTTAAGCTGATGGTAAATTACCAAGAGAACTCCTCAACAATTAACGGCCCAACATTGGGAAAAGCAATATTTTGTAAATGATTATAAGTAGTTGACATTTAGGCTCGTTTAACTAGGTAACTTAAAAATCGACCAATTAAAAAGAGTTAAATAAAAACTTTTTACCAAAAAATTAAACCGACTCCCAAAAACACTGCCGGTGTCGGTGTCTTTAGTTTTGTATTTACGTGTTTGGCACCGACTTCCGAAATTAAAGTTATTATTCACTTTGCAGTGTTTTCCGTGAAAAAAAAAAGTTTTTATTCACTGTCGTTACGGGTAGTCAGAAGACAGAAAATCTGACACAAGTCTGGTCAAGTGGTATCGTGTTACCCAGATACTGGGTTGTGGAGGTCAGACAGGCAGTCGTTCCATTTACAACACTAATACTCAGCTGTATCTGGTTAGACTGGAAATCAACCCCAATATAACTAGGAAAAAGCTAAGCAGAAGATGATGATGGTACAGAGATAGGTTAGACCTTTAACAAGGACATTGGTATATTTTTCTGACATCCTTAAGGATTGGTGTAATTATCACACCTTATATACAGGGTTAATTGTAAAACACCGAGAACCTCTCAGGACTATGTTACTAACATCACAATCAACAACTTTTGTTCTATGACTTTTAAAACTTCGTAATATTTAGGGCGTTCAATTAAAAAAAATATATTTTTGTATGAAAATCTGGTGAACTAAAAATATGACGAATTTTTAAAAGTCATAGAACAAAAGTTGTTGATTATGATGCTAGTAACATAGTCCTGAGAGGTTTTCGGTGTTTTACAAATAACCCTGTTTATATGTTTTGTATTTATCATGTCTGCATTTCAATCTGAATTGTTTCCGGGAATGTTCTAACGAGATTCCACAGCCCCGGAACGCAAGGGCAGCTGAAGGAACGGGTGGATTTTTAGTCAGTAGAAGTCTAACACTCCCTTACGCTCCACCCAGAGCGAGAGACGTCATTCGATGATTTTCCCACCCCAAAAAAAGCATATAAGTGTTTTGGTTTCACTGTCAGCTTATATTGTGATTTATTAAATAAATAAATGAAATAGGGTATTTATGCTTTCACTTAAAAAAAAAACCTTTGAACCGTGAATCTACAGGCAGTGGTCTAGTATGTCCATATGTAATGGCTATTCTAAGTGGTGACAAAATTATTTCATACTATCTACAGTTAAATTAAAACAACTATTTACAATGTGATACAGAAAGGATCTGTTTTTAAACTCACCCTGTATAAGGATCCGTTGGTTCACAACATACACATAGTTACATTATAATGGATTTATTGGTTTATTTGTGTTAGTCTTTATACATTATGCTACTAAGTGCATACGTAAGTAGTTTCTAACATGTCTAAATGCCTAATTATCTAAAAACGTAAGCTTCCGTATCTCTATAATAACCGTGCGTACACATTTGTAACGGATCCCAAAAAAAATATTCTAATTTTAAATTGTGTCTTTTTACTAGTTTGCTGTCGCGGTTGACAATGTCCTGCATTCTGCTCCATTAGTTTAACTCCATTAAAATTTTATTAGCAAAAATAATAGAAAAAGAAAATATATTCATTTAGCTTACCTATAAGGCACAAAACAAGTTAACAGAACAACGAAACAAATCTATTAAAAAAACTAGCTATTGCCCGCGAGTTCACACATTACATTACCTTTTATATAAACCTTCTTGGAGACAACTCAACAAAAATAGAATTACGAATTTACATACACAGTTACGTAATAATACATTTCGGCGACTAATTTTAATTTATATAGATAACATGCTATTTTTAAAACGATAGCAAAATAATGTTGCTCTGGCTGCGTATATCTAGTTCAGCGTACAAGCCACACATCAGTTGTTTTTTTCGCTATTTTCAACTGAATCTGAGAATATGACGTACAAATATTACGAATGAAAACTTTTTTGCAAAAAAATAAAACCGACTTCCATATCAAAACACTACAAAGCCAAAAATAATTTTAATTTCGGTAGTCGGTGTTATTGGTTTTGTATTTTCTTCTTTTTTCACACCGCCTTCCGAAATGTTTTTATTTTCGCCCTTTTTAGTGGGTCAATTTGTAATTAATCTAGTCATAAAAGCCAAAATGTCAAATACAAAAAACTAAAAACGCGCGGACAATAAACACAATGCAGAGTAAACGAAAAGATCATCAATGTAAATATTTGTTTTAGACTTTTGTTGATTTTTCAGAAACGGCTTGTCCGATTTCGCTAAAATTTTCATGGGACCATTTGGAAAGTATACCCTTTCCAACAAAAAATACGATTTTTTCAAATCGGTTGGCAAGCGACGGAGCTATGCCCGAACAAACATAAAAAAAAACAAACAAACATCCGAATTGAGAACCTCCTCCTTTTTCAGAAGTCGGTTAAAAACCAGTTTAATCGTATCTAAAATACATTTAACGTACAGGTATGCATCTATACATCTTGATCTATACTCTATACATATAAATAAAATTAAAGTGTCTGTCTGTTGCTCGCGACCGCACCTGGATCCAGTTCAGCTAACATGCCAGACCAGTAGTGCTTGATGCTTTTTTAACTGAATCTGAAATATTGACGTTCAGATATCACTAACGAAAACCAGTTTAATCGTGTCTAAAATAAATTTAATGTGTTGCTAATGCATTCCTAATAAATCAAATAAGTGGTCGCCTAGTGATCGAAATTATAATAATATACAAAAATATTAGCATTCTGCACTCCATCTCCACAGTTTTAATTGCTTCACTTATTAATAATAAAGATGTGTTTTCTGTGTTAGACTAACCGTATTTATATTTATTTAAATTTTATGTACAATAGTGGTACATGGGCGGACTTAATACAACAAGGCATTCTCTACCAGTCAACCTTTGAGTTAAAAAGACCACAATGTGGTAAGTGTACAAGTAAAATAAATGTCATAATCGAAAGAATATATGTAAATATATATATATATATAATAAAATACATATACAGTATGTTAGGTCCCTAGCTTAAACTAACATACTGTATATGCTTTAGCATATATATGTATTTTATTACTATAAAGATTATTATAAAGCACCGTATTATTACTCATAAGAAATATATTTATGGCGAAAACCAAACTAAGAATGACAGGCTTTTAAGTAGTGGTTTCTCATTTTACGCTTAACCTCTAGAGCCCCAGCAGCACAAAAACGTGCCAGTAAACCAGTATTAGTTGAGCCCCGCTTTCTTACGATAAGAGCCCGCCCGCGGTGCTTGACGGATGGTTGACGTAATAATGGCGGTTCTTGAGAGGTTAAAAGTGAATTTATACTCGGCCTTCTTGATATCAAGGGGTAGCATGTTCCAGAGTTCATGTTATATCGGTTGAATTGGTTTTGGAATGAGTCGGTTCATGTATACTGCCCTGCTCTATCTAAAAGGCCGTTAAGCCACAAAAGGTCATTTTTCACTTTTTAATGTATACTTAAACTACTTTCGATTCTCTATCTTTTGGTCTAAGAATCATTTTCCTACGATTAATACTTTTCGAGATATAGCAATTTTGCTGAGCAGTTAAACAAAATATTTTTTTTCCCATCCTTTGTTAAAAAGTGACTAAACCACAATACTTGTATATACAATACTAAAATATAATACAATACTAAAAGATACTTTTATTTACTTTAAAAAAACCTCACATATATTGTAAATAGAGCTATGCACACAAAAATAATTTACCATCGTCCTAGCTAGCGTAGTTTTGTAGAAAAATCATTTCCGACTTATTTTTACGTTTACTCGAAAAATACTTTTGGGGGTTAGCGGCTTTTTAGATAGTGTAGGGCAGTATAACATAGCTCTACTCAGCTGCTCCAGTACCTAAGACTGGAATCCAACCCCATCATAGTTGGAAAATGGTTAAGCAGATAATATACTAGATAGATATACTTCGAAATGGAACACTAGCAACATCTCATACGGTAAACTTTATAGTTTCACATTTATTTACGTTTTTGTCTAGTAAGCCCATGATACTCTTTTCAGAAATCGGTTGAATTATTTATGAGCGGCTGTGTTGTTTTGTTCTTAAGGTTCGATGGAGTTAAAAGATGAATAAATTCTATCAAGCAACGTTTTCGAATCCGATTGATCAATGATAAATAGATCTTAATTGCTTCAAGAAAAAAAATATACTTAAAGGACTTCGCTATTTTAACTTAGCATACAATGAAGAGTAACTAATCTTAATTGTTCTATCATTGTTTTTTCGTAAGAGATCGGCTGCAGAAAATTATCATTCGGTAATGTAACCTAAGCTGGGCCCAGTGATTACAGACACGACTAACGAGTTGTAGCTCGTGGGTTCGAACCTAGAATGGCACACTAGTCTTGTGTAATTTTCATCATCACCACTACTCCTAAATCAATAAAATCGGTATAATCCATTCAAGAATTCCCTGGCTCCTGCGCTAGTATTAACTGTATGACAAGAGCCAGTTTGTTCCCCATGACAATAGTTTATATTCTTATGTCGATAACATGAGAGAAGAAAAAAAACATAAAATGAATTAAATTAAATGATGCTGGAAGAGCTTAAACAATAATAACAATAAAATAAATTGGTATGTCCCAGGATCGAAAAATCCGAAGACATACAACATCCCCCAACTTGCACTGGTTCCGCTTGGTATTTTACGGCCCATTTTTCTTCTAAGAGTTATCAAAATCTACTCGTTTTCTATTGTGGTTTTTGTAATTGTATCGTAATTGAAGTCTTTTAAAGAGCTTCAAATTCTAATGAACACCGGCTAAACTTAACTGAAATTAGTGCTATCTTTTACTATCATTATCAACTAGAAAGAGATGCAGAAAGATTAGAGTTATCGAATCAAAAATCGGCCAAGTGTGAATAGTATTTAGGAACTCATGCATAAAGGACTTCGAATGTCTCATACGGATAATCGGAATATGTATATCCGTGCTCGAAACCTTTCTTTTATTTTAGCGTAATTTAAGTTGGAATTTTTTATGTGTTCCAGTTTCCGGAGTTAAGGAAACCTTCCAACGAGATACCACGGCCCCTTATGGAACAGGGTGGGCTTTTAGTCAGTAGGAGTTTTACACCCTTCTGTTCCTAGAGCTGGTGGAGTCATTTCATGTTTTCAATCCGAAAAAAGAATGTGTTTCTGTTAAAACTACTCTGAATTCATTTTAACAGTGAAAAAGAGATAGAATATAAAGAGTTAAGTTTTAAGTCGGTGTACATTAGAGTACTATGTCTAATGATTGTGAAAATGACTTCTATGTAAACTAAAATTATTCCCTATCAGTTCCAAAAATAACTTGATAACACAGAAAATAACTTTTATGGATTATATTATTAGTGCCAAATCCACATCAGCCACAATAAAAAGATTAAAATTTCCACGTTTTCCAACAAAAGTGACTTGCTAGTTCAATCACGTTCGTAATCGAATACAAACAGACACAAAAACTAGATAGCGCGGTGACAAAAGGTTTTTTTTTATTAGAATCGAGAGAATTCCGGCTGTGTATGAAAAAGATTAGCAATAACACAATAGGTTTTTTAGAACATTTCGATATGCGAGCGGTTTTTCTACGGTCAAGTTCAAGGGAATTGCGGTTTTGGTATCAAAGGAGAATTTGTCTTTGTTTGCGTAAATACATGGAGATTGGTCTTGGTGTGATACCTGATAATGTAGTCAGATAACGGCTTGGTAATATAAAGTACTTCAACGTTTTGTAAAAACAAAGATTTTTCAACAGAATCTAGACGTTACTGAAGAGATGGAACTTTATTTCGGATACACGAATAATAACAATATTATATTATTATAATACGACAGTGGTAAGGTTAAGTCACTTAACCGTAATTTTTGATAACTCTACAAAAACGACATTTGAAGTTAAATGATAATGATAATTATCATATCTTGTTTTCTATACGGAGCATAATTTGATGAAAGATAAAATGTAGTTATTCGTGAAAATGAATGTATATGTCCTTTTAATCGAAGTTATGTGGTATCTTTAGTTTTCGAATTAAGTTTCAGTTAAGGAAAAGTCATTATTCGTGACATTTAACTACTCTGGATTTATTTTAACAGTGAAAAAAAAAAAAAAAAGAAAAAGGTAATGCTTAATCGTCAAGTCTTCTGATTTACATGACACTTAAACATATTGACGCTGATAAAATTGCTGATTCTCGTGATACAAAGTGACGGTTCAGCGATTTTAACTTATTTCCACTGTCAATATGTAACTAGGCTTAACATCTTGAGATTTGACATCGGTCTCAAAAGATTGTTTTGCTTTTGTATAGGCGTTCCCCAAATTCTTCAACACTTACCGGTCATGGGCTTCCCTCCTCAACATTGGTTCTGCTGTTACCGATAGGTCGCTGTCTCACCTTCTATAGGACATACTCTCTTCTTATTCCTTCCGTCGATAACTGTTCAGTTACTATTGTATTTTATAGGCGTTCCCCAAATTCTTCAACACTTACCGGTCATGGGCTTCCCTCCTCAACATTGGTTCTGCTGTTACCGATAGGTCGTCGTCTCACCTTCTATAGGACATCCTCTCTTCTTATTCCTTCCGTCGATAACTGTTCAGTTACTATTGTATTTTATTATCCAAGCTCTATGTTACTGAACTTATACACAAAATTTATACATAAAATTTACCTTATCCACCAACTTATCTTAGGTCATGGTAAAACATAAATATCTATTATCTGTACTTCTTTCTCTGTACCTTTGTAATTATTTAAACTTATATACTGTTTTTTAAATCGCTTTGCTGTTAAAACTTGTGTATTTAACAAATAGCTGTATCTTGTACCTTTTAAGATAAGTACCCTTTGTACTGTTCATACGTTTATGATGCGTGCCTTCAATCTTTTATCTTTGTAATTCTATTGTATTTGTGTGACGATACCTTTTTCACTTTATAACGAAATAGAAAGAACTACGAACTAAGAACGAAATAGAAGGGAAGAAATTTAAGAATTATTTTTTTTTAACTTATTAATTGTGTCTTTAAGATTTTTATAGGTCATACTTATTTTCAAAAATATAAATAAAAATACATTTAATTATGTTGAGAAGTATCCACAGTACTATTTTTAAACGAAAACCCTGGGTATGAAGTGAAAAAGATATCTTTTCAGGTCAATGTTTTTGTGAAATAGATTCCTGAAATCAATTTGACAAAAACTTTACATGTTCTAAATGTAATTTCTTCACTATAATCAATAGATTAAGTACGGCGTATGTATTATTTTGGATGTTGTGCTCAATTTTGTGTAGTAAACTTGTTCTTTGGTAATGTCTTATTTAATTATTTTAGTAGACGAGGAAGATTAGCTATCCATTTACAAATGTTGACGATTCTGCTAATAAAGGATTCTGTTGTCTCAAGACACACATTAACCTCCAAAAATCTATTATCTACGAAACTTAAACTTGTACTTGTCTACGAAATAAAACCATATTATTTGCAGTTTTAATAGTTTGACTTTTGAAATATTTTCTTGAATGTTTTTATTAGATATGAAGATATTTTTTACATACATATTTCATTTTCATCTAGAAATTTTTAATTCAAAGTGCATTTATAGATAGGAAAAATTCTTGCGTTTCATGTGAAGACTTAGGTACACGATACACTATATATAATAAGGATGACCACAACTAGGTTGATAATAGACATTAACAGACGTACCCGTTAATGGCGTTACAAAATGTTCATACTTGGTTTCAGTGGCCGTAAGCCTCAGTTTTCATCATACAAACGACTTTGCAATAATTTTACCACGAAAAAACCTGGCCTGGCTGGTGTACCTAGGCCTCAAGTCAAAAGTATCACCTTGATAAAAAGTAGTACCTAAACAAGTATTTTAAAAGATAGAAATAGTTACGTATTGGTGTCCCTATGACAATAAACAATGATTTTAGAAAATTTAAACAACTTTTTTCGTCTTTTTATATAAATTTCTGTTTTTCTACCTTAAGCTCTATATCTCTATCTTAGCTTGTATACAAAAAAAAACATCATATCTTAACTAATATTTAACATAAAAATGTAAGCAAGTGTTCGTCCTGTGATGCTTGGCTTTTTTCAAAAATTTCTATTGCTTTATTTCAATGTTTCGGTATTGTGAACACTGCTCAGGTTGTCTCCAAATTCTCTGTCAAATGTTGACATTGCCAGGCAGTGTAATCTGGTAGCTTCTTAATTTGTCTTGTAAATAATATTATGTAGGTGATGAATATATAATTTATTCGCACATTAGCTTGAGGTGCGGTACTTGTCATTGTGTAAAAGATAATATGTAATGTTGTAATTAACATGTTGTTAACTGGATTCTTTGGTTAGGTTATATGTATTTGAACAAATGGTTCGTAACCCAGATACAGATGCTAATTACTGGTTTGAAACAAAAGATATAGGCCCTTATTCTAGGAAGAATATTGCCGTATAATGTGACAAACATTCAAAGGCTCTAAATTGTATTTAATTTGCTTTGCGTCACCAACGCTATTCTGTTATCAATTAAACACCAAAGTAAATAACTATTTGTTCAAAGTTACAACACACCTAAAATTATTATCTAATTCTTCAATAATCTTTCCACATAAAATAAAGTTTACCTCTAAATGTAAAACGAAACAACAACGTCAGAAAAAGTCAACTCAATTTAATGAATTAACCTTTTTATCGGTTCTTTTTTTCTATTTCTTCGACTGTAGGTATTATTAACAACAAAAATCAATCCTATCTAAATTTACAAACTTATTTTTGCGTGTGTCGAAAAAGAGAATTAAATGGATTGTACTAGATTTGATAGATTGTTGATTATTTTCATAGCAAGTGGCGCCTTATTGACACGCAAAGATAAGTTTTTCGGTGTTCTAGAAAGGCAAGATCAAATTCTGCCGTCAATAGCATACTTGCAGTAAGTACGCTCTAGACTAGAAAATAATCTAGAGTTATAATTTCAACAAACCACATCGCAAACTGTCGCTGATATAGATTAATTCAATTAAATTTATTTATTTATCAGATCCATATATAATCGTTAGTAACAATTGATCCTTAAAAACCGTGTTAGTATATACAAAGTCGTGAAATCTTAACTCATTTCAGTGTCAATCACAAGTTTTACCCAGAGCGAGGTGTATAGGTTACTAATATTTGGTAGATAGTCATCTTCAGGATGTCATTACTGCTGCCTCGTACTCTGCCTATCAGACATCTCTGATGATCATGAGTGTCATCACACTCACTTACCTTTTATTGCGTAAAAGTCATCCGTACGCGCTTCGGCAAACATCGCAGGCACACTACAGAATGACCTGTGTAATTTGTATTACTGTAACTGCAAAATTTTAAGTCAGCGAACTTCAAAGATCTATTTTACCTTGCGTATGTACTTACTTTTATTTGTATTATGACATAATGTACTGCACCTCGACAAATATTAAATATTTATGTATCACGCGTTGAGTGTTAGAATGTTTATAGTCATGTTACTGTTCCATTTGTTGAGCCGATTAGTTTTAATATAGAAAATATACATTATGGCGAGATAATGCTCGTTTTATTTGTGTTGTTATGTAAATAATTTGGAGAACCTTTTAAAGGAATCCTTGAATCCTTACAAACACCGATACTGTATATATCATATTCTTCCGATTCCTGGGGCCTTAACCAAGGCATCTACATACATCGAGGGTGTAATCTATTATCGGTTTTGCGCAACTTTGTTGGGCCGGATACGGATATCTCCGTTTCTGGTGGGAACTCTGAGCATGACCAACATTGACCTTTGGATACCTTAGTATTTTTTTTATTTGATAATGGTCAGTGACCACCATCGGCTTAGTCCTTTCCCAACTACGCCTGGGTCCGCTTCCAGTCAACCCAGATGCAGCTGAGTACTCTAGTGTTTCATATGGAGCGACCCTATCTGACCTCCAAAACCCAGTAGCTGGGTAACACGATACCTCTTAGACAGACCTTCAGATTGTCAGATTTTCTCGCTTCTGACTACACGTAATGCCAGTCAATTACATCCAAAAGCAGGGACCAACGGCTTAACATGTCTTTTTTTTATTGATAATAGGTTCGCGTTTGACCACCATCTCACCTGATGGTAAGTGATGATGTGGTCTAAGATGGAGCACGCTTGCCTAGAAGTAACCTATTCACTCTTGACTTAAAAACCCCTAGGTTATAACACAGACTCCGGCAGGGAATTCCACTCCTTAGCCGTACGCACAATGAAGGTATTCCCAAAACGTTTTGTGCGTATAGGTGGGATGTCGACCATGTTACGATGGCGCATCGCCGTTTGTCTTGTAGTCCGATGATGGAATGGGCTTGACGGAATTAGATTGTGTAATTCCATCGCACAATCCCCGAAATGTAACCGATAGATTAGTAACTCGTCGTCGATGTTCAAGGCTCTGGAGCTTTGATTCCAGTGCATCGTTGCCAACGAGTCTTTTGGCCCGTTTCTCAATAGACGCAAGCACGTCCAGTTGATACTTGGCAGATCCATCCTAAAGATGAGAGCAGTACCCCATAAACGACCGAACCTGGGCTTGATAGAGATTGAGCAGTTTTTCGGGTGTGAAGTACCGTCTCACCTTTGCTAGGATTCCCAACATTTTTGATGCTAGTTGAGTTGTTGTTGATGTTATCCGAGGCACGGAGGATTCTTGATATGCCTTAAATTGGGCACCCATCTACAGACTGAACTCGGCAAGCGTTGCTTTTTAAGAGAACTAGCAATGGGGGTAGAAGTCACATTACTAGCAATCTTGTTAACCCTCCAACTAAGCTAGTATGCTTGTGTCTGGAGTGGGTTCGAAGCAATAGTGTGATGCGTGGGACATAAACCAGCGACCTGTCGATCGCAGATCCAACGCCTAAGCCAAAAAGCTATTGAGGTTAGAGCTTACAATCCCGCAGCCTGAATTCAATCTCGGTATTTTCGGGACTACGATTTTTCAATCCCACGGGATCTCGGTATTTGCGGGATCCCGCACATTGAAAATATTCACATTTATATAAGGCAAATAAAACAATGAATTAATCAACTAACTCCACATTTATTTACGTATTACTATTAGTATGAGATCAATCAAATTACACCGTTGTTTTTTTACAAAAAACAGTAACAAATACTGAATAAAAAACTTTACTGATATTTTAGGTTACATACTTAGGCTACCACTGACTGAAAGTCGGCTATATTAGGCTACTTAAGCTGTGAAAAACGGGTGACATCGGCCCCCGCGTTGTTTCGTTCTTCAGTCCCGAAAATCCCGCGGATCGCGCGCCCAAAATCCCGCATTACGCGGGATTGGAAAATGACGCGGGATCCCGCAATACCGAGATCTCGGTATTCCGGGATTGGAAGCCCTAATTGAGGTTTATTGATTAGCCTTGAAGATCGACCTAAGCTGCTGTTATTTTTTAGCCAGTGGTAGTGGTACAGATAAAATTTATTGTTTGGCTTCTTTCTTAGGATGTACTGAATAAAGTTCATACTCGTCAAAACCTGAACAGCTAGAAAATATTCATTTACAATTCATGCACAGGTACAAAGGTGGACTTAATGCCGTAGGCATTCTTTACCAGTCATCGAAGGGTGGTGAAGAAAGCGTGGTAGGTGCAAAATTAAAAAAAAATTGAGAAATTAGCAAAAATATTTAGTTTTTCCAAAACTAAGAATATTTTTGGAGCTCAAAACTTGGTTCCAAAATTAGTATCCTAATATTAATCAACTTGCCTAGCATGTTTCCCACTATGTAAGTATCGTTCAACTCAAAACGAGTGTAGCTGAGTACTTTATCCAAAGCTTGTGTTCGAAGTTCCCGGGTCTGAAGTCCGATTTTTAATACAGTTTGTCGAAAGCACCGTCAAAATCTTCAAATTACAACGAATTCAGCGACTTCCTAAGGCATGAGGGAATCTCGATTTTGTACATTGGATGGTAGTAATTATACATATGGTGCAAAAGTTGTAGTTAAAAGTTGGTTATTACAATTAGACTACCTAGAAACAGAAAATCTCATTAGCTTTATTACATAACCCTACATACATACATTCACGTCTACTTATAAACTCTCCATACACTTATATAAACACACATCATTCCATCACATCACTCGCTCATCACACTCCTTCATAAAAGATTTCACACCACTTACTTTACACTTACACATACACTCTACATCATACAGCTCACACCATATACCTTTTTTTTCTTGTTTTCTGGGTGGGAAAATCATCGAATGACTTCTTCCGCTCTGGATTAAGCAGAAGGGTATGTCACACTTCTACTGACTAAAAACCCACCCTGTTCCTTCGGCTGCCCTAAAGTTCCGGGGCCGCGGTATCTCGATAGAACTTTCCCGCAAACCCCGGCAGGCAATGGCCCTATGAGACCCCGTCACTGGTGTTGACAGCTCTTTGAGGCGCGCGTGGAACACGACGCGCCGCCGACCCGGGTCTGGTCCTTACCGGACGGTGAGCGACCCGTCCGCAGGCCCGCGCCTACGGTGGCTGGAAATCGGCTCGCGATCCCCGACGCCCGGGGCATCTCCCGCGGCGGCTGGGGCGCCAGGAGGAGAGTTGCCTCTCCCTCGCGCGTTCAGCCTCCTCCTTCGTTAGCATGACTGCTTCGCAGAAGGAGGCGACTGCATCCCATTCACTCTCGCTCCGCACCATGGTCTGAACCAGAGCAGGGCGCGAAAGGTCGCCACTGCCGACCGCCTCTACGAGGACACGATGGTGCTCCACCCAAGCAGGGCACACCTCGACCGTATGCTCCACCGTGCCCAGCTTTCGGTTGCGACAGCCGCTCTTTCCATGCTGCCGTGAGATCGCGCCGGAGTTCTATCGGCTGAGCCGCGACTTGCCGAGGTAGCGGAGTTTCACCCCGGCTTAGCACCTCTGCGTGCCAATTATGCACGCGCGGGGGGGGGGGGGGGAGTACCACCTCCATATCCCAGAGCAGCAATCGCAGGAGTCGACTGCATCCCATTAAAAAAAAAGAATTTTCCTACAGCTTCGATACGTAACCTACTCGTGGTAGGATCTATTGTTTATATTTTTTAGTACGGATAAACTAATAACTACGAGACCGAATTAAGAAAAGCTTTACCAATATAAAACTGCGTTATTAGAAAATAACAAAAGTTATACTTTAATTGTTTCAAATTCATTGATAAGACAGTCGCCTACCCATGTAGGTACCAACTTTGGCAAGCTTTGTTTAACCTTGAAAATCGACCCATAAAGCCGTTATTACCTATTTTCCGTTAGCCGTTATTATCATTTTTATCTATACATATAATAAAACTATAGAAGTTAATTCTGTACATTGAATATAAACTAAACAAAATACTCCTATGGTGCTTTATACAAATAGTAGAAGCCAAAAATATGATTTTTGAAATTTTTGTCTGTCTGTCTGTTGTGCATCTTTCACGCAAAAACGAATGGATGGAATTTGATGAAACTTATTTTGTTGTATAGCTACATTGAGGTAATATACAACGTGTAACGGAAACCCTATATCTATCCACAACGGCTGAAGACAACATCTGGTATGGAGACTCTATGCACAGTTTCAGCTCAAAATAAGTGACTCAAAAAATTGATACCAAATTATCGGTTTCATGTTTCTTGAATGCCAACAATAAGACCTGTCACAGCACTACGAGGGTTAATAACTTTCCACGTGACTTGGCAATAACACGATAATTCTCTTCGTTCTTCTTAATTTGAAAGATTCGGTCTCTGGTATCAATGTATTGAAATTTCTAATAAGTTCCACACATGTAGACATAGGATTACAAAACCCTTGCCATATCATTTGTTATCATCCAAAGAAGCTGTGCACTTGATATGACTTGACTTAAAGGTATATACCCTTTAAGTTACACGTTGTATACTATATAGCTATTAGTTCTCGTCAACATATAGGCTATAATTTCTTTTGAAGATCTGAATATTAGACGTGGAACCATAGCAGCCCGGCTAATCTATAAGAGATATTAATATACCACGTACTTAAGAAATAGTTGGTCAACATGATGAGTACTTTCTAAAGACATAAAAAAATTAAAGTCTAGAGCACCTGATGTGGAACCCACATATAACTGAAGCATCATAAAATTGAAGCATCAAAAAGATGCTTCAATTTTATGTGGGTTCCAAATCAGGTGCCCTAGACTTTTTTTTTTTTAAGATTGCTATATTTTAGTACAGACGTGCAACAACAGATGGTGCTGGGTGTATTCTACATCCCGTTATCAAAATGTATAAACCATTTAATAAAGTGAGCCATGCAACTTTTGAGCGACCTTTCGTTTATTCTTACATTATCACCTAATATTCTAAAATGTTCTACAAGTTTCGTATCAACAAATCGTTCGTTGTTTTTGAATTCAACGAGGTTCCAGCCATCACCACTGTGTAGTGTTAATCACTAACAGTATATGGCGTTGGTAGTTTGGAAATGTGTGTTTATTAATAATAATACAATAACAAACTGGGAGTATCTTCACGCAGTGATGGCGGTAACAGTTCTGCTAACTGGCTAAAACTGCCCTTTTTAAATACCTAATCTTTGCGTTCGGATTTGTGTTGTTTTTGCAGTGTACGTACCTATAAAAACTAAGCCATATTAAGCTTTCAATAAGATTTATAAAGGTTATTGGACAATATGTAAATTATTAATAATAACAAGAGTTTTTACAATAACAATAACAAATTAACAATTCCAATTATATCGATAACTACAGTATGTATGCCAATTAGGTAATTGGCACACTTTTATATAAGTATCGACATTATTTTTATCGCGACATGAATGTACAGTATGCACCAAAAATGGAATAATAATAGTTTCTGCAATGTTACGTACTTATTATTTTTTTGTTTATTTTAGTTCGATAAGTACTTACTAAAAACAGCATACTATAGATATATATATACATTCTATAGATCGTTCCAGAATGCACCTTTTACTGCACCCTCCAAAACTGCTTTTTGCAACATTGCCGTATTTTGTGTGCAACACGGAACCCGAATTATTTCTATAATCATTACAGAGCACACAAAAATTTGCTCCGGGAATCAAACCCGCGATACGCCTAGTCTACCGCTTAACCACTGCGCCGATCACATCATCAACTGCGAGTTTTCGTTGAAATCTGACTTGGCATTTTTACAGCAACCTTTTAAGGTTCAATTATTTGTACAAATAAAGTTCAGAAACTTGTAACAATATCACGTAATTAAATAAAAATGACTCATTTTTATTTAATTACGTGTTGTGTTGTAATCAGTTAAATTTTGGAATAAAATAGCGTAAAAAGTGTTATTTAATAATTCATTTGCCAAATAAATATCACTTACTTATTTACTTACATATTCAAGAGTGATCTAGTGATGTTTGGTGCAATGATCTCGCCAGATAAAATGATGTCACCCTACTAGTCGAGGCTAAAACACATGATTTGAATTAAAATTTGGAGAGAAAAACATTAATCTTCTACAATATTATTCATATAATTATGTATGTTGATAATATTATTCTGTATCCCTACTTAAAATTATCTTTCTTCTTATAGTCGCCGGCACGTAAGTTGGCAAGGATTTTGTTGGCAAGCGTAGTAGGGGTAAGTTCGCGCATCGTGCACTTAGTGGAAGAAAAAATTGTTCACTTTTATTGCTTATATGGTTATTATTATTACTATTATTCTATGGTTACTGCTATCAATTATTTTTAATCATGTTTGTTTTGAAGAAAATTACAAAGAAAGGAGATAAATTCGTGACTTTATTAGGTGTTATAAGTAAAATATATACATTTAAAAGCTGTTCCTAAATTACCCTAGGCCGCTAAAGCTTTATTTTATGGGCCGTCGAATTTTGTGTCGAATGGTATACGATGTGTACTGTACACATCGTATACCATTTTTCTGGCATGCCTGTGATGGATTATTCAAATAGTTTCAGTTGGTTTATTACATTAACTCAAGTTTATTTCTTTAATTGAACACAAATTAAAATATCACTATAATAATTATAACCTTTTTAACATGTGATACACAAAATTTAACTATTTATTATCAAAACATTGTAAACACTATTACGAAACCTATTTATAAGATAAGAGTTTAAACTGTTCTTTCATTGTTGTCTTGTATAACAGAATATTTAAACGTTATTTAAAAAATAACGTTGCTTGTTTACTAATTCTGTCATCGTAAGACTGATATATAATTGAACTAATTAATTTCAACATATTTACTGTATTTTTATATCATTTAATCATAGTTTAATGTTAAAATACAAAGGTTAACAAATCTGTTTTAAAATCGTACGATATGACGTCACTTGTTTACCACTGTGTATAAAAGCCGCCGCTCAGTCGTTCTACACACCCCACCTTAGGGATCCCAAGATAGCCAATTACCGGCTAGTTAGGAACGATAGGACTAGATGCCACAGAGGTGGCACTCTAATATATTATAGGAACTCCCTGCACTGCATCCCTATGGATCCGCCGCCCCTTGCCCACTTAGAGGTATCCGTTTGCCGGCTAGGCATGACGGGCCATCCCTCTATTACAATAGTATCCGCGTATCTCCCACCGTACAACGACGTAGATTCAAACTCTTCGATAAACGCCTCACTTCGAAGCGACCTTACAGCCCTTCTTGACATGAGTGACTCCGTCCTTATAGCGGGGGATCTCAATGCCAAACATCCCGCATGGTGTAGTCGTATTACCAACCCCCGTGGGAAGGTACTATACGACCTTTGCACACCTCTCCACATAGATATCATAGGTCCTATGCGGCCTACTCATTACCCGTTCGAGCCATCCCACTTGCCCGACGTACTCGACATTGCCCTCCTGAAGAATGTGAACTTACGTTTGCACTCTTTAGAGACGGTAGACGAACTTGACTCTGACCATAGACCGGTGATCATGGAGTTAACTCCGAGATCGGGTCCCTATGACCCTAACCGCCCCCCTCCCACACAGGTGATCACTGACTGGAGGAAAGTAGGCGAATTGCTGAAATCCAACACGTCTCCTCACCTGGACAAGATCCCCGACCACATCCAGTCCGCCGCCGACACGACGGCTGCGATCGACTCACTCACGGAGCACGTACAATCTGTCCTGAACGACTGTTCAAGGGAGATTCCGGTGTCAGAGCACTGGCGCCGGAAGCTCCCGGACGATGTACGGGCCCTGCTGACTGAGAAGAACGCAGCAGTCCGTGCCTACAGAGCTTTCCCCTGCCAGAATAACAAAACTTTCATGCGGTACTTACAGCGCAAAGTAAGTAACAGCATCAGAGAGTGGCGTGAAGCCGGCTGGGACAAGACCCTGAGCGAACTGGAACCCACCCACCATGCCTTCTGGCAACTTCAGGAGGAAAATGCGCGCCACTGAGGTTGCCTCAATGCCTCCCCTTATCCGCCCGGACAAAAGCATTGCCTTCGACGACGAAGACAAAGCCGAATGCCTAGCCGACAGCCTGGAGGCCCAGTGCTCTCCCAGCTCCCAACCAGTCGACCCAGCCCACCTTGCCCACGTGGATGCTGAGGTCGAACGTAGATCTGCCCTGCCCCCTGTCGAGGACCCTGATGCTCCCCTCCCCCCCGTCACGGTAGACGAGGTGGAGGAGATCATCAAGAAACTCAAACCTAGGAAAGCTCCCGGGACTGACAGACTGACCACTAGGGCACTTAAACTCCTCCCACGTACGATCATAGTCCTACTGGCTGCCATCTTCAATGGCGCCTTGTCCAACAACTTGTTTCCACAAGCTTGGAAAGAGGCTATAGTGATAGGTATCCCAAAACCCAAAAAGCCCAAGAACCTCCCGACTAGCTATAGACCCATTAGTCTGCTCAGCGCCCTCGGCAAGGTCTACGAGCGGATTATTCTAAATCGGCTCAAGGACTTTGTCGAGGCCAAGAGCCTACTCCCTAACGAACAGTTTGGCTTTAGAGCCCATCATTCCAGTGTCCACCAAGCCCACCGCATCGTAGAGCACATTAGCGGCCGTTTTCAACGCGGTCTGGTGACGGGGGCCCTATTCTTTGATATAGCGAAGGCTTTCGACAAAGTCTGGCACAATGGCTTAATTTATAAGCTTTACCAACTAGGTGTGCCGGACCGTCTCGTGCTCATCATTCGAGACTTCCTGTCGAACCGCTCCTTCAGATATCGTATCGAAGGAGCGCTTTCCACTCCCCGCCCTATCAGAGCCGGCGTCCCTCAGGGCGCCGTGCTCTCCCCCCCACTCTTCACGCTATTCACTAGCGATATCCCCAAAAAGCCCCCAGTAGAGTTATCCCTATTTGCCGACGACACGGCCATCTACTACTCGGGACATAATCCCGTTAGCATCGCTCATACCCTCCAGACCTCAGCCAACGCACTAGGCGATTGGTTTAGGAAATGGAGGATTGAGGTAAATCCCGACAAAAGTCAAGCAGTCCTGTTTCGCAGGGCTCGCCAGCATAAACAATTCACCCCCCCTCGCCCGATCACTATGTTCGGCAAGCCAATCCCTTGGGAGAAGCGAGCCAAATACTTAGGTGTGATCCTCGACCAGTTCCTTAACTTCAGTGAGCACATAAAGTCGGTTCGCTCGCGAGCCGCTTTCGCTCTCGGTAGGCTCCACGCCCTGCTGAATAAACACAGCAAGCTCTCCCTTAGATGTAAAATCCGAATATACACGACATGCATACGTCCTATCATGACGTATGCCTGTCCGGTGTTTGCTCATGCCAGTCCCAATCAGATCCATAGGATGCAAGTCATTCAGAACCGTTTTCTCCGAAAGGCCACGGGCGCGCCCTGGTTCTGTAGGAATGAGGATCTCCACGTAGACCTCAAACTCCCGACCATAAAGCAAGTGTTGAAACGCATGTCAGTGCGATACTTCACCTCTGCTGATACCCACACTAACCCCCTGATCGTATCGGCCGCCCGATACAGACCCTCCAAGATTTCTCGGGTTCGTCGCCCGCGTAACATCCTAGACGAGCCTGACGACCCCACCACCATCCGACAAGAGAGCAGTAGGGAAACCAGCACTCTTAGAAAACACAAATACAGAACGCGTTCCTTATTCCGGCCTCGCCGACGAGGCCCATCGCGACGTCCGCGTACTTGTAATGAAAATCCTCCCCGACCTTTGCCAAACGAGCCAGCCCGCGATGCTGAGCCAGTAGCAATAAATACTCCCGTAAATAATATGACCCAGCCTGTCCCTTTGCTGCCCTCCCAAAATGACCCCGCTATGCCGAGGCCCGTACTCCACAGGGAGTGCCCTTAGCGTGCGGTCATTAGCTTTAAGTAAACTTTAGTTTGTAAGCCCTGGCTGGGGGCCTTTAATTTATTAGAGGTCACCACAGGACAGACCGGTTAAGTAGTACATTAGCCGTATAGAGCTAAACTACGAGTGGCCCTACCTAAAAAAAAAAAAAAAAAAAAAAGTTCTACACAGTCAGTCACTCAGTCGCTCTGGAGCAGTCACACCGAACGGACCTAAGTTAAGTGAACTTGTGTTGTTTCTAACTTTTATTAATATTTTTATGTGTAGAATTGGTATAAAAATCCTATCGTATTGCTATTGTATTTGAATATAAATTAATTATTTTGTATTTGTTACTTTAATGTGACAGTGTTATTAATTGATAATTGTGTGATAATTTAATGAACATTTGGTATTAATTCTATAAATAACTTGACTTATATAATATGTAATGGAGTAATGAAATAGTAGATACACAAGTAAATAAAGCTAAAGTTATAACGATAGTAATCACATTATGGTAATATTGTAAAGTACATTATAGTGAATTGATGTTTATGTGAAAATGAATTATGTTTTGAAAAGAGTAACTGTGGAGTTTCTTGCCGGCTCTTCTCCATAGATCTACCTTCCGAACCGGTGGTAAATTAATAAACTGATATTGCTGTACAGACTACTAATTATTTCTATAAAACACCTAGTAATCATGGTAATACCGATTAATAGGTAATTAATCGGTAAATACGTAATAAATAGATATTGATAATTAATTAATTCTAGAAATAACATTCTTTATACATATACTATATATATACATCCATTTTATATACTTAATCTCACACCTGCGTAAAACGGTATTTGGTCCTGGCATTGTAATCAACGTAATACAAACTAAATTTAAAACAATAACTCGTAGGTTACAAAAACTAAATTAAACACAATAAAAATAACTCGAAACAAAATCTAAATTTATAACAATAACTCGTAACAAAAACTAAATTTGACATGATAAAAATAACTCTTAACAAAAAAACAACAAAAACAAAGGGTAGGTACAAAGGAGATGTTTCATTTTGGGCTACTTCTATGTACACCACATAGATAAATCGAAAAAACAATAGGGATTATCATAAAAGTATCCAAAAATTATTTAGATACCGGTATAGCAGTGATAAATTATTATTTCGGAAGATTTTTATTATGATAACCCTTGTTTTAGAGCAGCCATGACAGTCGTGTTTGACATGACGTTTGACACATTTGAGTTTCGTGACGTCTTTCTGTGAGTCGTAGGGATAGGCAAGTGGAAAAAACATATTGATAAATAAATATAGAATCGAGATTTTTAAGCTATATCGATTATTATCCATATATATAAAAAATAACGATAAATCGATGTATCGATATTTTTCGTAAAGGTAACGCACGTAAGTAACAATAAGTGCATTACATTACGTGGTTTTTGGCACTACGTATTCAACAGCAACATGGCCGATCCACCATATTTTTTGTGTTGCTCTCCTTGACCGAGTTAATTTGAATATCACACTAAAATAAAGTATAATTATAGAAAATTAACATTAACAGGCGGTTACTACATTATACAGCTATATTTACATGTGGTGTACATAGTGCTAGCCCAGGCTTCATACATTTCTGGAACATCTCCTTTCGTGCACGCAGTGTATTCGGGAGCAAACGGGGTGTAGACACAATGCGAGGAGGCTTGAGTCTACTGACGTACCAATCGCGCGCTCGGGTTGAGGCTACATAACACCCCGCGTCCCGCTGACAATCGCCGACACCTAAAAATCGACTTTTGCGCATCTAACGACTCTTGGATGGATCTCGATGGATGCGATGGATATGTAACAAACATCAATACATCTATGTATGGATGTTTATTACCCTTTCACACAAAAACTACCGAACGGATCTGAGTGAAATTTGGTAAGTAGATATTTGACATCCTGGAATAACACATAGGCTACTTTTTATCCGGGGATTCCCACCGGGTTGGGATTTACGTGGGAAAACCCACCCACGTGAACGAAGTCGCGGGGAGAACCTAGTTATATTATAAACTAGTACTCACGCGGGGCTTCGCTCCCGTGGATTCTATCACGGTAAAAACATAACTCTCCTTTTTTGGAGTCGCGTAAACAGTAGCCTATAACCTTCCTCAAGCTTCAAGCTACTTCCATACCAAATTGCATCCAAATCCACCCACTACTTTCGAAGATTAGCGCGTTCAAGCAAACAAACAAACAAACAAACTTTTCCGCTTTATAATATTAGTATAGATGCGAAAAGAACTCTGTGTGTCTGTTACACTTTCTCCTCTACATCACTTAACAGATTTAGATTGTACAGAGATAGATTGTACAGAGATAGATTGACTGCCTCTGTTGTTAAATGGTCGCAAGCGTAGCCGAGCATGAGCTCTCAGTTTCGATTCCAGGGTCAGCCTAAATGTGCTATAGGGTTTTTCTATAAGAAATTTCTCATTAGTAGACCAGAGTTTGGAAGTTGGCAGTGTAATACCCTCGAGCTGCGGAAATCTCGTTAAGCCGTTGGTCCCGGCTATCATATGGACATTTTCAACCGACGACAAAAAAGGAGGAGGTTATCAAGTCGACGCGTATATTTTTTTTTATGTATGATCACCGATTACTCGAAGACGGCTGAACCGATTTGGAAAAATATTTTTTTGTTTGAAAGGGTATACTTCGAAATTGGTCCCATTGTCACCAAGTCAGGATCTGATGATGGGATCCTAGAGAAATCGAGGGAACTCTTCAAATATTATAGGCACACCTATAGTGATTTCAGTATTTTTTATAGTAACTTGTGTAGTTGCATTCGAAAAGCACCATTTGTGAAATGGACCTGATGATGAAGACCACAGATGGTCACTGGAACTACTCAATATACATATAAGTAGGAATAAGAAATATTTTATGTGTTCCGCTTCGATTACTTGAATGTGGTTATTAAGCACAATATGCTCATCACAATGCATATGGTGAAGTTAAGCTGATGGTAAATTACCAAGAGAACTCCTCAACAATTAACGGCCCAACATTGGGAAAAGCAATATTTTGTAAATGATTATAAGTAGTTGACATTTAGGCTCGTTTAACTAGGTAACTTAAAAATCGACCAATTAAAAAGAGTTAAATAAAAACTTTTTACCAAAAAATTAAACCGACTCCCAAAAACACTGCCGGTGTCGGTGTCTTTAGTTTTGTATTTACGTGTTTGGCACCGACTTCCGAAATTAAAGTTATTATTCACTTTGCAGTGTTTTCCGTGAAAAAAAAAAGTTTTTATTCACTGTCGTTACGGGTAGTCAGAAGACAGAAAATCTGACACAAGTCTGGTCAAGTGGTATCGTGTTACCCAGATACTGGGTTGTGGAGGTCAGACAGGCAGTCGTTCCATTTACAACACTAATACTCAGCTGTATCTGGTTAGACTGGAAATCAACCCCAATATAACTAGGAAAAAGCTAAGCAGAAGATGATGATGGTACAGAGATAGGTTAGACCTTTAACAAGGACATTGGTATATTTTTCTGACATCCTTAAGGATTGGTGTAATTATCACACCTTATATACAGGGTTAATTGTAAAACACCGAGAACCTCTCAGGACTATGTTACTAACATCACAATCAACAACTTTTGTTCTATGACTTTTAAAACTTCGTAATATTTAGGGCGTTCAATTAAAAAAAATATATTTTTGTATGAAAATCTGGTGAACTAAAAATATGACGAATTTTTAAAAGTCATAGAACAAAAGTTGTTGATTATGATGCTAGTAACATAGTCCTGAGAGGTTTTCGGTGTTTTACAAATAACCCTGTTTATATGTTTTGTATTTATCATGTCTGCATTTCAATCTGAATTGTTTCCGGGAATGTTCTAACGAGATTCCACAGCCCCGGAACGCAAGGGCAGCTGAAGGAACGGGTGGATTTTTAGTCAGTAGAAGTCTAACACTCCCTTACGCTCCACCCAGAGCGAGAGACGTCATTCGATGATTTTCCCACCCCAAAAAAAGCATATAAGTGTTTTGGTTTCACTGTCAGCTTATATTGTGATTTATTAAATAAATAAATGAAATAGGGTATTTATGCTTTCACTTAAAAAAAAAAACCTTTGAACCGTGAATCTACAGGCAGTGGTCTAGTATGTCCATATGTAATGGCTATTCTAAGTGGTGACAAAATTATTTCATACTATCTACAGTTAAATTAAAACAACTATTTACAATGTGATACAGAAAGGATCTGTTTTTAAACTCACCCTGTATAAGGATCCGTTGGTTCACAACATACACATAGTTACATTATAATGGATTTATTGGTTTATTTGTGTTAGTCTTTATACATTATGCTACTAAGTGCATACGTAAGTAGTTTCTAACATGTCTAAATGCCTAATTATCTAAAAACGTAAGCTTCCGTATCTCTATAATAACCGTGCGTACACATTTGTAACGGATCCCAAAAAAAATATTCTAATTTTAAATTGTGTCTTTTTACTAGTTTGCTGTCGCGGTTGACAATGTCCTGCATTCTGCTCCATTAGTTTAACTCCATTAAAATTTTATTAGCAAAAATAATAGAAAAAGAAAATATATTCATTTAGCTTACCTATAAGGCACAAAACAAGTTAACAGAACAACGAAACAAATCTATTAAAAAAACTAGCTATTGCCCGCGAGTTCACACATTACATTACCTTTTATATAAACCTTCTTGGAGACAACTCAACAAAAATAGAATTACGAATTTACATACACAGTTACGTAATAATACATTTCGGCGACTAATTTTAATTTATATAGATAACATGCTATTTTTAAAACGATAGCAAAATAATGTTGCTCTGGCTGCGTATATCTAGTTCAGCGTACAAGCCACACATCAGTTGTTTTTTTCGCTATTTTCAACTGAATCTGAGAATATGACGTACAAATATTACGAATGAAAACTTTTTTGCAAAAAAATAAAACCGACTTCCATATCAAAACACTACAAAGCCAAAAATAATTTTAATTTCGGTAGTCGGTGTTATTGGTTTTGTATTTTCTTCTTTTTTCACACCGCCTTCCGAAATGTTTTTATTTTCGCCCTTTTTAGTGGGTCAATTTGTAATTAATCTAGTCATAAAAGCCAAAATGTCAAATACAAAAAACTAAAAACGCGCGGACAATAAACACAATGCAGAGTAAACGAAAAGATCATCAATGTAAATATTTGTTTTAGACTTTTGTTGATTTTTCAGAAACGGCTTGTCCGATTTCGCTAAAATTTTCATGGGACCATTTGGAAAGTATACCCTTTCCAACAAAAAATACGATTTTTTCAAATCGGTTGGCAAGCGACGGAGCTATGCCCGAACAAACATAAAAAAAAACAAACAAACATCCGAATTGAGAACCTCCTCCTTTTTCAGAAGTCGGTTAAAAACCAGTTTAATCGTATCTAAAATACATTTAACGTACAGGTATGCATCTATACATCTTGATCTATACTCTATACATATAAATAAAATTAAAGTGTCTGTCTGTTGCTCGCGACCGCACCTGGATCCAGTTCAGCTAACATGCCAGACCAGTAGTGCTTGATGCTTTTTTAACTGAATCTGAAATATTGACGTTCAGATATCACTAACGAAAACCAGTTTAATCGTGTCTAAAATAAATTTAATGTGTTGCTAATGCATTCCTAATAAATCAAATAAGTGGTCGCCTAGTGATCGAAATTATAATAATATACAAAAATATTAGCATTCTGCACTCCATCTCCACAGTTTTAATTGCTTCACTTATTAATAATAAAGATGTGTTTTCTGTGTTAGACTAACCGTATTTATATTTATTTAAATTTTATGTACAATAGTGGTACATGGGCGGACTTAATACAACAAGGCATTCTCTACCAGTCAACCTTTGAGTTAAAAAGACCACAATGTGGTAAGTGTACAAGTAAAATAAATGTCATAATCGAAAGAATATATGTAAATATATATATATATATAATAAAATACATATACAGTATGTTAGGTCCCTAGCTTAAACTAACATACTGTATATGCTTTAGCATATATATGTATTTTATTACTATAAAGATTATTATAAAGCACCGTATTATTACTCATAAGAAATATATTTATGGCGAAAACCAAACTAAGAATGACAGGCTTTTAAGTAGTGGTTTCTCATTTTACGCTTAACCTCTAGAGCCCCAGCAGCACAAAAACGTGCCAGTAAACCAGTATTAGTTGAGCCCCGCTTTCTTACGATAAGAGCCCGCCCGCGGTGCTTGACGGATGGTTGACGTAATAATGGCGGTTCTTGAGAGGTTAAAAGTGAATTTATACTCGGCCTTCTTGATATCAAGGGGTAGCATGTTCCAGAGTTCATGTTATATCGGTTGAATTGGTTTTGGAATGAGTCGGTTCATGTATACTGCCCTGCTCTATCTAAAAGGCCGTTAAGCCACAAAAGGTCATTTTTCACTTTTTAATGTATACTTAAACTACTTTCGATTCTCTATCTTTTGGTCTAAGAATCATTTTCCTACGATTAATACTTTTCGAGATATAGCAATTTTGCTGAGCAGTTAAACAAAATATTTTTTTTCCCATCCTTTGTTAAAAAGTGACTAAACCACAATACTTGTATATACAATACTAAAATATAATACAATACTAAAAGATACTTTTATTTACTTTAAAAAAACCTCACATATATTGTAAATAGAGCTATGCACACAAAAATAATTTACCATCGTCCTAGCTAGCGTAGTTTTGTAGAAAAATCATTTCCGACTTATTTTTACGTTTACTCGAAAAATACTTTTGGGGGTTAGCGGCTTTTTAGATAGTGTAGGGCAGTATAACATAGCTCTACTCAGCTGCTCCAGTACCTAAGACTGGAATCCAACCCCATCATAGTTGGAAAATGGTTAAGCAGATAATATACTAGATAGATATACTTCGAAATGGAACACTAGCAACATCTCATACGGTAAACTTTATAGTTTCACATTTATTTACGTTTTTGTCTAGTAAGCCCATGATACTCTTTTCAGAAATCGGTTGAATTATTTATGAGCGGCTGTGTTGTTTTGTTCTTAAGGTTCGATGGAGTTAAAAGATGAATAAATTCTATCAAGCAACGTTTTCGAATCCGATTGATCAATGATAAATAGATCTTAATTGCTTCAAGAAAAAAAATATACTTAAAGGACTTCGCTATTTTAACTTAGCATACAATGAAGAGTAACTAATCTTAATTGTTCTATCATTGTTTTTTCGTAAGAGATCGGCTGCAGAAAATTACAATTTGATCACTGTAAAATTCAATTTCGATGTAATTAGCCCTGTGAAACCATTTGACCGATGACCTTCACATTGGATTGTCTCTGGTATTTTGCATTTATCTTGCGATCACATCAGGCACAGATAATATTCGCGCGCGGCTGTCTACGGGTGATCGCGTCGTTCCCGCCGAAAAGTGTTCCATTTTCAAAAGTGACATTAGTGAAAAATATTCATTAACTTTTTAGTGCGGATTTTGTTACTGACATCGAAAATGAAAATTAATCTGGACGATGGGGTAAGATTATTTTTTATTATTTATAAAACGATATATTTGTTGTTATCCAGTAACCCGCCCCGAGATCGCATGGCAGCAAATTATACTTACACAAACCTTGCTCATATTATATTGCCTGTTTGAAAGTGATAACTGTACCAGAATTTGTTATGTATGTAGTTTTATAGTGCAAAGTGAAGTAACAGATATGGGGACAGCGATTTTTACTGTTAAGACTTTTCTAACATAATATTCAAACGAAGTTTTCCGTCTCAATCTATAAATAGCGCTTCAATATTAATATAACTTGAAAATTGCTTTTGAAATATTTAAAAAAGTGTGTAGTAAGTAACCTTTACTCTAGTTTTTGTCTATATCCACCACAAAACTTTTTCTATATATACAAATTAACTTTTACACAAAATAAAAATAGTGTTTGTATGTTTGCCTTGTATGCTTCTATCTTATATATTCTAAACCTATCGATCAAATTGTGTTGATACTTTGGTAGGGTTCTGAGGATGCGCTAGAGCAGGGCTTCCCAAACTGTGCGTCACGACGACCTGGGGCTCCGCGGTATTATCCCAGAGGCGTCGTGAGGCGATCTAAATATTTGATTTTTATGTTTTGTTTTTATTTTCTAATAAAAAACTTAGGTGCTATTTAGAGTTTTTTCTGACAAATTGTTATTATGCTAGTACTACAACTAGAAGTAAATGTACGGCAGAAAGACAAGGGCGTCGCAAAAATACGGCTACTTCCCAAGGGCGTCACAGGTAAAATAAGTTTCGGAAGCCCTGCGCTAGAGAATTTTTGGTCCAACAATTCGAGTGAAAACAAAAAGAAATATTACCTGTATATGTATATACATGTTATGAATATTGATTTGGTTTGTTGAAAAACCAAACATTATTATTACTTTAACTTATAAATATTAATTATTAAAGCAAACATATAAATCACTTTAAAACCAGTTATAACTAGGTATGCGGCAGAGTACCCAGACAAGTTTAAGAAAAACTATGGTCACGCCACAGCCGTGTGTAACGTTACACAAACTATTTAGAGCCCTTAATTATTCAAAATTTATTTAACCTAGATATATAAAAGAAAGAAGAAAGAAAGAAAAAGTATTTATTGCCAACAGACAAACGACATGCTAACAATATTAAAAACTTATTTAGTTTCTTACACTAGAGTTAGTAATTGGTACTTATAATTATGTTAAATTATTATATATTACTTACTAGTAAGGACAAAGACTTAGATATTGACAATTTACGAAGAAAAGAGAAACAACAAAAAACAAGGCAAATGCACGTCGTGGTCGTGGCAACAAGGCTCCCACTCAGCATAATGCTATGCCATGGGCATGCCCATAGCACGGCGCTGGTTTTCAGTGGTTGCCTTATAAATATATTTTGGTTGCATTTATAATATAATATGCATTTTGGCATGTTTATTTAAGATCAAACAAAGTTATTACTTTCATAAATAGCGTTGATATTTCAACGCTATTTATGCGGTTTAAAAAAAAGTATTATATCAGGTGCAAGTATGACTTTGTTAATATATATTTTTGTATCGCGTTTTAGGGTTCCGTAGCCGAATGGCAAAAAACGGAACCCTTATAGTTTCGACATGTCTGTCCGTCTGTCTGTCTGTCTGTCTGTCTGTCCATCCGTCCGTATGTCACAGCCATTTTATTCCGTAACTATTAAGACTATACATGTGAATCTTCGTAGGTAGATGTATTCTGTGAACCGCTTTCCGATTTTAAGAAAAATATCAAAAAATATTTAAATGAAAGGGGGGCTCCCCATACATGGAACTAAAACTGAAAATATTTTTTTTCATGAAACCTATACGTGTGTAGTATCTATAGACAGGTCTTTAAAAATGACATAGGTGTTTCTAAAATTACTTTCTCATAAAGTCAATCGTTTAAAAGATATAGACTTCCAAAGTGGTAAAATGTGTCCTCCCCCCCTCTAACTTCTATAATAATGGAGTCAAAAATCTAAAAATATAGATCTCTATAGATCTTAATGTAAACTTTCAACCAAAATTGGTTTGAACAAAATCGGGTCAGCAATTTTTGAGATACAGCATATTTTCTAAAACCGCAAACGTAACTTTGTAATTCATACAAACACTATGAAAAACAAAGTTATTGGGCGTAGTTGTAAAAAGTGTAAATAAGCTAGTTTTAAGAAATTTGTAAGGTTTTTTTTTACTAGTATAGTTACTACGGAACCCTTCATGGGCGAGTCTGACTCGCACTTGGCCAATTTATTTGTATTTTTATATGTACAAAGTCATTGACGCAGTACTTTTAAATACTAACTTTGAAAGTTCATTTATTTAGTTATCTTTACAACAATACACACTTTTTACGAAAGTAGGTTTTAATTTATTTAAAACAACCATATACTGTAAGCGTTGGACTTGGAAAACAGACAAATTATATATATAATGTTTTGATAATGAATAACTGCAATTAAATAAATGTACTGATATACGTTCAATATTAAGAATTCACATTGTTGTAAATTTTCTTTTCTTGCCGAAATCGGCAAAAGTGAAAAAAGAAACTTGGCTCCCATTTTCACATTAATTTTTCGTAGGGATTTTAATAGCCCTAATTTAATTGCCCATGCTCATCAAAAATATTATAGAAATATATAAATGTTTATTGCTCTCATAAACAACACCTCAGCTGATTATTTCCTGACCTGGTCGAGTAAGTTAAAGTCATAAAAAATACATAAGCTTTTTGTTAGGAACGTAAATAACCGCGGAAACTAGAATTTTAACATATTGTATTAATGTTGTTCTGTAATAAAAGAAAATACTAATGCCGACCTCGTGCCTAAATAATAACCGTTGTACAGTTAGACTTTCAAAGTAAAGTGACGATTAGCGAGGTCGGTAGTCATAATGGTGACCATCTAAACGAATCACGATTGAAGTTGGTTCCGGCTTTTTATTTTGTACATGTCAGACAATCATTACAGGTTCAAATCCAGTAAATCTGATATCAGCTTTGCTTAGAGGTACAATTTTATCCAGTTCCTGGGTTGCGGTGTCAAATAGGCAGTCGATCCTTGTAAAATACTCTCTTTGGTAAAGTACTAGTACGGTTTTTCTCATAAGTGGCTGCAAATGAGAGTCTAGCTTAGTATATACCAAGGAAATAAACCCCATGCTGCGCTATTTTTCTCCCATGACGGTTCCGCTCCCCTTATGATGCCAGTTCCTAAGAAAAAGTTACATAAAAATATCCCATTCTGAAGTAAGCTTAGTGCTACGTGGCTACGGAGAGCTACGGAACGCTACGGGAACGATAAGGTCTACGAAAAGTCAGCATTTTCCATGCCAAGTCTAATTATTTAAATTCAAAGACTATAAAACCTACTATATTAGTCGTATATTACTATAATAACTAAAGTATTACAATATAATATAATAATTAGGCTTAGATGCTGCGATGGGGAGCAAGAGTGACCAGACTCGATACCAGACCCTACATAGGAACTTTATCGAGTATATCAGCTCTTTCAAAGCTGCTTCCATTACGGAAAAGATGGTCAAGAGCCGTATGTGATGAAGCGAGACAAAAAATGTTTCGGCTATTGCGGAGAAGAAAAAGGGCTAAGGAAGACTGCCAGTCACGTGATGGAGATTTAAACGAGCTTAGCCGAATGCACAGAAGACCAGAGAAAGAACAGAGTATCCACGAGCCTACGAATAGGAGAGCCAATCGCAAGTAAAGGGAGGAGGCAAGAAAGAATAAGAGAGGTTGATATACTAGCTAATATAGGTTTGAATATTAATACAAATATCATCATCATTTATTTAACCTTTTGCCAACTATATCGGGTTGGCTTCTAGTGTAACGGGGTGCAACTAAGTACTAGTGTTTTACAAAAATTCAAAATTCATTTATTTTGTGAACACAGAGTACAATGATCTTATGTAGGTATATATAGTGTTTGGTCCAACCTATGCTCCGCCGACAGGCATACAAAATAGTGATGCAATGATCAAATTAAATTTAAAAAAAAAAAAACAATGCCAGCAAATAAAATTGACAAAAGTTAAATAAAATAGTACAAAAAAATAAAGCAATGTCAACAATATTACAGTCGTCAAAATTGATTAAATTAAAATAGACTAAATGTCATAAAAAAAATACAATGTCAGCAGAAATTAGAATTATCAAAACTTACAATTGCATTATCTATACTAATATTATAAAGCTGAAGAGTTTGTTTGTTTGTTTGTTTGTTTGTTTGTTTGTTTGTTTGTTTGTTTGCTTGAACGCGCTAATCTCAGGAACTACGGTTCTGATTTGAAAAATTCTTTCAGTGTTAGATAGCCCATTTATCGAGGAAGGCTATAGGCTATATATCATCACGCTAAGACCAATAGGAGCGGAGCACTAATGAAGAATGTTTCAAAATCGGGGGATTTTTTTTCCACGCGGACGAAGTCGTGGGCGGAAGCTAGTAATAAAATAAAATTAAATAATAACATAATAATAATTCCAAAATTATGACTAATTAAAATTTATCATTCAGAAACTGGTCTAATGTGTAATAGGATTTTTCTAGTAGCAGCTTCTGTAGAGTGTTTCTGAATTTTTGTAATGGCATACATTTAATTGCATCGGGAACTTTATTAAAAACTTGGGGAGCAATACCAAAGAAACTTTTCTTCATCATTGCAGTTTTACAATTAACATGGCATAATGTGTTCATATATTGAGCACGTATGGGTAATTTCTTGACTGTGGCCATTTTTAGGGTTCCGTAGCCGAATGGCAAAAAACGGAACCCTTATAGTTTCGACATGTCTGTCCGTCTGTCTGTCTGTCCGTCCGTCCGTATGTCACAGCCATTTTATTCCGAAACTATTAAGACTATACATGTAAAACTTGGTAGGTAGATGTATTCTGTGAACCGCTGTCCGATTTTAAGAGAAATTTGAAATATATTTAAAATAAAGGGGGCTCCACATACATGGAACTGAAACTGAAAATATTTTTTTTCATGAAACCTATACGTGTGTGGTATTTATAGACAAGTCCTTAAAAATGACATTAAGGTTTCTAAAATGACTTTTTCATAAAGTTAATCGTTTAAAAGATATACGCTTCCAAAGTGGTAAAATGTGTGTCCCCCCCCTCTAACTTCTATAATAATGAAGTGAAAAATCAAAAAAAAAACCATATCTCATATCCATATCCATATCTTAATGTAAACTTTCAACCAAAATTAGTTTGAACGAGATCGAGTCAGCAGTTTTTGAGATACAGTATATTTTCTAAAACCGCAAATATAACTTTGTTATTCATACAAATACTATGAAAAACAAAGTTATTTGGCTTAGTTGTAAAAATTGTAAATAAGCTAGTTTTAAGAAATTTGTAAGGTGTTTTGTTTTTTTTTTTTTTTTTTCAAATAAATATATTAAGTATATTATATTATTATAGTTACTACGGAACCCTTCATGGGTGAGTCCGACTCGCACTTGGCCAATTTTTTTTAAATAATTGGGTATTATTTTTTACAAACAAACAAGTTTCCAAGATGTACAAAGCAGGAAAGGTTAAAATATTGTATTTTTTAAAATACGGGATGCAACTGTCAGTCCTTCTTAAACCAAACATCGACCGTATGCATCTCTTTTGCAATTTAAAAACAAGTTCTCGGTTTGTTGATTGTCCCCAAAAAACAACACCGTAACGCAAAACCGAAGCTACCAATCCATGGTACCCCGTTAAGAGTGTTTCAGGACTAACATTTTTGACAGTTGAAATAGAAGATACGCTGATCTGCTTAACCGTTTGTAAACTTCTTCCAGATGTGGTTTCCAGGTTAGTTTGCAGTCTATAGAGATACCCAAGAATTTTGCAATGCTAGCCTCTTCAATTCTAGACTGATTATAGGTGACATTAACTGGAGTATTTACAAGCCGTTGGTGGAAATGCATAATTTTGGTTTTATTTAGATTTATTACAAGATTATTGTCCTTAAGCCAATTAATTATTTTCGAGAGAGTGTCATTAATGTCAAGTTCGTAATTATTAGGATTGTTGCATTTTACAATAACCGTGCTGTCATCAGCAAAAAGTACCATTTCGTGCCCTGTTCTGTTCGGCAGATCATTAATATATGTTAAAAATAACAGGGGTCCCAATACCCCCTGAGGAACTCCATATTTGATCAGCCTTGCTGCCGAGGTATATGTTTTTTTGCAACTTAGTTACTGGACATATTCTTGTGATTTCTGTGCATTATTGCAATCTATCACATAGGTAAGATTCTATAAGTTTAAGAATATTTCCTCTAATGCCATAACTATATAGTTTTTGTAGTAAAATTTTATGATCCACAAAATCAAATGCCTTTGTCATATCTGTATAGATAGCGCAGACCCTGTTTTTCTTATCGACAGATGTTAGGACACTTGATAGTAGGTCAAATAGCGCCATGTTTATATTAATATTTTTCCTAAATCCCTTTTGTTCATTGCAAAATAGTTTAAATTTTTCAAAATAGGCATATATACTATTATAGATCACTTTCTCAATGATTTTTTAAAATATAGGAATTTTTGCAATCGGCCTATAATTTTTTAATTCATTTCTATCGTCTTTTTTGTATAGGGGCTTAATTATTACTTTTTTAAGACGAGTTGGAAACTTACTTCTTCACATTCCTTCTCACCGCACCGGGTTTCTATCTAATTCTTACGCTATTTCTACTATTAAACTCTGGAATTTACTACCCCTTGACATCAAGAAGGCTGAGTCAAAATTTTCTTTTAAGCGCAAAATTAAAAACCACTACTTAAGGGGCTGTTATTCTTAGTTTAGTCTTCGTCATAATTATTATGAGCTCTCTTATTCAGAAAGAATATTATAAAGCACCGTATTTATTAGTTTGTCATTTTAGCATATATGTGTATTTTATTAGTATTATTATATATTAGTATTGTATTTATTAGTATTAAATATATTATTTCATTCCATTTTCTTGTACACCTACCACAGTGTGTTTTTTTTAACCCAAAGGTTGACTGGTAGAGAATGCCTTGCTGCATTAAGTCCGCCCATGTAACACAATTGTACATAAAGTTTAAATAAATAAATAAATACAGAGATTTATTATATGCGAAAATAACGGTGCTATTATCTCTTTAACTTCTTTAATAACCTTAGTTGATATGTTATCAAATCCAACTGTGTTTGTATTTTTGAGGCTGTTAATAATTTTGATTATATCATCGCAGGTGACTGGTAGCATAAATAAGGACTGACATGAAACATTGTCCTTTAGGTGTTGCTTATTATTCGATACATTATTTATTTGAATATTATTTTCAATAACTTCAATAAAATATTTATTAAATTCATTAGCAATGTCAAGTGGGTGTGAAAATATCAAATTCTTATTATTAATACATAAAATTGGCTCTTGTGATAAATTATATTTCGATTTGTTTATTACTTGCCATGCAGCTTTTGATTTATGTTGGGCAGTATTTACGTGATAATTATTTTGTGCTTTTTGCGTTAGTTTTATAATTCGCCTGTAAAGTTTTGAATATTTTTTAAAAATAGTTTTATTTTCTAAATTGGGCCTCAGCCTATATTCCCAAAGTAGTTTTCTCTGCTTTTTACTGCAAAGTTTTATACCACGGGACAACCATTTCGTTTTCTTATTGGTATTAATCTTCACAATTTTAACTGGAAAGCATAAGTGGTAGAAAAGTAAAAATCCATCTATAAAATTCCAATGACTGCCTCCCGATCTGGGCAAAGCGGGAGGGTGTGTCAGACTTTTACTGACTAAAACCCATCCGTGTTCCATCATATTTCCTTCATGTTCCGAGGCCGCGATAACTCTTCCGAACAATTCCCCAACTCCGGCAGAAAACGGGCAACGGCCCCCTTGTGGGTCCCGACAATTTAGCTGACACTCTTTGAGGCGCGCGTGGAACATGACGCGCCGTGGCGCGTTGTGTTCCACGCCGTCTACATGGACCTGGTTTCAGTCTGGCGGCGAGCTACCCATTGCAGAATTGCTTGCAAACCACAGGCCTGAGCCTACGGTGGCTGGGCACATGTTACACGGCTATTGGGCCATGTAACACGATGCCCCTTCGCAAGACTGATGTTATCTGGCTTCTAATTACCCGTAATGACTGTCAAACATGTATAAATGACAGCGAAAAACAATGGCTTAGCGTGCTTTCCGAGGCACGGAAGAATCTCGATCACCCATCCACGGACTAACCTCGGCAAGCGATGCCAGATGAACATCAAAACATTATTATTTAGAAATATGTAAAAAAACATATACATTCAACTCTCGTAGAATAACATCCATTGTGTTGAAAAACGTCGAAAATAATAATAATTTTATTTGTATTAAAAATGCAATAATTAAAAAAAAGTATGTCTTAATGTCTTAGTATTATTTATATAAAAAAGATATTTTCTAGAACTTTACTCTTCCACATTAAACACGACCATGTTTTTATAATCATCTCTTTTTAGCATTTTTTGCACAACGCGAATGAGACGGAATAAAAGAAGTGATGTTAGTTTTTTACGATCTCTATTCAATTTAGAGATAAATCGATTTACCATACAAGTGTACTTTTTTTGTAAACAATTAATTGAATTGTTCAAGCAGTGTCAGGTACGGGAACATCTAGATTTTACCTTCAATTAAATAAATGCAATGGGCATTTGTACTGGGACTGGGGGAACTGAAAGTGACAAGCAGGACCCATATCATTATAAATAAAATATATGTTCTATTGGGTCCCGCCTGCTTGTCAATTATTAAAATAAAAATGTGCTTGTTTCTTGCATTTCAGTTGAGCAGTCGGGTTCTTTAGAGTTTTTAAATAACTTTTTTCATAGTGTTTGTATGAATGACAAAGTTCTATTCGCGGTTTTTGTTATGTTGGAAAATGTGCCCAATCAATATTTCAAAAACTACTAACTACTTATATCTCTATTAAAATCATTTTCGTTGAAAGTTTTCATTATGATCTTAGAGCAGATTCTTGTAACATTTTTCACTCTCCTATTTTAAAAGTTAGACCGGGAGGGACAAACGATTGACTTTGAGAAAAAAAAAATTTGCAAAAAATAGAACCGACTTCCATATCAAAATACTACAAAGCCAAAAATAATTTTTAATTTCGGAAGGCGTTGTCAAAAACGAAAATATATACAAAACTAAAAACACCGCCTTCCGAAAATAAAGTTATTTTTGGCTTTGTAGTGTTTTGATATGGAAGTCGGTTCTATTTCTTGCAAAAAAAAAATTTTTCACTCTTTTTAGTGGATTGGTTTGTAATTTATCTAGTTACAAAAGCCATAATGTCAACCACTTATCACCTTTTACAAAATATTGCTTTTCCCTGTGCACAGCCGTTAATTTTTGAGGAGTTCTCCTGATATTTGACCATCAGCTCTACATCACCATATGTATTGTGACGAGCATAAAGTGTTTAACATCCGTACTCAAGTAATCGAATCGCAATCCACGAAATACTTATTATTGAGGAGTTTCAGTGGCCATCTGTGGTCTTCATCATCAGTTCAACTTCCCCAAATGGTACTTTTCGGAAGCAACTGCTCAAGGTACTATAAGAAATACCCAAAACGCTATAGGTGTGCCTGTAATATTTGAAGAGTTCCCTCGATTTCTCCAGGATCCCATCATCAGATCCTGATTTCGTAACAATCGGACCAACTAGAAAGTATATCCATTCAAACGCAAAAAGAATTTTTCAAATCGGTCCAGCCGTCTTCGAGTTATGTGGAACATTTATCTATATATATAAAAGCGAAATACCACTCACTGATTAATCACGAAATCTCAGAAACTACAAGTAGTTATAGGGCTCTCAAATTTTGCATGGGGGTTCCTTTTAGTACGTAGATGTTCGCTAAGACGGGATCTTGCGAAATTCCCACGGGATCGGGATTTACACGGGAAAATCTTCCCTCGCGAATGAAGTTGCGATACAGAAAACATTTACCTACCAAGTTTCAACTATGTAGTCCTAATATTTTCAAAATAAAGTAGGTGTGACATACGGATGGACACACAGTGATAATAATATGACGAATCTATAAAATCCTAAAAAGGATAGATTTGATATTATGTAATAGATCAAATAAAAACTATTGGAATGATTTTACTTTTTTCGACTCTCACCAATTTTAAAGCTGCCTTATCAGCAAGTAACGTAAGCTATGTTTTAATTAGAGAAACTAATAATATGTCCATAAAAATTTCGATAGTTTAAAAGATAAAATATATGAAATTGGAATTACATTGATTCATGATAAACGATATACAACGTATAACGGAAACCCCATATATATCCAAAAGGACTGAAGACAACATCTAGTAAGGAGTCTCTATGCAAAGTTTTAGCTGAAAATAAGTGACTCACAAAATTGACCCCAAATTATCGGTTTCATATGTTTCCTGAATACCAGTAATAACAAACGTGTCACAGCACTATGAGGGTCATCACTTTCCACGTCACTTGCCAATAAAACGATAATTCTCTTCGTTCTTCTTAATTTGAAAAATTCGGCCTCTGGTATCAATGTATTGAAATTTCTAATATGCTCCACACATGTATGCATAGGATTAGAAAACCCTTGCCATATCGTTTGTTATCATCCAAAGAAGCCGTGCGATCGGTATGTATATACCTTTTAAATTACACGTTGTAGATTGAACGTTCTCACTAATGTGAACCAAAAAATCCGTGAAAGAATGTATGTAAATATTCAGAGCCGGATTAACTCTATCAGGGACCCCTAGGCAATGGAATTCACGGGCTCCCTTTCTTACTGTGACTGACCGAATCGTGTGTCACTAAAATCGGTGTCAACTCGTGGTCCTGGGTATGATTCTCGACATTGGCTGTTCGGAAAATCTTTTTTAAAATATGTTCCCCGATTACTCAAAGACGGCTGCACCGATTTGGAAACAACTATATTTTTTTTGAAAGAGTATACCTACTTTCAAACTCGTCCCATTGTCATCAAGTCAGGATCTGATGATGGAATCCTGGAGAAAGCGAGGGAACTCTTCAATATTAAAGGCACATCTATAGCGATTTGGCTATTTTTTATAGTAACTTGTGCAGTTGCTCTCGAAAAACATAATTTTGTGAAGTGGAACTGATGATGAAGACCACAGATAGCCACCAGAACTACTCAATAGTAAGTATTTCATTCAAAGGTTGCGATTCGATTACTTGAATATGGTTGTTTCTCTTTATGCTCGTCACAATGCATATGGTGAAATGGAGCTGATGGTGAAGTACCAAGAGAACTCTTCAACAATTGATGGCCTTGCATCAGTATAATAAATATTTTGTAAAAGGTTATAAGTAGTTAACATTGAGGCTTTTGTAACTAGATAAACTATATGTAGCGTTGTAGTCGATTAAACTAGAAGTCGACTACCACACTAATCTTTAATGTCTATGGTTTCACGGAGTGACAACACTTAGGCATTCTCAGATAAATTCTAATTCCTAGTCGGTGAAGCTTCTTTTCTCGCCGCCTACTGTTGCAAGTAACTTATATAGAAACCCCTCTGTGCCAAGGGTAAGTGCTCATCGTATCTGCCATTTTCTCTCCATCTTGCCAAATTGTAATCCTCTTATTTCACCATAATCTGCAGTGTTTGTAAATTAATATAATTGCCCGGTTGTCAAGATGGCTTCCGTCGAGATCATAACTATGCTATTTCATTGTCATCTGTTTTCCACTAGTGTTTCTAAATTGTGGAGCGTCCGCATGCCGCAGTATTACTTTTCTGCAGTGTCATAGCAGCTACGAGCTTAAACGCCTTGCACGCGGTTACGTTTTATATCGTTGCACGCGGTATGCGCACGCTTATCTCTATTTAACCTTAGTGAACCGCCGCGATGGTGAGTTTCCCATCCATTTTCCCGGGTACTGTTCCGTGGGGCTTACGGCTGGGAGACGCACGCATCGCTGGCGCTCACGATTCCTGCACCACGCTTACGGAAGCACCCTTCGTGTGATTCCAGGGTTTTTTTTCTTCCTTCTCTTTCGTTTCTACTGCCTTGGATTTCTACTATCAACCACCTCTAATAGTGCCACCTCTAAGTAGTGGGTAATTACTATATTTTCTACTGTATTTTTTTAATTTGTTACTTTTATATAATTTCTTAGTCAGCTACTAGGGTTTTGTTATAAATTGTAAAGATCACAATGAGCGCTAACCCAATCAAATATATCCACCTAAGAAAGGCCGAATGGGAATATGAGGTCATTATTAGAGGCGGTGAAAAGGGCACATTCACTGACTTTAGAAAACAAATTAACAATGCTCTCCTGAGTAAACTCACCCCTAGTACATCACATCTTTCTGCCAGTGGTCAGCAGGCTGAAGCAAGTGCCACAAGAACCCCAATTCTAAATATAATCTAATCTAATAGATATAATAGTAAATATAATCTAATAAATCTAATAGTAAATATAATCTAATAAATCTAATAAGAAATATAATCTAATAAATCTAATAAATATATTAAATCTGATAAACATAATACAATCTAATAAATATAATATAATCTAATTATAATGAATCTAGGCATTTTTTTAAAACTTATAAAAGACTAACTCTTCGTTACTACTGGCCAGGAATGCACAGTGACGTAGTGAAAGCTGTAACTTCATGTAAAATCTGTCTAGCTCATAAACAAGTAAACCATGCCCCACTGGAGGTCATGGGGAAACCTAAAGAATGCTCTCGGCCATTCCAGATGCTCAGTATTGACATCGTATCTTTTTGTACTGACATGCTGTTTCTCTAAGTATTGTCTTCTAAATAAGACAATCATAACAGCTGTTTCTACCTACAATAATAATGACCAACGCTCTTGGGATCTACATATTCCAGTTGTTCAATTTGCACTAAATAACTCAACTAGTGAAGTTACTGGTTTCACACCAACATTCCTTCGCTCAACTTTCAAGTGAAAGTCCTTGGTCTTCACCTGTACTTCTCACCGAAATGGGATGGCAAATTGTGGTTCTGCTTAGACAGTCACAAGCTAAATTCAGTAACTAAGAAGGATGCTTATAATTTACCTTATATCTCTGAAATTCTAGATAACCTAAAGGATGCTAAATACCTAACAAGTCTAGATCTTTATAAAAGTTTCTGACAGAGCTCCCGTAGGCCTAGCTAACTACTAGTGTTTGACCCCAAACAGGGTCACACGATGCCAAGGGAACACACACCCACGACCGCCTAAGATACTGGTCGTGGAGGGTCGACTAGTACCTAACTACCTAAGTTAACTATAACTCTAGTTATAGCTATCATATTTCACACACACCTAAAGTGTGGTAATCCTAATTAAAACCTGCAGACTAAAGTTGCCAAACTATTATTCTAAAATTAACTATAATTATTTATCTTTTAACATAACTAAATACCTAGACTGCATGGCAATAAGCCAACATAACTTCAGTTCCATTACCACCTTTCTGCTGAACACACACACACTTACACTACATATCAAATTTCTTTTATTATTTTTCCCTTTACGGCGTGACTATGAGAAACTACATAGTGGGCCTTCAGGGCGATTCTTTAGTATCATGGCAGAGTAGTCTCCATAGTACACTACCTTTAACTTTTATTTATGTTATTATGTCCTCATGGATATCTTAAAGACGGCCCCCTGAAACATGGGTGTCCGCACACTAGTTAATCTATATTAATTCCTAAACCTACTGTTCTGAAAACAGCTTCAAGCCGGTAAATTTCTATTCAAATACCGTACCTACCCATTAAACTACTTGCATAGTAGCCTATAACTTTATAGTCTAATTATAACTGTAAAACTTTCTCACTACTAACCTTAAAACTATTCATAAAACAATATATAGCATAGTCCATTGTATTGTTTTCTTTTATAACCACTGGTACCTATCTGCCACCACGGTTAAACTAAGTACCAGTCTACCCTGGTAACATTTCTAACATTAAATTTAGGCCCTAAACCAGATTAAAACATAACTTTTAAACTATTCATAAAACTTTATAACTGCTGGTATCTCTACCACCACGGTTAAATTATGTTCCATTCTACCCTAGTAACAATCTAACTTTAATCTAAGCACTAAACCCGAACCTAACTCGCATTTCATCGATCGTTTGATAATAGCATCTATATGAAATATTCTAACAACATTTAGTCAACAAACTTATCTAATTTCTCTTACCTAAACACTAAACTAGAAACCTAACTTTAACTTCATAACACCTTTTAGTATTGAACACGCCTAGCCTGAATATTACTTAGATTCAACCTGCCCTAATTAAATTAATTAATTCTCTTAGAAAATATTTCCGCGTGATTCATAACATAACCTATTTAATTTAATTTTTTTTTTTTTCCCTTCGTCCGTTAGGACAGGCAAAGAGTCAAGCCCATACAGCCACTATTTAATTTAAGATCATTGACATATTATATTTTTGACGTTTACGTACTGACTTTGACATCTCGACGTAGTTGCCAACCTTGGATACTTGTCTTTTAGAATTTCGTCTATAACGTGCGGATATTCTCGCAACAGTATGAATATGGACTTGATTTATTTTTATAAATTACACTCACGTTCGGAAACTCACTCGAATGGACTTCTACATATGATGCGTATTCCAGTAATGAAACTTAAACCAATTTGAACATATACATGGACCATCACCAAAAAAAATTTCTTTTAACTTTAACAAAAATTTTTTTTACCTTTTCAAAAAAAAAAAAAAAAATTTTTTTAATTTTTTTTTTAAAATACTCTTAGCTTTGAACTTTAACTTAATTTAATTTTAAACCTAAACATAAAATAGAACTTTAACTTATTATTAAATTGTTGTTAGAACTTTGATAATTTAAAATTCAACGATGAACTTACTTCTTGCCTTGAAACCTAACATTACCTATAGCCTGCAACAGTCCACCAAGGTTACCTAACCCTATGGAGATACACTTGCTTTATCTTGCTGTTTTTCCTACTGACTGTCTCGAGTTAAACTACTCTATAATTAGCTTACCTCTCGTATGTGATTGTACGTCACTGACTTAGGACTACTTCCAAGTCAGGGATGGACTTAGAATGGATGGATGAATGATTAATAGTATGGAAGCACATGAATGGGATGTATAAACGTATAGGTAGTCAGTAATAGTGGTTTAGGCCTTCTAGCGGATTTATCCTAGGGAAAATCCTTCGCTAACAGGCGGGGTACTGTAGCGTTGTAGTCGATTAAACTAGAAGTCGACTACCACACTAATCTTTAATGTCTATGGTTTCACGGAGTGACAACACTTAGGCATTCTCAGATAAATTCTAATTCCTAGTCGGTGAAGCTTCTTTTCTCGCCGCCTACTGTTGCAAGTAACTTATATAGAAACCCCTCTGTGCCAAGGGTAAGTGCTCATCGTATCTGCCATTTTCTCTCCATCTTGCCAAATTGTAATCCTCTTATTTCACCATAATCTGCAGTGTTTGTAAATTAATATAATTGCCCGGTTGTCAAGATGGCTTCCGTCGAGATCATAACTATGCTATTTCATTGTCATCTGTTTTCCACTAGTGTTTCTAAATTGTGGAGCGTCCGCATGCCGCAGTATTACTTTTCTGCAGTGTCATAGCAGCTACGAGCTTAAACGCCTTGCACGCGGTTACGTTTTATATCGTTGCACGCGGTATGCGCACGCTTATCTCTATTTAACCTTAGTGAACCGCCGCGATGGTGAGTTTCCCATCCATTTTCCCGGGTACTGTTCCGTGGGGCTTACGGCTGGGAGACGCACGCATCGCTGGCGCTCACGATTCCTGCACCACGCTTACGGAAGCACCCTTCGTGTGATTCCAGGGTTTTTTTTCTTCCTTCTCTTTCGTTTCTACTGCCTTGGATTTCTACTATCAACCACCTCTACGTCCGCCGCTCGACGGGTGTCACGCTGCCTCTGTGACTGTCTGCGTGGCCTGCCCGAATAACCTCTGCGCCCGTCTGAGCGCTATTGTGTGGCCTGCCCGCATAACCTCTGCGCCCGTCTGCGCGCGAGCTGCCTGCTACGGGATCTGCCCGCCGGTCCGCGTGCGTCGCGGCCTGAGCCCAGGGCAGTACCATTCTATACCTTCGACCAGTGAGGGAACCCTGTGTGAACCGAACCCACCCCCCTTATCTCAAATAAATGCTGTAAACCTGTGGTCTCTGTTTTTATTTTTACTATTTTTTTTACCCACTAAAAAGCGAAAAAAACTTCTTAACGAAAAATATAACCGACTTCCAAAACAATACTGCAAATGTGAAAAATAACTTTAATTTCGAGGGGTGGCGTCAGATAACAAAAATACAAAACCAAAGACTACCGAAAATAAAGTTATTTTTCTTTATGTAGTGTTTTCGGAAGTCGGTTTTATTCTTTGTTATAAAGTTTTTCTATTAATAAAATACATAAATAACATATTTTTAAATTACTAGCATTCCCACAAACTTTGTTTCACCCTAGTTCTTATTTTTTTCGGTCATATGATCACCTCGCACGCCTAATTTCACATTTCTGTTTCAGGTACTTTTTTATTCAAATATTTTCTTATATACAAACCTTCTCTTGACAATTATAAACATAACAAAAACACTCAAATAGGTGCAACCGTTTCGAAGTTATACGGATACATTTTTTTGTTCTGGGTGGGAAAATCATCAAATTAGGTACCTCTCCCGCTTTGGGTAGAGTGGAAGCGAGTGTCAGGCTTCTACTGACTAAAACCCACCCTGTTCCTTCAGTTGCCCTTGTGGTTCGGGACCGCGGTATCTCGTTAGAACATTTCCGCAGCCCCAGCAGGCAATGGCCCTCTCGGGCCCCGTCAGTGGTTTGAACCAGGGACGGGCGCGAGAGGATGCCGCCGCCGGCGTCTCTCAAGCCACTCCTCAAACAGGGGACTTATCGCCGGGATTGCGGTGTGCCCAGCCCTCGGTTGATATAGTCTTTCCAACATAATTTTTATTGACATGAAATTTTGAATCTCATCTCATATCTACGCCACCCGCGTCAGATAACAAAAATACAAAACCAAAGACTACCGAAAATAAAGTTATTTTTCTTTATGTAGTGTTTTCGGAAGTCGGTTTTATTCTTTGTTATAAAGTTTTTCTATTAATAAAATACATAAATAACATATTTTTAAATTACTAGCATTCCCACAAACTTTGTTTCACCCTAGTTCTTATTTTTTTCGGTCATATGATCACCTCGCACGCCTAATTTCACATTTCTGTTTCAGGTACTTTTTTATTCAAATATTTTCTTATATACAAACCTTCTCTTGACAATTATAAACATAACAAAAATACTCAAATAGGTGCAACCGTTTCGAAGTTATACGGATACATTTTTTTGTTCTGGGTGGGAAAATCATCAAATTAGGTACCTCTCCCGCTTTGGGTAGAGTGGAAGCGAGTGTCAGGCTTCTACTGACTAAAACCCACCCTGTTCCTTCAGTTGCCCTTGTGGTTCGGGACCGCGGTATCTCGTTAGAACATTTCCGCAGCCCCAGCAGGCAATGGCCCTCTCGGGCCCCGTCAGTGGTTTGAACCAGGGACGGGCGCGAGAGGATGCCGCCGCCGGCGTCTCTCAAGCCACTCCTCAAACAGGGGACTTATCGCCGGGATTGCGGTGTGCCCAGCCCTCGGTTGATATAGTCTTTCCAACATAATTTTTATTGACATGAAATTTTGAATCTCATCTCATATCTTCGAAAGTATTTATTCGGTTCATTTAGTGTACAAGAAAATTTACTAATAATAATAATTTACATACGAATTTATAAATAAATATATAAAACAGCTTCGAAAAAAAAAACGTTATATTTTTAATTAATATTTGGACATAAAAGTAGTTATTGTGAGTCAACCGTAGGACAGAGATATGCTATCGTGGACTTTTTTGTAGCATTATAATTGTAGATCTACAATTTTCTAGTATATTACTTTAATGTATCTCTGCTGGTTAACGCGACGTACGTGAGTAAATCTCTCAGGAGGCAAGATATTTTGCGACCTCTTCAACAATAATCGTTATATTTCAATCAATTTACATAAAATATTCATGAATTATACTTAAACCTTCCTCAGAAATCACACTATTCATTCGTGAAAACGGTATAAAAATCCGTTAAGTAGGTAAACTAATATCTCGAAAACAATTATTAAATTTGCATTGTTCTCTCACCGATTTTTTCAAGGCAGTGTTTATAAAAACAATCTAGTATTTTACTCCAAGTTTGTAAATTTTTAAACACTACAAATGTAACCAAAAAACGTTGTACTTTACAACGTTTTTGGTTACATTTACGATCTTAAATCTCACGAATCGCAATTCAAGAAACTTTTTAACATTCAATATAACTATGATGCGTTTCAACTAAGAACAGGATCGACTTAGCGACATATTGTGTCGTCATAGCTATTAAATGGAACTAGGTCGGTAGAGTGAACAAAAAAGCAGTTATTAAAAGATTTATTCACAAATATTGAGCGCATAGCCTTAGGGACCGCACATTAAGAGCTGTAGTTTTTAACATATTTGTCTACAAATTCTCAGAATTTTTTTTTCTACTACGTATTAGTTCAAATATTTAGATTTACACGCACATAAAATTGTCGTTCGATAAAAAAATCTTGTCGCTTGCAATGGGCCCCTAGTGGATGCAGGGCCCCTAGGCAGTTTCCTACTCTGCCTAATGGTTAATCCGGCCCTGTAATTATTAGGTATAGTCACAGATATAGATAGACAGGCATAGCTTTATTACAATTAACAGTATCATAATATGAATCGTTATCTAAATCAATTATTTCAAAATTAGATTCGATTTTTAATTCGTTTTAACATGTTGATTAGATATACATAAAACAAAAAAAAAATCGCGATATTACAAAACTCTCTTTGGTAAAATGCATGTATATTAGTTATTAGGTAAATTTTACTGAGGAGGCGTAGAACCGTGACCGCTGGAAGAAATGGAGGGAGGCTAGCAGTGCCCAGCAGTGGGTCACTACAGGCTAATATAATAATAAATTCTTTCACATCAAAACGGAGCATCAGTTGACTTGATCTTTCTTTTTCAATATTTTTTTTTTCGTAAATGAAAACTAGATGAGGCCAGTGTTTCTTAACTGACTAGGTACTCCGAGAAGAAACAGTGAAACAAACCCAGAAGTCAACGTCTCGTTTAAAGTCTATACGAGTACAATCTAGAGTGATCAAATCATATGAGACTACTATTATTAATGATATGTAATTTTCTTAGTAATAACGCGAGCGAAACTGCAGTCAGAAATTAGTTCCATATAATCCAGCAATGTTTAAATATTGTAAACAATATGTAAACAATGTAGGTCAATAAGAAGGATAGACAAAGTAGGTAATTTATTCCACATGACTGCAGTTATCTAATTCAGTGATCGGAGTAGGTAGATTGATTTTACGTACTTGCGTCATGAATAGTCATAGAAATCATAACATGGATAAGCCTTTTTTCCGGGATTTCATTTTGGTACTTACGGGATTGGAACAAATATTGTGATTTTAAAGATTTTTAAACTACTACACTTGAAATTGAATGAATGAATAAATTGTTGAATGTGATAGTTAAACGTTTAAAATTGTTTTTTTTTTTTCTTTTTTATCAAGTAAAAGTTAATCTTACTTTGGTGCGTTAGTTATTTCTTGTCATTTGTCATCATTAATATATATACATATATTTATATCGCATCGCTGTCCACTGGTAATGTGCCCAAAAGACTGGTGGCATTGCCACGCTGTATGGCAATGCTTAACCGCTGTCCAAGGTAAAAGCCAGCCTTTGGGTCACGCGAAGTGTCAACTAGGCGCCTGGATAGTTCTTTAAATAATTTGTGAGCACTCGGACCCCACGATCCCAAGGTCCTCTCAGGTCTCTCAGTCAAGGTCAAGGACTCCAAACGGCTCGAAACTAAAATATAACCTCCAACAAGGTTATTATATTTCCGCCGCTTGAGGTTCTCAGCGGCTGCAGTGGCAGCGCCAGCACAGCAAGATGAGCTAGGAAAATTGGATGGCGCAAGAGTATCGAAATATCGAATCGAATCGAAAGTACGTTAATTTAGGTCCATAACAACAGTAACGAATTAAGGTGATAGCCGAATGTATGTTAATTTGGTGTAATCTGTCCGAAATGTAGTTAAAATTTTGTATTTTATCCTCGACAAAATTGGGAAAGGAATTCTCAAAAATTGGAGACCCAAGAAGACGAAGAGAATTTTTATCCACAATTTGGATTTCTGGGGCTAATGCGTGGAATTTGGAAAGTGTCAGTTGTCTGTCAGTACTGACGGATATGAATAGTTCACACTTCGAAAGGTTGAGATCCAATTCTATGGTATTGAGTTGATTTCTTAAAAACTGTATCTACATCGGGTCCCAGGGTTCCATCATCGAGATACCAAACATTAAATTTTGAATTTAGTTGTCGAATAATTGGGTGAATGGCTAAACTAAAGATCGCTGGCTCAAGAGAATCACCTTCTTGATAGCCAACAGCATCACCCAAAAGGTTTTCCTTATAAAGAAATTTAGTCGGATGTCTAACATTACCAAAGAGAAATAAAAATTTGTGGTAATTCATTTTTAGTTTCTGCCAACAAAGTGTCCCTATTGACTAAATTAAAAGCGTTTTTAATGTCAACCTTCAAAATCCTCCTTTACCAGAATTTAAGTAGGTCGAAAAGGCGTGTACGGCAGCCTCACAACCCCCTATGGAGCCGTAACCCAGTTGTAGGGGCTGAAATTTGGTAGAAATTTCCTCACCATAAAATTTAGAGCAAATCTTGGCTGCCATACGACGGTAAGTAGTTCCCGCGGCAATACGGCGAATGCCGCCATCCCTTTTGCGTAGGGCACATAGATTGGCCCCATAAAAAATATCAGTGACGGCTTCGTTCATCTGGCCCGAGAGCATAAGGTTAATGAGAGCCGTTAACTCTTTCAAAAGCTGAGCAGAGTAGGTCCTTCAGGTGCTGTGGAATCAGACCATCGAAGCCGCCAGCAGAGCCGCTTCGAAAGGAACAAACGGCAGTGACCACCCCTTGACCTGTAATGGTGAGGGTGTTTATTTCCTGATCGGGAGGGTCGGAAAAGGAAAGACCATCCGCTGGGGCAGGGTATTTGCTCTCCAGAGCTGCGAGAGTATCTGGAGAGTACGGGGCCACCACATCGCTACTGAAAAGTATCCTGGCAGCTCCGCTAATATAACCTTCCCCTAATTTAGTTTCGACTGGTTGGGATACACTTCTTGTGGAAGTAACCCTCTGTGTCGATAATTTTGCATCCAGATTTTGGGCCGAAATATTACAGTTATCTTTAATTTGTGCAGTTAAAGTTTTTTTGGTTGCCAAATTCTTTCGAACATGTAAAATTCTATACGGGAAGGTGAGAAGATGTTCCCAAGCACTTTGGGAGTTCTCTCGAGCGGCAAGGCGAACGCATCCTGCTAGATTTTGTGCTACTACAGGTCTGGCACCGCGGAGAACTCTCTTTAAAACTGAAACAGAGTTTTTAAATTTAGAGATTGTTTACCAAAACATATCCAAAGTGGAAGAAGTTGGTGTAAGTGTACATTGGGTGGTTTGTGTACCTTCCCAATATGTACTTTCAGACCCCGCTTACCTTTAAAAAACCGTGCCTGGGTGCACAAAGGACACCTTTCCAGGATATTTTGTGATGTCAAAGGTTGACCGGCATTATCACTCAACACATCACTGCTGCCACTCAACATTGGTCTGATTATGTTCTAAAAATTAAACTTATTAAAAATTCTTAAGTCATAAAATAATTTAAAAAAAAAAAACACTGAATAGAAAAAAACGTTAATCATTGACACTTCGCGTCAAAAATTAGCGCAGTCACGGTGGTGATGATGACTTAGGGCACGTCAAATCCAAAGAAGGCATTTCGGCGGCGGCGACGGCGGCGCCAAAATTTTGAGTTGCTTCAGTTTAGATCCAGCCTATTAATTGGATTATTGCATACAATATACCACGCTTTTGAAGACATATGGACTTGGCAACCTCAACTATAGCTGTGACTTTAATTCTAGAAGGACATTCACAGCGTACTGCTGCTCAACCACTCGGCTACTCAGGACGAGCGATTCAGAACACTTGGAATCGTTTTCAAGAGACGGGTCCGGTGTCTAGAAGACAGATCAGGTCAGGCAGGCAGGATCAGGCAGAATGAGAGCCACCACCGCACAAGAAGACCATTATGTTCACTTGACTGCGAGAAGAGAGCGTTTTTTCACCGCTCGCTCTATGATTACATGAAGTGTTGATTATATATTAAATTATTTATTTGATCCTTTGACATTTATTTCATACTTTTACATTTGATAGTCTTTCAATTATTATTATATATTATATTCTTGAATAAATAAATGAAAATAACTTTTTATACTCCTTAATATTTTTTCGCATTTAGTGCAATAACTTTTTATGAATATCAAAACAGATAAATTTATTTATTTAATAAGGTTACCCAACAATACAGCATCATAATTAACAGAAAAAAACATTAAAACATGTACGAGTATAATAATTACTTAAAGGCTAACACAGCATGAACATTAAAATTAACATTTGAGACAGTTTCAAGGTAGAAACTAAAATAAATAAACGATTAATGATACAATATATTATGAATAATTAACAAATACTAAATGGGAATGGAATTATTTGGCTCAGTTACAAAAAATAAAATTATTTTCTTAGCTAAAGATAAAATATATCATAGTAAAAATGTCTATAATAATTACAACAAAAATACAAACACTATATAATACCGTTATGCTATACAGTAATAATGTCCTTGTGGATTATTAAGAATGGCTTTACGGAATTGACCGACACTATCATTGTGCACATCAGAGATAAAAATGAAATAAAAAGCAGTTTATATCAAAATCAACATCTTTATTGATAAAAATATTTTTAATCTTCATTTATATAATTTTCAATCAGGTAATCAGATAGTTGTATAATAGAATAATTGTCTTTGATATAATTCAAATCGTTTTGTAAGTTTTGTTTTTCTTATGTGTTTTTTTCGTTCCGAATAGCAATAGCATCAGAGCTGTTTAAACAGGACAACACGTCTTTAATTACATAAAAATGTTGAGCGTAGTAAGATGCTGCCTCTAACCAATTGCCCTATCTGGAAGCGACTGGTTGCGGAGGCAGCGATAAGTTAGGGTATTTATCTTTTAAAATTTTAACTCTGCTTGGGGCTTTTAAAAAAACTTTCTTAATATTAGCTATTAAATTATCTATATCGTGATATTCCAATCTTATTTGCTCAGATACACGATGAAGAGCGTGCGCCAAATATGTCACGTGTTTTATTTCTGGTAAGTAATTTTTTAAATTTCTGCCTGCAGACAGCAGTTAGTGTACATATGCTACACTATCAGTGCAGAGTACTAGAACATGGTAGCTTTAGACTCAAAAGAGTCTTGCCACAGATTTTCTAAGCACTCCAATACAAATTGAGTGATTATTTGTCCGTTAACTACAGTTAGCATTTTACAAGCAATCAAATAAGACCGACTAAAATTGTCTGGATGCAGTGGTTTTATTGAAAAATGAACTATATATCTACCTAAAAAGTCTGTTGTTTCATCCATTGATATCCACAGTTTCTTATTTTTATTATTTTCATTGATTGAATTAATTTTATTTTTAAAAAACTTGTCCAAATAAACCTTACGCAACTGTGATTCGTCGGGCACTTTACGATTAGTACAAACACAACAACAAGTACTGCACATATATTTTTGTAAAAAAAGGATCTTTGAAAGCTGTATATTATTATTTCATTTGAGACCACGGAATGTTGCACATAATCAGAAACTTAATTAAATCAAAATACAATTCTTCTTGTGGCTTCTTAAACGTTCCTTCATGTACTGCGCCTTCAATGTGTCTTTTGATGTTGCCTTTGTTTATAGTTTTCACGTGGCTTTCATACCTTGTACAGTATATTGTACCACTTCAGTAATCGTATAGTAGTTCGGGATAACCTGATATCCACTTTTCGACTGTTTCAGCCTTGATTTTTGCCATTTTTAGGCTCTTTGAAGAGATGGAAACTCATACCTCACCTAAAACGTAGAATAGAATAACTGAATACTCCTTTTTATCTAATTAAGTTTGTTAAAAATTAAAAACAATTTCTAACTTTAAAAAGTCTACTTCCAATTCTATTGATTTAATGTGAGATTCGCGACCCGATCGAAAATTGGTACAGATTTGTACTATTAGAATTTAATGATTTAATAGGTGAATCTATATGAATAAACTGATATTGCCATATCGTCAAATCAAGATTTGGATGGGCGTATCTATTTATAGTACATAAAAACCACAATATATAAAAAAAAATAACTGAATCGAACAGTAAATACTTTATATTGGCAAAAAAAGTGCATTTAAAGCATACTTTTGTCCTTGAAGGCTGTCTCCGAATGGGGCGATGCCAACTTGGTCAAGTTTAATGCAGCTAAGACCCAGGCGTGTCTCTTCTCCGCAAAAACGAGCCAATTCGAACCGGCTCCTACTTTCCGGGGTGTAACTGTGCCGATAACCGACCGTATCGAGCTTCTGGGGGTAACACTAACTTCTACCCTCAATTTTGGCCCGTTTATTGTGGCTAAGGCTCAACTAGCATCAAAAATGTTGGGAATCCTAGCAAAGGTGAGACGGTACTTCACACCCGAACAGTTGCTCAATCTCTATCAAGCCCAGGTTCGGTCGTGTATGGATTACTGCTCTCATCTTTGGGATGGATCTGCTAAATACCAACTGGACGCGCTTGGGTCTATCGAGAAGCAGGCCAAGAGACTCATTGGCAACGATGCACTGGTCGAGTCAAAGCTCCAGAGCCTTGAACATCGACGACGAGTTGCAAGTCTATCGGTTTTCTATCGGTTACATTTCGGGGAGTGTGCGATGGAATTACACAATCTAATTCCACCAACCCCGTTCCATCATTGGACTACGAGACAAACGGCGAAGCGCCATCGTTACATGGTGGACATCCCACCCATACGCACAAAACGTTTTGGGAATACCTTCATTGTGCGTACGGCTAAGGAGTGGAATTCCCTGCCGGAGTCTGTTTTTCCCGATAGCTATAACCTAGGAGTCTTTAAGTCAAGAGTGAATAGGTTACTTTTAGGTAAGCGTGCTCCATCTTCGACCACATCATCACTTACCATCGGGTGAGATGGTGGTCAAACGCGAACCTATTTCTAATAAAAAAAATAATAAAAAAACAAGGTTAAATTAATATTGATAAATTGTCAATATTTACTTGGGTCACGTTATTATGTGAATACGACGAACATCAATAGAAAAATATTAAAAACTACACTATTTTTCTTTTGGGTAGTCGTGTAAAAAGTATGATCTTTCATACAATAATCTTACTAGAAAATCATAATTATAAAAGTCCGGGGTATTCGAAATATGAAAAATAATATTTACTTACCAAAGTAAAGATAACTTCAAATGGGTTCAATCCAAGAAAAACAAATCTATAAGTCCGTAGTTGCAAGCCAAAGTCGTCGTTCAAAGAAGATTCCAGAAGTTAGTACACAAGCCAGGGTCAAACCATGTTTTCACAACACAGAAACAAAGATGCGCACTCTATGAACCGAAGTAAATGAGTAAGCTAACTGCGACATGAGCGCGCGCGCAAAAAAACTAGGAACTGACTCATCCAGGATACTCTGTTCTAATTGGATGTAGCATCACGTTGTACGTCACGTATAGATGCCTTAGTTGGCGTTACTATGGCATTTGTGTTAAGATTTAAATAATAGATCTTAATGCTATTAGAAAGAGGTCGAAGTTTAAAATTTTAACTCAAACGCGATGGTAACGTTTTCACTTACACTAAGGCCTCTGAGTATAAAATAAAGTGCCAACTTTATTTTATACTTTTGCTGAGTTATTCTTACTATAATACTCCAAACTAATTGGAAAAGGATAGGCATACTATTGTTTTTATAGTATACCTATCCTTTTCTTGGAGTCGTTGCAGTCTCCACCTCTTCTATCCTTTACTGTTTCTCCGTATTAATATTAAGTAGGTTCATATATAGTGCGTGCCACGAAACATAAGACTTGACCTGTGCTGCCCTTGCTCCTTCCGCCACTTGCTGTCATTGACAACCGTACTTCAGTAGGATAGCGGAGAGGCAAGTCCCATCTTTCTTCGCACGCACGCACATTGACTATTATTAGTAGAATCCCACTTTACGTTTGCTACGTTTTTACTCAAGTTTAGCCACGCCATAGTTTTTTTTTATTTTTATTTTAGAAGGCCGATCACATATTCTATTATAAAGACAGCTAAAGGGTTAAACATTTCTTATTCATATTGATATATTCTTCATCCTACACATTACAATATTTGAAATTCTTAAAAATCCATATCCATATTAATATATACGTGCCAGTTCATTGACCCCAAATCAATCTACCTACTCCAATCACTGCTAATTATACTTACTTAGATTAGATTAATCTAATATTATCTAGACTAGAGTAATACATAAATGCGTTGATGCATGCACATTTGTACTGACTCAGAAGTGGTCTTCAGATCTTAACGTATTCTGAAATTGTTAATTAAGAAAAACCTAAGAACTCCGATAAGTGAGCAACGTTACTTAAGTAACCAAAAAAGATGGATGTAAGTACCTATGCATTTTTAATATAACTATTTAAATATATTAAGGCTTACCCTTAAAAATTATACTACAGCTCAGCTGTAGTTTATTTTAATACTCATTAAAAAAATTCTTATGAACATTTTACAGAAAATTTAAGTTAAGAACCTGATCATCTTTATATACACACATGTTTAAAAAGTTTTAATGAATCAGGTTTATATGAAATATTTTCTCCATGCATTTTTGAAATTGGTGCTTTATCGAACTGACATTTTTGTTCACTTGGTTAGGAATTCCATATTTAAATATAGCCTTGACTGAATAGAGGCTAATTGAAATTAAAATTGTTTATGAAAATAATGATGTAAAAAATATTTATATTAGGGCCCTTAGAACTAAAAGTGTGTAATAATTATTTTCTACTTGAACTAGATTATAATAAACCTGTATCTCAGGTAACTCATTCGAGTGCTGATATAATTTAACTTATGAAATACAAAAGTAAATTATAAAAATAAGTCTAATTCACAACATAAAAACTAGGTCACATTTACTTTGTATTGTACTGTCATGTCAGCCAAGTACGAAATTTAAAGAATGCATCATATTTATGATATTTTTATGTGCGTCATTTTGTAAAGTTAAAAATAAACTTATGAATAAACAATACAAAAAATAGGAACATCAATGATCTCTATCTGTCAAATGTCACTTGAAAAGTATGGTTAGCAAAGAAATCTTATTTGCAAAGAAAACTTATTATGTTTATTTTAGTTTGTTTAATCGAGTCTAATAAATAATTAAATGAAATAATTCAAAGTGATAATTCGTTTATTTTTAAACCATACTTTTTCTTTACTATTTCCAATGTTGGCAATTACCCAGAAGCCATGCCAAAATGATTAAAAAAAAAACTTAAGCAAAGTAAAAGCTGGAGTCTGTTTTTGTTTTTCTACGTAAATAAATTTTATTTTAATGAATTCTTGTTTTGCTCATCCTACCTAATTTTTCGATATGGCAGATATGACGCCACAATATGGCGCTTAGTCAGTCCTATTACCAGTTGAAACGCCTTAACGTTCTTTGTATTTGTAATTAGTGATTCAATTATTTTCACGCCGTTTTATGTATTTTTAAGATAACTGTAAAATATTCGCGACATTTACGAATACAAGCTATTGCAAAAGAAAACACATACAGTCTTATTACAAAAAACTAAATAAACCTTGGTTTAAACCTGTACTATTAAGACCAGGCTTATCTGCAGAACCATAGTTTAAATTAGTTCGTATTACAAAAGTTAAAAAAAAACCATGGACTTCTTAGTACCGTCATTTGAACCATTGTTCAAATATCAACCACAGATTAATACAAATATCATTCGTTCACCATGATGTCATTCTATTGCAACGTTCCGTATGTCCAGAAAAGAAAACGTTTTGATAATACGCTAATGATTAGATAATGTTTAGGAGTGTTAAAAATATTGAAACCTGGTTATTTTGCATTGATATAAACATTATTTAGTTATTTCGTCGATTGCAGTTTTGAGCACATTACTTAATTTCGTATTAATTTCTAAAAACACATCCAAGTACGTGTATCGAAACGTAACATTCTCGCGCGATATATGAAACCATAACATTAAACAAAACCATTGCAAGTTGAACAAAGTTCATTTAGCTTTGGAATTTAAGTCTATTAGATCAAGTGCCTCTTTGTTTAATTAACTTCATAATTTTAATAATTTATTGTGATGGACCAACAAAAAAAAAAACGCGGTCTGAGAATTGCAGTGCCGAGAAAAAAGTAAGCAAACATACATTACTTAGATTAACTTGAAATCCGTCTATAGTTTATTGATTTTAAGCTTACCTACCCAAATTTTAAATATTATAGGATATTACGGGTCTTCCAATAGGCACGTCCGAACTTTGACAGTTAGTAGCGGCCATCTTGTTGAAGCTACATCTGTCAAATTGTTTGTCATTTATTCATTCTGTTTTGCCAAATCATCATGGATAGCTATAGCATTCAACAACACGTGCAAATGATAAAATTGTTTTATCAAAATGAGTGTTCTGTTCGGGCAACGCACCGCGCGCTTTGCTCATTTTACGGTCGCCATAATCGTCCTACCGAGAGGACTATTCGTCGTGTGGTGGATAAATTTGAGTCCACTGGTTCGGTAAATGATCGACCAACACCCGTACGTCAACGAAACGCAAGGTCTGCCGAAAACATCGCCGCTGTCCGTGAGAGTGTGCAGGAGAATCCGAGGCAGTCGATTTCGCGTCGCTCACAAAAACTCGGCCTTTCACAGACTACAACTTGGCAAATTTTGTGTCGTGACTTGGGCCTGCACCCGTATAAAATTCAACTCACCCAGGAATTGAAGGTAAACGACCATAGACAACGACGTGTGTTCGCTGAATGGGCACTGGAGCAGTTAGCAACTGACCGTAATTTTCACAGAAAAATTATCGCCACCGAGATCTTGTGACTTAACCCCGCTAGACTTTTTCTTGTGGGGTTTTCTTAAGTCGCAGGTCTATGCGAATAAACCACAAACCACAGCGGCCCTCAAAGCCAACATAACCTATGCCAACATAATCAGGCTGAATTCGACCTATGGGGTCGAATTCAGCCTGATTTATGCGCAAAAGTCATGGAAAATTGGATATCTCGCATGCGCTCCACCCAGAGAAGCCGTGGCGGACACTTGAATGATGTCATATTTCACACACAATGGCATCACTACATCTTTCAAATAAATAAATAATTTCGATAATATCTCACACACACTTTGTTTTATTTAAATTTAAAGATAGGACACGCTTAATGAAAGACCCTGTACTACGATGGGATTGACTCGAACGCAATTTCTGTTGTGTCGGCGTTGCATTTCCAACAACTCAGCGGCTTCAATATCCTCAATACCAATTAAATCGACCATGTTAATGTTCATTTTAAAGTTAAAACAGCACAACACAATGAAAAATATGATTTAACCTAAAAGAGAAACTTTGAAAGATCCGATTTAGTGATATAAACCATCGTTAAACTAGGGGTCGTCGAGGGCGTTAGACCATGATATAATCTATGGTTTATCGCAAAACGATTTGTAATACCGTTTTTGTTTAGACCATAGTTTAAAGAAGTTTAAACCAGGTTTTTCTAGTTAAACCACTTTTTGTAATAAGACTGGATAAGTTTTTAGTTCCAAAGGTTTATATCTGGAAATGTTCACCTACACAACCATCCCCATGGACGGCCTCGGAGACCCTAGATAACAATGAAGAATTTAAAATGTTCTTGGAGTCACGCAAACCATGTCAAACTTACCGGCAGGTTTTGGTGTGAGTACTAAAACAATTCACTTTAAATAATTTGTAATGTGTAAAACTACACATTAGGTAGGTACATAACAGGCAAAGAATTACAATTTCTAGAAAGAGCTGAGGCAGTCAAAACCGTATTTTAAGGTTTCATTCATTCTGGCTCCCGCTATTTTTCATGAATGAACTATAAACTATAAAGTTCATTATCTTAAAACTTTTTCAACACCTAGTTACTTGACCATGAGTGAAGTCGAGGTCGTTTATGTACTTATGTATATCGATCGCCACAATTAAGTATTCGTTGCTGTAATAGTTTAGTGATACATGTGGCCCTTGGCTGACGCAAGCCGAGTTTTTTAGCAGTATTTGTAGCTGTCAATCTCGAATACACAGATATAAATACATGATCTGTCATCGTATAATATTAATAAAATTTACAAGTGTTTCAAATGTCTGTCTGTGATTTTAAAATAACTGTGTGTACTAAAGTGCTTAACAAACAATTTTTTCTTTACTATGCTGAAACTTAAAAAAAAATCGCCTGCCTGTAATTCTGTTTGTCCGGGCTAATCTCTGGGATGGCTGAACCGATTTCAACAGGACTTTCACTGCAAGATAGACGAGGTTATAAGGAAACATATAGGCTACTATTGAATTCCCTCGGGATCGGGATTTAGGAGGGAAAACTCTGCCACGCGTTCGTAGTCTCAGATGGCATATTAATAGGTGAAGCAAATACTTTTCATTCCTTTTTACGAAAATTACGTGCTCGGAGGAGTATGAAACTTGGCACAGTTAAAGTTTATATGGAGAAGGAAAGGATGACATTCTTTATTTTCTGGTGTAATTTCTACCACTGGGTGAGTCGAGAAGAGAGAAGCTCGTTGCTAAATAAGTGTCAGACTTCTACTGACTAAAAACCCACCCTTTTCCTTCAGCTGCCCTTAACTTCCGGGGCCGCGGTAACCCGTTAAAACATTCCCGTAACCCGGCAGGTAATGGCCCTATGAGGCCCCGTCACTGGTGCTGACAGCTCTTTGAGGCGCGCGCGGAACACGACGCGCCGCCGACCCGGGAAGCTGTTGGTCCTGGCTTTCATTTGCCAGCCGTTACAAGGTAGTCAGAAACCAGACGATCTGAAACTGATCTTGCCAAGGGGTAGTGTGCTACCTAGCGACTGGCTTATGGAAGCCAGATAGGCAGTCGCTAAAAACTTTTAAAAAATAAAACCGACTTCCATATCAAAACACTACAAAGCCAAAAATAATATTAATTTCGGTAGTCGGTGTTATTGGTTTTGTATTTTCTTTTTTTTTCACACCGCCTTCCGAAATTAATATTATTTTTGGCTTTGTAGTGTTTTGATATGGAAGTCAGTTTTATTTTTTGCAAAAATGTTTTTATTTTCGTGCTTTTTAGTGGGTCAGTGTATTTTCCAAATCGGTTCGTAAATGACGGAGTTATGCGCGAACAAAAAACGCAATGCAGAGTAAGCGAAAAGATCATCAAAGTAAATATTTTTTTTTTAGACTTTTGTTGATTTTTCAGAAACGGCTTGTCCGATTTCGATAAAATTTTCATGGGACCATTTGGGAAGTATACCCTTTCTAACAAGAATTTTTCAAATCGATTAGCAAGCGACGGAGTTATGCGCGGACAAACATAAAATAAAAAAAATACAAACATCCGAATTGAGAACCTCCTCCTTTTTTAGAAGTCGGTTAAAAACACTAGTACTTAGCCCTAATGAGGCTAAGTATTAGACTGGAAGCCAACCCAACATAGTTGGAAAACAGATGATGATAATTTCGATCACTGGGTGACCAATACCTATAAATTATTAAGTATCTAACCTAAAACTATTTTAACAAAGCTTTCCCTTCGTGTAGGTTGACCTTGGTGATAGGGTTGTTCTATTATGTTATTAACAGAACTACTTTCGTTGTGTTAGGCGGTTATTTTGGTTTTTGTTATTAGTGTGGATGTCAATATTTTAGGAAAAAGCAGCCCAGTGGCTTAGTTTTTACGGGCCTGATTTAACGGGGTGTTTGTAGGTCGTGAGTTCGAGTCACTACTGCTTTCATAACGGGTAAAGGAAAAGGTCGTAAGGAAACCGGCTTGCCCGGCGCCCTCCTAGCCATAAAATTGTTAAAATTTGTCCATAAAATAACGCTTGAGTCATTTGGTACATTTAATAGAAAAAACCTTTTTTCGAGGGCATAATCATCAAATGACTTTTTCCGCTCTAAGTAGAGCAAAAGAGAGTGTCAGACTTCTACTGACTACAAACCCCATTATATTCCTTTAGTTGCCCTTGAGCCTATTATCTACCAATTGCAGCGACTACACACTGTTGCCAACACAAATAAAAATATCCTTAAACCACGGCATTTTCTTACAGATGCCACCAAACTTAACGGAGAATCTCCTGCCGGAGATGACTCCTCGGAAGCTGGAGAAGGCTAAGTCTTTGGAGTCATGTGCCAGTTCCAGTGCTCCAGAGTGCAGCTGCGACGAAGCTAGCTACGGTATAGGTTACTATAAATGCACTGTCTATTCTTTTTCACATAGTCGTAAGCTTTCCTTATATCCATTTATGCTTTTTTGTAACTATGTACAAGCAACCAATAGCTTAATGGCTAAGGTGTCAGCCTTGTGATCGAGAGGCCGCGGGTTCGAACCCCACCCTTAACACTATTAACTATTTTTAATTATTTATTTATTTGACACACACAAGCTTTTGAGAAAAGAGAGATACAAAAGAAGAAGAAAGCAAACAATATACAGGAGAATTACCCTTGGGCCCCAAACTAGGAACAGCCTAGATTACAGTTCAGTGCGAACAGCGCAGTTTGACTTTTGACACAACATGATAAATTGAATTTGGAAAATAAATTTGGAAAAAAAAAATACCTAACTAAAAAAAACAAATAAAATAACAAATTCATAAAAACATATTATAATTATCGTCCATACACAAGCATATTTAGCTTAGTTACTGTTGTAGGGGTTAACAAGATTGCTAGTAATGTGTATTCTATCAAAATTGCTAGTTTTCTTTTTAAGTAAAAGACTAAATAATTTTCAATTTTCCACTAATATTTTATTCGGCTTTTATTATTAAGTACGTATAATGACTTCCTTTTTAGGTGTTATCTATTATCATCAAGTCACGTTCTTCCAACTAAAGAAGAAACTCCTTATAGTAAAATTAAATAGGTACTGAGTTACTTTCAAGCGTATCTAAAAATAGAGATTCTAAAAATTTGGATTGTGCTCTAAACTTTCTTGAGGAAAATTATTTTTATATAATTATGTACATATAACTGTAAGTAGATAATCACGCAATCCGCATTTAACATATCACGCACGTACAATCATGTAGGTTCCATAGTTTATAAAGTACTAGCTTTTGCCCGCGACTTCGTACGCGTGGGAGGATTTTCCCGCGTAAATACCGATCCCGTGGGAATTTCGGGATAAAAAGAAGCCTATGTGTTATTCCAGAATGTCAACTATCTACTTATCAAATTTCATTCAGATCCGTTCAGTAGTTTTTGCGTGAAAGAGTAACAAACATCCATCCATCCTCACAAACTTTAGCATTTATAATATTAGTATTAGTATTAGTAAGAAGTAAGATGAAAGCACCGAATATTACATACTCTGCCGATAAGTTAGACTGAAGGACTAATTTGAAGTTAGTTGAAAAATATATTCTCACATGTGTGGTAGAATACCCACATAAAAAAAAAAAAAACTAAAAATTAACAGTTTTCGGCTTTCTTGTACCAGTAGCTTTAAGGCTTCTTGTCAAATTTCATAGAGCTTGGTCATTGGGAAGTACTGTATTAATACTGTCACACGTTTCTGAGATGAGTATTAACTTTTTTTGGTGGTAATATCATCAAATGAAGCTCCTTCCAAAGGAGGCTCTGAGTGGAGCGGAAGGGAGTAAAGGGAGTATCTGACTTTTATTGACTAAAAATCCACCTGTTCCTTCGATTGCCCTTGAGTTTCGAGGTCGCGGTAACTCAAGGGCAATTAATCAATCAATTAATCAATTTCTTATTCAAGAACATTCCTTCAACCCCAGTGAGTGACGTACCTACCACTAAAAACGCGATTTCGTTAATTGACTGTTTTTTTTTCTGATAGGAGATGCAGTATTCTCCTGTTTCATAGTTGCTCCCCACGTGGTGAGCGTGTGGCGAGGGACGTGGGGTTTGATGGAGCTGAGGCCGCAACTGTTCCCCTACGCTCAGATATACCTACTGGGCATCGTCATACATATCAGTTTTGCGATCGTCAGGTTAGTGTCTCTAAATCCTATTTCTGAATTCCAAAATTCAAAGCGTAAGCGTACTCCATCTTCGACCACATCATCACTTACTTGAGGTGAGATGCTGGTCAAACGCGATCCTATTATTATCAATTTAAAAAATAAACTTAAACCGGGTGTATGCCACGAAATTTGTTTGCCATAAAAAGTCTTTGCAAAGTATCATGCAAAAACATATATTATACACATCAGTGTAAAACGAAATCTAATTAATAAAAATGATGTACAAAAGTAAAGTTACTTTACCTAATCTAACGATAAGTGATTTATCAAGTTTTCAGTTTTCTTTTATTCACCTTTTATTTTTCGTTTACCAATGACAGTGTAATTATATGTACATCTCTGGTTTTTCAACAACATTTCTAAAGCTCTACATATAATACGCTATATAACAATACAATAGTATAATTTAGTTATCTTGTTTTACCACTTTTTTTTGTATTAGAGCATAATTTTTATTGTTGGAAAAATATAAACATTATTTATTATAATCTCGTGTGAACTATGCTAATGAAGAGTTATTTTTGGTATTAATTAATTATACATTGACGTACAACACCGGGTGGACTTGTAAAATGTGTGCATTACTGTGTATTGATTTAAATATGACACGCAACTTGTATTCTCGTTCAAGGTTACAAGAAAACTATGTAACTAGAGTGAATGCACCGAGCGTGCCGTCGTAATAGGATTTATAACACAAAGGTTGCATCAAAGAAAAGATACTCTGTTGCATGAATATCGACACTACTTTTATTTATAAGTTTTTAAGCTACCATGGTCACTAACAGTATCATTAGATCTTAAAACGGGATATTTACCATGTGTATTTATTGTTTTGAGTTTCCGATATTTCGGCACTGTTGCAAGCGCCATGATCATGGATGAACTGAAGTAATTGCGGGTAGAAGTTTATGAGCAGACAAAACAGTCTACCCTCTCACCCTCTCTCTCTACCCCTACTCACCGTGTCAGTCGACACGGTGAGTTTTGTATGTCGGGAACAGAATCGAGTGTTTAGTGATACATGTGACAGTGGTAGCGGTGTCGCTAACAGAAAACGAACGAGAAAGAGGGTAGACCGATTTGTCTACTCATAAACTTCCACCCGCAATTACTTCAGTTCATCCGTGATCATCATGGCGCTTGCAACAGTGCCAAAATATCGGAAACTCAAAACAATAAATACACATGGTAAATATCCCGTTTTAAGTTCTAATGATACTTTTATTTACTCTATGTTTTATTGTAATACATCGGAACTCCTGTGGTTTGAACGTTTTGCTCACTGTTTTATTTTATTTTGATAAGTATAAATGGTTTATTTACATCTCTGCGCAACATCTCAACGAGAAACTTGTGGCTAGATAATACCTACGAACCGCACGGTTCGATCTAAGGTTAAGCAACACTTACTGAAATCAGTCTGTGTATGGGCAACCATCTCAACATATTGAGATTCATTCCCGCCCCGGAAAGCATGCTAAGCTGTTGGTCCTGGCTTGTATTTGTATATTATTTACAATAGTTCCGGGTATTCAGAAGTCAGACAATCTGTCCCAGTTACTTTTTTTCTGGGTGGGTAAATTATCGAATTAGTTCTTCCGCTCTGGGTTAAGCGGAAGGGTGTGTCAGACTTCTACTGACTAAAAACCCACCCTGTTCCTTCGGCTGCCCGCGGTATCTCGACAGAACTTTCCCGCAAACCCCGGCAGGCAATGGCCCTATGCGGCCCCGTCATTGGTATTGACAGCTCTTTGAGGCGTGCGTGGAACACGACGCGCCGCCGACCCGGTGTCCCAGTTACTTGCCTATGGGTTGTGCTACCCAGCTACTGACAGAATCACAGTCGCTCCAAGTGAATAATCAAGCGTCAATAGCCTAATGGATAACGTGTCGGACTTGTGATCGAGAGGTCGCAGGTTCGAATCCCACCCATTACACTATTGCCGTGAACCCACTCCATAGACAAGCATATTTAGCTCAGTTGGATGGGTTAACAGGATTGCTAATAATGTGATTTCTACCCACATTGCTAGTAATCTTAAAATAAAAACTTTTTACCAAAAAATTAAACCGACTCCCAAAAAACACTGCAAAGTGAAAAATAACTTTAATTTCGGTAGTCGGTGTCTTTAGTTTTGTATTTTCGTTTTTGGCACCGACTTCCGAAATTAAAGTTATTTTTCACTTTGCAGTGTTTTTTGGGAGTCGGTTTAATTTTTTGGTAAAAAGTTTTTATTTCACTCTTTTTAGTTGGTCTATTTTTAATTTACCTAGTTACAAGAGCCTAATTATCAACTACTTATAACCTTTCACAAAATATTGCTTTTCCCAATGCTGGGCCGTTAATTGTTGAGGAGTTCTCCTGGTACTTCACCATCAGCTCTACATTACCATATGCATTGTGACGAGCATAAAGTGCGTAACATCCATATTCAAGTAATCGAATCGCAATCCACTCAATACTTATTATTGAGTAGTTTCGGCGGCCATCTGTGGTCTTCATCATCAGTTCCACTTCCTCAAATGGTACTTTTAGAGAGCAACTGCACAAGTTACTATAATAAATACCCAAAACGTCATAGGTGTGCCTATAATATTTGAAGAGTTCCCTCGATTTCTCCAGGATCCCATCATCAGATCCTGACGTTTATGAAAATGGGACCAATATCGAAGTATACCCTTTCAATCAAAAAAAGAATTTTCCAAATCGGTCCAGCCGTCTCCGAGTAATCGATGATCATACATTAAAAAAAAAAAAAAAAAAAAAAAAATATGCGCGTCGAATTGATAACCTCCTCTTTTTGTCGTCGGTTGAAAAAAGGAAAATAATAGAACTCTACTGCATTCGGTTAGACTGGAAGCCGAACCCAGAGCCGGATTAACCTTGTCAGAGGCCCTAAGGCAATGGCATTCTCGGGGCCCCTTTTTTTACTTTGACTGACCAAATCGTGTGTGAACTGAGGAAACGCACATTAAGGGCTATGGTTTTTAATATATTTGTTTACTTATTCCCAGATTTGTTCTAAAATTGTTTTAACTCTACTACTAAACTAACGATTTGTATTTTGTGAGATAACAGTGAGGTCCCTAAGTTCACACGCACATCAAATTCTCGTTCGAAGAAACATGATTTCTTGTTGCGTGCACTGGGCCTGGGCCCCTAGTTGATGCGGGGCCCCTAGGCAGTTGCCTACTCCGCCTAATGGTTAATCCGGCCCTGGCCGACCCCAATATAATTAGGAAAAGGCTAACCAGATGATGATATCTTTGGGTACAGCAAACTCAAATCCAACCCTAAATCGATTTGGTAATACTGAATATAACGTTGAAGATATGTACATTATCTTTGCTGTATTCTTATATGAAACTGTAACAAATAACATGCAAAGCAAACAATCTGTAGATTAAATAACGTTAACTTACTTAACATAAAAAGTTAATTATTTATCAGACTCTATTTAAATGAAACCGAAAAAGTTCAAATCACTATCGTCATCGTCATCGTCTTCATTTGCACTCAATTATTTGAAGCGCCTGTGGAAAAGTAAATAGGAATCTATTTGAAATCAGTACCTACGCTTCGTTGCTATGCTTATGAAACAGTGTCGAAAGTCAATGTAAAAAGTCTGAGAAGTAATTATAATTTACTTGGTAGGTACATACATCACCTACGAAATAAATTGAATAGATTCTTGTATGGTTTTCTGTCTACCGCATAAATATTGCCAAATATGCTAACTTCAGTGGTAACTACATTTTCGAGTGGTTTGCATTTGAAACTTTCGGATCTCTTGTGCTCATAGCCTTTTTCAAAGAAATTTCGAAAAGGCTTGTTGATAATTCCAATGAATCAAAGTCTGGCTATGTTTTTGGCCAAAGGCTAAGCTATACGTGTAACGTAGAAATGTCGCCAGTCTTAGGGGTACGTTACCAACCGACAGTGTTGACGAATGTTGTGTGTGTGACGAATATTTTGTAGCTTTATTACAGTTTAGATTAGACTAGCTGTGCCCGCCACTTTATTAAGGAGATTTTCCCACATAAATTCCGATACCGTGGAAATTCTGGGATAAAAATGAATGCCTATGTGTTATTCCATAGTTTCAGCCTTTTTTTGCTATCGAGGGGAAACCTTCAAAATGCGCCTGGACTTTTGGGGAAAGACCGGGTAGGGTGGGATTTCTACCACACTGAAACCGGTGATCACCATCAGCACATAGAACCCTTTCTATGTTGGGACCCTTCCCAGTATGGTTTCGGCCTACTTGCCGAATTTAATTCAGATCCGTTTAGTAGTTTATATGGGAAAGGGTAACAAACATCCACCCATCCATCCATCCTCACAAACTTTCGCATTTATTTAAGATAGTTTGTCATATAATAATATGTACATTTTCTTTCACTTTAATAAAGACACGTAAGTAACTCGTTTCAGTGCAGACGCTCGGTACAATGAATTAAGAGAATTGAAAATTCATTTAAATTTTCCTGACCTAGAAATCTGACCCTGAAACTCAAGTCTTCGGTAGCCCTTATAACCTCCAACGCACAAACTTTTCAGCTTTATAATATTATTATAGACTTAACAATAATTCTTATCATCTCCAGGACAAGACTGCTATCTCGTTCAGCAGGAGCCTGGAGTAACCCTGAAGGTGGGTTTGTTTCCTGGGTACGGGAGAGGATCCTCTCTCGAGTGTACACCTACATCTTTATCCTGAGCAACATCATGCACTGGCGTGGTGGCTGGGGCCTACTGGATATGTCTGTGAATGCTATACTGCCTGATTTGAACGATCCTCACAGGTCAGTAGGAGTTTTTGAGCTTGTGAAGAAAAATACTAGTTAATTTTCACCGCATTAATTAGTTTAAAAAAAAGTAAGCCGTAATGAAAAAACACGTCTAAGACCATCGTCGGAAAATATACTTTCTAAAAAAACCGCATCCAAATCGGTTCACCCTTTAGGAGCTATGGTTGTATAAGCAGCCACACATAGCGGCCAAACTTATAACACCCTTTTTTGCGTCAGAGGTTACATAGAGGCAAACGGTAACTTTATATAATAATATGTTGATATAGATATAGGACATACCTTTTTATACCTACACAATAAAAACGAAGAAAATGTTGATTAGACGATATTGGGTTGTATATGTTGTAAGGACTGAGCGGATCATACATTTGTCTAATTTCATAAATTACCTCGTAATTAGCCTGACCAAACCGAACTGAACGCGCTCCACCGTCGGCTAGCTTCGGGAGCAATCGTGTCCCATGTTTCTGGTATGGTGAAAACATAGAAGGCTTTCAGACAGCCCTATCTTTCGTAGGTCTCTTAATCTAAGTGGTGTTAGAAGCAGCTCGTGGCTAACTGGGAAGTTCGAAGCTAAATTCTTCCATGCTTCGCAAAGCACGTTAAGCCTAGGGTTGAACATATTTAGGAAAAAAAGTTATTTAAAAAGTCTAAAAAACCGGACTGCTCAACTGAAATGCTAGAAACAAGCAGATTTTTAGTATAAAAAGTGACAAGCAGGCGGGACCCAATTGAACATTTTTTTTAATGGGATGGGTCCGCCTACCTTTTTGAAATCCTTGTGTTAAGCTCTTTAATTTGATACCCATATTGTAATATTCGAAAATATTTTTTTTTTTCACAATGTGTAAGGGCTTCGCACAGCCGCCATGTTTAATTTTTTCAAATGTCACCTATCTAAGAATACTTGGGCTGCTAAGACAAATCTAACGATACCTCAATTGTGTGAATCCGTTCAGCGGTTCTGGAGATATGAGGTAATAAAGAATATTACAAACGTACATACAAGATACGCGTGAAAAACATAACCCTTCCTTTGCAGTCGGGTAAAAAGGCTAAGCAGGTACATTATGATGGGGTGTGATACGTGATTTCGAAAATGAAGCACCGAAGAACACGTCCCCGTAAGTTCACATTCACGAAACACTTAAAAACGAATGCACGCTACCACGAAATACCTAACGCCGTAGCCATGGGATCTCGAATAACTAAATCTCTAATCTCACCTATTCGAAACACTTAACAACGAATGCACACAACCAAGAAAAACTGAACACCGTAGCCATGCAATATCGAATAACTAAATCTCGAAAAGTCTTCGTAAAATGTCTTTATTAATTTAATAATCAAAAATTGCGTTTGCTATTTTAAACGATAAAAGAACTTATATTACCCATATCCCCTCATATTTCCCATAAGGAAAATAATGAATAATTATTTGGTTGATTGACACATAATATGACATGATATTTTTTATTTTTCTCAAAAATTAATGTTTGAATAATGAATATCGTTTAAAATAACAAAAGCATTGTATGTTATTCGAGATCCCATGGCTACGGCGTTAGATTTTTCGTGGTAGCGTGCATTCGTTGTTGTGTTTCGTATTCGTGAACTTACGGGGACGTGTTCTTCGGTGCTTCATTTTCGAAATCACGTATCACACCCATTATGATGGTAGGTGTGGGGAATGGTTTCTGCTTCATGTTCTAAAAGCTTTTTAATTACCTCTATTTTCAGGCCAGTGTTGATTGGTGCCATAACGTTAACCTTCTACATCGCGATCACGATCCTGCGTTCTTCTCGCAATCTGCTCGCTTCGCCATACTTTCTAGTCACCGATGGAAAGGAGCCCACCTATATATTCACTACAAGATTTCAGATTTCTGTAAGTATTCTTTTGTAAATCTAACTGTTATGGCTCTTTCTCTCTTACAGAAAGGAGGTTTGGTAGGGTATCTCCCTATCTAATGAAGACTATAAATAAAATTTAAAATAACGTGTCTAATAAAAACTTTTTACCAAAAAATTAAACCGTCTCCCAAAAAACACTGCAAAGTGAAAAATAACTTTAATTTTGGTAGTCGGTGTCTTTAGTTTTGTTTTTTCGTTTTTGGCACCGACTTCCGAAATTAAAGTTATTTTTCACTTTGCAGTGTTTTTTGGGAGTCGGTTTAATTTTTTGGTAAAAAGTTTTTATTTCACTCCTTTTAGTTGGATGATTTTTAATTTACCTAGTTACAAGAGCCTAAATGTCAACTACTTATAACCTTTTACAAAATATTGCTTTTCCCAATGCTGGGCCGTTAATTGTTGAGGAGTTCTCCTGGTACTTCACCATCAGCTCTACATCACCATATGCATTGTGACGAGCATAAAGTGCTTAACATCCATATTCAAGTAATCGAATCGCAATCCACTCAATACTTATTATTGAGTAGTTTCGGCGGCCATCTGTGGTCTTCATCATCAGTTCCACTTCCCCAAATGATACTTTTTGAGAGCAACTGCACAAGTTACTATAAGAAATACCCAAAACGCCATAGGTGTGCCTATAATATTTGAAGAGTTCCCTCGATTTCTCCAGGATCCCATCATCAGATCCTGACTTTGGTGATAATGGTACCAATTTAGAAGTATACCCATTCGAACAAAAAAAGAATTTTCCAAATCGGTTCAGCCGTCTTCGAGTACTCGATGATCATACATAAAAAAAAAAATATATACGCATCGAATTGATAACCTCCTCTTTTTGTCGTCGGTTGAAAATTCATACACATCGTTGTCTACTGGTAATGTGTCGTAAAGACTGACTGCATTGCCAGGTAGTACGTTTGATTCAAGTTTGTTATACTAGTAATATTTCTTACTTGTGAATTTGTGTTATTTTGATGTAAAATTCATTGTCCGAAGGCGAGTCATATCAAACAAAAGGTTCTTATGGTTTTCAGAAGTTTTTAGAGGGGCAAGCCCACATTCTTTTCCGTTTCCCCGAGCCATAGCAAACTATATGCCCTGTGAGTACCTACCTACATACTTCTTTATTGATTAGTCCGTTATTGAATGTACTGTTACGACTTTACGAATACAAAATAATAGTGCTGATTTCTAGTTGCAATGTGCAAAAGAACGTCAAATATCTTATACTAGTACTCACGCGAGGCTTCGCTCCCGTGGATTCTATCACGGTAAAAACATAACTCTCCTTTTTTGCAGTCGCATAAAAAGTAGCCTATAACCTTCCTCAAGCTTCAAGCTACTTCCATACCAAATTTCATCCAAATCCACCCTGTACTTTCGAAGATTAGCGCGTTCAAGCAAACAAACAAACAAACTTTCCGCTTTATAGTATTAGTATAGATATATAGTATAAATATAGATATCGTCGTGACACCTAAGTAGATAGTATGATATATATGGTGCTATCTATTAATAAATAAACAACCCTCAAAATCAAAAAGTCAAATTAAAGTGAGTTAGTAATATATTTTTAGTTTTAAAAGAAAACACTATTTAAAATTACCATATTAACGTAAGCAATCTTACAAACGTTAAAAAGCGATAGCATGGATTTTTGTATGTTTGTGTTTCAATCCCGAAAAAATTTCTTTAGATATTTGAACGAAACTTGGCATCCATATAGTTTACAACCTGGAACAAAATATTTTCACACAATACAACAGTTCACACTTTTTATCGCGAAAACTAATTGCGAATTTACCATACAAACGAAGTCACGGGGAACTAATTAAAGTTAGGAATTAGAGACTCAACAAATCGAAGGTTAGGTGTCTTGTATTTATAGTGAGGATCGCCCGGAGGACACGGTGGAGGTCTGCCCCGCTTGGGCAGAGTACCGCCGTGTCCTCGTGGAGGCGATTGGCAGCGGCGACCTCTTGCGTCCGTCCCTGGTTCAGACCATGGTACGGGGCGAGCAGGAATGGGATGCGGTCGCTTCAATCTGCGAATTTGTCATGCACTGAGAGAAATTTACGTAGCCGCATTACGTCATTTATGTAGCAAAACGATACAGAATGTCGATTGTAGCCGGAACCATGTCGCGTACGTAGCTATGCATAAGTAGCCGGCACCATAATCTAAGTACCTTACGCACTAAGTAGGTAGAATCGATAACATTTTGTAAATATTGCAACTACTTAAAATACGTAACTATCAACTGCTCATTGGTAATAAAGATAAAATACGTATGTAACAACATTATAAGTACATTTCTGCAATGCCATTATGGAACATGGCCCGGCTTAAAAACACGTTTATAAGATTCACCGTTAATAGATAAACGGGACAATTATTACATATATGCTACAATCGTAGTAAGTAGTAAATTGCATACACATTACAAAATCGGGTCATTTTCGTAGCATTTTCTTCTCAGTGTGCTAGCGAAGGAGGAGGCTGAACGCGTGAGGGAAAGACAACGCTCTTCCTCACGCCTCAGCCACCGCGGGAGACGCCCCGGGCGTCGGGGATCGCGAGCCGATCTCCGGCCACCGTAGGCGTGGGCTTTCCATCCCGCCTGGTAAGGACCAGGCCCGGGTCGAAAGAGCAGTTGGCAACACTGACGGGGCCCGATATGGCCATTGCCTGCTGGGGCTGCGGAAATGTTTTAACGAGATACCGCGGTCCCCAATGGCAACTGAAGGAACAGGGTGGGCTTTATTCAGTAGGAGACTGACACTCCCTTCTACTCCAGCCACAGCGGGAGAAGTCATTTCATGATTCTTCAATCGCAAAAAAAGACCTATGACAGCTGCATTATGGGAACATTGCTAAAATCAAAAAGAGTTTCTTGCCGGTTCTCTATATGAAACGACCAATTTGAACCATTCACTAGTTTCTGACGGTTTATATGTGCCCATCTGGTAGGCCTATGTGAAATATTATATTTTTGATTTGTTTTGTAAGGCCCTAACACTCCACCATTAACAGAGATCAACGTTCAATGGCGGTGTAGTTACATAGCATAACAGTTATGTCCGAATCAGCTAGGAAGTACGTAGTTACTGCCCTACTGATCGTGATTCGTTGGGCGATTGTCTTATTACCTTCACGGTCACTCTTACGGAGATCGCGAGGACATTGATAAACTGTTAGGTCCTCGGATTATACATTACAACACCTATGTTACATTATACGTGCGGCAACATTTCACAATACATATATGGATACAAATAATAAAACTAGTGACAGTGACTGATTCTGATACAATTTTAAGAACTAAAATTTTTTTTGGGGTTACCACTCTAGATAGAGCGGAAAGAAAGAGGACCTTGCAGCAAAAGGGAGGCAAGTCCAAATTTAAAAAATGTCAGGTATTAAGAAAAAAGGGTTTTAAAAATGATTGGTTACACTAATGTCCAACAGTTATATGGTACAATATAATTTAAAAAAAAATTAAGGTAAATAAATAAGTATTTGAATTTACTACGATTTTTTAGGGTTCCGTAGTCAACAAGGAACCCTTATAGTTTCGCCATGTCCGTCTGTCTGTCCGTCTGTCCGCGGTTTAGCTCAAAAACCATTGGTACTAGAAAGTTGTAATTTGGCATGAGTATACACGTTAATGATGCCAAAATAGTGGTAAAATAAAATTTTGAAAAAAACAATTATTTAGGGTAAAGGCATACTTAGTGGGAAACATCATAACATCCCCTACATGTAAAGTGGGATGATAATCTTTTTTTTTCATCCTTCCCATAGTGTGAGATATTGTTGGATAGGTCTTTTAAAAATATTAGGGGTTTAGGAAGATCGTTTTTTGATTAAGCAAACCGTTCGTGACTTATCAAGCTTTAAAGTACCAATTTTCGTTAGAGTCAAGTGTCCCCCCCCCTCTATCAACTAAATGGTTGTAGTTAGAAATTCAAATGATACGGCAGTAGTACCTGTATATAACGAAGTTTAAAGGAAAACTATCCCACATATGTGGGCTTTACAAGTTTACGAGTAATAGTCGACCAATTATATTTGACTCGAAAATTTCGAACAACTCCATAGAAATGTCAATAGATGGCGCTAAGCGTCAGTTGTATCGCGCTAGTTTCATATTTAAATAAGTTTTATAAAAAAATAGTTTTTAACAAAAAAAACCGACTTCCAAAAAACCACTAGGTACAATGTGAAAAATAACTTTAATTTCAGAAGATGGTGTCTTTGGATCTGTATTTTAGTTTTTTGCCACCGACTTCCGAAATTAAAGTTATTTTTCACATTGTAGTGTTTTTTGGAGGTCAGTTTTTTTTTTTGTTAAAAAGTTTTTTTTCTCACTTTTTAGTGGGTCTGTTTATAATTTATCTAAGTTACAATAGCCTAATGTCAACTTGATTATCGTCTTTTACAAAATATTGCTTTTCCCGATGCAGGGGCGTTAATTGTTGAGGAGTTCTCCTGGTATTTCACCATCAGCTCCATTTCACCATTCGCATTGTGACGACCATAAATTGCTTAGCAACCATTTTAAAGTAATCGAATCGCAACCCGTGAAATACTTATTATTCAGTAGATCCGGTGCCCATCTGTGATCTTCTTCATCAGTTCCGCTTCACCAAATGGTGCTTTCTGAGAGCAAATGCACAAGTTACTATAAAAAAATTCCAAAATCGCTATACTATTGCCTTTAAAATTTGAGGGTTTCCCTCGATTTCCATGGGATCCTTCATCAAATTCTAATTTGATGACAATGGTCCTACCTCAAGAGCATACCATTTCAACCGAAAAAATAATTTTCAAAATCGATCCACAATTGACGGAGAACTTTCCGTGCAAAATTATCGAATCAGGTGAGGATTTGTATTGGAAGTAAATTAGTTAGGTAGTCAAGTTTGGCTTTTAGTTAGAGCATGGTACGAAATGATCAGTCAGCGAATACGACACGCACTTGGCTTGTTATAAAAACTACGGAACCCTACACTGCGCGTGGCCCGACACGCACTTGATCGGTTTTTTATTAAAGTTTGGAACTGCCTCCGTTTTGCACCTAAATAAAAAAAAAATTACCCTATTTTGTATTTTATATAATAAAAGACATCAATATTAATATTTTTTTAGTTCAACCACTATTAATCAGCACGTGAAATATTAAACAATCAAAAGAAAAACAAAAACGAGCGAGTGTTTAACAAAAATTACTAATTTAAAGATCAACTTCAGCTTGATCATCGTCGTCTTCACTAGAAATGTCATCTGCCGCTCCAACAGCTTCAATTTTAAGGACCCTGTAGTAATCATCGTTGTCTTCATTAGTTTGGTTTTGAAATATTAACAAACAAAGATCGCCTCCATCATCACTTGAACTTGAATCGTAGTCAGGAGGCTGGTAAAGATCATAAGATCCACTGCTAAACGGTTCACAGTCACACATTTTATGCACTTGACGCGGGTATTCAATGTAAACAACTATTAAATTTATTTCGGTCCGTGCTGCCTTCTTGTACGAAACGGAATAGGGTGGCAGATCCAAATTTTGTTAGAGCGCGCTTGTTTTACGTCGGATCTGCTTCGTTCATACATCAAACGATAGCCCTATTTTTTGTTAAAACTGATGGTGAAAAAAACAGTAACTGCAAAAATTTGGATCTGCCCCCCTTTTGCTGCAAGGTCAAAACATTTATTCGTTACAAACAGGTTTTTTCCCTCATCATGTCCACACCGAAAGGGTTACCATCTCAGCATTTGCTGGGCGCAAGACACCCAACACTGGTTTTCAGTTGGCAGGGAGTAATAAACTTCTACTTACTAATCACCTACCTTGTTCCTTCAGTTGCCCTTTCGTTCTGGGGCCGTGGTGTCTCCTTTGAACATTTTCGCAATCCCGGTAGGCTATGGCCCTATCGGCCCCAGACATAAGTGCTGACTGCTCTTTAAGATGCACGTTGAACACGATGCGCCGTGGTATCTGCAACTTTCATTGGCATAACATTTTAAACCAAGGCGGGTTTTCCTTTTACCCGCGTGCTCTGAAAAGATAGCACTTTATCGATAGATTCATTAAAACGTGGAGCAAAAATTTTGTTATTTCTTTTAATGAGAACCACGCGGAGGGAGGAGTATGGAATTTGGCACAGTTAAATTATACAGAGTTGATACGACAGAGGGGCATAAATTACACTACGTATACTATACGTGTTTAGTGTTAATTTGATACAGTTAAAAAATAAAAAGAGCCAAAAAATTTTTTTTTCAAACAAACTACAAATCAGAGTAAAATGCAACCACCGTTTGTAAATAAATGTAACTGACCTTAAATACCTAGGTAAAAAAGTGGCAACGTAGCGCGGCGTGTGTTATCTTTTGTCTTGGTCAGATTTATCGCTTTAAGGTGCATCTCATCAAAATCATTTGCGACTAAACTACTTCTCCTATTTAATTGATTTTTGGTACAAAGCTTGAAAATTATGCCTAGTATACGCAGTTTAAACGAAAGCCCTTTGTCGTATCAATTCTGTATAGACAAGGAAGTGCAGAAAATTGATATTTTTTCAAATAACATTGAAACCTTTAATTCAAATCGTCAATGGCCTAATGGCTAAGCTTCGGACTTGTGATCGAGAGGTCGCGGGTTCTAACCCCTCCATTACACTATTGCCGTGAATCCACTCCAGACACAAGCATATTTAGCTTAGTTGGAGGGGTTAACAGGATTGCTACTAGTAATGGGAATTCTACCCACATTACTAGTAATCTTTAAAAAAAACTGGATCTATGGTCAAATTTCGACAACTGAGCGACCCCAACTTGGTGGCAGTTATAGATAGATATAATGCCTAATAGTCCTTCTTTATTTCAGACAACAAGATCCACAATAATAAAAACTTACAATTCTAAATGTTAGTAACATATTTAACTTACATACTATGTTAGTACTTATATACTATTACAGAAAACACTTACAATTATAGAAGTTAGTTCGTACAGAAAATTTACTTACAAACTACGTTAGTACTCGTATTGTATAACTGACAGGGTGCTCTCTATGAGATGCTTGATGATGGAGCTTTCATCATGCCTGTCAGCTATAACTATCAGAAGGCTATTGCGACTGTCCTTCAATCTGGCCAGAAGAGACGTATTCTTTTTGCGTATTACAGCTGCAAAGCTGTCTATTCTGGCTTGTGCAAACATTGCTGATGCACTGCAATATCGCAACAGCGCCCTGAGAAGCATTATGAATGTAATTAAAGTTCAGTTCTGGTAATAACATAATGAGACCAGTGTTCTTTCAACTCTACTGGGACTGGCAAGCTTTAACCAGGTTCAGAGAAATAGTAATGTATTTTGACACTAGTTTTTGACCGCGTGTTCGTGTGCGTGGAAGGAAGCTGGGGACGAAGATCTTGTAGAGTACGTTTCTGCATTATTTAACGATACCTAATTGTGTATACTGAAAATACACTTTAAAGCCAATGTTTTGCTATAGGCCGTTAGATATCAAAAGATAATTTCACCGGAGGAAGCCAAACTCTGTGTAGAGTTTAGCTTCTTCTGGTGAAATTATCTTAATCGAAAGGTCAGTTGCCATAATGAATATATATATATCGTAAACAAATTAGGTGTCAGCATGATCGATGACTTGAATTTACGATAGTTACCTACACTACGCAATTTGTGTGGCAACCAAGCTAATCATGGACAGTGTTATCGAGATTTTGGAAGATTCGTTTGTTTTGATATCGTGTTGACTTTATCGATTCTGGATATTGAAGACATGGATCAACCATCAATATCCTTTTTTTTCTCTCTGGTTGGTAAAATCATCGAATGACTTCTCCCGCTCTGGGTGGAGCGGAGGGGAGTGTCAGAATTCTACTGACTAAAAACCTACCCTATTCCTCGAGGTGCCCTTAAGTTACGGGGCCGCGGTATTTCGTTAGAACATTCCCGCAACCCCGGCAGGAACCATCAATATCTTATATGCACTATACCATCAATTTCCTAGATGCACTAATAGAGCTGGTTAAAGACCTCTTATCTGAAAAAAATGGTCGTTCGACATTAACTAGTAGCGTAGAATCATACGCTCAGGCATTCAGTCCCGAGCAAACACGGTACGTCAGAGCGCGGGACGGTGATAATGCAATTACTTGTAGTAATCTGTCGGCGCGTCGTGCGGTCGTGCCGGTGGGAGTTGTCAGTTAGGCGCGCACGGGCACTCAGCAGACATGCGCGGGAGTACTGCAGGGCTGGCCGACACGCTGGCAAGCGGCTCACGCGCCCACGCCGCTCTCCTCGAGAGCGCCGACGTTCTCTTCGCGAGCCTGGTAGTCGCACCAGCCGTCGTAACCTATTGGAAGTCCACCTGGACGCTCATGGACCTGTATGTGCTGCCCGATGAACCCGTTAGCAGCGCAGCCGCGTGTGCCGCCTTCGGACTGTGCTGTGACTTATTGTTTTCGGTGTTCCAAACGCAATTGAGCAAATATTTGAAGCCGGAGCGTGGCCGGCTGACGTACTACGTTGTGTCGCGGTTTTGCACGGCCGTGGCGGGCGTGGCGTGCGTGGGCGCGTGGCGTGGCGTATGGAATCTGTTGAATGAATGTACGGGGGATAGCGCGCGGACGTTGCTGTCTACGACGGCGGCGGCGACGTTGTCGTTGGCGGCTTTGCGCGCGCTTCGCAACATCTGTGCTGCACCGTTTGCGGTCGCCGTAGACTCGCCTCAGGACTACTTCGATGTGCCCACTATGTTTCGTACGGTTGGTACTATTTATAACTACTCATCTATTCCAACAAAATCTGTCTAGAACTTTCTTTCTCTAAACAAATCTCATCTTGACCTAGCACATATGATCCAATAATACAAGAGTGAATGAGCATATCTCGCCTCGCTCGTTCAATCGTAGACCTCATCTATTCCTTACCATTAGGCGATATCATGTCAAGAGCGGGCTCGTCCAAAATAAAATCTGTCATCAAAAATCTTGGTAACCGCCGCATTCGGAACGGTCAGAAATCCCAATTACGATGTTTGGCTAGTTCCGTCAAACGCTACGCCTATTCTCAATCAACTCCCCTGCTCCATTTACCCATATTCGCATATGCATAACTCTGCCACGATATGGGAGCATTTCCCCTTTATAGTTAGGATGTCTGCTCCCAAACATGGTATGATACAGACTGATGATGATGATGACTTTCATGCGCGAGAAAGACCAAAAAAATACAAATAGAATTGACTTCTCATTACCGCTCTACGTGATACCTGTTATCAATACAAGGACTTGTTCTATGATTTCCTATCGGCTGAAGATTTCCTGCAAATCTACAGTTCATCGTACCCTGAAGAGCCGGAGTCTAACAAACAAACAGAGCAGATTAGTGGAGTGCATACTTGACACACAGCTGATCATTCATTCATGCAATCGCGCGTGTTCGGTCGTACTAACTTGTCGTGGAAATGTTTACGTATTGAGGATAAATTTATTACAAAGTATGATTAAGTATTAACTGTAATAGAAATTTTGCTGTATGTACTTTTAAGCAGTATTATATTTTGGTTCAAAGATCTTTCGACTCTTCTACGCTAAGTGTATCCAAGAATGGCAGAGTGGAAAGTGTAATGATGAACTGTCGTAATTGATTTTTAAGTTATTACTATCGCGGCATGATTTTTTGCCCAATCATTACAATTGGTTGTTAGATAAAATATAGTATGTAAAAAAATGGAGTGCATACTCCATACTTCAATTAGTTCATATATTGTTATATCGGTATTTGCAAGAGAACTTTGATTTTCAGAAGTTTAACGTTGCTTGTGTTTAATTATTTTGTAAGACTATCTATAAGAATATCCTCGTATTCTGAACACTATCCAATAAGTCTTAAATACACTGATCTTTGAAGATTCCACTTTTACCACTTTTTAGAGTTTCGAACGGTCTTACAAAATAATTAAACTCTAAGTAGATCCCTCATCTCTCTGTCTATATATGTATCAGTTTTTATGCTTTTATGGATACATACGGGTCACAATTGGCAAAATTTAATACTAGAAAATGGTCAATGCAAGGGACATATTTATGAAAAGGTTTCCTATACCTATGGGTGCAACCACAGAAATCTTAAATTATTAAGATTTCTGTGGGTGCAACATATATTTTTTTATGCCGAATCGCGGTTGGCTAGTTTATTTGTAAGGGTATTGGCTTTTGGCATTAAAATAACCAACTTTATATACTCCCGAATATAATTGTAGGAAAGAAGTTATTTTGATAATGATAGATTTTTACCATTAAAAGCAAAAGCTGATTATGTTCCATTCTATTTAAGTTAAAGTACCTCTACGTTAACTGGTAACGTGAGGACTAGTAAATAAAAAGGTAAAAAGTCATCAATTAGAACAAAGAAGCATTTTACCATTGCATACCCATACCATGAGATAAATTAATAATTTTATTAACATCGATAAATGAGAAAATCCTCACATTCAGTTCAGATGGAATACTATGGAGTTACTAGACTTATAGAGTTACTTTGAGTACAAATTGAGCTTCAGTTACAGTACAAATTTTTTGATAAATACTTTTGAGATACTACGTCTGCGTCATCAAATGAGACGCAGATGTATAAAAAATGAGACGCAGAATTTTGAAAGATTGGGAAGGAGTTGATACATCCCAATAATTGAAAATGCCAATAGCGCTGTGAGGTACTTTTTCACACTAAAACCATTTTTGATAATTGAGTTTTACATAATACTTCACCTACATTAGCCACGCAAAAATAAGACTATCTTGTTTCCATTACTTCAATACATGGGTTAGGAAAATAGTGTTAAGATTTTTTATGTTTCGGTTGATTTGAATAGGTAATAAAATCTTCTTCTGCCCGGTTTTATTATCCATATATTATTTGGGGTTAGCCCGCCTTGTATGATTGCTCTACAAAGCTCGATTATGAAAAGGAGAAAAATATGTATTATTTAATTGGCTCGCGTTAGACCACCATCTCACTTGATGGTAAGTGATGATGTGGTTGAAGATGGAGCACGCTTATCTATAAGTAACCTATTCACTCTTGTCTTAAAGACTCTCAGGTCTATCGGGAAACACAGACTCCGGCAGGGAATTCCACGCCTTAGCCGTACGCACAATGAAAGTATTCCCAAAACGTTTTGTGCGTATGGGTGGGATGTCCACCATGTAACGATGGCGCATCGCCGCTTGTCTTGTAGTCGGATGATAGAACGAGCTTGGCAAAATAAGATTGTGTAAATCTAACTGTTGGACAAAATGTAGTAGTAATTTTAATATGTAAACTACAAAATGCGATATTAGAGGTAAAATTAAGTTCACCGGGTCATCTAGTCTTTAGATAGTTATCTTTAAATCTACACAATTATTTTTAACGTATCTGAATGTGCAGCTACATCGTATCAGCTGATGTTTGTCAACATACTTTAATGGTTATAATTACTTCATTGTTCACTATCTTGGTTCAATACTGTTAAGCCGTATTACTTACTTGACTTTTATCGTAGTCTATAAAGCGATGTTTTGTTATAAATATTAACGTTGTAAAAGGTACATTGTTATGTTCAAAACGGATAGCAACAAGCAACCTAATTTACACATGTGAACACATAATTAATTTATTGTTCACGTGATTAAGACAATCTGACCTGTTAATCTTTAATAATATGTAATCTATAATGATATATTAAAGCGGAACAGTTTGTGTGTTTCAAAAGATGAAAGGTATAGAAGTAGCTTGAAGCTTACTACTATTTAATTACCGACTGCTAAAGTAGGAAGGTTATGTTTTTACTGTGGTACAAAGTCCATGTAATCCAAGCCTACGCGACTGCTAATAGTAACATAGAAGGAAAAATGCAGGTTCTCATAGAAACTTTATAGGCACCAGTTTATTTTTAACCGACTTCAAAAAAAGGAGGAGGTTCTCAGTTCGTCTTGAACTTTTTTTTATGTATGTTTCCTCATAACTCGAAGACGGCTGGACCGATTTAGAAAATTATTTTTTCGTTTGAAAGGGTATACCTTCTAGTTGGTCCCATTGTTACGAAATCAGGATCTGACGGTGGGATCCTGGAGTACTCGAGGTAACTCTTCAAATATTATAGGCAAAACCGACTTCCATATCAAAACACTACAAAGTCAAAAATAACTTATTTCGTTAGTCGGTGTTATTAGTTTAGAATTTTCTTTTTTTTTGACACCGCCTTCCGAAATTAGTTATTTTTAGCTTTGTAGTGTTTTGATATGGAATTCGGTTTTATTTTTTGCTAAAAAGATTATTTCATTACGTATGAATCACTCTTAACCTCGATCACACCTGATGATAAGCTATTGGATGAAGTCTACGATGGGACGAGCGAGCCCAGAAAATGCTTGTTCCGAATTACCCATAAACACACTGGCACTCCTCGACGAAACACAGTAAACTGGTTGATCACTGGCTCTGGTGGGAAGGTGGTTGAGAGCCAGGCGGGCGTGAGCCCTACCACCGCGAAAGGCGAATTGGTTAATCTCAGATCATGGGTGTGATTATCCGGGATGAGCCGAGCGCTCAGTTCTTTTCTCAGAGAGGTTTCGGTTCAGAGACTAATCGCTGAACTTCTTCTTCTTCTTCTCCTTAACCCCTAGTTAAGCTTATTTTCATATTTAGCTTTAAATTAATTTGTGTGAGCAGAGAGACACCACAGAAATCCTAATAATAATTGCCTTATTATTAAAATTTCTGTGATTGCGGCCCATTCTATTCATACTGCTCATAGAGAGCAGGTCTGTGTCCCAACAGTGGGCAAGTTATGGGCTTGTTATGTTATGTTACTTTGTGTGGAGAAAATTAATTGTCTTATATAATACTAGCAGTTGCTCGCGACTTCGTTCGAGTGGGAAGCTTTTCCCGTGTAAATCCCGATCCCGTGGGAATTTCGCAAAATCCCGTCTTAACGAGCATCTATGTATTACAAGGAACCCCCATGCAAAATTTGAGAGAACTACTGCTTGTAGTTTCTGAGATTTCGTGATTCAGTGAGTGGTATTTCGCTTTTATATATATATATATGTAGATTTCTAAAAATTAATTAATATTGGTTTGACGCATTTGGTGCACATCTCAACTTGTTCACCATGCTCACATGGTGAACTTAGCATTTGGTGCACTTTGCAACTGGTGCACTTCTCAATTGGTGCACTTCGCAAAAGAAGCACTTTTTAAGATGAGTGGAGATTTGGAAAAATTGTCTAAAAATGAAAGAATCTTTGGTTTTGCGTAGGTAATTTTCTTAAAAATACAACCAACAAAATAATTTTAATTAAACTCTACATAACCATTTGAGCATGGTGTACAAGTTGAAATGTGCACAAAATGCGTCAAACCCATTAATACACACATCAAAAGTGTCTAGGGATCAAGCATTTTTATGCGGATTTCTTGAGATTGAGATGTGGCTTTGTAATAAATTTATGATTTTATTAATTTATATGGATCCTTTTTGGTGCATTTCATAATTTGAAACAGGAACTGTTAATCAAATTCGAGTAAAAGATGAAAATCAGCTGTCAATATTTTCCCTATAAAAACATACAACGCATTGAAGACATTATTAGTGCTACTGTTTCCCTACTACTGATTAAAACCAACGTTATTATGGAGCGGCGACTTCATTTAAGCAGGGAAGAAATGCTCAGAGCCGTGGGAATGATAGAAGCTGGTTCCCGGCAACGTACTGTGGCTTTAGCTCTGAATACAAGTCAGAGTGTTATCAGTCGACTTTGGACACGTTACCGAAGCACTGGTACCATGGCTGAGCGCCATGGAGGACGGTATCGCTGCACCACACGGAGACAAGACCGATACATTCAAATCTTAACTCGAAGAGCTCCAACAATAACCGCCATGATGTTAGCCGTGAGGCTTCATCACTCTTCAGGGAACTTAATTAGCGACCAAACAGTCAGAAACCGCTTGCATGAAGTGAACCTTCATTCCCGAAGACCGCTACGGGTACCACCTATAGCAATGCACAATCGTAGGATTCGATATCAATGGGCTCTTGAACACAGAAATTGGGCAGAAGAACAATGGCGTTTCGTGTGCTTTTCTGATGAGTCTCGTTTTGGTATGAGACCGGATACAAGACGTATACGACACTGGAGAACCCCTGGACGCCAACAGCGATTAAAATCCTGCCAGGAAGTCCATCCTTATAGTGGTGGAACCATCATGGTATGGGCGGGTATTTGGATCGGCAGAAGAACTGAGTTGATTTGGATCAGAGGCAACCTCAACGCTCAAATTTATGCTAAGACGATTGTATCTGACGTCATCGTTCCTCTACAAGTGCAAATCGGTCCCTTATTTCAGTTAATGCATGATAATGCACGACCGCACACCGCAAGAGTTGTAAGACAGACTCTCGCCGCAGCTAACATCAATGTCCTGCTCTGGCCTGCTCAGTCGCCAGACTTGAACCCGATTGAGCATGCATGGGATATGCTACAGAGAAGAGCTCTGCCGAATATGGAGGGTATCCAGTCGCAAGAAGACCTTTTTTTGTTGTTGCAACGAACATGGGCGGCCATTCCACAGCGTGATTTGGATGAACTCATTTTGAGTATGCCAAACCGATGTTCTTGTGTTGTTAGTGTTCGCGGTAGAAACACGGATTATTAATTGTTTAAGTTACCCAATAAAATTTTAAAGAAAACTGTTATTTCAGTCTTTTTTTCGAACTTTAATGTTAGTGGTTCAAATGTCAAAAATCCCTTTATTAGGAAAATGGCAAATTTCTTTATTAATGCAAAGGTGACTTGGTTTATCGTTACTGTGACAAACGAAAATACTTTATTTGATGAATCCTTAAAGAAAATTTTAATTAATATCAATCAGGAGAAAAGTTATTGCAAAAATATATGTTGATCCCTAGACACTTTTGATGTGTGTATATGGGCAAATGAAAATAGTTTTAGTTATTTCTTTTTAACATCACCCACTTAACCCGTCTTAGTTATCTCTGTCTTCATGATACATAAATTTAAATACTATGGACTTACTCTTATACCCCCCGGTATAAGCCGTTAAGATGTCTAAAGTTATATTTCAAAAATACCTATTCCCTTCAAACCACTCTTCTAATCGTGTCACAGCGGTGCCCCAAGTATCCGAATTTACTTCGCTCGCTTCCGGAGTTGTTTTGACTTGATTTTAATTATTTATTTTTATACTAGCTTTTGCCCGCGACTTTGTCCACGTGGAATAGTTACTTTGGGCTAATGTTAAATTTAACCCCGATTTTGAAGCATTCTTCATTGGCGCTCCGCTCCTATTGGCCTTAGCGTAATGATATATAGCCTATTATAGACTTTCTCTATAAATTGACTATTTAATTTAAAAATATTTTTTCAGTTCGAACCAGTAGTTCCTGAGATTATCGCGTTCAAACAAACAAACAAACTCTTCAGCCTTATATTATTAGTATAGATAGCTGTTGCCCACGACTTCGTCCGCGTTTCCGTCGTTTTTCGTAAAAAAAAGTAGCCTATGTCCTTCCTCACGGTTCAGTGATTTTGATGTAACAGACAGATTAACTTTCGTAATTTAGTAGGGAAATATAATATGTCAATCTATAATACTGTTGAAAAATATCGCAATACGGAACCGCACAATATTATTGTTAATAGCTGTGCCCGCGACTCCGTCAGCGTGTAACTCCTTGTGTGTTATTAAGTTAATGTATTGGTAATATTGTTTAGATCACGTTCACATGAGGCTTAAGTACGTATAGAACGAAATTTTATACCTTCGGCCGCGAGACGCGTCGAGCGCGGCGACCGATTCTCAAAAATAATCCTTATAGCATGATTCAGTATTCACGCGCGATGGCTTATTATTAGCGTTTTTCATGTATAACTTTGGTGTTTCTATACCGATTTATATGATTCTTTTTTATGGAATAGATAATAATGTTAACTTTTTCAATTAGGGGTGACTGAGAGTGTTATAAACGTAAGAGTAGACAAATATTATAATCAGAAAGCTTCGAACTGCTAAGCTATCGGGAGTTACACGTGTTATTGTAAGTCAACCATAAAAGATAGACATATGCTGTCGTGGGATATTTTTTATATAATTTTAAGGAGAACATTTACGTCATGAAATGATTTCTGTGTAGCTTTAACCATTAAGGTTGCACACGCCACGGAAGCTTATAAAATGGAGTAACTTCTCCTGTTTTCCCAACATTTCCCTTCACTGCACTGCTCCTATTGATTGTAGCGTGATGAAAAGTATACTATAACCAGCTCAGAGTATCAAAAATAATTGTACCAAGTTTCGTTAAAATCCGTCGAGTAGTTTTTGTTTCTATAACGGTTATACAGACAGACAGACAGACAGACAAAAATTTTACTGATTGCATTTTTGGCATCAGTATCGATCCCTAATCACCCCCTGAAAGTTATTTTAGAAATATATTTCATGTACAGAATTGACCTCTCTACAGATTTATTATAAGTATAGATTATAGATATTTATTTGGCAGTATAAACCTTAGACTGGTCCAGTATTTTGATTTTCCCATAATATTATTATCTATACTAATATTATAAAGAGGAAACCTTTGTATTTTTGTATTTTTGTATGTTTGTATTGAATAGGCTCAAAAACTAGTGGACCGATTTCAAAATTTCTTTTACCATTACTTAGAGGGATTCTTCCGAATCCGTATAGGCCATATTTTATCCCGGAAAATAGATAGGATTTTTCGTGGTAGTGAAAATTGTGGAGTAAGGCGTCGAAAAAACTGCCGTACGTTAACGATTCTCGCGAACGCTGCCTATATTTAATATAAACATTGCACCCGTGCGAAGCCGGGGCGAGTCGCTAGTACTATATAAAGCTAAATTACCACTTACTCACTGACTGACTGACTCATTGACATAATTGTTCTCCCAGATGGTGGATGGGGAGGTGGGTATATTTTGACAGATTCGTAAACAAGTAACTCTCAAACCTACGGGAAAAGTGCCAAACCTCCCCTTTTCCCCCCCCCTTCTCCCCCCTCCCTATCGTATCTCGGAAACTACGAGACCCGTATTTTTTTCTTTTTACGGATTCGTATAGAGAAAGCTCGGTAAAGTAAAAACCATTTTTCAAAGTCCCCCCCCGCCCCCCTTCTCCCCCCCTTTAGGCGGATCTCGGAATCTAAGAGACTTGGAACTTTTTTTTTTCAGATTCATTTAGAGGGGCAATGCTTTAGTCAAAATACTTCTGCAACCCCCCCCTATCACCCCTCCCTTTTTTGTTTTTTTTTTTCACAAGCGCGCGAGGTGCTTGCACCTCGCGCAACACGCAAATACTATACCCCCCCATCTCCCCCCCCATTTTTTTTCACTAGCACGCGAGGTGCTTGCACCTCGCGCAACACGCAAATACTGAACCCCCCCCCCTTTTTTTTTTTTTTTTTCACAAGCACGCTAGGTGCTTGCACCTCGCGCAACACGCAAATACTAGTTATACTATATAAAGCTAAATTACCACTGACTGACTGACTGACTCATTGACATAATTGTTCTCCCAGATGGTGGATGGGGAGGTGGGTATATTTTGACAGATTCGTAAACAAGTAACTCTCAAACCTACGGAAAAGTGCCAAACCTCCCCTTTCCCCCCCCCCCCCCCCCTTCTCCCCCCTTCCTATCGTATTTCGGAAACTACGAGACCCGTATTTTCTTTTTTTTACGGATTCGTATAGAGGAGACTCGGTAAAGTAAAAACCATTTTTCAAAGTCGCCCCCCTTGCCCCCCTTCTCACCCCCTTTAGGCGGATCTCGGAACTTAAGAGACTTGAAACATTTTTTTTCAGATTCATTCAGAGGGGCAATGCTTTTGTCAAAATAATTATGCAACCCCCCCCCCATCATCCCCCCCCCATTTTTTTTTTCATTTAGACAATCCACCACCACAAGCACGCGAGGTGCTTGCACCTCGCGCAACACGCAAATACTAGTTATATTATATAAAGCTAAATTACCACTGACTCACTCACTGACATAATTGTTCTCCCAGATGGTGGATGGGGAGGTGGGTATATTTTGACAGATTCGTAAACAAGTAACTCTCAAACCTACGGGAAAAGTGCCAAACCTCCCCTTTTCCCCCCCCTTCTCCCCCCTCCCTATCGTATCTCGGAAACTACGAGACCCGTATTTTTTTCTTTTTACGGATTCGTATAGAGGAGGCTCGGTAAAGTAAAAACCATTTTTCAAAGTCCGCCCCCGCCCCCCTTCTCCCCCCCTTTAGGCGGATCTCGGAATCTAAGAGACTTGGAACATTTTTTTTTTTTCAGATTCATTTAGAGGGGCAATGCTTTAGTCAAAATACTTCTGCAACCCCCCCCCCTATCACCCCCCCCTTTTTTTTTTTTCTTTTTTTCACTAGCACGCGAGGTGCTTGCACCTCGCGCAACACGCAAATACTAGTTATACTATATAAAGCTAAATTACCACTCACTCACTCATTGACATAATTGTTCTCCCAGATGGTGGATGGGGAGGTGGGTATATTTTGACAGATTCGTAAACAAGTAACTCTCAAACCTACGGGAAAAGTGCCAAACCTCCCCTTTTCACCCCCCTTCTCCCCCCCCCCCCCATCGTATCTCGGAAACTACGAGACCCGTATTCTTTTTTACGGATTCGTATAGAGGAGGCTCGGTAAAGTAAAAACCATTTATCAAAGTCGCCCCCCCCACCACCCTTCTCACCCCCTTTAGGCGGATCTAGGAAATTAAGAGACTTGGAACATTTTTTTTTTCAGATTCATTTAGAGGGGCAATGCTTTAGTCAAAATACTTCTGCAACCCCCCCCATAACCCCCCCCCCCCCCCATTTTTTTTTATCACAAGCACGCGAGGTGCTTGCACCTCGCGCAACACGCAAATACTAAACCCCCCCCATCACCCCGCCCCCATTTTTTTTTTTTTCACAAGCACGCCAGGTGCTTGCACCTCGCGCAATACGCAAATACTCAACCCCCCCATCACCCCCCCCTTTTTTTTTTTTTCACAACCACGCGAGGTGCTTGCACCTCGCGCAATACGCAAATACTAGTTATTATACTATATAAAGCTAAATTACCACTCACTGACTCACTGACATAATTGTTCTCCCAGATGGTGGATGGGGAGGTGGGTATATTTTGACAGATTCGTAAACAAGTAACTCTGAAACCTACGGGAAAAGTGCCAAACCTCCCCTTTTCCCCCCCCTTCTCCCCCCTCCCTATCGTATCTCGGAAACTACGAGACCCGTATTTTTTTTTTTTACGGATTCGTGTAGAGGAGGCTCGGTAAAGTAAAAACCATTTTTCAAAGTCCCCCCCCGCCCCCCTTTTCACCCCCTTTAGGCGGATCTCGGAAATTAAGAGACTTGGAATATTTTTTTTTCAGATTCATTTAGAGGGGCAATGCTTTAGTCGAAATACTTGTGCAACCCCCCTCCCCATCTCCCCCCCATCACCCCCCCCTTTTTTTTTTTTTTTTTTCACAAGCACGCGAGGTTTTTGCACCTCGCGCAACACGCAAATACTAAACCCCCCCATCACCCCCCCATTTTTTTTTTCACAAGCACGCGAGGTGCTTGCACCTCGCGCAACACGCAAATACTTGATTTAGAGGGGCAATGCTTTAGTTTTTTTCACAAGCACGCGAGGTGCTTGCACCTCGCGCAACACGCAAATACTAGTTATATTATATAAAGCTAAATTACCACTCACTCACTCACTCACTCACTGACTGACTCATTGACATAATTGTTCTCCCAGATGGTGGATGGGGAGGTGGGTATATTTTGACAGATTCGTAAACAAGTAACTCTCAAACCTACGGGAAAAGTGCCAAACCCCCCCTTTTCCCCCCCCTTCTCCCCCCCCCCCATCGTATCTCGGAAACTACGAGACCCGTATTTTTTTCTTTTTACGGATTCGTATAGAAGAGGCTCGGTAAAGTAAAAACCATTTTTCAAAGTCCCCCCCCCCCGCCCCCCTTCTCCCCCCCTTTAGGCGGATCTCGGAATCTAAGAGATTTGGAACATTTTTTTTTTCAGATTCATTTAGAGGGGCAATGCTTTAGTCGAAATACTTGTGCATCACCCCCCCCTCTTTTTTTTTTTTTTTTTTTTCACAAGCACGCGAGGTGCTTGCACCTCGCGCAACACGCAAATACTTGATTTAGAGGGGCAATGCTTTAGTTTTCTTCACAAGCACGCGAGGTGCTTGCACCTCGCGCAACACGCAAATACTAAACCCCCCCATCACCCCCCCCCCCCCCATTTTTTTTTCTTCACAAGCACGCGAGGTGCTTGCACCTCGCGCAACACGCAAATACTAGTTATACTATATAAAGCTAAATTACCACTCACTCACTCACTCACTCATTGACATAATTGTTCTCCCAGATGGTGGATGGGGAGGTGGGTATATTTTGACAGATTCGTAAACAACTAACTCTCAAACCTACGGGAAAAGTGCCAAACCTCCCCTTTTCACCCCCTTTCTCCCCCCTCCCCTTCGTATCTCGGAAACTACGAGACCCGTATTTTTATTTTTACAGATTCGTATAGAGGAGGCTCGGTAAAGTAAAAACCATTTATCAAAGTCGCCCCCCCCCCACCCCCCTTCTCACCCCCCTTAGGCGGATCTCGGAAATTAAGAGACTTGGAACATTTTTTTTTTTCAGATTCATTTAGAGGGGCAATGCTTTAGTCAAAATACTTCTGCAACCCCCCCATAACCCCCCCCCCCCATTTTTTTTTATCACAAGCACGCGAGGTGCTTGCACCTCGCGCAACACGCAAATACTAAACCCCCCCATCACCCCGCCCCCCATTTTTTTTTTTTTTTCACAAGCACGCGAGGTGCTTGCACCTCGCGCAATACGCAAATACTCAACCCCCCCATCACTCCCCCCTTTTTTTTTTTTTTTCACAAGCACGCGAGGTGCTTGCACCTCGCGCAATACGCAAATACTAGTTATACTATATAAAGCTAAATTACCACTCACTCACTCACTCACTCATTGACATAATTGTTCTCCCAGATGGTGGATGGGGAGGTGGGTATATTTTGACAGATTCGTAAACAACTAACTCTCAAACCTACGGGAAAAGTGCCAAACCTCCCCTTTTCACCCCCTTTCTCCCCCCTCCCCTTCGTATCTCGGAAACTACGAGACCCGTATTTTTATTTTTACGGATTCGTATAGAGGAGGCTCGGTAAAGTAAAAACCATTTATCAAAGTCGCCCCCCCCCCACCCCCCTTCTCACCCCCTTTAGGCGGATCTCGGAAATTAAGAGACTTGGAACATTTTTTTTTTCAGATTCATTTAGAGGGGCAATGCTTTAGGCAAAATAATTGTGCAACCCCCATTTTTTTTTTAAGTGAACCACCACGCGAGGTGCTTGCAGCTCGCGCAACACGCAAATACTAGTTATGAAATATAACTTTAGACATCTTAACGGCTTATACCGGGGGTATAAGAGTAAGTCCATAATAATTATATTTATGTATCATGAAGACAAAGATAACTCAGGAGGGTTAAGTGGGTGAGATAAGGAATAGCAAGGGTGACAGAAGACATTGGTTGAATACCAGTAACATATTACCACCCACAAAGTCATAATAGGTGCGCCCAACACCACCATGTTTTATATCGTTATACGTGGAGGTTATAAAACCCATCCCCAATTGGATGTAAGATTGCTTTGACGAACAGTCATATTCAAGGTTGGAATGTGAATCTAACTCCACATCACATCACAGCAGTTCTTTATGATTTTATTGTGTTCAAATTGTAACGGGTTCCTAGTCCGCAATAATTCATGACGTCACTAAGAGCTGTATATTTTTTTATAACTGAATAGACGTTCAAATCTCGTGGGTAAATAAATAAAAGCCGAAGGAGTCGGATCTTCAAAGATATTTAGTTCACGGGTTAAATGTCTCATGGAGTTAGTAACAATATTTCTTAACCCTATGTTAGTATTCCTAACAAATAATCTAACTTTACCTAAAAGCATAAAAATATGTGAATCACTGCCACACACCTAACACCGAAGAAGGCAGCTTACAGCAGCGTATATTGAAAGTAGATTCTGCTCGGCACACAGCGTAGGATTAGGTTTGTTGTTTGTTTAAGCACCGTTTGTCAAGATGGGTACAGAGTCTGTACCCATCTTGACAAACGGTACTCAGATGGTCTGATCGGTGGATCTGAATACATCCAGGTTCCTTTGTGCCTCGGGAAACACGTTAAACTGATGGTCCCGGCTGTCATCTTTGACAGTTGTTAAGGGATTGAAAATCTGACAACAGTCTTGCCCAAGGGTATCGTGCTACAAAGTTACTACGTTGTGGAGCTCAGATAGGCTATCGCTTTATGTAAAAAATTGTTACTCGATGCATCGGATAATTAGAAGCCGACCAACAACACACTTAGTTGGAAAAAGGCTAAGCAGATCATGAGACGTTATGACAAACGGGTGTTGGTATTTAGATTTAATTAAACATTCAATGCTATTATTTCACTCCACCAAAGGCACTAAAAGCGTTCAAAGGCTGCAGCAATAGCCAGTATAATTATATCAAAAGAAATTAAATATGTGAAAGTTGTCTTTCTAAAACCAAAACCCACCCTATTCATTCAGTTGCCCTTGCGTTTCGTGTCCACGCCCACGGTATCTCGTTAAAATATTTCCGCTAGTTTTAGTCAACGCTTGCCAACACTCAGTGATTGAGTTTTTATATGGCGATATGTCATGATATTGTTTTTTTAACAGATATTGCGCAATAAGGGTTATCACCCATGTTGTGCAATATAAACAAGGTGACATTTTGTATAAAACTTCTGTAGATTATATTCTACCATGGCAGGTGTACAAAATATTACAATTAAATAAAAATATTTTGATATTAGATGACATGATAGTTATTTGTAAATAACATTGTATTTTTATAAAAAGTGATTAGTAGGTAATTACTATTTATGAATAATTATATAATACCTTACTGATTGAACAAAGTACAATCAACAAAGTACATTTGTTCAATCCCATTTCGCTGTGTGAACCTTGCAGCCTATTTGTGAACTATTCACTCATGACTCAAAGATGCCTAGGTTATAGCTATCAGAAAACACAGACTCCGGGAGATTCCAGTCCTTAGCTGCACGTACAATGAAAGTATTCCCAAAAGGTTTTGTGCGTATGGTCGTCTTGTAGTCCGATGATGGAACGTTCTTGGTGGAATTAGACTGGGCATTTTTTTTTAAATTTGGTTATGATTGTTTTGTTACACCTATTTATACCTTTTTACCTATTTACTGTGTTATATTTTTTGCGTGTATAATTTTATTTTTTTAATTTAAATAGATCATATTAATTTTGATCTATGGACTGTGTCTGAGAATAAATGATTTTTTTTATTGAATTCTATTGCACACTCCCCGAAATTTAACCAATAGGCTTGTGACTAATCGTCGATATTCAAGGCTCTGGAGCTTTGTCTCGACTAGTCTCTGAGGCCAATGAGGCTGAAAGGGTTGAGGGATAAATAAATTTCTACAGGAATGTAACATCAGCTATTATTTACAGAACAGCCGAGAGACGATGCTGTACATTCTGGACTGCATATTCTCGGTGGCCGTGGTGGGGTCGCTGGTGGTCTTCGTGTGGCGAGGCTCCTGGGCGCTGCTCGACATCTTCCTCTTTCCTGACGACCAGACTAAATCGTGTTGGACATCACTGGTGAGTTCTTAAGTAATGGTTTCACTTTTAATAGGCCCTGGTTTCTAAAATATTGAATTTTATTACCGGGATATGTATCCCGTAAAATATTTTGTCTCAGTGTAAATACATAAGATAGCCTATGTGAAGAATCCAATTTTACTCGCTGATAATGATAACGTAGCTTTTTAGTATCGAAAGAATTTTTAATATCGGTCTTGATGTGTTTTTGGTTATTCATTATAAACAAACAAAAAAAAAGTCTTATCTGGCTTTTTTGGCAATTTTGGTGGCGATATTTTTTCTTCAGTTTTCGTGTAACATAAGGATGGCATATAAGAAAAGAAAATTCAAGCTAGAAGGATCTTCAAGAGGTGTCAGAATGTGTCAATAACTTTATGAGATATTATAGTTCACGTTCCTGTGTAGTCATGATAATTGAAAATCTCCCGCCAAAATTGAAAATCTTTGGCACCAAAATTCTATTTTTCAGTCACATAACTCAATTTCACTAATAAAGTTCAGTGTCACTAATGTCACAAATTCTTAGAGCCTATCAATAACTTACATTAATCTTTATATTCTAAACAAAACCAAACTTTATACTGTTTGTTGGAAGAAATAAAACATAATTAACCTAATAATATGTATAACATGATTGAAAAAAAGAAAATATTAAATCCAAAGTGCAGCAGTTAAATAGCAACCAGGTCATGAACGTTTTACCAACGCTCCAGTTTCAGTTTACTAAAAAACCTTAACTCAACTCAACTCTACAATCAAATTTGATTATTAGTATTTTTTTTTATTCCACAACTTTCACACAACGCCATCTAGTCCCAAACTAAGCAGAGCTTGTGCTATGAGTACTAGACAACTGATAAACATACATATATATTTCTAAATGCATACATATAGATAAATTACACCCAGACAAAGAACAAATGATCGTGCTCATGACAAAAACATTTGTCCTGGGTGGGACCCACGACCTTAGACCAACTGGCCTGCCATACGGCACCCTTATTATACGTATAATATGTCTATGTATAATATTATGCCGGTGGTAAAAATCTTCCAATGACACCTCCTGCTCTGGGTGTGGGTGGAAGAGCGTACCAGTCTCTTAGTTACTAAAAAGACCCCTATTCCTTCGGTTGCCTTTGCGTTCCGGGGTTGCTGTACCTCGTTAGAATGAGTCTCAACCCCGGCAAGCACCGGCCCTATTGGGCCCCGTCACTCATGTTACCGGCTCTTTGAGGCGCGCGTGAAACATGACGCGCCGTCGACTCGGGCTTGATCCTTATACTAAACGCATATCCGCGCCTACGGTGGCTGGAGATCGTCCCGCGATTCCCGACGCCCGGGGCACCGTATCTAAATGTGTTAATTCGACGTTACCGTCTCGCATACGACGTCTAGGTCTCTGCTCCATACAAGAGTATGCTTAAAATTTATGCCTTTAAGATAATCATCTTGGTCTTTATTGTTATTCCTTACTCTTGTTCTGAGCTTCCCAAAGATGGTCGCAGCTTTGCCGATACGAATGACGATCTCCGCGTTGAGCGAGAGATTGTTCAATACAGTTGACCCTAGGTAGCAAAGCCTGTCGACTACATATAACAGCGTCACGTCGTGTGAAATCGCTGGGTGCATAGAGGTGCCCTGTGTCAGCACCACTGTCTTTTTGGCATTGATGGGCATAGCAAATAAAGAAGAAGCTCTAGAAAATGTATCCACCATGGTCGGAATTCACTACGAAGGCTGTGTCATCGGGAAAGATAAATCCATCCACGAAAAAGTATTCACATTGCTTCCAAGATTTGAGGACAGAGATTTTAGAAAGCTTTCCTTCGGTTCTCATTTGTAAGTGAACACCCACCACCATCACAGCCACCAAAATTGGAACCAGGCATAAAAAATAGGGGTTTTAAATTGCAATTTAATTAATATCACTGATTCATGTATTACCAATAAACGCTTCAAATCAACAGAAAATCGATCCACCAAAAATTTAACAATTCTTGTCCCCCGTCTCCCCCAAGATAATAATTACGTTATTGGCGGCAAATCACAGCACTAATCACACACATGTTACACGCAAATGGCAGGGCACGAATAAGAGATGCAAAATAATAAAACGTGAGTGATCGAACACGCACGAAAATTCATGTAATAGTAAGTTGCAAAATGCTACCAAAATTTAGATTTTAGCTGGGACAAACTTTGATCGAGTAATCCTGTGCTTTTAATTTAGATTTTCTAGAATAGTTAATCTGTTTTAAGTAATTTAAAAATATGGCCCTAACTGAACTAAAGTAGGTACGTTGTTTGCTATAAAAAAAAGAAATATCCTATCATTTCACACCTCGATTCTCCACGTGGACACGTACAATTTCCTGCCGGGATATTCGCCCATCTGTTTATAATATTTATAAAGATTATATTATTATTCTTTATTATTTTATTTTTAATATATTGTATTATTATATAGTAGTGGTCGTCCAGTGGTCGTAATTTAAATTAGTTTTAGTACTCTAGGCTACTTTTATACATTGTAGTCTAGGTGCTGGTAGTTTCAACTTATTTTTGCGACGCTCGGTTTTATCAAATTTAAAAAAAATATATATTTTTCTGCACAAAAGTGGCTAATTCTAATATAATATATAAATGGAGGGTAAAGTTAACAATTTTCCTTGTATAAAGTGAGATTTACAGCTATCTCTAGGTTTAAAATTAAGTATAATTTGCACACATTTCTTCTGGGCAATAAATAAATCGTTGGCATCTACACTGTGGCCCCACATTATGATACCGTATCGTAGCCATACATAGGCATACGCGTAGTATGCAGTAAGGGCATATTTAATGTTAGTGTTTATTTTTAGCACACTAAGCGCATCATATATCAATATTGTACAGTAACACCTAATAAGTGTGTAATAAAATAAATACCCCTTGGCAAGACTGGTGAACTTTATCCTTTATTTCCTTATCCCGGTAAACAAAAGCGTGCCAATGCCATCGATTCGGTTACCGGATTCGGACCATACTTATTTGAAAGTTTATAAGAACTAATTCTCTATACATCAATGGTTTATTGGTTTAACATAGGTCAGTGGGTGTATATCATACGCTTTGAGTATAGGAACCGACAGCGTTATGATGACATATCCGCTGTGTTATTTATAGGTGTCCTGCGCTTAAAATAGATTGCCCTACCTTTCGTTGATAATTGTGTACTTTCTATTGTTTTTTTATATTTAGAGTGAGTTTCTTTTTGTTACCTATATTGTCCTACTGCTTGGCAAAGGTCTTCCCCATAGCTTTTCACTCCTTCCGGTAGGCTACCCTGGCTGACCAATCTTTCATGAACGCCTCTAAGTAGTCACGCCCTTCGCGTCATTTAATTACTTACAATTTAATTTGTAAAAACATAAAAATATTCTGATCACTATGAAATTCCAAACATTAACAACATTATTGCAACAAGTTACAAAAAATATACATTGCCCGATCTGTACTCGCTTAATCAACGCAATGACCAAGTCCGCTTACAATGTACTGCATGCGTTGCGTCTTCAACACTTCAACCATTGACGTTTCGTCCTTTGCTCTAATTGGCCGTGATGCACGGCGCATGTTTATCGACAGTGAGTTACAATCAGTAGCAAGCTCTCGATTTAAGTGTGTGCAATTTATTTGTGTGCGTAATTCGCATACGTAACGGGCCTCTTGCTTGTAGTGGAGCTAAAGAGTGGGAGACATGCGGCGACACGCGTTCTCATACAAATCAGGAACTATTTCCTTTCTAACCTCTTATCTGTTCTGTGGTGATACTCCTGTATCTCCTAAAGCACGTTAAGCTGTTGGTCCCGGCCGTCATTTGGACATTTTTGACAGTCGCTGTGGGTAATCAGAAGCCAGAAAATCTGATATTGGTCTGGCCAAGGGGTATCGTGCTACCCAGCTACTGGGTTGTGGAGGTCAGATAGGCATTTGGTCAGACTGGAAGCCGACCCCAACATAGTTGGGAAAAGGCTAAGCAGATGATCATGATAACTGGGCTCATATATACATAGTTAACATTCTGAAATCAGACATGAAATGTCTACGCGAACAAAGTTGCGGGCTTCAGCTCATGTTTGCATTTGCCTGTTGCAAATCAGTGACACCGATTGTTTCAATTTATATAAAAACTAGCTTTTACCCGTGACTTCGTTCGCGTGGGAGGTTTTTCTCGGGTAATTCCCGATCCCGTGGGAATTCCGGGATAAAAACTATCCTATGTCCTTCCCAGGGTCCTAACCTATTCCCATGCCAAATTTCATCTAAATAGGTTTAGCGGTTTAGGCGTGAAAAGGTAACATACAGACAGACAGAGTTACTTTCGCATTTATAATATTAGTATGGATAAACCATGAAAAGAATTGACTGACACGACAAAACTGGCATGTCTTAGATTATGAATTTCCAGATATTATTATGATTTCAACTCCTAAAAACACCATTTCAATATGCATTACTTTCGAGCCACTGTGTGAAGCATGTCAAAAAATTCAACAGTTTTGGAAACGTACGCAATGCACTCCACCGCACAGCCATATTTACAAAGCATGTCACACTATGACGCAGATTTTCTTATTAAGAATCATTGGTAACAGGCATAACTTACGGGCTATAGATTTTTTATAAACCACCATCTCACCTGATGGTAAGTGATGATGTGGTCAAAGATGAAGCACGCTTAAAGATTATAGACATCAGAAAAACACAGTCTCCGGCAGGGAATTCCACTCCTGAGCCGTACGCACAATGTATTCCCAAAAAGTTTTGTCCGGGAAACATTGTGTCCGGTCATTGGTTCGAATCTAGGCAGGTACATTACTTTGCGTATCTTTCATCATCGCCACTGATCTCAATTCAGTGTAAGAAACATCGTAAGGAAACCCGAAAATTCCGAAGACGTGCGACAACCACCAATCCACGCTAGGTGCTTGATTGTTGCTGGGTGTTGGATTATGGCCCATCCCCTCTCATAGATAGGACGCCTGTTTCCGAGTTGTGAAAACTTTATAGGCTGGTTATACAGTATTTATTTAAGGCCACTTCAAAATCGGTCAATATATGACTAGTTATAAGTACTTATAAGTTGTACTTAATTAACGCTAAAGCCCACTTCAAGATCGCTCAAAAATATTGTGAAATGCTTAAGTAGGTATGAAAAAATAAATAAATAAAATTACTTTATTGCATGCACGCAGGCAGGCCCATATAAAAATAAACATAACGAAATACAAAAAGAAATACACTTACAAAGCAATTCAACTACACAATTTCATTCAATTCAGTGCAATTCAATAATGTCATTCTCATTAAAATCATATTAAAAACATTACAAACAAATAAAACAAAATGTTAGATCTATTAAATCAGCTAATTAGCAGGAATATTGACAGCCGTATACAAAGAAGTAATTAGCTCGTAATATTCCATTGTCAGAGTCATGAACACGGCCCTAGCTTTGCGTATAAACAGGTCGTAAAACTAATATTTTGATAATATTTAGATGACTTAGACGAGTAAACATACATGAATCTTTTCGTTTATTACCACAGGTTAATAAACGAAAAGATATCCCGCGTATTTACTCTTTATTAGATAGCAGTAAGTACATATTTTATAATTCAGCACCTAGCTACCATTATAGATAAAAACATGATAAACACAAACTCAAAATGTTTTATTTCACATATGCCTACATAGGCACTTACAAAACGTCAGCAGTTAGTGCACGGTTCGAAATTTGTCGTTTTCTATGGAGAAGACCCGGCAAGAAACTCCACAGTTACTCTTTTAAAAATATTTCTTTACAATGTATCCATAATACAAGTTAATGAGAGGACAGTGTAGATCAATTAATATAGCAGAACGGAATCAATACATCTAAGAGTCTACAGTGTTCTCTCAATCACAAAAAAGCTTAAGAATATATTAAATTAAACTTCAAATATGACGGAGAAATGAATAATAATACAAATGAAACAGAAGAAAGTCTGTCAAATCGGATAGATTATCGTAGGGAAAAATAAAAAGACACACTCAAACAAGTGAAGTTGTTAATACACTAATCGATAACGCAATTACAATAAGCCAGGGAAGCCACATGTGCAGAAGGAAGGAATCATCGCCAAGCAGTCATGTCTTCAACGTAGTCCCGAATCTTACAATACGCTCTTTTGATACGGACACGTTTGACGTAGGTTTTAAATATTCCCTCGCTGAGTTCTATAATAATTATGAGTTTGTTAGGGAAAGAAAGAAGTACACATATGACTCACACAACTCTGTACAGGGAGTGTAGAGTTGTATATCCCGGGTTTAAATATCTTGTTCTAAGTTCTAATGATACTATGAAATGTTATAATGTCTTATCTACGAATGGTTTCCCAGTCAAAGAAAGTGAGAGTTTCTTTTTTTTAGAGGTTTCACGTTTAGGTACTTAGGATTGGAACTAAAATATTGGAAAGGTCTAATATGGTAAAGGTATATATTTTCAGGAGAAATATAATACTATATTTTAGTTAATTAAAACCTTACCAATCAACTGACTCGTCGGTCGAGTGGCCACTAGCGCTACTGCTGATCACAAGGTCTCGGGTTCGATTCCCGGGTCGGGCAAAAAGTGTTATTGGGTTTTTCTGTAAGGAATTCCTCAGTAGTAGCCCGGAGTTTGGAAGTTGGTGGTGTGATACCACCGTCCCTTGGAAAGCACGTTAAGACTTTGGTCCTGGCAGTCATTTGAACGTCTTTGACAGTCGTTATGGGTAGTCAGAAGCCAGTAAATCTGACACCGGTCTAGCCAAGGGGCCCCAGTTACTGGGTTGTGGAGGTCAGATAGGCAGAAAATACTAATACACAACTGCATCCGGTCCCCAACATAGTTGGAACTAGTCAGATGAGGATGATGAAAACCTCACCAATTAAAAGTCTAACCATATGTTTAGTTTAATTACTGATAGGTCGATTCCTAATTTACATTGTCTATTTTTCTTTTCCTTTTTTTGTTTTTTATATAGTTAAATTTACCCCTTTTAATTTATTTTCTACCGGTTCATATAAGAACCAGTTTATCACCTGTCCGGTTTTCCAAATTAGAAGCCGGTCTTCACTAAAATTTAATTAAAGGACCCCGGGTTCGACACCTACGCTTAACTGGAAGAATATTGATAAACATCTTCGTTGGCTTAGGGATCCGGGACTATTCGAGTCCCTGGCGCCCATTTAGTAACAATCCACATTCACAAAACTGGAAGGTTGTACCTTGATATTTTAGTAAAAAGGGAAGACAAAATTTAACTTAAATTTTAAAAGAAAAAAAACAGTACTGGGATTACTTCCAACCCCCCATACCCGTAGTTCCACCGACTGAAGATTAAGCTGGCTGGCATTAACCACTTTTTCTTCTATTTACCTTTACCTTGTTGGAATAAACTTTTATTGTTTAAAACAGTTTGTGGTTTCCTTGCTTTCAACCAACCAACCCACCTTGCATCTGGGCTTTTGTTCCTTTACCACTAGAGAGACAAAATCTCAAATGTAACAGTGGCAACTATGAGAAATAAAATCTGACTATCTGACCTCTACAGCCCAATAGCAGGGTAACAAAATACAAGGGGTATTTTCGCAAGTCTAGTATCAGATTTTCTGGCATCTTCTGACTAGACTGTCAGGTTTGTATAAATGACAGCTGGGAACAACGACTTAACTAGCTTTCCGAGGCACGGAAGACTGTTGATATTTTGAAATGGTCACCAATTCTGACACATACATGGCTCGTCCTGAGGTATTCCTCGAAGCGCTACCATTTTGAAGCGCACCTAATGAAGCGCTCCTTTTTTATTCCTCGGAGCGCTCCTTTTAGTAGCGCTCCCGATACCATGTTATCGGAAAAGGAGTGCTCCGAGGAATAAAAAAGGAGCGCTTCATTAGGTGCGTTTCAAAATGGTAGCGCTTCGAGGAATACCTCCTCGTCCTAGGTAACCATTGCTTAACCTTAAATGTCAGCCAGTACCACTGTTATTAAGTCAACAGAACCTCCTTTTAAGCTTACTACGTTTATAGGTGAGGTTTTTAAGAAATATCCATCTAAGAGTGAATATATCAAACTGCTAAATATAAACTAAGGCAACTCAAAATGTATTTTTTTTTTGTAGTATCCAATACAATACAAGATTGATAGATTGAGAAGTTAAGTCTTGCAACCAAATTTCAAACAACATAATAATTATTAAATAACAAAATGTAATTGTACAACAAATTACAAATAAATTACAAATGTGTCGTCGAATATAACAACTGAAAACTTCAAAATTTTAAGATGTTTCATTTTATATAATAGGATAGCTCTGCGGTTTAAAACTTACCTAACCAACATTTACATTAATATCATTCAGTATCTTTTTATTACTACGACAAATACTTTTTAGCCTCTTATGAAATGTTAATTGAAACAGAAGCAAGATTAACTATGTAAAGTCATGAAATCTTAAAGTATACGCTTACCTGTGTAGCTCTACGAGTTTCCTTTGCACATTTTCCTCAATAAAAGCATTTTGGAAAAATCTGCCTACGAGATTTTGTTTCTATTTGATATTCTATTCTTGTAATAGATAAGAACTTAATCCCTCTACTGTTACTGCCTAGTACTTAAAGCAATTAGGTACAAACGAAATTAGGAAATGTGATTATACACACTGAAACACACGCAATAAAATAAAAAAATCATTATCATCTTCAAGGTGAAGCAACGATTGCCTAGGTCGATCGTGAATTGGTAACCAGCGTATTTCATACGTGCAGAAATTACGTTAAGCCATTCGTCCATCCTCGTGGAAGCGATCGGCAGTGGCGACCTCTCGCGCCCGTCTTTGGTTTAGACCATGATTCGGGGCGAGCGGGAATGAGACGCAGTCGCCTCCTTCTGCGAAGCAGTCATGCTAGCGAAGGAGGAGGCTGAATGCGTGAGGGAGAGACAACTCTCTTCCTCACGCCCCAGCAGCCGTGGGTGATACGGGGCCATCGGGGATCGCAAGCCGATCTCCGAACAGGGGTAGCTCACCAACCGTGTACTACGCGCGCCTCAAAGAGCATTCAGCACCATTGACGGGGCTCGATGGGGCCATTGCCTGCTGTGGTTGCGGGAATATTCTAACGAGATACCGCGGCCCTGGACTAAAAGGACAACTGAAGGAATAGAGTGGCTTCACCAAGAACGGAAGGAATCATTTGATGATATTCCCACCGAAAAAAAAAGCCTCACACAACTCTGTACAGGGAGTGTAGAGTTGTATATCCATAGGCGTAGGAAGGCGGGGAGCCGGGTGGGCCGTGCCCACCCCAGAACGGTCTGGTGCCCATCCGAAATTTTTTACTAACAAACAATTACGGCTGAAAAATTAAAAAAATCTGGCCAAGTGCGAGTCGGACTCACTCATGCAAGGTTCCGTTATGCGATACATGTTAAATTAATTTATGTGAAGATTTTCATTTCATACGTTAAGAGTTGACGCAACTTTGATAAGCGATCATCGCTTCTACTACTGGGGGCCAGGCCTCCCTTGGGAAATATCTCTAGATACGCCAATGTGTATATCCCGGGTATAAATATCTCGTTCTAAGTTCTAATGATACTATGAAATGTTAAGGTAATCTTTGATCACATTACGAGAACATCGCTGAATGATATATTTCTTATCTACGAATGTTCCTGTCTAAGAAAGTGAGAGTTACCTTCACGTTTAAGTATTTAGGATTGGAATTAAAATATTGGAAAGGTCTAATATAGTAATGGTTTCAGGAGAAATTTAAAACCTTACCAATCAACTGCCTCGTTGGTTGAGTGACTACTAGCGCTACTGCTGAGGAAGGTCTCGGGTTCGATTCGGGTCGGGCAAAAAGAGCTATTGGGTTTTTCTGTAAGGAATTCCTCAGTAGTAGCCTGGAGTTTGGAAGTTGGTGGTGTGATGCCACCGTCCCTCGGAAATCACGTTAATCCTTTGGTCCTGGCAGTCATTTTTACATATTTGACACTCGTTACGGGTAGTCACAAGCCAGAAATTCTAACACCAGTTTTGCCAAAGAGAATCGTTTTACCTAGCTTCTAGGTTGTAGAGGTCAGATGGGCAGCTGTTGATTAACCTTAGAGATCGACCCGTGGGGCTTTATTATTTAGCCACGAGCTCCTCAATAATGAATGAACAAAACATAAGGAGTCTTAAATTAAACCACACTGTGCCAATACCTAGTTGCCATACCTATAGCTTACGTGGAGCGCTTTACTAAATTTCCTAAGCAATACCTTTCTGTATAGAAAAGGAAACTTAGCCTTAGGGTGAAATTTTCCCATTAATACTGAACAGGTTTTTTTCAATCTGAACTCGGCTCATTCAATCCTAGGTGAACAAATCACGAACTCAACCATTTCGTATTCTACGCCATCTCACCAATTCCTAGTCCTTTAAAATTAAGTCTCCTCCTTTATTTCAAAACATTAGCAACTAAATCCTGTACTACTGAAAAAAAATCCATAAAAAACTGGTACATTTTCCACATATAGGTTATAAAATATGGCACTGAGTCAGTGACCACTTACGTGTACGCAATTGGGTCTTCCTCTCGTTCGTCTTGCGTCCCCCAGTCGTGTTGTACTAGCGCTGTATGAGATTTTAGCTCCAAACGAATTGGGACGGATGGTTTTGTAAACAAATGTGTAAATTGGAACTTATATGAACCCTTCTTCTGGATATTTAGGGGAAAGGTCATTCAGTTTCTGACGTATAACCATGCAGGGAATGACATCCGCCACCATCAGTTTGTCCAAGTGCTTTCCTCAAGATTAATAGTGATTGATTTTAAACTACGTCATGTACATTTATTTTCTTTTTAATTTTTCTTTATAAAAGCTTTATGTAAGACCGTATAACATTTTTTGTATTTCTAGTCTTAATTTAACTTCTAAATAAATAATGTCTTAAATATTTGCGCACCTGATTGTATATGATCGACTCTTTAATGTATAACAATCAACCTACTGTACGAATATTCTTGCAAATAAATATTATTGTATTTTATTATATTCAATATCAACACATTAAACAGTTCTGTGCTTCTAGACCAAACCAGGCTAAACAAAAGAAAGATGGGGATCATTGGTTTACTAGTCTTAGATTTAGAGTAACATCATACCAAATATTTCCAAATTAGAGCACTCTGTTGATCAACATAGGATATGCACATGGCACACACGTGACAACATAGTCGCGTGTAGGATAGGACACGATTTACAATTGAACCTCATAAGGTCCAAGACCACCTCAAGTTTACTCAAACCTCGTCCATTACCAAGCGGTGACATTGAGCCAATTGAAGCACGTGGGCCGTTGAGCCGCACAGAAAAACGCGCTTATTAGTAAACAGCACTGCGAAAGCATTTACCTTATTGCGAGTTCTTGAAACCGAAGACATTTTGCACTTGCATGCAGATTGGATAAATGCTGCTTCCGGACTATTTTTAGAAGCAAAACGTCACTTAAGTCGTCGTGTTTAGGTCTGAGACCCATCGTCAACTAGCCGGCCTCCTAATGGCCCGATACAATGAACGGCCAGGAATATTACCATAACCATTTCTCGGATAGGCGATTGCAGTATATTTAAATTAGCGAACAGGATGACTGTACCTACATACTCATATTTGATATTTGACTTCTTTTCCTTGTGATGAGCTGAACATGAGATAATCTACCATATCCTTAGTGAGACTGAGGATTGGAACTCGTTTATAAAATTAGCTTTAAAGTGAGGATAATGTTATGACACAGGCGGGTATGATGCAGATGTTTTCCTTGTGTGATGTTATCATGTTCCTGGATCTACTTATCCTCTTTAATCAGGGAAGCTGCAGAGATGAAGTTTTGTTGCTAACGGGCATGTTAGTAACAAGACTGGAGTTTCAATTTTCAATTTTTTAAAGGCTTTACATATTTAAGATCTTTTTTAGGGTTCCGTACCCAAAGGGTAAAACGGGACCCTATTACTAAGACTCCGCTGTCCATCCGTCTGTCACCAGGCTGTATCTTATGAACCGTGATAGTTAGATAATTGAAATTTTCACAGATGATGCATTTCTGGTGCCGCTATAAAAAAAACCAGAATAAAATAAATATTTAAGGGGGCTCCCATACAACAGACATGATTTTTTTTGGCGTTTTTATATATCATGGTCCCTTTCGTGCGCGAGTCCGACTCGCACATGGCCGTATTAATATTTTTTTATGTAATTTACGACAATAGGTATATCGTTTGCTCTTTCTTTGACTTACCAAATTTTTCAGTCTCTTGCCGAATCGAAAGTCCACCATGAGTTGCGGGAATCTTCTAAAGAGATACCGTACATACGAAACAAGAAAAATACTGATATACATATAGATGATACTTAGCGGTATAAAATTTAAATGCTCCATAGGAATAAAGAATCACCTAATAATACAAACTAGTTAATTTTTGTATGGTTTTTTTGTAGAGTATTCGCAGGAGCTCCACAATTTGATCATTACATCTCCCTTTTACTTACATCCGCACTTAGTCGATTGTGCATTTTATTTTTAGATTAGCAGGATTGTGTGCACAGCTAAGGTGTGGATTTGTGGAACTCTGACAGTTTCTGTGGTTCCTTCCATTTTTTTCCATTTCGATTAGCAGTCCTTACCAACTCTAGAAGTTAAGCAAGTTGTTTGATTTCGTTTGAGTGATATTAGGAAAGTTAATGAACACAGTAACTGCATCATAAAGTATGTCAATAGTCTGGCACTGTTCAGTATTTTTCCAGACAGATAAGAATTTTAGTGTATTGAATAAATAAATAACTAATGATGTATGTTTAACAAAAACACGTTCTAAGCGTGACATTCATGTCCCTAATTGGCTTAAATATCACAAACAACAAGTTTTCTAACTCTTCGCTCTTGAACAGTTCTATGCAATAATGAAAACGTGATATTTATTTTGCAAACTGGCTATAAATACCACCTTTACAGTTTATTTTTTCATTAATTTAAGCTAATTGAAACCGGTACTATCACTACATTCTGTTGGCAAACTCTCAATTTCTTTTTAATTACTTTTTTAAATACCTATTGTCGGTATTTTTCAAAACATAGTTTAACCTAAAAACCTCTCGGATGGGATTCAAATAAAGTTTGCCACGTTCTTAGATTTCACTCACACTTGTTGTAATTTAAATTAAGAATGAATCACATATTAATAAGTTTGTTCCATTATATTGACTTTTTTTTAAGCAATTTTTTAATGCATAGTGTTTGTTGTAAATGTTTTCTTTTTTGTGATGGTATTTCTTGATTTAAATGGTTTTTTTTTTTCATTTTTCCCCTTAACATGTATGAATTTTATTTTAGAATTATTAATTTTAAATACGTAATCGCACGGATTTTAAATGCTATGTACTTAACCGTATTTAGCATGTAGGTACACATAACAAATTGTTAAATATTTGTTTTCCTGAATTTATAATATACGTGACTAGGCAGTGGTTTTAATAAATAATTAAGTGCTTACCTTTGTAATGTTGTTCGTGAGGTGCTTTAGTACCAGTGACTTTGGGGACAACATTTAAGACATATCTGCGTACGATTCCACCTTATTTATGCAGCATAGAAATATATTCGAACAATGGTCATTACATAATGAAATAATAGTCGCACGAAACGATTTTCAAGGTTAGGAACGCTCGCCGAGATCTGTGTTTGGATGTGCCTCGGAAAGCACGTCCCAGCTGTTCTTTGTATATATTAAGCCTGCAATACATGTTGGCCGAGCGTAGGCCAACGCGAGCGTTGGCAAATAGGTACAAGGCAAAAAATAATGTCCACACGTTCGACAAGTTCGTCGAACGCCAATGCAGACGACCAATGTAGAAGAGGGTCTGTAGAGCTGCCCACACGTTGGCCGAGCGCAGGCGAGCGTCTTTGATTTGTGACCAAAAACCGACACCGATCCGAAGTGAGGCAAGTGATCACGAGCAACGGCGAGCGAAGACAAGTTGCACCAAATGAGCTCTATACACGTTGGCGCTGGCCTCCACTCAGCCAACTAGGCAAGTGACACCGAGCGATAGCAAGACAAGGCAAATATACTGTCTACATTTCGGTATTGGCCTTCACTTGACAACGCTCGGCCAACATGTATTGCAGGCTTTAGAAAGTCGTTACGGGTAAGCAGAAGTAGGAAAATCTGATGCTGGTCTAGCCAAGTAGTATCGTGTTACCCAGTTACTGGATTGAGGAGGTTAGATAGGCCGAGAGAGCTCCAAGTATAATACTAATAGGTACTCAGCTGTACCTGGTTAGGCTGCAAGCTGACCCAAAAATTTTTGAGAAAAGGCTACGCAGATAATTATGGTCATTAAAATAATGTATCTTTTTTAATATAATTTTGGATTAGCTTTGTTATTTCGATTTTTGTGATCGATTTAAATATGATAAAGGCGTCTAAAGAGGTACCTACTCTGATGCGTCATCTGACTCGACTTATCGTCTATCTATAATCATGACATTTGGCAAGAAGAAGCTTAACACGTTCGCTGACAGTGAGCACTTACCCTGACATCACATTACGACAGTAGAATTTTCCACGACGTACTCTTAATAATAAGTGGCCCGTCCCTCGACGTACTGTCATAACGCACTATTTTAATTTCCCGCCTAACGACGTACTGTCAGCGAACGTGTTAAAGCACAAAGGAAAACATTTGAAAACCGTAAATATGTAGTTAGACCTACTATTGAGTTTAATATTCTTAGATATAAGTTTGGGCACTCCCTAAACAAGGAGCCTCCTGTATAAGAGTCCAATTCCTGCTTGACAAGCAGAATACCTTCTCTCGGCATCTTCACTGTGAAAAAGAGAAAGTGATATACGTCTTGTGTATCTCCGTCCCTCTCCCACACCGGAACCATGACAGTTTTAAGATATTAATATAAGGCTTCTGTACTTTCAAAGATTATATGAAATCAAGCAATTTTACATCCTAATTATTCTGGCGTAGATTAATAGCGTCACTTCCACCTGTGCAAGATCACAATCGACTGATAAACAATATTATTGCCATCTTAATAACCCTACTGTAAGGAAAGGAAAAGCTTAACATCATTGTAGGTTCTTACTATTATTAACAATCAGCAAGTCTAAATTTAAATTTCCTTATTGATACAGAACCATTTCTCATCATTGTTCTTAGGATATTTCCATTCTTTGCTAAACAGTATACTCGTATATTTAAAGACTTGTTTACTATTAATTAAGTTTACAACTAATTAACATGTGTTTACAGAGCTTTGTCTGTAAGCCTGTTGTAAGAATTTGTCTGCTGACGACATTAATTTTATGACTACAGATAAAGATGTGTAAAGTAGCTTCAATACAGGCGCTGTGGTTTTTGCAATATCTACATAGTCAGTAGATAGATAGAATATACTTTATTGTACACCAAAAATTGGAACACACTTACATAACCTTATTTCTATAACTTTGGTTACAATGGCGGTCTTATCGCTGAGAGCGATATCTTCCAGACAACCTTTGGAAGGACTTTAAAAGCTTTAATTGAATTGGGGAGGGCTAAATTAGTGTACTCATAACGGAAAAATAACTAATTAAAATATATAAGTATATATATATATACAATCCATAATTATATAAAATATATAAATGTAATGTGTTCTTTAACATCGTGTGGAGAAAAACAAAGAAATAATCATACATTTTAAAGAAAATGATTGGCAACCGATTTTTTAAAAGCAAGCAGCGAGTAGATAAATTTAGAACTTAAAACAATCTAAGGTAAACCTTATTCTCCTAATAAGGTAGCGTTCGTAGCTAAATAATGTGAATGACGATGTCGATCCTCAAGTCAAGAAAATCGGTCCATAGATGGATGATGATCCTAATATTTTTGAAACAAAAAATAGAACTAAAGAAAAATATATTTGACAAGATTTAAAAATTATCTTTCACATTTTCTGATCGATTTCCGCGCTTAGACTGCCTTGCATTCTTCCTAATCAAAGACTAAGCAGGTTTCCATAATACAGTTTATATAACCGACCCAAAACTAACCACGTAGCCCCTTTCGCTGTCGGTATTTTGGTATTCGGTCGATATTCGGTCGCGGAGTATAGACCAATCAATGTTCTAATCATACTCCGTCTCGTTCCACAGATAGGTGGCTACGCGGTCGTCATAGTGACCTTCGCGCTACAAGCTCCGGTCCGCTGGTCTGCGGCGAGACTCCACGGAGCGCCGAGATTGCTGCTCGCTGACTTATACCACTTCGTCTCCTTCATAGCTACCGTTAACGTCTGGCGGGGAGTGTGGGGCCTGCTTGATATTTACTTCTTTCCTGGTAAGTTTAGCACAAAAAATACTGCAGCTAGGATGCATACCAACTGCAGGGATTGATCTAACGAGATACTCGGCCCCAGATCGCAAGGGCAATGGAAGGAACCGGGTGGGTTTTTAGTCAGGAGAAGTCACTGCCTTTCGCTCCACTCTGAGCGAGAGCTGTCATTAGATGATTTTCCGTCCGAAAATAAAAGGATACACAGAAAGCTCATATGAGACGTCAACAGACGTGTGTCCTTCATGGTCAATGTGACCCGTTTTTTACATTACCTACAATACTCAACGCACTATACAAGTTTAGTCAGTCAATTACTGTACACTAACTACTTAGTACCTATATTAATAAGACAATCCCTGACTGAATGTCGGCCACGGTAGTCAACCCCAAAAGAGATTAGCCAATTTTCAATAAGAGGAATACATACAAGTGTATGCGCAGATTCAGATGCCCTCAATGGTTGTTTACTCTCATAGTCCAATGGGCTGACCGGGTAGATATCTGATACTAGACCACTGGCCTGCAGACAATCCTAAATGAAAAAAAAACTGTGCCGGCAATAGAAATTTGTAAAAATTTACTAAAGTCCCGTCGACCAAAATCATAGATAGCAATGATAATGCAGCGCAACGTATTCCGCAATCTGCTGTTAATGTAATATCACAAATGCAACTTCATTTAGGAAAACATAAAGAAAACTTTATATTTTATTATTGTTATTATTGCGTATTACAGAAACACCAAAGCTAAGCAACTGGTGTTCCCACATCGTGAGCTTGACTCTCCTCATCCTCCTCAACTGCTCCAACTCAGTCATCGTGCGAGGAGTCTACATTGATGCAGAGGAACCAGCCGGAGAATGCGTCGTCTTCCCCTGCCACTATCTGCGGCTCTTCTTCCACAAAGAACGAACCAAGAAGAGACACAGAAGAGCGTTACAAGCTGCAGCAGCCGCGGGAAGGAAACAAGAAGATGCCAGTCTTCCTCTACAAATACCAGAAGAGAAGGTATAGCCGGCAGAAGAAAGAGTTACTCCAGATAAGTTTAATGTTGGAACTCTTGTTTGTACGATTAGAACCCCCAGTGATGCAGTGTTCGTTTCTGAAGTGACTGAGGATAAACAGTTAGCTAGGGATATCAGTACAAAAGAAAATAATAAAGTGACGCCCCATGATTGTAACATATGTGGGATTTAAACATAAGCAACTATCATTATTTCTACGAATATAATCGCAACCCCAAACATGGATATGATAAGTCTCTCGGTAGACAAGACTAAGATTGTGGATGACGTACCAGAAAAATTGTATTAAAATTTGTATCAGTGTAGTCGCGCTTAATATGGGCTTATGGTTGTCTAATAGAAGAAATTTTATACTGAATGTTGTGTTTGTTTCCACTCTGTTTGTCAAAAAACTATAATGGTACTTTGTATCTACTTTATATTTTAAGTTAAAATTATGTCTTCAAATCATCGCTATGCTAAGTAAATCTAAATTTAAAACTTTGTCAACTTCGAGCAAAATTATTATTTTCAATTTTGTACAAAATTTGTTTGTTTTTTTCTATTATTATCAGGAGTTGTCAAATAATTATGCCAATGATTTATATAGATGCTTTAAATTAGATGTAGTTTAGTAAGTGCGCACACTTAATTACATAGATATGAAATCCAGTCTTCAAACATTTCCTAAGCTTTGTTAATTTATTTCAAGTTTGCCTCTACCTTTAAAATATAGTGTGTGCACGCCCTTAAACAAAACTACCTCTTTCTTCATATTATTTTTTACAAGATTCTCCTTCGATAAACTCATACATTTCCTACAAATCTTTTTTTCTATATTTCCTGTGAATACCAAAAAATATGTTTAAATTGTTATTTTGAATGTCGTAAAATTGTGTGTAATGTGTATTTGCTTTTTTTATTGGCCTGGAGAATATTTACTACATTTCACTGTTCACTTGTAATTAAGCTTAATTTTTATAAAACAATGCCCAGTTTCACTAACACAGAAGACTATATTAATGCCTAAAAATATTACGCTGTGAAATTTCCAACTTCAAGCACCGAACGGAGCTTTGAAAATCCAACAGCTCAATTTAGTTAAGTGTTAGTGAAAACCGGCATAAATATTGGTTCTAAGTCAAACTATTAATGTCTTTACTAGTTTGTAAAAGCAGTGTATGTAAATATGATACAATATGTTGTAAGCACTAAGTTATTATAAGTAACTGTTGAACGATACATAATAAACGTATTGCTATTATCTTTTGTTTTATTAATAACTTAAGTTATTGAATTAAATCGATAATACAATTTATTGTTGGCGGCGGTGAAGAATAAAGCGAGGTGTGTGGTACGAATATGCAATATATTACTTTGTTGTGGTGAATGAACTAAGAACATGTTCAGAGAATATGAAACCATAATATTTTTTAATAAGGGCACAATCAATAAAATCTTACTGATGTAGAACTAAGTCATATCTGAAATCATATATTTTTGGTCCAGGAAAACTATATTAAAAATCTAAAAATGCATAATCCTGTTAAATTGAACACTTAAGACTAGTCAACGCAGTCATTAACTTCATACATTAGTAGCCAGAAGAACTATAGTCTTCTCAATACATCGTGTGTGTATTATAGTTTTCGATTATTTTGTTTCAACCAAAGCATTTGACTCAGTTAATTCGCCTTATTACGAGAACTAACTTTGTGCCCCTTTTTACGAGAATTACGTAAATGGGGGATTATGAAATTTAGCATAGTTGTTAAAGCTTATATGGAGAAGAAGTGCAGAAAGCTAACCTTTTATAGACTATTGCATTAGTAATCATTTTAGCCATATTCGAATTTTGAGCGCTGAGCGATCACTTTTTAGTCCAGTGAGAAAATCATCAAATGACTTCTCTTCTACCGACTAAAAAACCCACCCTGTGCCTTCAGTTACCCTAGCGTTTCGGGGCCATGGTATCTCGTTAGAACATTCCCGCAGCCCCGGCGCTGGCCATCACTGCTTACTAGAATAATTATATAAGTGTTTATCTCATTTAGTGGTGCGAAAGGATTAGAAAAATGTTGAAGTCGATTGATGCAGCCGTTAAGTACTATCCAAAAAAAGTTATAAAAAAAAAAAACAAAAGAACCCGACTGCTCAACTGAAACACAAGAAACAAGCACATTTTCATTTCAAAAAGTGACATCATTCATTGACATCATCATTTATCAAAATCCATTCAGTGATTTAATAGTTACGAGTTACGATACATACATACGCGGTAAAAACATAACCCTCCTCCTTGCTTCGCCGTAGTCGGGTAAAAAAGATGTAACGCAGGGCAGTATCCTGGGCCCATCATAAAACGCTGACCGCTGCGTTTTTTTTTATATGTTTTACTAAAAAATGTATTTTGGTGAGTAAAAAGCAGTAGTAGGTAAGACATTGCAAGTGAGTCTTCTTATAGGTACCTACTTTAATTGTCAAGGATTAGTCAAAAATTATTAAAATGAAAGTTTACGAAAAATTTTCTGGAGAAAACAACACTACGAGAAGAATGGAAGGCTATGAAAATAAGATTGGACTGGACAAGCGGTATACCAAAACAGATGAATAAAGTTTTGCTATCAACTTCTAAAATGTGCCCCAAGTTTTATCGAACCGTGAATACACAATCAACAAAACTCCAACGAACTGCCTTATTGATCGCATTCGCAAGCAAACAAATATAAACAGCAATAAATTCTTCATTCGCCTCATTAATAACTTCGTTACGCTTTCATTGAAAAAACCGTATCTCCATTCAATTAAAAACACTCAATCAATGAACTTAATTGAATTAAATGCAAGCATCACTGGTACATGCAAACTATCTGGCAATTATTCACAATTACAATAATTAATGAGACTCAGACGACAAAAACAAAAATACTTCCCCGACAGTCTATTAATATCCTTTGGAAGAAAACCAGAGGTCCTCGCCCTTAATATGAACGTTATTCTCCAATCTCTTTCATTACAATGACCCGTATTGTTAAGGAGTTAAAGTTGATAGTTCTGCGGCATGGAAGACAGTTTCAAGACTCATTGAGACGACAATGGTGATATGTTATCGCATAGGTTACATGGTTTATGGCAGCTTCGTATTGCATTATTTTTGTGTGTGGATTTTCTTGCTAAGCTTGAAAGTTAATTTTGAAATTGGAACAAGTGGACGTGTTCGATTCAGGTACGGTCACAGCCTGGAATTTTGGGGAGTCACTAACAATAAAATGAGTTTTCTTTATTGCACAATACAAATTTTATCGCCCACATTATAAAACAAATGGAAGTCTTCTATATATTGACAAATAGGATGATAATATTTGGAACGTCTTAGTTTGCAAAATTTTAGTTTTCTATTTGGGGTGTACGATTTTGGTGGGGAGGGGGGGGGCATCTCCCCTGTGCCACGCCCCACCCCCCCATTCGGACTGCGCCTGGTTCGATTTTGAAAATAGTTACTGCTCTGATCAGTTTAAGAGCACGAAGCCCTGAAAGGTGAATTTAACATTCACTAAACCAATTGATGTCTGGTTTGTGGGTGTTATTATTAATGTTACATATTACTTATCCAGCATAAAACGATCCGATTGCTGGAACACGGGCCACCTCTCTAAGAGATTTATAGGGCAGTAATTCACCACGAGCGCCCGCAACTGGTCGGTTGATCACATTTCTTAAGGTAACTTGGTTTCCCCACGTTCACCGTTCTGAGAGTACCTGCCTGGCCTGGGTTCGAAGCTACCGCATCAAACTCGTAACTCACTGTAACCACTGGGCCATCACTGCTCATTTGTTTCGTTTTTTAATAATTAATACACTAGTAATAAAACAGTTTGTAAAAGTTGATTTAAGTTGTCTTGGGCATTTTTTAATAGCCGACTCTAAAATAGAGACAGAATCTGGGACGAGTAACCTAATGGGAAGACAACCGAAGGAGAAAGGAATAAATAAGTATGTATACATATTTTGATATTTGATTGAATTAAGTATTACTGACCTGATGGTTACACGCAACTACATTTGTGTGTAACAAATCGAGGCAGTGATGGTTCTAATAACTATAATTCTTATAAGTTATTTTAACCAAGTTGATGACCTTAAGTAAGAACGGACTTGTTGCCTTATATTGGTACTCATCTTCAAAGGCATACAGTTTGCGTTAAAGATCCAGATTTGTCACGAGTCGGTCCAAAGTCCAAAGGGAGAACGCTTGGACAAAGAAAGAGCACTGAATAAATCCAAAGAGGTAAGTTAGACATCGTAGAAGGCACTTTGGCAGCAAAATTGTCTATAGCATAGAAATTGTTAATTGATTGGCACCTCTCGGTGGAATATCCTTATAATTGACACTGACCTAATCAAAGAAATTTAATTTGTGAAAACAGATTTTAGAGACAAAATGGTACCTAATCGACTTCGAAAATATTCCTAATTGCTGAAGACCCTAATTATTCCGTATATTTCCACGAACAAACCGACATTTAGACTATCTAAAGTACACATTGTACCTACCACGACGCGGTTTGAGTAGTAAATATTGATAATATTGACGATATTCCACTTATCTGGAGACATGCTCGCGCGCACAAAAGAGACAGACAATATTTACGTCTGTAACTTATTGCTTATGTATACACTAATTGCAACACGTGAGTTTGTATGTTTTATAGTGTTTCTGCAAAAGATCACATAATACTAATACAGAATATTGTCCTCTCGACCGATTTCGCCCACGGTACCCAATTTCAGTGGAGTTTAAACGGTGGCGCAAAAGATTATAGCGCACAAGTTTGTACACTGACAGGTACAGGAATACTCTCTGTTCTATCCACTTCCAACCTCCGGGCTACTACTGAGAATTAATGTCTGATAGAAAACCCCATTAAAACTTGTTGTCCAACCCGGGATTTGAACCCCGAACTTATTGCTAAGCAGTTGCGATTGCGACTATTAGACCATTAGACGAGACAGTAACTGATACAAAATAAGCAGCCAATGATTAACAGAAAAGAGCTAACTTGGGTGAAGAATTGTTACTGTAAATGACGTTATTACAATTATAATAATAATATGTTAATTTCTCTCCACAATATTTACAATACATCATTTAGATTTTATATTAACAGCTTTATTATTTTGAGAGACTGGTGCCTAAATTAAGCTGTAAGCCTGTATTTCAGGACACCAGAACTCCACCTTTTAGCAATTGAGTACCTATTGAATAGTTGAACCTGAACATAATTATTATCAATAAAATTATAAAGTAAGTGTGTGTGTGTTGTGTATGGGAGTGTTTTATTTGTGGGTGTGATGCTAGAGAGTGTTTTGTGTGTGAGACAGTGGTTTGTGTGTATTAGTGTGTTTTTACCCGACTGCAAAGGAAGGGTTATGTTTTTCGCGCGTATCTTGTATGTATGTATGTATGTATGTATGTAGGTATGTTTGTAATATTATTTATTACCTCATATCTCCAGAATCGCTGAACGGATTTACATAATTGAGGTATCGTTAGATTCGTCTTAGCAGCCCAAGTGTTCTTAGATAGGTGATAATTGAAAAAATCAAACATGGCGGCTGTGCGAAATCATTATACTTAAAGAAAAAAAAAAATTTTTTTCGAATACTGCAATATGGGTATCAAATTAAAGGGCTTAACACAAGGATTTCAAAAAGGTATATCATGTTTATCATTAGTGTAATACTAGCAAAAATAATACAAAGAGAAAGTTTAAAAATATGGACTTAGCTCTTTCACTTTCTGAATACGGTGGGGTGCCATTGTGACACGACCGGGAAAACTATAAAAATGTTAATTAATATTTTAACGAAAAAGTTGACAAAAAAGTTATTTAAAAAATCTAAAAAACCCGACTGCTCAACTGAAATGCAAGAAACAAGCACATTTTTATTTTAAAAAGTGACAAGCAGGCGGACCCATCCCATTAAATAAAATCAATTGGGTCTCGCCTGCTTGTCACTTTTTAAAATAAAAATGTGCTTGTTTCTTGCATTTCAGTTGAGCAGTCGGGTTTTTTAGATTTTTTAAATAACTTTTTTACCTTACATTTTCAAGATTACACTATGGTAGCGAGTAGGTTTTTGGTGTCATTATAATTTTTTCCTTGTAGAAAGGAAGTTATTTCCTTTTTACAAATTATCTTAGGAAGATTTAGTATCGGTAGGTTTCTATTTATTTTATTTAAAAAAAAAACTACCTACGCTTCGAGAATTGGGTTGAAAGCCGAATTTCTGGGTGATCTACGGGGTTGTAGCGTCTTTTACCTTGTGAAGCCGAAGGGTTATAAGTTAGCAAATAATATAAGTTTTTAAGCTAACATGGTCACTAACAGTATCATTAGAACTTAAAACGAGGTATATACCATGTGTATTGATTGTTTTGAGTTTCCGATATTTCGGCACTGTTGCAAGCGCCATGACCACGGATGAACTGAAGTAATTGCGGGTGGAACTTTATGAGCAGACAAATCGGTCTACCCTCTTACTCGTTTCTTTTCTGTTAGCGACACCGCTACCACTGTCACATGTATCACTAAACACTCGATTCTGTTCCCGACACACAAAACTCACCGTGTCGACTCGCGAACTTTCTACGGAACTGTTTCGGTTTTTACACTTTTGAATCACTGGATTCCAGGCCCTCGACAGTTGAAACCCATCCTCCCGATTGAAATTGTCGTATTTGGTAATCTCAATCGCTTCCCTTACCAGTCTTGGTATATAGTGGCGTTCTGTCAACCTCGCACTTCCGGTGTCTAGAACTAGGTTTTTGCCTACGCTGTGCGCTATTCACTGCATATCGATTCCCTGTAGCACCTTCTGAACATGTGTTAGCTCATCATGTAAATGATCCTCGTCACATAAATCATATGCGCGGTTGGTAAGCGAAGTCACTACAGAGTTAAGATGTCTCGGATGGTGGTGGGAATCAGCACGCAAATATCGGTCCGTGTGAGTGGATTTCCGGTAGACTGAGTGGAAACTCAAAACAATAAATACACATGTTAAATATCCCGATTTAAGTTCTAATGATACTGTTAGCAAAGAATGTTGTTTTAATAATTATAATGCTTAAATTGATGAAGAGTTGACGCACTGTCAGAACCTTCGCGTCTTTATATAAGAACACTGTAGGATAGATATTGCAGACAACCGCGTAACTATAGTAACTATAACAAACATGCCTAAAAATTAAGCTTAAAGACCTTCTCATCTTATGGCTCACCATCTCTCCTCTCTTCTCACACATGCAAAATCTCTGAGGTCATCAGAAAACTTAAGGCTTGCGGTACCGAGTCACGCCACCAATTTCTATGGTAAGTCGTTCGCAGCTCAAGCAGTACGGCTGTGGAATGCTCTACCCGTGTCAGTAAGACAAGCACAAACCCTATCTTCTTTCAAAAACTTAGTAAAAGATCTTTATCTCTCTCCTTAAATTGTTGTTATTATGCATGTCTTTGTTTCTTTCTTTTTTTAAATATTTGTATGTATATATATGTTTTGAGAACATTATTTATTGTTTTGTATTTTATATAGATAATTAGTACACCGTGGACTACCCGCGTATTTATTTTCTCCTTCTGTGTCAAATCCATCCAAAGGTTGTCTGTAAAAGATCGCTTTTAGCGATAAGACCGCCCATTGTATCACCCTTTTTAATTGTTAAGTCCATAATTTTTGTTTTTACTGTTATGGTGTACAATAAAGAATATATCTATCTATTTATCTATGTGTAGTTGAAGTTTATTAAATTGAAAAATATCACAAAACAAAAGCATATCGCATTATGATATTTATTTAACAAAAATCTCCTTAAAATTAGAAACATTATACTGTAAAACAAAAGCCATGATCAGTAAAAATACTAGAATCGTATACTGAAGTCAGTGTAGGCGATCTTAGTGACGTATTCCCAGTTAGTGAGGTCACATTTCTCTATCTTGCAACCAGGAGATCCTGTAGTGCTGAGCCAGTTAATCCTGAAATCCAAGAAATAATTACCGTTTTTTCATTCAAAATCAAAAGTATTTTATTTCACATAGGCCTCATGGACACTTATAAAACGTCAAAAGCAAGTGCATGGTTCGAATAGGTCGTGTCTCATGAAAGAACCGATAAGAAACTTCACGGTTCCACTTTTATGATTTTATCATTAATTCTTTATTTTTATTAAATGGAGATTTTTCAGGTGAAAATCCCCCATTATTTAAAACAAACGAAATACATATCAAACTATATTCATCATAATTATGTACCCACTTTTTATTTTGACTACGGAAAAGCCAAAATGATGTGATTTTTGTGAGCAGATCATGTCATATTGTATGTATTGACGGATGTCCTAAAGAGGTGTCAATCAATTTGTAATTCAGATGACATACACTAATTTTTTGTAACCGTTGCCCTAGGTGTTTCACATTTATCGAAAGTGCGTTTTTACAAACACCCAGACCTGGAACAGATATTTGTTGGCCATTCAAATATTTGTTCCGATTAATCGACCTCACGCCACGCAGCGCAGCAGCCAATAGCTCAACCATAGCACTAAAATGTCGCACCTCGACACAAGCATATTTAGGTTATATATCTTCGCATACTTAACAAAGACTCTTCATCACTAATAACGTGTTAATCTTTAAGTCTGACTGCCTAACAAAATGTAATAGGTACCTACCAACAATGTCCTTAAGGAATTTTGATAAGTTTTCTGCTAATTAAATTTAAATACTTTTCTGCTTCTTCTAGTACGCTAAAGGTTTTTCAATGACTAGTAGTTACTATTATAGAGAGTTATGTTATGTTGTAAGAACTTACATGCGGTCCAACTGAGCCTTGGTTCCCTGCATCTTGCCGACAATGGTTCCTTTTTTGGAGTTCTTCACCCAGCCACCAACCCTGAGCTGCTCAGCCAATTCCTTGCAGAACTTTGTAAAATAGCAACCTATTGGACAAACAGAAGAATAAACGTAGATAACGATATTGCGATGTATGTAAAGAATCTGCTTAAGGTTTTATAAAAAGTAGTAGGTAGTGATGGCTGACATAAGAGCATACATATTTGGACAGCAGAAGATCAGTTATTGATTGCAACTGAAAAAACCTTTATGAACGGGCATTTACTCGTGTATAACCCCTAATAAAACAATCAAATTAGAAATGAATAGGTTAATTTGATTGTTTGATTAGGGGGTTGGACACTGAATGTCGAAATACAGGCACTGCCTTAGGCTACCTAATATTCTAATGAGCCTATAAGAAGCCTAATATTCATACGCTTAAGAACATAATTATTGTAGCCTACGTAATTATTATGTAGTACTATGTAGTAAGTTTATTACAGCAATAAAGATTATTATTATGGATATATTCGTTGAATGTACAAGAGACTTAAAAGCAAATTAGTTCGTATACTGTATTTGCACTGTGTCGGTTTCGAAATTGTTAGCTTTACCTTTATTTGCTAGTGCAAGATAAGATAGATAGATAGATAGATATATTCTTTATTGTACACCATAACAGTAAAAACAAAATTATGGACTTAACAATTAAAAAGGGTGATACAATGGGCGGTCTTATCGCTAAAAGCGATCTTTTACAGACAACCTTTGGATGGATTTGACACAGAAGGAGAAAATAAATACGCGGGTAGTCCACGGTGTACTAATTATCTATATAAAATACAAAAAACTTTTTTGCAAAAAATAAAACCGACTTCCATATCAAAACACTACAAAGCCAAAAATAATTTTAATTTCGGTAGTCGGTGTTATTGGTTTTGTATTTTCTTTTTTTTTCACACCGCCTTCCGAAATTAAAATTATTTTTGGCTTTGTAGTGTTTTGATATGGAAGTCGGTTTTATTTTTTGCAAAAAAGTTTTTATTTTCATGCTTTTTAGTGGGTCAGTGAATTTTCCAAATCGGTTCGTAAATGACGGAGTTATGCGCGAACAAAAAACGCAATGCAGAGTAAACGAAAAGATCATCAACGTAAATATATTTTTAGACTTTTGTTGATTTTTCAGAAACGGGTTGTCCGATTTCGATAAAATTTTCATGGGACCATTTGGGAAGTATACCCTTTCTAACAAGATAAGAATTTTTCAAATCGGTTGGCAAGTGACGGAGTTATGCCCGGAAAAATATAAAAAAAAAAATACAAACACCCGAATTAAGGACCTCCTCCTTTTTTAGAAGTCGGTTAAAAACAATAAATAACGTTCTGAAAAACATATATATACGTACATATATTTTAAAAAAGAAATAAACAAAGACATACATAATGTAAGCCTAATTAGTTTAATGTATTTACAATTACAAGGAATTATTATATCTTTAATAGATGTTGTATTGACTTCATTAAGTAGCAACAGGTCATATGTTAAATTGTAGTGAAATATATTAAATTGTTAATTTAAATGATAATAATTAATTGTATCAGTTATTTATCAAATAATTGTAGAAGAATAATCGTTTGGTAATAGCCATTTTATTAATTTAAGATAGTGTATTGATAGTCGTAGTTAATGTCTTAACCGATAGTAGTTGCAATCGGCAGTTGTCGTGTAACCGTTGTACAAGCTAAAGTGAATTTTGTAATTAAAGTGCTGTGGAGATATTATTGGATTTTATTACTGCAATAATTCTGAGGTTATCCCAATAACTTCAGAAGTGGGATCAACGAAAAGTATTACTCTTTTCGACTTACGCCTACGAGAAGAATAAAAATGTAAGTACTTTTTTTGTACCAACAACTTAATTGTTCGATTAAAATCTTATAACTTGAAAAATGTATGACTGTTGTCTTTAAAAAAAGTATGCGAATCTAAGCATAATTACGGCAAAATTGAATTGAGGTTATTTATCTTCAGTTTAAAGTGATCATTATAACGAGTCGCTAAAATGAGAAGAGTTTTTAATAAATAAATATACCGTTTCACAATAAGATAAATGGAATTACCGTTGAACTATTTACTAGCTTAGCACTGAACTGACCCACGCTTGTCTAAAGTAACGCGTGTTGTATTTTTTTAAAATAGAATTTTGGTACCTATATGCTGTACAATGTAAGTAACACTAATGTTTTGAAAATATTGTACATCGTTGCCCGCGATTGGTGAGGGTACTGCGGTCGATTCTTGCAATCGCAGAGAGTAAAAGTTTTTTTCCCTATTTCTGTAATGTTTGTGTATTACGAGTTGACCATTGATTGGGGTGCTACCTTCGATCAACAATACTTACGGTGGTAGTAGCAGTACTACGAGATAATGATTGGGCTTAATCAGGAGTGATTAAGTTACGATTATCGAAAAAATTACGGTAAAAGATGTTTATTTCTCATAAGAATTACAATGGTATTCACTTACATGAGAAACTTAAATCTGAACTAACAGTGAGGTTGCTGATGATTGTAGAACTGAATTTAAACTTAATTAATTCAATTTAATTCAACAATCAAGACTATTTGCAAAACAACATTCAAATATAAAACAAGAAAAAGAAAACAATTTGTGGCTATTCGCTAATAATAAATACACGAAATTAGTGGACACTTGACAAGAAGCGCTATGTTCATCATTACACTGGGCGTACTTGATAATTATATTTTGGTTTATTGTTTTTGTTGCGTGATGTGTTCTTTGAGTAGTTTTTTTAAAAGAATTGTAATGATTTACATTATGTTATATGTTTTCGTAAATTATTGAATATTTAGTAAACATTTGTGAAAAACTTAATTCGATATTGAATAACTATACATATAGCTGCATAAATTTAATCTATCTTAGTCATGTTAATATAATGGTTTACTAAGCTGTCGCCCGTCAGTTTCAGTGCTCGACATGGAGAGAGAAGAGTCAAAACCGAGATTATAGGACTTTAGTCCGGAGCCAGGGATACCCAGGTTTGAGGGTCAGGGTCGGAAAGCAGTAGACTTGAGGCGTGAGTCTGGCCACGCAACTAGGCTAAGAATACCCATGTATGAGGTTCAGGCTCGGAGGGTACATTTGGAACAACCAGGGGTATCACGGGTGCGTGATACTGAGGTTGATAATAGTTGAGAATATTGGTGACTTGGCCGAGAGTACCCAAGTATGAGGGTCAGGCTGGGAAGTCACATTCGGAACGACCAGGGGTATCACGGGTGCGTGATACTGAGGTTGAATTATGATAATATTGACAGCGAGAGAGCGTCAAGGACGAAGGGTGTTTCGTCCACAAAGGTTTAAAGAAAGATTTCTTCACACGCCTTCGAATTCAAGGCGTAGCCGTTCATTGAGCGCTGGATCCTATGGCCGTGAGGGTACCAGAGAGAGAAGTACATGTAACCGAGGTAGGAGACCAGTGGACAATAAGGTTTCAAGGTCGAGTTCCAGACGTAACCGAGCCATTATCTTGAGCGAGGAGATGAGGGTGAGCAACAAATGTCATCTACTTTTATGAAATCTTGGAGTGTAGATTCCACTAAGAGCATTTTTAGATACATTTTTGTAAATATGCAAACAGTCAAGAGTGCAGATAAGTCGAAGTTGCTTTTTAATACTATAATTATTCCCGAGTTTAATCCCAGGTCAAAGGAGCAAACTATTTTGACTTGGTTGACAAAGGTAGAAGAGTGTTCAGATGTATAGCTGGGAAGATAGAGAAGTATTCACTATGCCCTATCAAAGTTGACAGGGGTAGCAAATACTTGGTATCAAAGTTAAGACTATGATGTATACGTGAGTGAAAAAATATAAGTTGGTTGAATATTTTCCCTGTTCGCAAAGACTATGCTGAGCTCTTGACTGAAATACCTTGCAAAAGGATTAAATATGGGGAGTCACTTGAACATTACTATTATGCCAAAATTTATTTGTGAGATCTATGGGCGTCATGCTGTCGATTGCTTGCTACACGGTGTTGAAAATAGGGCTGTTAAAATAGGTGCACAGGCTGTACAATTCTCTGAGCCAGAGCAAGTGCTGAAATATTTCAGAACTGTGAAGATAGGGCATGGTCATGAAAGATAGGGCATGGTCATGATAATCTGGATTCTTGTTTTAAATTCCGAAACGAATGTAAGGGTACAACTGTTTTAACAAAACCAGCGGGTTTGAAAATGACGTGCTACAATCAGTCAATAAATCTATGTATTTATTATTTCATGAGGTTGTTACAGGCTGTAACATAATATAATTTACAAATATATGAGGAACAATTATAAATAAGTAACAATTAAAGCGGCTTAGTCCACCAGTCACTAATTCCCACAATGAACAATATTATAGAGACTGCATTTTACTTAAAGACTTGTGATGTCTACATTTCCATTTTTATATTACCTAATCTAAATTATAATTAAATGTGAAGTGTGATATTTTATGTGTGTATGTTTACCGTATGAAGTTTGATGTATGTTCTGTGCGTGAGTGTGATGTATGTTGTAGTGAATGTGAAGTATGATTGGGATTTAGCTGAACTATTTTATGTTAACAGAGCGTAAAGAGAACTGTGAGAGAAGTGTTGCTAAGGAAGTGATACAAGGAGAGATCCGGTGTCATCATAATTTTTATTGTAAAAAAAATGTTATCGCCATTTTGCATATTTGGTAAGAAGATTTATGCAAAGGGATATATATACTAATTCTGTTAAACAAAAAGGGGCCTAAATAGTAAAAAAAAAAGCGTTTTGTGAAGGTAAAGCGTGGAAATGGAACATGGCATAAATGTTGTTCTTAGGTTTAGATAAAGGTCGCTTATGTGTGAGAGGTGTTCTTGTGTTGGTGTAATATGGTGTTCATTATAAATAATTGACGGACCGTAAGGACTTGACATTTTCGGTATAAGTCAAATGTTGGGTAAAGTCTAGTTTAAAATGTGGTACTTTAAGTATGGCTCTCTAAGCCACCTCCAGTTGTTTTTTTTGCGATCAAATTGGTCATCTAAGTTTTCGGTGTGATAAACCTCCAGCTAAGTGGATCAGTTGCGATAGATCAGGTATCTTGGTCTATTCAGGATGTCTGTAATGGAATTCAATGATCCGAAGGTTTGTTTCCGTATGTCGGTGATTCCCGAACACTCTAGGAGCAGGTGTCCCACCGTTGACTCCGTCTTCATGCGTGTCCTGCACAAAGGATGGTCCGTTACGCCTATTGTGTGGTAGTGTTTATTTAGTGAGCAGTGCCTTGTGATGATCCCCGCCACCATTCGTAGGCTCCTTCTGTCCAGGTGTAGGAGGCGCCTAGTTAGTTTTTGTCCAGAGTTGGAATAGCCTTCTTGGACTGCCTGCAGCCTGGTACCGAGGTCCACCACTTTTGGGCTTGGGCGTGTATTCTTTTAGCCATATGCGTAGCTGGGTGAAGAGGAGCGGAACGATGGACTCAGGTCCGAAAACCATCGTGCCAGACCCACTCCTGGACAGCTCGTCAGCCACAACATTGCCTAGTGATCTGCTGTGCCCTTTGGTCCATTACAGTGTCACAGTGTTACTGTTATTGGCCGTAGAACTTTGTAGCGCGTTGTGACATTCTAGTACAAGCTTAGACGTGATATAATTTTTCCCTAGGGATTGAAGAAACTGAGGCACTGTCGGAAAATATACCAAAGTGACTACCCATAATTTTTCTGTTCTCTATGGCATGGATCGCTTGGATGATGCCCATCATACCGCCTGATAGACAGTGTTGAGCTTTCCCTGCGATCTGGATATATTGATGTTGAGATTGTTGGAGAAAACTCCTCCAGTTCCGATGTTTGTCTTTGACCCCTCAGTATAGATCCTTAGCTCCTTGGGCCCTGAGTTATCCTCTGGCTCCGACGTGAGCTGTATTTGGTAGTTTTTTTTGGGAAGTGTTGCGTCTTTGTAGCCTTATTGTAAGGTGTGGTCATCACGAGTTGTCGTTTAATGGATTCCTCCATAATGTGTGTTTTATCCTGGAGTCAATCAAGAGTATCCCGGAAATTGTAAGTCTAAAGGCTGCCAGGGCAAACTCCTTCCGCACTATGAGGTGTAATGACGGTAGGCCCATCATGGCTTGTAGTGGGGCAGTGTATGCAGTTCTCATGCCACACATGTAAGTCGTTGCAGCTTCTCGAGGCCTTTTTGTGCCGTGCTTAAGTCCGTCCTGGTCCACCAGACGAGGAAGCCGTACATGATGATTGGTCTTATAACTGTCGTGTATAGACAATGGGTGGTTTTGGGACTGATATCCTGGTTCCTGCCAAGCGTGCGTTTATCTGCCACATGCAGATACTGGCTTTCTTAGTGATTTGTTCAGTGTGTTTTGCCCAGTTCAGCTACTTGTCCTAAAAGATACCCAGGTATTTAGTCACAGCTTAATGTCTTAGGGTGATGCCAAAGAAACTTGGCAGTTCTATCTTTGCTACCTTCGTCTTTTGGGTGAACTCTTCTCAGTTTTTGTGGGATTCACTTAGAATTGATACTCTCTGCACCAGTCCTCTATTATCTATAGGGTTGTACGTATGAGATTGCACATGGTGTTTTCATGGTTTCCGTTTATTATTATGATTATATCATCGTCATAGTCAACGATAAAGTAGCAGCTAACGTATTTTCATATCCTAATCATTAAAAATTGCGAGCAAGACTAGATTTCTACTGTACGTCGGCTGACGAAGAGATCGGGAAGATAAAGTAAACGTTATAGGATCCTGGTTCAGAATAAGTGATGGATATTCACAAGCACTATAAATTAAAAAAAAAAAAACAATAGGGTTCACAGAATAGTCGGGGATGAAATAAAAAAGCTGGATGAAAAAAAAAACATTCTGGATATACAAAAGATAGCGAAATACTCGATCAGAGTTACTTTTCGAATTAAACATTAAGTGTAGGGGTGAAACCATATTAAGTGAGGTTTTACACGATACCGTGACCAAAACATTAGGGACTGATATTAGCAGAAGTAAGATATATGGCTTGAAGGAAAATAAGGGAGACTCAGACGAAAGATAGCGAAAGGTTTAACCGCCGTAGGAAACCAGCGAATAGCTATTCTGTAGGAGATGTGTTAGGTGTAGAGCGATAGGTTTCTAACAGTAGACAACTACAAGAACTAGTCGTCAAATATCAGGGTCCGTTCCATAGTAAAAGTACTTCCCAACGATAAATATCTCGTCGAAGACACTCCCCTGTCGCGCAAATAATCGTTGTTACAAAGCCGTAGTAGCAATTGACAAAATGCAGCCCTGGTTAAATTTTAGCAGTAACTTTGAAAGTAGTTGAGAAGAAAGTGGTTCAGATACTTAATGAGTATAAAAAAACATAAAAGTCATGTTCTTGTTCTTATTACATTATTTAGATTCGTGTTGGTAACTATAAGCTTCGATTAACATTTTTTGTTTGTTTCATGTCTAGATGTGATATACGTGTAGATGGTTATGTCAAAAGCATAATACATTTAATATTTTAGTATCAGTCTGTGGCACTTACAAGTTACAGGTTCGGTTTGGTTTGAGTTCTATGACCATGAAAATAATTATTTCATTGCAAATTGTATTGTGGTATAATAGCGATGGCAATGTTTCCTTTCTTAATTAAATACCTCTACTTATACAAAGTTAAAAATAAATAAATATGTAAACAAATGTTCTCCTTTAAACTAGCTTGGTGAGTTAACGATTAGTTAAAATATAGATAGAAAAATGTGCATGTAGCAAACGTATTAGAAAAATACTCTGTTTATACCGATAATAGTAACGTAATTCTTATTTCGCGAAGGGACTCGCTTTCACAGGAAGGCCGAGCTGTAAGCCTAATTAGTTTAATGTATTTACAATTACAAGGAATTATTATATCTTTAATAGATGTTGTATTGACTTCATTAAGTAGCAACAGGTCATATGTTAAATTGTAGTGAAATATATTAAATTGTTAATTTAAATGATAATAATTAAATGTATCATTTATTTATCAAATAATTGTAGAAGAATAATCGTTTGGTAATAGCCATTTTATTAATTTAAGATAGTGTATTGATAGTCGTAGTTAATGTCTTAACCGATAGTAGTTGCAATCGGCAGTTGTCGTGTAACCGTTGTACAAGCTAAAGTGAATTATGTAATTAAAGTGCTGTGGAGATATTATTGGATTTTATTACTGCAATAATTCTGAGGTTATCCCAATAATAATAACAACAATTTAAGGAGAGAGATAAAGATCTTTTACTAAGTGTTTGAAAGAAGATAGAAGAAGAAGATAGAAGAAGAAGATAAGGACTTAGCAGTGCTTCCCAATTTCGTGTCCTGGCCATAGTTTTATATTCTGGGTTGCATCGGAAAAATCACGGAATGCGATAAAGCCGCCTATAATCAGTCTATAACGCACCCACTGCTGGCACTCAAGCCTCTTCTCTATGAAAGGGATGTTTTTTCAACCGACGACAAAAAAAAGGAGGAGGTTATCAATTCGACGCGTATATTTTTTTTGTTTTTTTTTTTTTTTAATGTTTGATCACCGATTACTCGAAGACGTCTGAACCGATTTGGAAAATTCTTTTTTGTTTGAAAGGGTATACTTTGAAATTGGTCCCATTGCCACCAAGTCAGGATCTGATGATGGGATCCTGGAGAAATCGAGGGAACTCTTCAAATATTATAAGCACACCTATAGTGATTTGAGTATTTTTTATAGTAACTTGTGTAGTTGCATTCCAAAAGCACCATTTGTGAAGTGGACCTGATGATGAAGACCACAGATGGCCACTGGAACTACTCGATATTGTATAAGTAGGAATAATAAGTATTTCATGGGTTCCGCTTCGATTACTCGAACATGGTTATTAAGCAGAATATGCTCGTCACAATGCATATGGTGAAGTGAAGCTGATGGTGAAGTACCAGGAGAACTCCTCAACAATTAACGGCCCAGCATTGGGAAAAGCAATATTTTGTAAAAGGTTATAAGTAGTTGAGATTTAGGCTTTTGTAACTAGGTAAATTATAAATCGACCAACTTAAAAGAGTGAAATAAAATATTTTTACCAAAAAATTAAAACGGATTCCAAAAAACACTGCAAAGTGAATAATAACTTTAATTTCGGAAGTCGGTGCCAAAAACGAAAATACAAAACTAAAGACACCGACTACCGAAATTTTTCACTTTGCAGTGTTTTTGGAAGTTGGTTTAATTTTTGGGTAAAAAGTTTTTTTAGTTTGGCAATCGTCCCACTTCTGAGCAGAGAGGAAAGGTCAAGATCGTCACTCCAGCGCTTCTATGACTTCCGTCTTGAAACACCCAAAGCGTGACGATACTGGCCCAACTGTCAATAACGTACGTTCTGTAGATATGTCGCGCCCAACCCCAACCCCACAAATCTTAAATATTATAAAGTAGCATATTTACTTTTACTAGACTTTGATTTAAACGAACATCCTATATCTCAAGCATAAAACAAGTAACCCAACGGCGGATTCCTTCATGGAAATCGGCTATGGTTAAGTACTTTTGTACCCATCCTTACTAAGTCTGTTAATATTTTTTTTATTAGTAGATTAATTCTAATTAGCACGCATCCATCTCCATTCTGGCACTAATACATATTCCTGTACCAGCAACCACACACTCGCACATACAACAACTTTCCTCTCACTTACACACCAACACCACTCTACCTGCTTATCCACCCTCCCACATAAACACCTGCACACCTTCAATTACATTCATTCACCCTCACCCTAGCACTCTTAATATATACTCACCCATTATTTAAAAAATGTAAGTACCTAATAACTTTTTTCTTGCCTTCTAAGGTAAATTGACACCATCGACTCATTTATTAAATAGGGCCCTCATTGTAAAACACTGTCTCTTAAGATACAGGATACCCTAGTTTAAAAGGCAGAATTTAATGGTTTTTTGTTTGTGTACAGTCCATTTTTCTATTCTATAATTAATTTATGAAGCCATAAATTATATTTTTAATTCCAATTTCGCTTTACAGAAGCGGTATCAAAGATAGCTTAGTAGATCCTTCCTACTATCCTACTAATCCTACTTCCTACTTCCTTCCTACTTCCTATCCTACTTCCTACTATCCTACTAATCCTATCCTACTATCCTATCCTACTAATATTATAAATGCGAAAGTTTGTGAGGATGGATGGATGTTTGTTACTCTTTCACGCAAAAACTACTGAACGGATCTGAATGAAATTTGGTAAGTAGATAGTAGACATCCTGGAATAATACATAGTTTTTATCTCAAAATGAATAATACATAGTTTTATAATTTTTATCTCAAAATTCCTAAGGGATCGAGATTTGCGCGGGGAAACCTTTCCACGCGTACGAAGTCGCGGGCAGAAGCTAGTAGGTGATAAATGTGTAATTTTAATTAGGATTTCATCATAAATAAACTGAATTAAGGTTTGATTTGACTATGGTAAATATAATATCTTAAAATCCACCAAGCTGAATTTCGAACGCAGATGATTTTTTTTTAATTTTCTTTGAGACTAGTCAAGTTTTCTAGAGGATATAGTGCAGATATATATTATATGCGCCCAAACACAGATGTAATGCCTGTTCCTATACTTGAGAGTGGCTATGAGCAGCCGGATGAGACGGCAATCCCGTACGATCTTGAAGACATCAGGTGCAGGGCGATATATGCCTCCTTTTATGCTTCCTTAAATTATATGCGCAAAATAAACATTTGTAAAAACTAGCGCACAATAGGCGCTCTTATCGCACAGGGCCTTTTTTAGGGTTCCGCATCCAAATTGCAAAAAATGGAATTCTTAAAGATTCGTCACGTCTGTCTGTCCATCCGCATGTTTAAACTATTAGAACTACATAGTTGAAACTTGGTAGGAAGATGTATTCTGTGAACCGCTATGAGATTTTTATATTAAAAAAAAAAACATTAAGGGGAGTTCCATGTATGGGTAGCCTCAGGAACTGGGACAGAAGCTAAAAAACCTATACGCACGTGTCTAGGTATTTAAAAACCGGTAAAGTGCGTGTCGGGCCACGCGCAGTATAGGGTTCCGTAGTTTTTATAACAGCCAAGTACGTGTCGTATTCGCTGACTGGTCGTTTCGTACCATGCTCTAACTAAAAGTCAAACATGACTACCTAACTAATTTGACTTCCGATATAAATACTGACCTGATCTGACAATTTTGCACGGAAAGTTTTAATTTTTTTCATAGATTTGTATAAAACTTGTCATGGCCGGTGTTTTGAATTTAAATACAGGACACAGAGCTATACTACTCAATCGTCACAATAAATAAAATTGAGGAAGTAGTTTGCTGGGGGAGCTTTGTGTTTGATATTACCTATATAGCAAAATAATAAATAAATAAAAACATATTAATTTGAATTCACTCTAAAAACGGGCCCACATAGGGCGATGGTAACTGAAGAAGGAATTATAAAATCCAACTTCACAAGGGAAGTTTGCAAAAATATGATCTATTTGAGTACCACCGCGTGTAGAGGGAAGTGGTTGTAATAAAGACTGGTAACCAGCGTCACGTATTAATTTGAAAACTGCAATGTTGTCGTTACGGAGATAGTCTTCATTAAAATCTCCAAATATTATGCAAGGACTGTTATGCGATAGTAAATTACTTACAAAACCTACTGCGCGACTGTTGGGACATTTGCATGATCTATAAAAAGCTACAATCTTCACTGCATTTATTTCGAAAATTACTGCTTCACAGCAATGTTAATGTAATACCGTGGGTTGCTATATTCAAAATAATATTTTGCCCATGCACACACACCAAAACCTGGGTTTGAACTAGACTGTTTAGGGCCATTTGTTCTAATTATTTCCTTAAAATTAGTTATATAAAGAGAATCTTGAGAACAGCTCCACGTTTCTACTGCTAAGTAGATATCTGAAGCCATTATTTGAGGATCTCTTACAGTATCTTGCAAGTGTGCACGTAAGGATTGAACATTATGGAACATAATTTGGTATGAACTGTGGGGCTCCCTCAAAAATCGATACATAGGTATTAGAGGATTTCGACGCAGCTTTTCCATTTCCATTACGACTGAATCTTGGTCGGAGGGTGAACGTGGAGGATGAAAACATTCAGTAACGATAAATAAACCTTCAGCACATGTGGCACGTGAGCAAGAAACATATAACATTGACCTTGAAATACCGGGCTTCACATGTACAACAACTTTTTCTAATGTGGAACCCTGGCATTTGTGAATTGTAATAGCCTCAGCTAGAACCAATGGGAATTGAAAAAAAACCGACTTCCAAAAAAACACAACAATGTGAAAAATAAATTTAATTTCGGAAGTCGGTGGCAAAATTAAAATACAGAACCAAAGACACCATCTTCTGAAATTAAAGTTATTTTTCACATTGTACCTAGTGGTTTTTTGGAAGTCGGTTTTTTTTTTGTTAAAACGTTATTTTTATAAAACTTATTTAAATATGAAACTAGCGCGATACAAATGACGCTTAGCGCCATCTATCGACATTTCTATGGAGTTGTTCGAAATTTTCGAGTCAAATACAATTGGTCGACTATTACTCGTAAACTTGTAAAGCCCACTTATGTGTGATAGTTTTCCTTTAAACTTCGTTAATTTCTAACTATAACCGTTTAGTTGGTAGAGAGGGGGGACGACTCTAGCGAAAATTGGTACTTTAAAGCTTGATAAGTCACGAACGGTTTACTTAATCAAAAAACGGTCTTCCCAAACCTCTAATATTTTTGAAAGACCTATCCAATGATATCCCTCACTATGGGAAGGATGAAAAAAAAAATATCATCTCAATTTACATGTAGGGGACCCTAAATACTTTTTTTTTCAATATTTTATTTTACCACTTTTTCGGCGTCATTAACGTGTATACTCATGCCAAATTACAACTTTCTAGTACTAATAGTTTTTGAGCTAAACCGCGGACAGACAGAAAGACAGACAGACAGACGGACATAGCGAAACTATAAGGGTTCCTTGTTGACTTCGGAACCCTAAAAATGACAATGAAGTTTCTAAAACCATTTTTCTTCAACTCAATCGTGAAAGACACTTCAGAAGTGGTAAAATGTATGTACTGTGTACTTCCCATCACTAACTATTTATAGAGAAAAATTAAAAATAAACCGCTAAAATGTGCTATATCTCAAAAACTGCTGACTATAATTATCTCGTTCAAACCGAATTTCATTAAAAGTTTTCAATCAGATTTTCAATTTAGAGGGGGGACACATTTCATGACTTTAGACTTTAAAAATACTTTTTAACAAAAAATTAAACCGACTCCCAAAAAACACTGCAAAGTGAAAAATAACTTTAATTTCGGTAGTCGGTGTCTTTAGTTTTGTTTTTTCGTTTTTGGCACCGACTTCCGAAATTAAAGTTATTTTTCACTTTGCAGTGTTTTTGGGAGTCGGTTTAATTTTTTGTTAAAAAGTTTTTTTTTCACTCTTTTTAGTTGGATGATTTTTAATTTACCTAGTTACAAGAGCCTAAATGTCAACTACTTATAACCTTTTACAAAATATTGCTTTTCCCAATGCTGGGCCGTTAATTTTTGAGGCGTTCTCCTGGTACATCACCATCAGCTCTACTTCACCATATGCATTGTGACGAGCATAAAGTGCTTAACATCCATATTCAAGTAATCGAATCGCAATCCACTTAATACTTATTATTGAGTAGTTTCGGCGGCCATCTGTGGTCTTCATCATCAGTTCCACTTCCCCAAATGGTACTTTTTGAGAGCAACTGCACAAGTTACTATAAGAAATACCCAAAACGCCATAGGTGTGCCTATAATATTTGAAGAGTTCCCTCGATTTCTCCAGGATCCCATCATCAGATCCTGACTTTGGTGATAATGGTACCAATTTCGAAGTATACCCATTCGAACAAAAAAAGAATTTTCCAAATCGGTTCAGCCGTCTTCGAGTAATCGATGATCATCCATAAAAAAAAAAAAAAAAGAAAATATACGCGTCGAATTGATAACCTCCTCTTTTTGTCGTCGGTTGAAAAGTGGTTGGTAGAAGACGGTTTTCAGGAACTTCAGTGCAATTTAAAAAAAACTTGTCTATAGACACCCCGCTAAAACAAGTTTAATGATCGTTTTGTTTTAGTTTCAGGTCTATGTGTGGGAAGTTAAAAATCGTAATGCAGTTCAAAGAATACATCTACCTACCATAGTTTCGGAACAAAATGGCTGTGACACACGGACGGACAAACCGACAGATAGGCATGAAGAATCTATAGAAGTACCGTTATTGACCATTGGGCTACCGAATCCTAAAAAATAGGTATATGTACATACAAACACAGACGAACGATTGCTGTGGCTGACTTCACGACCAAAACGCTCATTGACATCGACCCAAATGCAGCTGCTCTAATTATAAACAGTTGACCGATTAGCTCTTTCTATAGATCAGCTGTCTTGTCTAATGCATTGAATATTTATGAAGTGATTGATCTAATTCTGTACCTATAATCCGTATATGGGATTAAACTAAAGGGACTAAGTACTAAAGGAATTATTTAAAAAACTGTCCGTAAATAGAATATGGAAGCTTCCTGTTGGAAGGATTACGGTAATTTCTGATTTATTTATTTACTTACTTATCGAAATTATAACTTTTGTACCTAAAGTGAGAAGATATAGTACTTTTTCTTTACTTTCCCAGGTTAGATGTCCTCGACCCTGGGACAGGCGAAGGGGTCTATTAAATTTTATTTTGTTTATTTTAACTAACCTTTGTAACGTATTAGAAACCAGGAAAGGCTGGTTACCAAGCAAACTAATATGAGAAAAGGGAAATTATAAGTCCAGCCACAGATTTCTTTATTGGCCACGTGACCAAACTTCTCATTTTATTACTAAGCAATAACGGGAAAATGAGATAGCCCCTAATAAACTAATTTGTCTATTTTTCAACGCTAACTAAATATCAATCAATATAATTATATAAAACGCTTCTGTTACTGACTGACTGACAGACAGCGCACAGCCGAAACTACTGGGTACAAGGAGCTGAAATTTGGCATGTATGTTCCTTGGGGTGTGTAGGGGAGCACTAAGAATGGATTTATGGAATTTACCATGGGGTCGGGATTTACACGGGAAAACCCTTCCATGCGAACGAAGTTGCGGGCAACAGATAGGTAGTTTTACATAAAGCGACAAGTAAAGATCAACAATTATGCCACCTAATTTACAAATTCAACCACGGATTTTAAATCTCATCACCATTTCACGGTCTACAGCATCAACACAAGATCCTCATAGGTTAGGTTAGGTTCTTTTTTTAATTCACTAGCTCCTCCATCGCTCGACGGAAACCTTATCTATCTAAATCACATGCATTTCAGTTCATGCAGTTATTCCTCTCGCACTTGTATACATCGTAAAAGTATGCTTTATAAGCGTTAGGTTATGTTAGGTTTCTTTTTTGATGTCATATATTAATATTTTAGAAGTTTACTGCTTGAATGCATGTCACTTTAGATGCTAAAAAATAACCAACATGCTGAGTTGTATTTACAGTGGCTTACATAGAAGATAGCTAGTGGCTATGATTGTGTCATTCTGACACTCGTTAATTGTGGCTGACTTAGTCATTTAGAAGGCAATGTAGATTTTTAGAGGTGAATGATGATATTAAAAAGAAGATTGTTTAATTAGCACCCATAAGAAAAACAAATCGGCCGAGCTATGAACCTAATGTTACGTTCATAAAGAGTCAGTGATAATAATAAAGTGCTGACCTTGAACCAGTCCATAGACTTCAAATTCCACTGCGGCCAAAGCATTGGGATCATCAGCCATCACAGAAAATAAAAACCAATTTCAAACTAATAATTTTGAAACTAAAAAAAAATCGCACACACTACAATGAAATAATCGAGACTTCTTTCCCACGTACGATATCGCGCCCAAACTATTGAAATACGCCCGCCCAAATGCCAATAGCTCGCCAGCCGCCCTAGTTTATCTACCTATATTGAATTTATTTATGTTCAAATTCAAGTGCACACATTATTTATGGCGATAGTAGAAAAGATATTTTATTGTGATGGTTCAATCAAAACAACGTTTATTATGATTTGGTTTAGCAAGGTATAAACCGAGAGCGGCTGATAAACTCATAAATTGTATGATGAAATTGATATTTAATGAGCTTGTATTTAAACGCCTAACAGAGATTTACATATTTACTATCAATAGTTTCGAAATCTGTCAGAATAGATAAATGCTCACCAACTTGTGTTTCATTCCTTCGACGGGGCGCGGTTAAGCTTTGTTTTCCTAGGATAGCGGTGCCGTCATATAGCGGCCGTAATACAGCGGTGAATGACGTCACTAGAACGTTGTCTATGTAAACAAAATGGCGCGGTTTCCTAGAGAGCGGTATCTGACACCTGTAAAGATGGCCGCCTTTTTGCGTCCGTAATATTACGGCCGCTATATGACGGCACCGCTTTCCTAGGAAACCAAAGCTTTACGCGAGGCTCCTGTTTCCGCATAGGAGGTCAAAAGTAGCCTAACCCATAGAACTCATAAAAGAGGTCCTCTTTTATCTTTTTGTGGCTTAGTCTGTCCGTTTCTGCATTAATGTTATGTGAAAAAGTGGAGCTCGTGGCTAAATAATAACAGCCGCACTGGTCGATCTTCAAGGTTAAGCATCGCTTGCCTAGGACGATCTATGGACGGGTGACCGAGTTTGAACCTTATCGTGTTGTAATAAAGTTGTAAATCTATTAAATTATTTTGACAGATTGGAGTAGGTTGATGGGCCGGCCACCTACATCTTTGACAGTCGTAACGGGTAGTCAGAAGCTAGAAAGTCTGACACTGGTCTCGTCTAGGGGTATTTTGTTACCCAGCTGTTGTTGTGTATGTGAAATAGATACTAATACTTAGCTGCAACCGGTTAGACTGAACATCGACCTCCATGTAGTTGAAATGAAATGAAATATTTGTTTTGTAAATTGGTTATAAATAAAATTTTTACACGTCATGTTTATTTTGCGTATTTAGTTTAGCTAGATGAGGCCGGTATCTAATTTAACAAAACCAAAACAACAAAAAAATCTAATTTTAAACTACAATTTAGCACAGGTAAAGGAGAAAGAATACAGAATGCTAATATTTTTGTATAATAATACACGAATTTCTAGCACTTGACGACCCCTGGTTAATGTTGTTGTTTCTGTAGGTAGGTACTATTGGTGAGCATTTAATTTATTATTATATTTTACTTCCATTTGATGCACCACACTGATATTCAATATTTTTGTAATGTTTATTTTTTGTATAGGTACTTTTCTGTTCTTTAACCTGTACCTAATCTATGTTTTAAATTATACATTACTGTTATTTTCTATGTTGTATCTTCTGTTGTCCAATAAAAACTTTATGTATCTATCTAAACATTCAAATTATAACCTCTTTATTATAGTTAAAACATGGCTAAAGCTCGTAAAGTCCTTCCAAAGGTTGTCTGGAAGATATCGATAAGGCCGCCATTGTAACCAATATTTTACAATATTGTTATTTAAGTGTGATTCAATTTATTGATGTACAATAAAGTATATTCTATCAATCTATATGTATATCTAGTTGGAAAGTATAGGAGCATCCTAACATTTTATATGGAGACTTATTTTTTTAAGACATAGCCGACAGTAATATAGGTAGATAGTATTTATAGGAGTGCTTTGCAGGAATGTTCTAACGAGATACTGCGGCCCCGGGACGTAAGAGCAGCTGACGAAATAGGGTTGGTTTTTAGTCAATAGAAGTAGGAGAAGTCATTCGATGATTTTCCCACTCAAAAAAGGGTATAGACGGGCTTATCTTTACGTACTGCGCGTTTTTCATCTACTGTTTACTACTTAGAAGCTTTTTAGGGTTCCGTAGCCGAATGGCAAAAAACAGAACCCTTATAGTTTCGTCATGTCTGTCCGTCTGTCTGTCTGTCTGTCCGTCCGTCCGTCCGTATGTCATTTTATTCGAAACTATTAAGACTATACATGTGAAACTTGGTAGGTAGATGTATTCTGTAAACCGCTTTCCGATTTTAAGAACAAAAATTAAAAAATATTGAATATAAAGTGGGGCTCTCCATACATGGATATATAGACACGTTTTTAAAAATGACAACGAGGTTTCTATAACCACTTTTTCATAAAGTTAATTGTCTAATTGATATTCGCTTCCAAAGTGGTAAAATGTGTGTGTCCCCCCTCTAATTTCTATAATAAAGGAGAGAAAAATCTAAAAAAAAATATTATTTCTAGATCTTAATGTAAACTCTTAACCAAAATCAGTTTGAATGAGATCGGGTCAGCAGTTTTTGAGATACAGCATATTTTATAAAACCGCAAATATAACTTTGTAATTCATAGGTTCAAACACTATGAAAAACGAAGTTATTTGGCGTAGTTGTAAAAAATGTAAATAAGATAGTTTTAAGAAATGTGTAAGTTTTTTTTTTTGTCAAATAAATATGCATATATTATATTATTATACTTACTGCGAATCCTTCATGGCCGAGTCTCACTCGCAGTTGGCCAATTTTTTTTTGGGCCTCGAATGATGATCAGCCTGGAGCTTGAAGCGTCCCGAAGCAAAGATTTTACGGACCACAAAATTCAATTAAATTTGTTTCAAGTATCCAGACTCATTTGACTATTCAAAAAACTTCCTTAATCCTATGTTAGTACTTGAACTAAATTACTATTACTTATTAATTATTGGTTCGTGAATAAAAGCTATAAGCTCAACACTGAGGTGGCGAGCTTGCAGCAGTATTCATTTGCCGCAGTCGAGCCTGCTCACCGCACAACGTAGGATAAGGTTGGGGCTGGTACGCACCCGGTGCGCAATGGAAGCGCATCGTGACGCAAGCTTCAGCAAACATTATGATACAATCCAGCCTATCCCTAGCTGCCCTACCCCTGCGACTCTTAGCATGTAGTCGCCTAGTTTGTAAGTTTTTAATAAGCCCTGGCTGGAGGTTTTAATTTTAATTAATGAAGGCGGCCACAAGCAAGTCCGGTTAAGCACCTCAGAGGTTAACTTGCAAGCATCAAACATGCCTGATGCGCTACAGAATCGGGGCAGCCCCGGGCACTGTATGATTTACGAGTATGTATAAAAAACTTATTAACAAAAAATTTAACGGACTTCTAAAAAACACTGCAAAGTGAAAAATAACTTTAATTTCGGTAGTCAGTGTCTTTAGTTTTGTACTTATTTTCGTTTTTGGAACCGACTTTTAGTTGGTCGGTTTGTAATCTACCTAGTTACAAAAGCCTAAATGTTAACTACTTATAACCTTTTACAAAATATTGCTTTTCTCGATACTGGGCCGTTAATTGCTGAGAAGTTCTCCTGGTACTTCGACATCAGCTTCACTTCACCATATGCATTGTGATGAGCATTTGTGCTTATTAACCATATTCAAGTAATCGAAACGGAACCAATGAAATATTTATTATTACTACTTATACACTTCATCAGAAAAATCTAAACACTTCCGTTTTTATGGTTTCTGTCCTAATTTAATACAAAAAAGTTTTCCTTCCATGAAAAAATCATGATTTTATAGCTGGCAGTTTGGCCATTGAGAAAATTCTAAATTCAGAATTAGAATTTTTTGTTTATCCTATAAATTACTTGGAGTACATTTCACCCTTGAAAACTAAAAGTTAGCGCTTATCTTAAAACTGTTTGTTCTTTATTTGTTAACTGTGACTTTAGGATGTATGAAAAAGTTTTTTTTTTCTAAAACATATGGATACTTCGCCCGCAGAAGCCGCCCAAGTGGTGGCATTGCTGGATTCTGGACTTATTCAGCGTGTTGTGGCTGAAAGATTGCATCTAAGCCTGTCGTCTGTTCATAGAGTCTACAAACGCTATCGGGAGACTGGTTTGTTCACGTGCCGTTCAGAATCTGGCAGGAATCGGGTCACTTCTGAGCGAGATGATCGATTTATTGTCACAAGTTCTTTACGAAATCGTTGCCTTAATGCTTTTCAACTGCAGCAGCAGCTTCATGTTGTACGTAGGGTGGCTGTAAGTAACTCTACAATTAGAAGAAGGTTGAAGGAACGTGGACTGGTACCGCACAAGCCAGCAAATGGGCCGAAATTAACTGCAGACCATCGAAGAGCGCGCCTTAACTTTGCACGTGAGCACCTAAATTGGTCATACCTCCAGTGGAACAAAGTCTTCTTTTCTGGATGAGTGTAAAATTATGCTGTATGGTAATGACGGAAGAAACAAGGTCTACAGAAGAGATGGAGAACGCTTTGCATAATGCTGCATTAAAGAAAAGGTCAGCTATAATGGTGGCGGTTCGTGGATGGTTTGGGGAGGAATCAGCGCCGATTGTAAGACAGAGCTTTGTCTTTGTGTCTGGGCCACGTCTGCCTGCACTAAACAGTCATCGGTACATCGAACAGTGTCTTGAGCCTCACGTGATGCCCTATGCACATTTTATTGGCAATGGTTTCATATTCATGCACGACAATGCTAGGGCTCACACCGCAAGCGTCGTACGAGATTATGTTACCGAAGTCGGTATCTCCATTGTGGAATGGCCAGCAAGAAGCCCGGACATGAATCCGATTATTTATTATTATTATTATCTATGGGATGAAATAAAGAGACGAATTCGTGCAACAGATCCGAAGGAAGCAGTAATAAGAGCTCGGGGAGGGAATACAATTGATTGATAATCCTTACAAAACATAAACTTGCAAGGTGTTTCGATTTTTCTGATGAGAAGTGTATATTGGCCATCTGTGGTCTTCATCATCAGGTCCACTTCACCTAATAGTGTTTTTCGAATGCAACTACACAAGTAACTATAAAAAATACTCAAATCACTATTGTGTGCTTATAATATTTGAAGAGTTCCCTCGATTTCTCCAGGATCCTGACTTGGTGACAATGGGACTACCTCTGAATAGGACTCCTCCTTTTAAACAAAAAAAGAATTTTCCAAATCGGTTCAGCCGTCTTCGAGTAATCTGTGATCATACATTTAAAAAAAATACGAGTCGACTTGAGAACCTCCGTTTTCGGTTAAAAAATAACAGCGGAGTACCTTGTTGTAAGAAACCCTATTTTGAACCGTGATAGGTGACTCTCATCAATACAAACCCATCATTAAATTCCCCGTGGCACAAACATATGTAAATCGGTCAGTCAAGAAGGAAGCTCCCCCCCTCAGGGCCAGGACCTGGAGTGGACTGTTCCGCAGGCAATTACAAATTATATGATTGTCCATTGATTGCACTAACAGTTTCCTAATAAACTCTGCCGGTGGTGACGCTCAGGGAATATGGGTGAAGGATTTAGTTTAGACGTGAGTAGGACAAATGATTTGTGTCGCAATACATTTCCAAATGACATATATACAAGAAATTCAGTAAACTAAAAGTGTAAATATCAATCATAAATTTTATAAATTAAAAAATCAAGCTTCTAAATTAATTTTATTGCCGTATTTTTCTCAGCAAGCAAAGCAGACAACGTTTCGGGAACAGTTTCGCTGTACATACAGCTAAGGAGTAGAATTCCCTGCCGGAGTCTGTGTATCCTGATAGCTATAACCTAGAGTGAATAGGTTACTTCGAGGCAAGCGGGCTTCATTTTCAACCACAGCTCGCTTACCATCAAGTGTGATGGTTGTCAAACGCGAGGCATCAACAATTTAAAAAAAAACAAATATAAATAGCTTCGATGCCATCATCCGCAAAAGATGTGCCTCCCTGATGGTACGAGTCCGTGGTAGTACGAACACTAGTCTCAGTGTATTTGCAGATCGATGGCATTCTCCTATGCTGCAGAGTTTGATGCAGCTCCACACATTGTAGTGTTTAGGTCTGTATTTACTAACACTAGATTTTAAGTAATATTGTTACTAACATTATGGACTCTGTCTGGATGTAAACATAAAATGAATTAAATAAGATACTGACCCATTTCAAAAATAAGAAACAAGAAAAACATAAGCACAGTGTCGTTTGTCCCTATCTGTTTACGTAGCCTAACACGTAAATAGATAGATCTACCACATTGGCCCTGAGGTCTAAACTTTGGCCCTGTAGTCAGTAAAAGTCTGACAGTCCCTCCCACCCTGCCCGGGGAGGGAGGACTTATTTGATAATTTTACCACGCTTAAAAAAAAAAAGCCAAAGTTAGCCGTCAGTAGGATCTTACGGTATTTAGCTAGGTACAATTATAGACTTTGTAAGCAAAAGAAAAAAGTAGTGTTTAAAGTAAAAACATAATAAAGTTAATCATGAATTAGTATTTTAGAGATATTAAATTTAATAGTCGAATTATAACGATATTAGGGTCTCGACTTCTCGAGTCTATGATCTCTTTCAGCTGTGAAAAACAAGCTTAAAAGTCAAAGCAATCAAACGACCGTTGGTCACATCACATTCTCACACTATTTGCGATTTCACAAGGTAATCAAAACCGCACAACTTCCGTAGTAGGACTATAATTATACTTCCCGCTGAACTAGAATCATACAATTTAGCTACAAGCAAGTTCTTCAAGCACCGAGGGTCATTGACTGCTTTAGAGCAATAGTACGTAAAAGAGAGGCCTTCAGAGCAATAGTACGTAAAAGAGAGGCCTTCAGAGCAATAGTACGTAAAAGAGTGGCCTTCCTGATGTATCGTGTGTGGGACATCACCAGCAGGTTGCTGTTGCTGTCCCACCATACACTTGAACACCATATTGGATAAAGTAAATTGTCCCCTGGTGAAACGTTGGAATATGGTCCCTGTTTCGGGCGGTGCCCTTTTCAATTTAAATTAAACTACATTAATTTTATTTATTCACTAGCAGTCGTGGACTTTATCACAAAAAAGTGCTTCTCCAGGCTTCAAGATATGTACCTACTTGCATACCAAATTTCATCCAAACCCACCAGTTTCGAAGATTAGCGCGTTCAAACAAACAAACAAACTTTTCTGCTTTATAATATTAGTATAGATTTGAATTTAGATTATTTAATTTATTCCGTTTTTTTTTTTATTTTTATTGTGTAATTAATTGTGTTCTTTGTAGGGATGTAACATCCGAATTAAATGTCTAAATAAATATGTAAAGTTATAATCTAGAAACCGTAAAAAAAATGTTAGAAACTTATTATAAGTAGGATAAGTTTGATTCGTTGCCACTAGTACCATTAATAGTTCCATAAAGCGGAAAAAATCTTCAATGGGCGAATATAGAACAGTTATTTTTTCTTTAAAAAATGTTATTCCGCAATAGAGATTTCTCCTATATCGTTATTGCGTTTACAGACATTTAAGTTCTTATCCATATTAAATAAACTGTCCAGATATTTCATACAAATATTGTTTCAGTGCGGCAATCAAACTTTCAACACTCAGCTCCGCGGTCAAATGCTCTCGATACAATTGGCTGTGTAGATGCGTGTCATGGTTCCGATTCGCGCGCGGTAAAATCTTTATCAGCCCGACTTTATAGCAATTAAATTATAAGTAGCCAGCAGCATTGACTGGGCCCGATAGAGCCTTTCTTTGCCGGGGTTGCGGAATTGTTATGAGGAAGGTTATAATAAGTGAAGGCGATGGAATGGAGCTGCAGCCATCTCGGCAAGAAAGGAAAATCCCTCCGCTCAGACAACGCACTCAGATTTAATCAGAATAAGGATAATTAAACGGGGTTTGGTAATAATAAAAATATATATATTAGGAATTTAGGCAGTATTCCGACTGCCAGCGAGTAAACGACTAACTATCGGCGATTTACTCGCTCGCTCGAGGCACGAGGCTATCACACTGCCAACTTCAAACTTTGTTCAAATCTCTTACAGAAAAACCCAATAGCACTTTTTGCCCGAGCAGGGTAGAGAAACCGAGACCACGTGCTCAGCAGTCGCGCTTGCGACCACTCGACTAACGGGCAGTCCGGGATGATTCCAGCTAATATATTACACCAAAATGGTTAAAGAGATCTTGGTGAAATTTATCACAAAGGTAGATAATATTCTGAAGAATGGCTATCAGTTATAAATTGTAATGCATTATTTTTAAATAGTTGTATTAAAATGTTGGTGTCCAATAAAGTATACAACGTGTAACGGAAACCCCATATCTATCCAAAGGGACTGAAGATAACATCTGGTATGGAGTCTCCATACCAAGTTTCAGCTCAAAATAAGTAACTCACAGAATTGACCCCAAATTGTTGATTTCGTATGTTTCTTGAATACCAATAATAACAAACGTGTCACATCACTATGAGGGTCATCACTTTCCACGTCACTTGCCAATAAAACGATAATTCTCTTCGTTCTTCTTCATTTGAAAAATTCGGTCTCTGGTATCAATGTATTGAAATTTCTAATAAGTTCCACACATATAGACATAGGATTAGAAAACCCTGGCCATATCGTTTGTTATGATCCAAAGAAGCCGTGCACTTGGTATGTATAATATGTATATACCCTTTAAATTACACGTTGTATACTATCTATCTATCTGCTATTTTTAATCTGGAAGTAATATATGATTCCAGTGGTATAGATTTATCAAAATATCCACGTGAATAAGGTCGCGGGCGAAGGCTATTGTTTAATATCAAAAGAGGCTGCAAAGCTGGACCAAAGACAACTGCACTAGGAGCCCCACAGCTGCATCATCACAAGAAAAAAAAAACAAAAGTTTTACTGAAAAGATACTATTATTTATGATTAGGTATTAAAGTATGTAGTAAGAAATGGGTACCATAAAGAATACACAATATAGTTTTATATACTTAGTTTTAGTTAGTTTTATATAATACTAGCTTCCGCCCGCGACTTCGTCCGCGTGGAAATAAAATCCCCCGATTTTGAAACATTCTTCATTAGTGCTCCGCCCCTATTGGTCTTAGCGTGATGATATATAGCCTATAGCCTTCCTCGATAAATGGGCTATCTAACACTGAAATAATTTTTCAAATCAGAACCTAAGTTCCTGAGATTAGCGCGTTCAAGCAAACAAACAAACTCTTCAGCTTTATAATATTAGTATAGAAGTATAGATATATTATAATTGTAATATACCACTACATAGTATACAACAAAGTCGCTTCCCGTTGTCTGTCTGTCTCTATACAACATGTATCTTAATTAACGCACAGCCTCAAACACCCCAATTAGAAAATTATGTTATAATTATAATACATACTCTGAATTTTTAGTTTTACTTATTTAAACAGTTCTTTTTTAAGATTTTAACTTCCTTTAATTGAGTTTCATTTTTCTGTAATGTATACTGAATGACGGAATTTATATAAATCTGCATTTAAAAAGTTACTACTTTAATTTACGGTCCATACTTAGTGTGTTTATACTATACAGCGAAAGTGTAATTTGTAATTTACGTAGATTTAATTGCTATGGGATAAAAAGTTAGATAATTTATTTTTTATTAAAAACGATAAAAATCGATTCAGTAAACGATTCAGAACAAACTAATTTCAGGATGTGCATTAATTATGTTACATGTTGTATATGCTTAGATCTTTAAAACTACGCAACGGACTTTGACACGGTTTTTTTCAATAGATAGAGTGATTTCAGACGCAGGTTTATTATTACATATGCACATAACATGCATAATAAGGTAGAGAAACACTGATCATTTTCGAAGTTCCTAATCTGATGTCGTAAATAAACACATTTTTTGCGCTTACATTGCAAACGCTGGCTGAACCCAACGAGATTGATCAAAATAATGTACTACAGTATTGTACACCTTAAAAAGGTCTACAAAAAAGTCTGCGATAGCATATATCGCGGTGTAAGAGTCAGATGAACGTATCTACATTTTGTCAATTTTACAGGAGAGCAAAAATACTGTCAAAATTCGCCACTTCAAATTTTAGCTCATAATACACAGTTGGTGAAATAAAAATTGATACAATATTGATATATTGTCCTACTATTAGGAGTTTTGAAAAATATAAAAAATGTTTGTTTATAAATGCTTACAAAGACACAATATACAACGTGTAACGGAAACCCTATATCCACAAGGGCTGAAGACAACATCTGGTATGAAGTCCCTATGCACAGTTTCAGCTCAAAATAAGTGACTCAAAAATTGATACCAAATTATCGGTTTCATGTTTCTTGAATGCCAATCATAACAGACCTGTCACAGCACTACGAGGGTTAATAACTTTCCACGTCACTTGGCCAAGGGCGGATCCAGGGGGGGGGGGTCATGGGGTCATGACCCCCCCTGGGCTGGGTCCAGGACCTAGGTGGACCACTAATTAAAATTGTTAAACAATGTTTTTATATATTTTTTGTCACAATATAGATTTTATTTAAGTACTTTCACTTTTCAGTACTATTAATAAAATACCTATTATAACTTCTTGTGACTTGACTACGACTATGTGACCCCCCCCCCCCCCCCGGCGCCAAAGCTGGATCCGCTCTTGCACTTGGCAATAACACGATAATTCTCTTCGTTCTTCTTAATTTGGAAGATTCGGTCTCTGGTATCAATGTATTGAAATTTCTAATAAGTTCCACATATGTAGACATAGGATTACAAAACCCTTGCTTGCTTGCTTGTTATCATCCAAAGAAGCTGTGCACTTGGTATGTATATACCCTTTAAGTTACACGTTGTATGTGTTTTTTTAATTCGGTTGACATAGGTGTGTGGCTCTTCGCCTGGGCCTGAAGGTGGCCTTAAACAAATCTGAGGCCATCATGTTCCATGGCCCCCGACGGGCGCCACCGCCAGGATCACACATCGTGGTTGGGGGGACCCGGATCGCTGTCGAGTCAACCATGAAGTACCTAGGATTGGTGCTCGACGGCCGCTGGGACTTTGGACCCCACTTTCGGTGGCTGGCGACCAAACTAATGGGCGCAGCAGGCGCGCTATCAACGCTGCTTCCCAATTTGGGGGGGCCGAGCACCGCCTGCAGGCGGATGTACGTAGAAATCGTGCGATCCATGGCCCTGTATGCGGCCCCGGTTTGGGCAGGTGACCTGACGGCCTGCAGCATCGCAGTAATCAGAGGAGGTAATCAGAGGATATCGCACGATTTCCTACGAGGCGGCTTGCGCACTGGCCGGATCCCCGCCTTGGGACCTGGAAGCAAGAGCCCTCGCGTCACTTCATCGGTGGCGTGAGGAAGCGCGGACTCGGGGCATAGCATTGGTGCAGCAGCAGCTCACGCTGTGCCGGTCACAGCTCCACCAGGTCCTTTTGGCGGAATGGCGGGACAGGCTTATGCGACCTACCGCTGGCCTCGTTACTATCAAGGCGGTCCGGCCAGTGCTCGATAACTGGCTCGGGAGGAGGCATTGCTCCCTATCTTTTAGGGCGACTCAGGTGCTCTCGGGGCACGGCTGCTTCGGGAAGTACCTGCGTCGCATAGGCAGGGAACCAGACGCTCGGTGTCATCACTGCGTCCATTGTCAGGAGGACACGGCATGGCACACGCTTGCAGAGTGTGCAGCTTGGGAGGAGCCGCGCCGTGCCCTCGTTTCAGAAGTGGGAAACGACTTGTCGCTGCCGGCTGTGATACGTTCCATGGCCGGCGGCGCAGCGTCGTGGGACGCGGTGATTTCCTTCTGCGAAGTAGTCATGTCGCAGAAGGAGGCTACGGAAAGGGAGACGGAGATCTTGAGCGCTCTCCCGGCCCGCAGTAGGCGCACCGGGCGTCGACAGAGGGCAGACAATGCCCTATTTCGGCCCCCCTAAATGGGTCCAGGGACGGTGGACTTGGGAATGCCCGCCGTCCCCTATAACACGAGACCCGAGATGGCGGCGCGTTTTGTTCCACGCGCGCCCTTCTCAGTAGTCACAGGGGGAGCAAAACACCTCACTCCCCCCGCTTAAAGAGATGGTGCCCGCAGAGGTGGGCCGGCACTAGTCGGGGGTCGCGTTGCATAATGCTTATGTGCTGCCGCACCCTCGACGCATGTGTACGAAGGAACACGGGGTGGTTTTAGTCAGTATGAGTCTGACAGACCCCTTCGCCCGCCCCAGGGTGGAGGACATCCATGAGGATTTAAACCTCGCAAAAAAAAAAAAGGTGTGTGGCTCTTTATTTTTTAGGTTTCGTCGTTTGTGAAGCTAAGTTTTATTTTGTGTAAGGAATGGAATGAATAAATGAGCAATCAATCAAGCAACATAATCTTTATTTACTTCTGAAAACACTCAATATTAATAAAAAAAATAAAAAAAAACAACATACAGCCATCAGTAAACTATATTCTATGATTAAAAATATTGTTTTTGCAAATACGTTCTTATAGTCCTAACAGATAGCATGATAATTACAAATAATTTAACGGTATGTAGGTAATCTTTATATGGTTCAATCAAAAGTAGTTATTATGTTATTTCGTTTTTTTTTTTAATTTGTGAATTGTTGAATATACTGCCCCCGTTGTCTTAATTACAGTAAGTCAAAAAAATGAAATGTTGGGAAATCGCACTTTTGTTATGAAATGTTTAAATTGGTGTATCTTGATAATTATAGCAGGTAGCTTAAATATTTTAAGCTACCTGCAAAAGATACATGTTTGTAGATTAGTCCTCAACATAATTTATTGGTTAAATAATGATGGTTTTTTTTTTAAATCTAATGAATTTTATCTGTAATTACCACTTCTATCAGCCCAACTAACACTTTTACAGTAAGTCGGTCAGTAAGTAAACTGCTCACTCACTTACTTGATATACATCAAGTAAGTGGCTTACGGATTGGTTTTATTTTTTGTGAATTACACAAGTTATAAATAGAGTAACTATACTTACTCGAAAATGAGTAGCTAAAACGCCATATTTTAATAATGTCAATCTACTCGTACCGGAACATAGGTTACTGTAAATATGATAGTGAAAATACGAAATAAAACATAATTTTAAAACAGTAAGTCTACTTATAGCTAGACCCCTAGGTTATAGCTGTCGGGAAACACAGACTCCGGCAGGGAATTCCACTCCTTAGCCGTACGTACAATGAAAGTATTCCGAAAACGTTTAGTGCGTATGGGTGGGATGTCCACCATGTAACGATGCCGGGAATGATGAAAAGATTCCGATGAATTGAGAACCTTCTCCTTTTTTGAAGTCGGTTATAAAGAAAGCATTTGAAGCCGTTTCAAAATACATAAGTTAGAGGACTCAAGATTCTATTCTAATTCTAGCAGCAGTAGGATATCCATTATTTGCCAAAAAATAATAAAGAGCAAGTGAAGGAGCTGTTTATATAAAATTTTAGTTTATATACATTTTTATGTTCTATTCAATTCAATTCATTTTCAATTCATTTTATTAATGTGATTTTTAAATACATTTTACATGAGATCTTATCAATAGGTACATTAATTGGTTCCTCAGAAATCTACCTTATAGGTGTACACTATTTCTCAGAACTTGTATATTACAAGAAAAAAGGATTCAGACTTAGCAAACAGTGAGGGAGTTGTAGCAATACCACTGCAGACTTGGAAATTTATATTTAAGGGATGAGTGCAAATGCAAAAATCTGGCGATATTAAACACTTATCTAACAACAAAAAATTGTATTTAAAATACGACACAAGCTTACCAAGCTCAGCACTAGTAGAAAGACTTTTCTATATGGTGACATGATGATGTGACCACACAAAAGAAATAATATGACCAATAATGTGTTCCCTGAAGGCCTCCCTGCAATCCTTCCAATGCTCACGATACCTACCGCGCTTCTTACTTCCAACAGGAACTCATCTACCCATCACAGCTCAGGAATGGGGGCTGCTAATACTCCGTCCCCTTTCGGTTACATTTTATACGAACCGTCACGCATAATTTCAATGCATCATATTGTCGTCTTAACTTTTTGTTTCAATGGCTGAAAATATTTATGTCCAATATATTAAATAAACATAACAAAAGAGTTAAAGCATTTCTTTTATTAAACTAGGTAGGTACTTATCGTCACCAGATGCTTTTTATACTAAAGTTGCTCAATGGTATTGTTATACAAAGCACCCATTTAGGAGGTCGTAGGTAGGTTTTTACCATTCGCTCAGAACAGATTTCAGCTTCAATGCGAGGTCAAGCGACCTATGACCTAATTCGGTTTTCTATTCACCATTCACACTTACCTACTTCGCCAAAATAATCAATTAAGAATGAACGAGCAAAGAGAGCCGTGGATAACTCCTATCATTTATTGAACATCATTTTATATCGCAAATGTTATATTGCCATAGTTTTACTGGTAGGCGTTTAAACTATAATATATTTTCTTTAAATGCGATACTTTAAAAGGTAATAAAAATTACAAGAACATTCAAATAAAGTAATTCATTTATTGGTGAATTTTATCTACGTAAAATACGTATTTGTTAAACAATAAATGATTCGTTCAGAAACGTTTGAGTAACATGTATCCGAACGGATTTACTGTCAGCTGACAGAGGGAAAATAACTTTTCTATTGATACCGCTTAAATCGTCTTTATTTTCTTCAACATAAAGTACATTTAATTGTTTGCAGACAGTAAATAAATTTGTAATTTCGTGCAATTATTGTGATCATTTGCGAAATTTAAAGTTATCTGTGGTTTGTAAAATCGGTGTCTCGGTGGTTTGTCAGTGTCAGAGAGAGAGTATTATTTTCTTTGGTCAGTTTCTACCGCGGTTCCGCTGTCTTCGCGATAATTCAGTAAATTTTGCGTTTAGTTTGGAAACCGACGCGCGAATCGTTGCGTACCTAGTTACTCGTGAACAATTTCCTGAAATAACTTGACCTATTAAATCTTCTGTTCGTGCATAGATACAGTGTTAATACTTTTATCACTCAAAAACACCAAAAATGTCGGTCTGTGAAAGTGGAGATGCAAATCTGGATGCAGCGGTAAACAGCTGGTTGAAACACGACAAGGTATGTGAGAGAATATTTGTATGGAAAATATAGAGGAGGGTAAGATCGTTGCTCGGCCATGACTTTTCACCGCTGACATTATTTAGGGTTAAACTTTCCTTTATGGTCCGCTGAAAACGTAAAATGTTAAATTTGACGTCTACCATGACAATTTAGCCAACCTAAAAATTTACAAATGGCGTACTATTTACCAATTTGTATGAGAACTTTAAAAAATGATATCTCGTAAACCGTGAATTTACGTAACAGGACAATATGTAAAAGCTTTTATTTCTGTGAGTACTATTTACAGTAAAACTATGAACTTCCAACTCAACGGGCCATAAAGGAAAGTTTAGCCTTATTTAGATTGATATCGTGCAGGTCAAGTTAAATTAACGAGATGTAAGACAACTTACTATTACAGTAATGAATTACGTATTTCGGTCAGTGGCGGTTTCTAATCTAGGAATAGAATAAGAACATACCTAATATTTTAGAATTTTTTAGAAAGCTTAAGTTGAAAAATTATTGCCTCATATTATAGAATTTTTTATAGGTACTATCTTTGTATTCAAATTTTTCTGTTCCATTTTCAAAATTTTATAAATGAAATAGAAGTTCTTAGACAAATAAAATTTTGTTTAGATACAATATCTGTCAAAATCAATGATTAAAAACAAATTTTGTGTGAGTAAATAAGCTTGCAGGCTTAGAATAACAACGCACAGAAGGATAGTACGAGTGCAAAAAGTGAGGCAACTAAAACTTAGCCATTTTTGGCTAACTTTGCTCGACGAGCCGTCAGTATTCAAGGTCACATTCTGCCGAACAGAGCTCGCGAGTAAATAATTTAAAACGACCGTTTGTAGCGTAAAGGGATGTCATAGTCCTTCAGGAAAACAAAAAACGTATAATCAAATTACATTTCACAAGTAAATACTTACATTTTATACATTATATTTAAGTAAATCGACCATCAAACAAAAATTCTAATAACCTAACTTATCACAATTCAATGTTGCTATCCGTGAGGAAAAAAATACCCATATTGATTTCTTTTGTGCTTATTTTTGTTTAAAAAATATAGTTTTGGCGGCAATTATCTATGCGTCAACCTAAACTATATTTATTTACAGCTACTACCTACAGTGTTTTATAACTAAAAGTTACTGTTAGTTCGAAGAGTGGCATCATAAAGATGACAATTTTATTGATTAAGATTTTTTTCATTTAAGTAATGTTCTCAATAATATTTTTCTATTTCATAAATACAACACATACTTTTAATTGATATCAAACGAGATTTTTCAAGCAATTAATACATTTCTATAATATCATTATAACACATTACACATCAAACATTCTAAACGCAATAAACGATATCTCATTTCGTTTACCTTCCGTAAATATATGTCTTATAAGTCATATTACATGAAAAAACATCATCTTATTTAGTTTCATAACATAAAATACTTGATTTGATCCAGCAACATAATAGTGCGTTTTCCCATTTTTGTGGTAATGGTACTGGTAATGGTATCACTGAAAGCTATATTTGTGTGCGTTTGAAAAACGTAGACACATTCGGCTCACGCACACAAAGAAAATAAAGTGGACACACGAAATCGCTCGTGTTTTGTTCTAGACGCCTCTTCTATGCGTTGTTATTCTAAGCTTGCAGGTTTTAGTAGCTATAAAATAGGCTCCTTACTGTAATAAATTGTCTATTTTTGACCTAAACATTTTCCATTATGGGTTTAGTTCTATTAAATAGGTATACATTTTTCAACAAAAAGCCTATAATAATGATAACTTGTTCATGCAATTCTTATACAGTCTGATTACATCAGAAAATATAATTTTCCTATTTATTATTGTACTGCTTGACTTAATAAGTTTTTATGGATGGCTGTTTGTGTTAAAATATCGAATAGTTCTCTTACCAAGATGTTGTAAGTGTGGGATCCTTTGTTCAAATAAATAACTTCATTCTGTAGTTACACTGCTTTTTATTTCATTCCCAAAAACACTTTACAAAATTCTAAATTACATTCTATACATGTTTGATAAATTGGTAAACTGCTCTAAAAACTAAATCATTTATGATCGACCATATACAACCACTCCGACTGTGTCTATTTCTTCAACTCACAATATTTTCTACTTGACTTTTCTTTTTCATTTTTCTTGTCAGATTTAAAAACATTCCCAACAACATTTTGGTTTTAAAAGCCATAGACTTAAAAAACCTGCCAGTAAACCATAGACATAAAATTCTATAAAACCAATATTACAACATCCCCTCTGAATTTTATGTTTATTGCAATTAGAATAACATCTCCTATTTAACTCCTATCAACTCATTTTTAAAAACCCAACTCAATTAAACCACCCAACTTAACTAAATACAACAAACAAACTTTTGAATTAATTAATCTAAACACCTTACATAACTAACTTAAAGACTAACGTTTCAAATTAATTCTCAAACAACCTTATATACTAATAAACCTACATAATTCATCACATTACAAAATGTCCTTTATGTATCACTCACTATACACTGTCTCAATCTCAAAAACTTTGTTCTGTCCAGTGGTTTAGTTAGTATATCTGCCAAATTATTTTTAGTTGGACAATAATGAACTTCCAACAAATTTTTATCTATTTTTTCCTTAATAAAATGATACTTTACATCAATATGTTTGCTTCTTCTATTCAAAATTCCATTTTTAATCAATACTATAGCTGATTGATTATCAACAAACAACTGTGTTTTTGGTAATTTGTTTGTCAACTCGAAGATCAGACTCTGAATGTATAAGAGGTCTTTTATACATTCGGCTGCAGAAATATATTCAGCCTCAGTACTGGAAAGAGCGGTGACTGACTGTTTACGAGAACACCAATGAATTGGACAGCCACCATAAAATATTACAAAGCCAGTCGTACTTTTCCTAGTATCAGGATCACCTGCAAAGTCTGCATCACAATACGCTTTCAAAGTTAAATCATTACCACGAACATACTGTATACCACTGCTGACTGTATTTTTAATATATCTAAAAAGGTTCTTAATATTTGCAAAATCATTCAAGTTAGGATGTTCTTGATGCCTACTACAATAACCAACATGAAAAGCCAGATCCAGTCTTGTTTTATTAACCAAATACAACAATGAACCAATCAATTGTCTATATCGATGCACATCATCAACTCCCACTTTCCCCTCTTGATGTGTATCGACTAAAATAACCGGATGACTACTATCTTTTATGTTTTCATATTTAAACTTTTTCAAAATTTGATTTATATAACTTTCCTGATAAATCTTAATAAACTTTTGTTCTACTTTAATATCAAACCCTATAAACTTTTCAGTCTTATCAAATCTCCGCATTTCAAACTCTGTTTCTAATTTATTAATAATTTTATTTAAATCAATCTCGTTTTCACCAATTAAAATACCATCATCTACGTAAATAGCCAAATATATTTCTTTATCTTTATTTATAAACACACATGGATCTGATTTTATTTGTGAAAACCCCAATTTTTTCAAAAACTCCGTTAATCTCTTGTTCCACATATGTGGTGCTTGCTTCAAACCATACAGACTCTTCTTTAATTTACATACTTTATTCTCTTTGTCTTTTATATCATATCCTAAAGGTATTTCCATAAAGATTTCTTCATCTAATTCTCCATATAGAAAGGCTGTCTTAACATCAAATTGTTTAATTTTAAAACCTCTTTGAGCTGTAATCGCCAACAGCAATCTAACACTAGTAGTGTTTACCACTGGACTATATGTCTCCTTATAATCAATGTTGTATTTTTGAAGAAAACCTCTTGCTACTAATCTAGCCTTATATCTTCCACCAGGCTTTATAGTAAATATCCATTTACTCGTAATTATTTTCCTATTTTTTGCTTCACACTTGTCAACGATTTCCCAAGTTTTGTTTCTCTCTAAGGAATCCTCATCCATTGCTCTTTTCCATAAATCTCTATCAAAACTATTAAAAACATCTGTATAAGTCAAAAACGAAGTCTCCAAATCATAGTCTTTCAGTCTAGAAGGCAATTTTCTTTCTCTATTCGGTAAAATCCTTAATCCATCATTAATAACTGGTTCAATTGCATCCTCAAACTCATCACTAATTTCACCTACTATATCATCTCTCACTTCCCCTCTCAAATTATTATTTTCTTCAACACCAACTCCAATGTCTTCAACACTATCTTCAAAAGACTCATTTTCTTCAGCACCAATTGCTCTAACTTCAACATGTTCATCACTAACTCCTTCTTCAACGTCTTCAATACTATCTTCAAAAACATCAGTATCTTCATCACTAACTTCAACATTTTCTTCAAAAATCTCATGATCTTCATCACTAACAGCTCCATCACCACTTTCACTACGAAAATCATCACGACCAACTACATCATCATTAACTTTATCACTAACATCAACATTAACCTGTTTAAATAAATTTTCTAAATCGCACTTTTTCGCTCTACAATTACACATTTTTAAATAACTTGCAACATCACACTTATTATTATTAAACACCACATCTCTCGAATAAACAATTCTAAAATTTAAAGGATCCCAGATCTTATAACCATTATTAGTAAACCCTACTAAAAGCCCTTTGCTACTCCTGGAGTCAAGTTTATGTAGCTGAAAATTATTTTTATAATATGCTAAAGATCCAAAAATGTTTAGATGTTTTAAATTAGGTATTCTATTAAACCACATTTCAGCTGGTGTTTTAACATTTATTGTATTTGCACTCCTGTTAAATAAATAAGCAGAAGTTAAAACAGCTTCACCCCATAGCTTATGTGGTAGCTGCATATCAAAAAGCAACACTCTTGTTCGTTCCATTAATGACCTGTTTAATCGTTCAGCTTTACCATTCAGTTGTGGAGTATAGGGAATAGTGTAATCAATATTAATACCTTTATTAATACAGTATATTTTAAATTGCTTGCTAGTATATTCACCCCCATTATCACATCTGAATGTTTTAACTGTTGTTTTAAAATGATTTTCCGCCAAATTAATATAGTTGATAATTTTCTAAAAAGCCTCGCTTTTATTTTTGAGTAGAAAAATTTTAACAAAATTTGTATAGTCATCCAAAAACGTGATAAAATATTTATATCCATCCCATGTTTCCATTTCAATAGGACCACAAATATCGCTGTGAATAATTTCTAATGGTTTACTAGCTCTGTGTCTATTTGATTTAAATGGTTTTCTACATAATTTTGATTTTGTGCAGACTTCACAGATGTCAATCTCCTTTACCAGGCCTCTATCCATACCCCGAACAAGATCCTTTGTCTTGCCAATAGGTACATGGCCCAACGCACGATGCCAGAAGTTAGTATTAATTTGAAGGATGTTTACAGACCTTGAAGGCACGACTGGGTTTGCATTAACAGTTAAATAGTATAGCCCGTCTTGCTTCAGTTCACCAACCTCTATGCATTCAGAGTCCTTATTTTTGATTTGACAGCTCGTTCTGAAAAAATTTAACAAATAATTATCATCAGCTAATCTAGATACAGATATTAAGTTCTTTTTGAGTTGGGGAACACATAATACATCTTTAAAAGTAATATGTTTAGTATAAATATTTCCCATGATGTTCACATGGTGAATATTTCCATCTGCAGTCATGATTTTATAATTAATCTTCTTCTTATCTTCAAGATAACTTTCTGAAGTAACAATATGACTGCTGGTACCTGAATCTATTATGAATTCAACTTCTCTTTCTGTTGTGTTGATTGAATAGAATTCACTTACATTTTGTTTTAGACAGAACTTTGTATAGTGCGAGTTGTCCTTACAGTTCACACAGTTAAACTTTATGTTGCAATCTGCATGTCTGTGTCCACTCTTCATGCATTTGTAACATTGAAGTATGTTATTGTATGTTTTAGCGTCACCCTTCAATGTTCTGCAGAATTTTGCAATGTATCCTTTCCTCCCGCATTTGAAACAAGTTCGCACATGAAAGCTGTTTTCTATTTCTTTGACGTTGTCATTCTCAACAGATGTTGAAGGTTTCGGTTCTTCATGTCTGTCTGTATTTTCTTCCCTCATCTTTAATTCTAGATTAATCCTTGATATCAAATTTATTAAAGTTTTGTCTGCTGAGGATGTTGATTCCCATGCTGTCCTAAAATGAAAAAGTTTTTCCGGTAGATTCGAAAGTATTTTTGTTATGATCTGCTTGTCATCAAAATCGTATCCTAAATTCCTTATTCTTGTCGCTTTGTTTTCAATTTCTGCTATGTCTGTCATTAAATCTTTGTTTTCAAATTTGTATTTATAATATTCTTCCAAAAGGCGAGATGTTTGAGACTCCTTATGTCCAAGAAAAAGCGTGTCGAATTTATTTATAATTTCCTTTGTGGTTTTACAATTGATTGCATAAACCATATACTTCTCGCTAATTGAGCATATTATTATCAATCTTGCTTTCGCATCTTTTTTAATAAAATCTTTCTTTGATTGTGCATCATCTTCCAACACAGAATCCAGCTCCTTTGCAGTCAAAAATAACGTTAGCTTTTGTTTCCAAAGAACATATTCTGTCTCATTTGACAGTTTTGATAATTTTAAATCTTCAGTCATTTTCAATAAATTTTATTTTCAATTATTATTTTATCTTGTACTCCAAGGAATTTCTAGACTTATCTTTCGTCGATCTTCTTACAACATCTGGTTAAATTTGCCCGGGGGCAGCCCGTAACCTGTTGAATACCATCTTGGAAGCGTCCTGGGCCATAACCTGTTGAGGATATCTAATTGTTCTCTTACCAAGATGTTGTAAGTGTGGGATCCTTTGTTCAAATAAATAACTTCATTCTCTAGTTCCACTCCGTTTTATTTCATTCCCAAAAACCCTTTACAAAATTCTAAATTACATTCTATACATGTTTGATAAATTGGTAAACTGCTCTAAAAACTAAATCATTTATGATCAACCATATACAACCACTCCGACTGTGTCTATTTCTTCAACTCACAATATTTTCTACTTGACTTTTCTTTTTCATTTTTCTTGTCAGATTTAAAAACATTCCCAACAACATTTTGGTTTTAAAAGCCATAGACTTAAAAAACCTGCCAGTAAACCATAGACATAAAATTCTATAAAACCAATATTACAACAGTTTGTTCCTCTTCCACTCAAAAATTACTGAATAGATTTTTTTAAAACTTTACAGTAAGTAATGTAGCTTTTACATATTTTACAATGAAGATTAGTGTCTCACCTCTTGACTCAAAATCCATGTGAATGAAGCCATAGGTTGCAACCATTACCTAACTATATTTGTTGTTTGCTGTTGGAGTAGTGATTGATTGTATTACAGTTTTGTTTCTCCCCACAAATCAAATGTTTGTATGGCCTACAAAAATCTGTTCCGGGTCCGGGTATTTGTAAAGATGCAACCACAATACAGGAGAATTTAATAGTACGGGGTAACAATATTTTTATTTAAAAAAAAATATTTAAACATCCAAGCCTACTTATACACTACTAATTTTTAATTAGTACAAATACTTAAAGGGCTTATTAGAAAAGGTCTTGTTATTATATATGTAAAGTCTCACTATATAATATTGATAAATAGCAAAGTTATTAGCGTTTGTTTATATCCCAAAATGTCACTCAATTTACGGACATATTGTACAGGCCATTCATGTATTCATTAATCGTGATGTCGCGGTCACGCGGTCTCGCTCAAACTTGCCCCGCCTCCAACAGCTGTTATCGTAATTGTAGGTAGCTTAGACGCATCTTTAAGCTTTACGATAAAAAAAAGTAAAATAGAAGGTTTACGAAGAATAATAAGCACTTATTCAATTCAAACTTTACCTTCATACTTTTATTGGACTTAGGACCAACAAAATTAGCAACTTTTTTACAAATAAAACAACTAGGTAACTAAAGTAAAATGAAATCAAATCAATTCTTTAAAACTTGTTTGAAAAGTAATTTTGGCGTATTTAAAAGGTTTGAATCAGCTGATATTTACAATAATGAACGTTTACAAAACTTAAAAACAACTTACAGGTATTTTAATTGTCCTTCGAAATGTCCACCACCATTATCAATGCAAAGACGGGCACGTTTAATTAAATTATTTTTTAACGATAAAAGTATGTTTCGCTCACTTTTCACTAGGTCAAATGCGTCCAATATCTAGGTACTCTTCCCTGTACATACGAACAGCGGCACTAGCGTTTTCACCAGACAAAAAGTACACACGCAACATAGCCACGTACTCCCGAGATGAAAACTGGTAAGCCATCGCGACAGCAAAACGTAACAATTTAGATTAAAAAGCACGCGCACGTTTCCGCTAACAAATTGGCACTGTTAGTTTAGGTTCACTCAGTGTTGCCGTTTAGGAATAAAAAGAGTCCCCAGACGTCGATGCAAAAGTCGCTAGATTTTGAAAAGAACAATATTAAAAAATCCGCTAGAAGTCGCTAAATGTTAGCAAAATATGGTGTAAATAAAAGCAAATTTCTATAATCAAGCTTTTAATCATAGTAATGAAATCCCTATAGGTTTAAACAACTAAAAATTTCGTTATCTATTGCGTCATTTTCGACTTCGACAACTTCTAATGGCTAGTCTTGTGCATGCTCGGTCATTTTTGAGATTGCTCCGTACTAGTTCATTTCGGACAGTGAACTATTTAATTTTATTAGTTCTAATAGCTCTAATCGGTCATCGCTTTCAGCAGTCAGCGGTCACTAGAAATGTCTCGCGTGTTCGGGTGATAAGCTAAATTAGACATTATGCAATTGAAATAACACGTATCTTATCTCATTCTTGCGAATTCAGTCGGTAGGATTCGGGTAGCATCGTCATTAATCGGCTACTCTCTCCCGTTCTCATTGATTCACAGGCATTGAATGGATTCGTATAACGCTTCTGTCAAACAATCAGTGACTGTATTTCAATTCCCGTTCGCACATTACGATCGCGTGGTTTAGAATGTACATCTGTACGAGTACGAAAAAAATCGAAAAAAAATGTCGCTAAGCACATCAAAAAACCGCTAGATCTAGCGACAAAGTCGCTAGAACGGCAACACTGGGTTCACTCCGCGATAAAGGATCGCTGGCCAGCCGAAAGGAGGGGGCGTGGCTTGAGCTTAGACGCGAGTTTGCCGGGATCTATGAATGGCGATCGAACTGGACTAGCACTGTGCGTAATATTTTCTAGTAGTAATTGTTATGAATGATTGATTCAGTTATGAGTTTACCAGTTATGGCAAATTTTCGTAGACAATTTTGGGGTTTCGTTTTTTTTACTTTTGACTACATAAATATGATCAGTAAAGTGTACGGATAGAACCCCATTTTTTTTTGTACTAATTAAAAATTAGTAGTGTATACATGTAATATCTGCTGTGGCTAGACATTTCTAGCCACAGCATTTATAAGCAAAAATGGTGTATGTCTCATATACCATATCAATAATTCATGATTTTTTTACAAATAAATGAATGAAAGAATGAATTTAATATGCAAAACATGTACTTGGTTGTTTAGGTACGGATACCTGCCCAATATATATTTATATATATATATATATATTTAAAAAGATTACTAGCAATATAGATAGATAGTCTATATAGTCTTTATTGTACAGCGTAACAGAATTAAATAAGAACTTAAAAAACTACAAAGGGTGTTACAATGGGCGGTCTTATCGCTAAAAGCGATCTTTTACAGACAACCTTTGGATGGATTTGACACAGCAGGAGAAAATAAATATGCAGGTAGTCGATGGTGTACTTGTATACAATAAATACATTCTTTTTTGTAAAAGTTATAGTCAGGACAAGGTTTGTATAAAAAAAATATATAAATATTGGACGGAATCTAAGTATGATTGAAGTTGTGGGCAGAAAGTACCTCTAAAATAGTTGTGACTGTTATTTAATGTTTTATTCAGTAAAATCGTTAACAATCCTATTCTGTTCGCCCAATATAAAGCCACTAAGATAAAAATATTGTCTTCAGAACCCCACAACCCGCAATGAGGTGCTCGAGGATATCAAAAATGCTCGCTGGGACAAACTTCGTGGCTGTATGCTTCATCGGCTGAAGTTCGGTACGGCTGGCTTACGGGGACGTATGGCAGCCGGCTACAAGGCTATGAACGACGTTGTTGTACTACAGACAACACAGGTATGTCATAATCTGAAGCAAAACTAAAGGTATGTTTGTATGTACCTTTAAGCAGCACCGGCTTAAGTTCTTCACAAGTCACAACTAGAGTCATCATCATCTGTTTACCATTTTCCCAGCATGGTCGAATTTCAGGCTAACTAAATGGAGTTGAGTATAATTTTCTGACATGGAACAACTGCCTTTCTGACCTCATTGAAACCTGCATTGAAAAGTGAATACTATAAAAAAATATTAATATTAACACAAACTATTTGTGTTAATATTAATATTAACACAAACTATTTGTGTTTGTTCCTCCTCCATTGTATTTTCTGACAAAATTCGATTCAGGATCCAAGGCAGTTTAATCGTTTGTCCGGGAATCGTGCAGCTTCTATAACTCGGAGTTCGTCTAATGGTCACCGCTGCATGGTGATTTTAGCTCTCAAGAGTTACAGGTGTTGAGAAGTGTGGGGCTCACCCAAAAAAAAATTATACAAAGAAAGACCGTCATCAGTTAATATGCTTCTCATAAAGCCGTCTTTATCAAATTATTTGTGTAAGTACTTGCAGTTTGTGCAGTAGTAAGTAAGATAGGAGGTACACATCTGTTTGATTGTTCAGGTACAATGAACAAATCAATTGAGTGTTCTGAGGAAATTATTACCCGAAAAGGAAAAAATAGGTGATGAAAGTTATCACCCATCGCCATCTATCTGGGGGCACGGTAGTACCGCCGCCAAGTCGAGCAAAAAGCAGCACGGCCGTACCATCCTTATCTCGAAGCAATTCAGGCCATTTTCGACCCCCTGTAACTTCGTTGTGGATATGTATATTTTCCTACTATGTTAGGGTTGGCTTCCAGTCTATCCGGATGCAACTGAGTATTAGTGTTGTACATGTAGCGACTGCCTATCTGACCTCCACAACCCAGTAACTGGGTAACGCGAGACTATTGGCAGATTTACTGGCTACTGTCTATCCGTAACGACTGTCAAAGTTGTTCAATTTACAGCCGGGACCAACGGCTTACGTGCTTTCCCAGGCTACTACTGAGAAATGTCTTATAGAAAAACCCAGTACCATTTTCTGCCGGGAATGGAACCCAAGCTCAACAGTTGCGCTTACAACCACTAGATCAACGAGGCATTTTGTAACAGTCGATTTTTTACAAACTGTAAGAAATGGTGGTGGTCATTGGTATGAAAAATCGTGCGAACGGGTTAATCCCTCTATGCTCTAGTCCCGCTATGCTCGAGTATACTCTTAAAATACCTACGAAAAGGTAGCGCTATGCACGAAATCAATCGCGTACAGTGCTGAGGAAAACTGTAATGTATAATGTTGTTGATGATGAGTGTTGATTTAAACATTAAAATGTAAATTTTAAAAATACTAGGATTTAAATATGTTATCCTATTCCTAAAAATCATTAAATATACTAAAACAGGTCAAGCTTTTCGCTTATTATAAGAACCATTGTCGAACCGGATTTTTCAGGGAAGCCATAACAATGAGCCATTCCGCAAATTACTACTTTGTCCTTCACTCTCGCTATTATTTAAATAGGTAGAGACAATACGATTACATTATTATCTTGCAGCTACAATCTACAGATAAGAGTTTTTTTTTTTCGTTTTCGGCTAGTTTTTCTTCAAGTGGTTCGGTTTTAAATTTTAAAATAAATGACAGTAGACGTGGTGGAAAACATTATTACGTGCCAGGCACAAATACCTCGAGCTTCGCGAAAACAAAATTTGGCATCGATTAAATAAAAAATTAAAAAAATAAATGCTGTTGGAAACTGATTATTGACAGGGCAAGTTATGCAATAGTTAGCAATCACAGAAATCAAAAATACATTTTATCTATGTTAGCAATTCAAGCATATAAATACAGCTAACAATGCATGCCAATATTGATGACAATGAAGTTCAAATAGCCATTAGTAAGTGCAAGATAGAAGTTAGTACAAATAAGTAAAAAGTACATTAATTATACAGGTACAGAAATAAATCACTGAAGATTCAGAAAACACAATTTAACAATCCGGATGAAGTCATCATATCAGTTTTTTTTTTTGTAAATATGTATTGGTTGATTATTGTTGTGAAGGCGGCAATCGCATAATTATTCTTACTTCAACCGAAATTAGGCATTTCTGAACTTAGAATTACTATGAAAGTCGTTTGTCCGTATCTAGTATATTAATTTTTTTTTCAAAACCAGACAAAATAAATCTTAACTAACAGACGCTTACACATATACGAACAGAGCTATAAAAATAACTTGAATTCAAACACTTCTTTCGTACTGTAGTTTCCACGTAAAAAATTCGTGCATAGCGAAACTTTTTGGTAGGTATTATCTTACGACTCGAGCATAGCGGGACTAGAGCATGGAGGGACTAACCCGTGCGAACGACGTATCTCGTCACAGTAATAATAAATGACTTCTGGCATTATTGTCTCTTTCAAGTATTGTTTAAATTCGCACTTGGCTTTACGTTTCTAGCAGTTGTAGTCTGTATTTCCGTAAGTCTAAAGTGAATAGGTTACTTCTAGGTAAGCGTGCTTCTTCTTCGACAACACCATCGCTTGCCATCAGGTGAGATAGTGGCCAACTCGAGCCTATCAACAATAAAAAAAAAACATCTTCAAATGAGCTTGAGAAATGCTCGAGGCCCTATCCTACTTGGCGATTTGGCTTTCCGTGGAGATGAGAACGCAGAAACCATCCGGCTCGTTATTAATTAATGCTAAACTAAATATAAGCCATCTCGATCATCAGAATTCAAATTATGCCAGAGTCATGAAAAGTGATACCAGAAATATAAATAGTTTACCGTACGTAAATCAGTAAAGGAGGAGATTTAGTTCGATAACGTAATCGATGAATGTAGGAATTGAACCTTCCACTTGACCTTTTAAACAGATAACCTAAACGAACTGAAATTAATTGTGTCGAAGAATATTTTCCTAAACGGATTTACAGAAATAATCGTTTTATTGAAAATAGAAGCCTTTGCTTTATCTGCATACCACGTACCTAGGTACAGACGCCAGCACATGAAGCTACCCGAAACTGTCAAATTTTCCCAATCAACCTTGAACCTAATTTCATTAACAATAAAGTTAAAAATCTATTAAAGAAATTTGACAGATTGTTGTAGCTTGATGTGCTGGCGTCTGTACATGCATTTTGCATGTAGGATAATCATTATTTAAAATATTGGTCTACAACGATTGGTAAATTACGACGCACATGGCAATTAGAATCAATCAAGTATCAAGTGACTGTAGGCATAATTAAACGCGCTTAACCTAAATCTAAACTTGTGATCGAGAGCTCGGGGCTTAGAACCCCACCTCTTACTCTATTGTCGTGAACCCACTGCAGATACAAGCATCTTTAGCTTAGAGGGGTTAATAAGATTGCTAGTAATGTGAACACTACCTGTCTTTATAGAAAAAAACTCTCGTGTCACCTTTGCGCCTAAAGCAGTCGATATTGATCGCGATTTATTTCGTGGAAATTGTCATTGAACAGAATAAGAGCATCGTCAACCAAAGACAGAAATTAATGTGATCAATACTAATATGTTTTAATATAGTGATATATATTAGTTTATTTATATCTATTTTAATAATATTTATTTTATTTGTATGGGCCAAGTTGCCTGAAATTAATATACACAAACCCGTAAATCGCCATCATTACGCTAAACATAGAAGAGATGACCACCCAATTCCTAATAATGCAGGAAGGAGACCAGACGTAGTCTCAATTTATTTAGAAATACGGTGTTGTTCTAGGACTAGGATTTCGCGGAACCCATAATAGGGTAGTTTCCTGTGTTACAAAATAATTATTTTATTTGGTCGATTAGGTAGATTTTCAAAAAATATTGGTCACGTATTTTTTGCCTTTTCAAGTCAAGAAAAAATCACAAAGATGGAAAGCTTCAAAGTACAGGAGTGGGGTCTGCTGACGTCACACATTGCTAAGAATTATACCGGAGTGTGACGCGAAATTTCAACTCACTGTATCGTCCTAAGTTTACAATAATAACGTAAAAAAATAAAAAATACGTGTCCAATGTTTTTTGTTAAACTACGTGACGGACTAAATAAAATATTTTAGGAAACTATTCTATTGCGGAAGGAAATACCGCTCCGTCCTAAACGCAACCGTGTCGGTTATTTGTCAAAGTTCACAGGACCTAACATCTCATCATATAGGTTTTATTTATTTACAACAAGCTTCTGTCTGCGATGTTTTTTTTATTGATAATAGGCTCGCTTTTGACCACTTGACACTTTTGGTAAGTGATGATGGGGTCCAAGATGGAGCTCTCTTACCTAAAAGTAACCTATTCACTCTTGATTTATTGACCCCTAGGTTAAAGCTATCGGGAAACACAGATTCTGGCAGGGAATTCCACTCCTTAGCCGTACGCACAATGAAAGTATTTCCAAAACATTTTGTGCGTATGTGTGGGATGTCCACCATGTAACGATGACGCATCGACGTTTGTCTTGTAGAGCGATGATGGAACGGGCTTGGCGGAATTAGATTATGTAATTCCATCGCACGCTCCCCGAAATGTAACTTGCAAGTCGTCGTCGACTTCGCTCACGTGAAAAGAATTTTCCGCCAAATTAAAGGTCTGTTACTTGTTGATAATGTAGCTGTATATTGGTGAAAGAATTTTTGAATTCGGTCCAGTAATTTTTGTGTTTATCCATTACAAACAAACAAATATCTAAACATTCTCCTTTATAATATTAGTGTAGATAATTAAATTGAAATAACAGTAAAAGCTAAATAGAATCTCTAGCTAAATAAAAATATGGCGTCGAAATATTTTACGTTCCACTGGTAATGTGCCCACAAGGTAAGCGGTATTGCCACTTTGTACTGCAATGCGAAGGTAAAAGCCAGCCCTTGGGTTACGCGAAGTATCAACTAGGCATCTGGAAAGATCTTGTAACAACATAAATCAGCACAAAGACTTCACGATCAAAGAGTTTCATCAAATGAATATAATTATGTGATCTTGATTCTTATATGAAACGATGAAAAACTAGATAAATTACTTTATCTTTACAACCATTGGGTTTTATCTTATTGAAATTACATTCGTACTAAAGTCTAGACATTAAGATTGGCAAGTTTATGTGGCGGCATAATGTTTTAATAAAAACTCTGATGAATCCAATACCAGAACTGTTTCAAATATCTATTCTAAATGCAATGTCGTACCAAGCGCTTCTCCTCCATATTTATTGTGCACACAGCCTAGCTGTGAAACTTTGCCGGCTTCTGTATTCCCTGCCACTTGTGATCTTTCAGCCTTTAAAGCAAGAGTGAACGGGTATCTTCTGGGATCGCTCGTTCCATCGTAAACCTCATATATCGCTTACTATTAGGCGAGATCGAGGTCAAGAGTAGGCTCATCCGTAATAAAAAAAAGAATGTCTTCCATAAAGGTAGCGCGTTACTTTTTAAAGGGGTTCGAACTTTTTTGTATTGAAGCTGGCATATCGACCCGCCGCCATTTTGATTTTCTTCAAAATCGCAGCGCACCTTGTAAATGGTATGTATGGGTAGAGGACACATAGACGAACATAAAGTGTCATGTTACCGAGATATTTGAAGGAGCTTCGAGATGAGAGATAACGCCCTGAATATACCCTCAATTTTCAAACTTCAACGATTATTATCTTTCTCGATAATAATATTAACTCCTTGAAGCATACCATGAGCAGTTAATTCAGTTGAAAGTAGCTTTCCACGCAACCAAATAGATGTCGTACGGGAGTCAAACACCTCACTTCCCCGTAATAAAAAAAAGAATGTCTTCCATAAAGGTAGCGCGTTACTTTTTAAAGGGGTTCGAACTTTTTTGTATTGAAGCTGGCATATCGACCCGCCGCCATTTTGATTTTCTTCAAAATCGCAGCGCACCTTGTAAATGGTATGTATGGGTAGAGGACACATAGACGAACATAAAATCTCATGTTACCGAGATATTTGAAGGAGCTTCGAGATGAGAGATAACGCCCTTAATATACCCTCAATTATCAAACTTCAACGATTATTATCTTTCTCGATAATAATATTAACTCCTTGAAGCATACGTTGAACAGTTAATTCAGTTGAAAGTAGCTTTCCACGCAACCAAATAGATGTACGGGAGTCAAACACTTCACTTCCCCTGTCTGACCAGACCTTCGGAGCTGCGTTTAAGAAAATTGCAGTGCTCCCACAGCCACCGGCGCAAGTGTGCAAGAGAAAACGACGTAGTATAAGTCACTTAGACAGGACAGGCCCTTTGGACTGCCCCAAGGCGGATGTCCAAGGGGCATGATCGTGGTATCTATGATTTACAATCTGAGAAAAAAAACGGTGAAAGTAAAGTTAACTTTCACGAAATAGGGGACAAATTAATAAGCAAGACGTTTTTATTGAGGACGTCCTCAACGTATAAACTAACTCAAATTAAACTTGTTGTGAACGGGCATTCCTACAAAAACTGCGCCCAGACAGTTCGCTCCAATGAACATGAATTCATCGCTACTCAATTTCCTTGCATAATCCTCGACTTCCCTTTATGACATTCGCGAGATATGAGCCAAATATTTTCTGCCAAACGATGATGTCTTTGATGAAGTTTTCAAGTATTTTAATAACGATTCGATATTCAACCTGTGTCTAAAGTTTTTAGACGGTTTTATTATTACAACGTTTACGGTTGACAATAATACCGGTTTTCTACATTGTGCTTCTTCTATGTGGCATTCAGGACCCAGTAACTTGGCAACACGGTCCCCCGTTGCTTTTGATTATAAACTAGCTTATGCGCACGGTTTCGCTTGCATGATAACCATTTTTTTCAGCTCAAAAAGAAATTATGTCACGCTGAAGCCCTTCAACAATCTCCATGCCAAATATCAGATCGATCCGTTGCTCTGTTTTGACATGAAAGAAGGAGAAACAAACATGCGTTCGCATTCATAATATTATTATGGATAAATACACTAATTTAGCCCTCCCCACTTTAATTTAAGTTTTGAAAGTCCTTCCAAAGGTTGTCTGGAAGATATCGCTTTTAGCGATAAGACTGCCATTGTAATCATAGAATTAAGAAATAATGTTAAATAGGTGTGTTTAAATTTTGGTGTACAATAAAGTATCTACTCGCGGTATTCTACTCCCCTATAGTAGAATTATAATATAACTATACTATAATAGAACCCTAATTTACATATTAATTACTTTGACTCCTTAGAATCATCTCTTAATGAACTTTGCCCTGCGTACGAGCACGTTATTTTAATGGGTGACTTTAATACATGCTTACTTAAAGACGACACTCGTTCTCGCAAACTTCGTACTCTCTTATCCTCTTTTAATCTTGAAATTTTACCTCTATCTGCGACTCATAATTTTCCCAACTGCACGCCTTCTCTATTGGACCTAATGATTGTTTCTTCACCTAGCAAAGTTGCTGAGTATGGGCAGCTTACTGCAACCTTTTCTTACCATGACCTCATCTTTCTTTCCTATCGTATCCGATCTCCCAAACGTAAACCTCGCTTCTGCTATTTACGTAATTACAATGGCCTAGATCTTGCTGAGTTAGCACGTGATGCAGGAGATATCGACTGGACCTCCGTAGTCGAAAGCTCCAGTATTGACGAGAAAGTCAGCTGTTTCAATTCCGAGCTATTGGGTCTCTATGACAAACATGCACCGCGTCGGCGAATTAAAGTAAAACATAATCCTGCTCCTTGGATTACTGCTGAAATCAAAGATGCTATTGCTCGTAAGGATAAAGCGAAGAGTAGGTATAGACGTAGATCCACGGAGCAGAATTTTGATCACTTTAAAGTTATGCGTAATCGCTGCAATCGTATGTGTCGAGATGCTAAAAGACGTTATTTCCACGAATCTCTTATTAATCGAAAGTCCTCTGATGTCTGGAAATTTCTAAAGTCAGTTGGCATCGGCAAATCACCCTCTAATACTTTGAAGATGTTGACATATGTGCTCTTAATAGACACTTTTCTCTTCCTCCTGTTTCTCTTGAACCTAGTGTCAAAATTTCAACTTTGCAAGAGCTCACTGATTTGCCTTTACCAAATTGCCCAACTTTTAATTTGACTTCTGTTTCTGAAGACGATGTTAAAAAATCTCTACTTTCTATTTCCTCTTCGGCTGTTGGTCATGACAATGTGTGTTCGAGGATGATAATACCTATTCTACCTCAATTGCTCCCCATTCTAACTCACATTGCTAACTATTCCTTATTTTCTAGCTCATTTCCTAGTGCCTGGAAACAGGCACATATAATACCTGTTCCCAAAATAAGCAATCCATCGTCCTTATCTCACTTCAGACCTATCTCCATTTTACCTTTCCTTTCTAAAGTTCTTGAACATATTGTTCATGGCCAAGTTTCTAGATACCTTACAGCACACAATCTAATTTCCCCTTTCCAATCTGGATTTCGTACTGGTCACAGCACAGTAACTGCACTTCTGAAAGTCACCGACGATATCCGCTGGGCTATGGACAATAAATCTCTCACCGTATTAGTCCTACTTGACTTCAGTTGCGCGTTCAACTCAGTAGATTTTGACATACTTCTTGGAGTCCTTCGTTCATTTAACTTCTCGCCTTCTGCACTATCCTGGTTTGACTCGTATCTTCGGGGTCGCTCTCAGTGTGTCCGCCTTGATGAAAAATTTTCTGATTGGTGTGATCTCACTGCTGGTGTGCCTCAGGGTGGCGTTCTTTCTCCTCTTCTTTTCTCTGTCTTTATTAATACAGTTACTCAGATCATCACCTCGAACTTCCATCTCTATGCAGACGATTTGCAGCTATACCGACACTTCTTGCTGGCTGACGCGGACTCGGCGATTAGTGTCATGAATTGTGACTTGGAGAATATTAGTCAGTGGGCTAAATCATACGGATTACAGATTAATCCGTCCAAGTCCCAGGCTATGATCTTAGGTAGTCGATACTATCGCTCTGCACTTGACACTTCCTCTTTGAGGCCATTATCCCTTAACGGCTCGGTCATTGCGTACACGGATATTGCAAAAAATCTTGGTGTATTACTTGACAGCAATCTTTCTTGGCGAGCGCAAGTAAGTGAGGTTAGTCGTAAGGTGCACTTTTCCTTCCACTCTTTAAAATCCCTTCAAAGCTTCTTGCCTTTCAAAACTAAAATCTCTTTAGCTCAAACTTTAATTCAGCCGATTATTGATTATGCTGATGCCTGCTATTTGGATGCCACTGAGGAGCTCTTATGTAAGCTTGAGCGCTTGCAAAACTTGTGTATTCGCTTTGTTTTTGGTCTGAGGAAATACGATCATGTCTCTCAGTTTCGCAAGGATCTCAAGTGGCTCCCTATCCGTCTTCGCAGGAACACTCGAATATTATTCCTTCTGTACAACATCCTATTCAATCCTGCATATCCTAGCTACCTGCGCGATCGTTTTTCATTCACTCGTCCTACTGATGCCCTTTGTAGATCCCACCTTAAACTCCATCTCAATTTCCCATCCCAAAAAACCTGTTTCTATTCCCACTCCTTCTCCTTTCATGCAGTACGACTGTGGAACTCACTTCCCGCTAAAATCCGCGAAGCCAAATCCATTACTATTTTCAAAAAGCAGGTCAAAGATCATTACCTATCTAACATCCCGTAATTTTATATATTTATTATAGGTATATATTTTTATAGCATGTATTTTAATTCTATGTATGTATATATTTATTAAATATATCATTTTAGTTTAATTTTATAGCTAAGTATGTTTTATATCGTAATTAGTATTTATACACACTGTGTCTATCATCTCCTCTTCAACTCTTCTGTCGCAGGTCTGCTGGAAGAAATTTCTTAGGAAATAAGCAGCACCTTTGTGCTCTTTTGTCTGTATTTAATTTTTTCCATTATAAGTGTCATGTGTGTACATAAATAAATAAATAAATAAAAAAAAAAAAAAATATTCTATCTATCTGAAATATTAGCCGATAGAACAATCCGATGTACTCGAAGTGGTAATAGGACGTTCCTCTGTTGTTTTCAGGGTCTCTGCTCCTACTTGAAGAAGGTCTGCAACCCGAGTCAGATCCAGAAAGGTGTAGTGATAGGCTACGATGGAAGATATAACAGCAAAAGGTAAGAACTTAACCATTTATTTATTTTATTATTATTTTTTTCATTACATACATACAGCTATCTTTAGGCTTTCCCAAAGTGATAGTGTAGAAGAAAAAGAAAATTTTTAAGTATTCCGAGTACAGTACTCGCATCTTTTGATTAAAAGCTACCGCAGAGGAGCGGCAAGCAGGAGCCTTGGTATTTTATCGATGTTCATCCATCCAAAGCAACTCATTTGCATCATTGTCGCGTCGTTCTTCTGTGTATCCAATATTTATTTAGATGTTTTTTTTTTATTGGCTTTGTAGATTTAAAGAAAAAATCAAACGCAATATACATTGTTTAAATGAATAATTGAATTGAATAAACTACGACTTCTGAAGTCTATAACAACATGCTATGACCAATTTGCAGAAATCTTGCATCAGCCTCTGTTGATTAATTGATGATTACAATATTTATAGGCATCATCATAAGAAAGTACAGTGCGTTTCAACTAATAACAGGAATGACTGGGCGCCATACTGTGACGTCCTAACTGTCAAATCAAATAAATTAGATAGGGTGAGCAAAACATGAATTGAATGATGAATGAATCACTTACCATCAGGTGAGATGGTGATCAAACGCGACATTTATTTACGAAGAATTAAATTAAACAGACTTAAAATCTTCACTTTCTTAAATTTTTCTTTAATAATTTTGGCATGGCTTCTGGGCTATTTCCAACATTTAAAATAATAGAGAAAAAAGTATGGTTTAAAAACAAAACAATTATTAAATATAATATTTAGCTAATTTTGGTTAATTAATATCGTTTTATTTAAACAAGATATAAGACTCGATTAAACAAAGTAAAATAAACGAAACAAGAATTCTTTGCAAATAAGATTTATTTGCTAACTATACTTATCAAGTGACATTTTACAGATAGAGGTCATTGACGTTCCTAGACCGGTTAAGTAGTACATTAGCCGTATAGAGCTAAACTACGAGTGGCCCTACCTAAAAAAAAAAAAAAAAAAAAATTAGCATTTGAAACGCATAGTATGTAAGTTTTTAATAATTTTGTATTTATTGTTACTCCAAATAAGCACAATACAAACAATTATTGAAAATACTAGTGAGTAATGCGCGGTTTTATCGCCCAGGGCTCTTACAAACAGACAACTTTATGAAAACAATCTCGTTGTATTTCGATTTTAGTTATTTATATCCACGTGTATCGATTATCTCATCGTATAGCTTTGTGTTATCAAGCGGTAGCAACATTGATTATTATTAAACAGTGAATCTTCAGCATAGTGACGTCACCTGAATTTGTCATCTGTTTAGTAATAGCCTTTTCCCAACTACTATGTTGGACTAACCTAACCGGATACATCTGAGTACTAAATTGAAATTGAAAACCATTTATTAGGTGATAAACACACACAACAACATACAATAAAAAAATACAAACATAAAAAAATAACACTAAGAATTTCGCTGAGCATGTCCACACCGAAAGGGTTACCAACTCAGCATTTGCTGGGCGAAAGACACCCAGCGCTGGTGTTCAGTTGACACCCAGCGCTGGTGTTCAGTTGACACCCAGCAGTGACACACGGACGAGGGTAAATAAAATAATGTTAAAGAATGTGTACCTAGTGTATTAAATACATAAATAAAAAAAGTTTTACTTGGAGCGACGGCCGCTCTAACCGTCATATACATATATAAAAAAGTTTTACATGGAGCGACGGCCGCTCTGACCGTCATATACATATATAAAAAAAGTTTTACATGGAGCGACGGCCGCTCTGACCGTCATATACATATATAAAAAAAGTTTTACATGGAGCGACGGCCGCTCTGACCGTCATATACATATATAAAAAAAGTTTTACTTGGAGCGACGGCCGCTCTAACCGTCATATACATATATAAAAAACGTTTTACATGGAGCGACGGCCGCTGTGACCGTCATAACCCCGTAGCTGGGTAACTTAACACCCCTTGGCAAGACTGGTGTCAGATTTTCTGGCTTCAGACTACCCGTAACGCCTGTCAAATATGTGTGTACAAATGACAGCCGGGACCAACCTCCTAACGTGCTTACCAAGGCACGAAGGAATCGTGAGATGTTTAGATAGTCACCATCAACAGACCAACCTCAGCAAGCGTTGATTAACCCTGAAGATCGGCCCGGCTGTTATTATTTAGCTGCGAACTCCGACTTATTGCATCAGACACCGCACCAACGGGGGGGAGTAGCAAATTGTTATCAAGCTTGGTTCGCTTTTATCGTGATGTCACTCTAGGTCATTTGAAGACAAATATTTCGCACTCTCAGAATGAAAGGGACCTAACCCAAAAATAGTATTTTTTGGACTTGAGCAGTAATAACTAATAAAGCAGCATTGAATAAATTATATTCATATATCTCAAGTGGCAAATATACAACGTGTAACGGAAACCTCATATCTATCCAAAAGGACTGAAGACAACATCTGGTATGGAGTCTCTATACAAAGTTTCAGCTCAAAATAAGTGACTCACAGAATTGACCCCAAATTATTGGTTTCAGATGTTTCTTGAATACCAATAATAACAAACGTGTGCACTATGAGGGTCATCACTTTCCACGTCACTTGCCATTAACACGATAATTCTCTACGTTCTTCTTAATTTGAAAAATTCGGTCTCTGGTATCAGTGTATTGGTATTTGTAATAAGTTCTACACACGTAGACTTAGGATTACAAAACCCTTGCCATTATCGTTTGTTATCATCTATAGAAGCCGTGCACTCGGTATGTATATACCCTTTAAATTACACGTTGTATAAGCTGTCTCTTTATATATAACTTATAATTCAGATTCCTGTTTCCACGGCAATTCAGAGTAATGTTTCAGGCCAGTTTACATCAAAATCTGAAATTACACGAATTTAGAGTTAGGTCACTTTGATTCTAAGAGTGCGATTTGTGTGCGGTTTACGGGCGAGTCGGTGGTGGACGTTACGTTCGCCACCCCCAGCCTGTCACCGCGCGTCACCGACTGGCGCGTTGTGGAGGAGGTGGAGACCTATTCCGACCACCGGTATATCCGGTTCGACGTCTCCGCCCAGACCCCAGACGCGCCGGTCCGACGGGACCTGAGTGGTCCGCGATGGGCGCTGAAGCAGATGGACCGGGAGCTATTCCTGGAAGCCTCGATCGTGCAGGCCTGGGGGTCACCCCCGGACAGGCCTGCCGACATAAACGACGAGGCGGAGTGGTTCCGGGAGGCCATGTCGGAGATCTGCGACGTGGCCATGCCCCGGGTCCGGCAAGGACGCGCCCGGCGTCAGCTGTACTGGTGGTAGAGCGAGCTAGCAGCGCTGCGCGAAGCGTGCGTTGCGGCGCGACGCCGGTACACCAGGTTCCGCAGGCGCCGCACCCGACCTTCGGATGCGGCGACTGTAGAGGCGGAGCTGTACGAGGGCTACAGGGCAGCGAAGGCCGTTCTCCGAGACGAGATCTGGCGGGCCAAGGAACTGGCCCGGGAGGAGATGCTGGCGACTCTGGACGGGGACCCATGGGGCCGCCCCTACAAGTGGGTGCGAGAGAAGCTCCGCCCCTGGGCTCCCCCGTTGACGCAGAGTCTCCAGCCTCAGTTCTTGGAGGACGTGGTGAGCACCCTGTTCCCATCGCGAGGGGAGCACACTCCCCCGCCCATGGCTCCGTCTCCGACGGAACCTGAAGCTGGCGCAAACGCGGACCACAGCGACGACGACGTCTACGACGCTCCAGAGTTGACCGAGGTAGACTTGAGAGTGGCGGTACAACGGCTCAAGGCCAAAAATACCGCCCCAGGACCCGACGGCTTGCCAGGGAAAGCCTGGGTCCTGGCCTCGGAGACTCTCGGGCCTCGACTAGGGGGGCTCTTTAGCGCATGTCTGAAGAGGGTCCAGTTTCCGCTTCGCTGGAAGACGGGAAAGCTGGTCCTGATCCAGAAAGCCCGGCGCCCTGCGGACTCTCCGTTCGCATTCCGGCCCATCGTGCTGCTCGACGAGGCGGGCAAGCTCTTGGAAAGAGTAATTGCAGACCGCCTCTTCGGGCACCTGAATCGGGTGGGCCCGGATCTTGCGGAGTGCCAGTTTGGCTTCCGCAAGGGGCGCTCGACGGTGGATGCCGTCATGCGCGTGAGAGCCCTCACGACGGGGGACGCGGTATCCCGGAACAGGGTCGTCTTGGCGGTGTCTTTGGACATCACCAACGCCTTTAACACCCTGCCCTGGAGTTGCATCAGGGAGGCACTCCGGTATCACCGGGTGCCGACCTACCTCCGTCGCATAGTCGAGGACTACTTGACGAACAGAGCCGTCATCTACCCCGGTCACCGGGGAGAGTGGAACCGGCGAGAGATGTCGTGCGGTGTCCCACAGGGATCGGTCTTGGGGCCGCCCCTGTGGAACATCGGATACGACTGGGTGCTGCGCGGCGACCTCCCTGACGGCGTCCGCGTAATATGTTACGCTGACGACACGCTCGTCCTGGCGCTGGGAGAGATGCACCAGGCGGCGGCCGACCTGGCGACGCAAGCGGTTGCGACAGTCGTTCGTAGGATCCGGCAGTTGGGACTCGACGTGGCGCTGCACAAGACAGAGGCCATGTGCTTCCATGGCGGTCGGAACGCGCCACGGTCCGAGTCCCACATAACGGTGGAGGGGGTTCGCATCGGCGTCGGGAGGACGATGAAGTACCTGGGACTCGTCCTCGACAGCCGGTGGAACTTCAGGGAGCATTTCCTGAGTTTGGCCCCAAAGCTGAACCGGGCAGCAGCCGCCTTCAGGCGACTCCTGCCTAATCTCAGCGGGCCAAACGCCTCCTGCCGAAGGCTGTACGCCGGCGTCGTGCGGTCCATGGCCCTCTACGGGTCCACAGTGTGGGCCCTGTGCATCCGAACGCGACCACTAAAGTTGGTCGCATGCCAGAGGGTCATGGCTATCTGAATGATCCGGGGATACCGCACGATCGCCGGCGAATCGGCCAACCTCCTTGCCGGATTGCTGCCCTGGGATCTGGAGGCGACTGCCTTCCAGCGCGTCTATGAATGGCGCGTGGAGGCGCAGCGCCGGGGCGTATCCCCGCTGCCTCGAGAAGTCGAGGCGCGGCGGGAAGAGCTCCGGCGTGATCTCAGGGCAGTATGGAGGGAACGACTGTCGCAACCGAAGGCCGGGCACGCCGCAATTGCGGCGGTAAGACCCCTCTTTGAGGAGTGGCTAGATCGGCGTCACGGCGTCCTGACCTACCGCATGACGCAGGTCCTCACCGGATACGGAAGTTTCGGGAGGTACCTGTGTCTGATGGGAAAGGAGGAAACGCCTGGGTGTCACCACTGCGAGGGTCGCCCTGAGGACACAGTCGAGCACACGGTGCAGGACTGCCCCGCTTGGGCAGAGCACCGACGTGTCCTCACAGCGGCAATAGGCGGAGACCTCTCGCGCCCGGCATTGGTCGAGGCCATGCTGCGGAGCGAGAGGGAGTGGGAAGCGGTCGCCTCCTTCTGCGAAGCAGTCATGCTTCCGAAGGAGGATGCGGGCCGCGTGAGGGAGAGGATGGCGTCCTCCCTCCAGCCCAGCCGCAGTGGTAGACGCCCACGGCGTCGGACGTGGGCCGACGATCTCCGGCCACCGTAGGCGCGGGCATGCGGACAGCGAGTAAAGGGCAACTCGCTGTCCGACCATGGACCATGCCCGGGTCGACTGCGCGTCGTATTCCACGCGTGCCTCAAAGAGCGTCAGCAATATGACGAGGCCCCCCCGTAGAGGGCCGAAGCCTGCCGGGGTCGTGGGACTCGTCCCGTTACCGTGACCCCGGTACGTAAAGGGTTATTGAAGGAACACCGTGGATTTTAGTCAGTAAAAGTCTGACAGTCCCTCCCATCCTGCCCGGGGTGGGAGGACTTATTTGATAATTTTAACACGCTAAAAAAAAAAAAAAGTGCGATATGTGGGGAAGAAGTTGTGGAGTGTATACTTTAAATTACGTAAACAGATTTTGTCTTTGGCTGTATTCTTGTGTGTTTAATAGCGTCTCAAAAAGAACCCTGAGATGTTAGAGCCTTTTTTTGGACAAAGCTTACAAGCGCTTACATGCGCTTGCGCATCATATAACGGTTGGATGTTTTGTTGTTGTTGAGGGGAAAATGACGTTTGAAAAGTGTTGCGTCTTAGCCTAATTTCCTTACTTAATTTTCTTGCAGCAAAAATGAGTAAAATGTAGTATTTCCTAGAAAAGCAAAAAGTTTTCACGATTGTCCTTATTTTCTAAGCATGGTGTTCAAAGCAGTAAATACTAACTTATTTATTACTCAATCATTAAAATCTTAAAATCCGCAAATGAGAAACGAGTTCCATAAAAAAATACTGTGTAGCATTTAATAAATTACTACTTACAACGTCAATCGATTAATCTCGTGTCCTTCATTCAATCATTCACATCGTAGCGGAATGCGATCACGTTTCTTACAATACTAGCTGTTGCCTGCGACTTTGTTTGCGTGGAAAATTCCTACGTATTCCTGAGATAAAAAATAGGCCACGTGGTGTTCCAGATGTATATTATATCTGAACCAAGTTTTGTCCAAATCCCATAAGCTGTTTACATGATTGAAAGACAAACATTTAAACTTATATAATAATGTATGTATTAGTCGATTATTAGTTTTTAAACGGACATGGTCGCTACCAGTATCATGGCGCTTGTAAATATCCCATTTTAAATATCACACGGATATTCAAAGCCTCCAAAGACTAGGTATTTTTACACTCCTTTATGAGGACCACAAGTCATAGAAGTTTCTACTCGGGTTGCGGCAATGTTCTAACGAGATATCGTGGCCCCGGACCACAAGGGCAACTGAAACTGCTCCACATAGAGCGGGAGGAGTCATTTGATGATTTTCTCACCGAAAAAAGAAATAAGACAGAGATGTCTAATTTTGTTCATAAATAGAAAGGGCTAGGTACGTCCTCAATCTAGTTCATTTCGTCGCTTCTCCTTTTGGAAGTCCGTTAAAAACAACTCACCGTGATAACTTAGACAAAATGGGATGTCATTTCAATTGAACCAAGATTTTCTCTCACACTACCCAAATGGTCATTGTGACATTATTTTCTTATATCGCCCGGCAGAATTGGTGCTCGTTAGGAACATTTGTAAAATCTCATATTCTTTGAACGTTGCTGAAGGATACATTATAATGTTCTTGCAAAAGAACACTAATTACTCAATCACGACTGGCTTTGTTTGGGTTAGTCTCTTTTGAGTCGACACGGCTTACGTAAATATTGCGACGTTTTTGCTGTAATTTGTACATCAATGTCACATTGTAGTCTGTGCCATAGTTTAACATTATTACCAACTGATTCTCCGCCACATTTATTGTGCGCACAGCCAAGGTGTGGAACTCTTTTCCTGCGTTTGTGTTCCCTGCCACATATGACTCGTCAGCAAGAGTGAACGGGCTGCCTGTTGCAGGCATCTTCTGGGCTCACTCTCCATCGTAGATCTCATCTATCGCTTACCATCAGGAGTTACTCATCCAGAATAACAAAATCTATTAACTTAGTTATTTTTGGGAGTCCCTTTGACATACCTTTCTAAAATCATTATGTCATTATTTCTAAAATCATTATGTGTCTCTACATGTCTTAAAACAAGCCATTGCTTGCCATTCACCATGCTTTTTACCCTACTGCAAAGGAAGGGTTATGTTTTTCGCGCGTATCTTGTATGTATGTTTGTATGTATGTTTGTAATATTCTTTATTACCTCATATCTTCAGAACCGCTGAACGGATTCACACAATTGAGGTATCGTTAGATTTATCTTAACAGCCCGAGTGTTCTTAGAATGGTGACATTTAAAAAAATTAAACATGGCGGCTGTGCGAAGCCATTATACATGGTGAAAAAGATTTTTTTGTTTTCAAATACTACAATATGAGTATCAAATTAAAGGGCTTAACATAAGGATTTCAAAAAGGTATATCATGTTTATCATTAGTGAATACTAGCAAAATAACACAATGAGAAAGTTTAAAAATATGGACTCTCTGAATCCGGTGGAGTGCCAATGTGACACGACCGGGAAAACTAAAAAATTGTTACGTAATATTTTAACTAAAAAGTTGAAAAAAAAAAAACTTATTCAAAAAGTCTAAAAAACCCGACTGCTCAACTGAAGTGTAAGAAACAAGCACATTTTTATTTTTAAAAGTGACAAGCAGGCGGACCCATCCCATTTTAAAAAAATATGTTCAATTGGGTCCCGCGGTCCCGCCTGCTTGTCACTTTTAAAAATAAAAATGTGCTTGTTTCTTACACGTCAGTTGAGCAGTCGGGTTTTTTAGATTTTTTGAATAAATTTTTGATTGTAAATCTTTTGCTAAAAGTCAAAATCCTACGGTTGATAACTCAATTAATTTTTTTAATTTGAATGTCTTGTCTAAGTTTAATGCCTTAATTTTTTTTTGAAGAGTTTGTTTTGAATTATTACATTCATCAGATTTAGTACAAAAACTTCAATTAAAAGTCAGACTAGTAAAACGATTTATAAACAAAACTTAAGTATTGTAAAAAAGGTCTGTGTTGATTAAGGAAAATGTTTAAATTAGCATGTCTGTAAACACAAGTCGTCGCAAATGACGTCACACAAGTTAGATAACACTGTTACTAAGTGCCGAAATAGCATTCATTTCTTGAAACTTACGTGCTATACTATTTTCGTGTCATATACCTAATATACAGTCGTCGTTAAGCATCACATTACAAGTCATTAACAGCAATAACTGGCCAGTGAATTTCCGTCCGTTTATTTTAGAACATACATATTATTTAACCTTGTTTGATCTAATTGACGAATGTCACTTTTCACCAGTTTGTAGATTCGACTACAAACTTCACAGAAGTGAATATCACGATAAAACAATTTTTTACTTATCGATACTAATATTATAAAGCGCATAAGTTTGTTTGTTTCGCGCTAATCTTCGAAATCACTAAGTGGATATGGATGAAATTTGATGTGAAAGTAGCTTAAAGCTTCAGGAAGGGGCTTTCACCAGACTGCAAAAAAGATGGTTATGTTTTTATCATGATAGACCAAGTCTACGGGATCAAAGTCCCGCGCGACGGCGCGACTGCTATAAATGATAAAATGATATCTACTAATGATACCACGTCTTTTGGTTTCCGTAAATTTAAATTAGACGAGGCATAATTTCACGTCTACTAGCGATTGATATCTTATCAGCTCTGTTTCTGAAATTCTGAGATAAAAGAAAAGTATTGTTTACGTAATAATATGTATTAAGGGTATCGTGTTACCCAGCTACTGGGTTGTGGAGGTCAGATAGGCAGACGCTTCATTTAAAGCACTAGTACTCGGCTGCATTCGGCGAGACTAGGGCTGCCATCCGTCCGGGTTTCCCCGGAGTTGTCCTAGTTTGGATAGCGTCCGGGGGATTTTCCCTATAAGCTTCCGCGTAGAACCCGGACACATATTGGTCTTACGGGCACCAGCACGATCTCTGTATTTCATCTTATTGTTTTTGTTACGTTGATTATTTAAAAAGAAAGCCTATTATTAATAAACTTCTAACTGTCAACAATATTACCAGTAAATAAAAACCATAATTAAACATCATTGTTTTTAGTTTCAAGTACAAAAATTTATTTGACAAATCCTGAGAAAATACGGCTGTAATCATTATTTTTTAAGTAAGTATTCTAATCCTATCTTTAATTGGCAGCTGTATATAGTTCTGATGACAATACAATAATATGGTACTGTCGAACTGATCTGATGATGGAGCCGGAAGATACGAACTAGAACTTCATGATGGAAAATCGTATCATAGCTGTTTTGATGTCTTAGAAAAGTCTTGTAATGAACTTTGACCACAATTAGGTTTCAAGGTCTGATGATGAAGCCGGAAGATAGGCACTGGCATTCTATAATGGAATACCGTATCAAAGTCGTGTTTGCACTTGTGAGAAAAGCCACGTAATGGACTTTGAACACGATCAGGTTTCAAGGTTATAACACACCTAAAGAAAATCCGTTATCGGTTTTCTTAACGTTTTTGAATTACCGCGTAATCCGTATTTTTTTTAAAGATGTCACTTTCAAATCCTCTGGGGTGATCGACCGTTTAATTGTTCACTACTCGTGGGAATGATATGGCAAAAACTACAAAAAAGAAACAGCAACACAAAGAAAACGGAGACTACAAAAAAAAAGAAAAAGCGAACAATTTTTTTGTTTGTACGTGCATTTATAAAAGTGTGTTTTTCTAGTGATTTTTAAACTATTAATTTTTGTTATAATATAACTGACATTTTGTAAATTACCAAAAGTCACACGAATAAATGATTATGATTATGACATAGTTAGAAAAAGGCTACGCAGATGATCAACATCTCCCCCTCACTACCGGTCTACCAGACGCACTGCTGGGTCCACCATCCAAACTTGGTCAATATACCGTCTTGTCGTACCAAGCGCTTCTCTTCCACATTTATTGTGCGTACAGCCAAGTAGTGGAACTCTGCCAGTTTCTGTTTCCTGCCACTTATAACCTTTCAGCCTTTAAAGCTAGAGTGACCAGGCATCTTCTGGGCTCGTTCGCTCCATCGTAGACCTCATCTATCGTTTACCATCACGTGAGTGAGAGTGGGCTCATCCAGAAAAACAATTAGCCAGCGAAACTTCACATACCTTCTATGTGAAGCTTTGCTAGCTAATTTGACCTTATATAAGCGACCTACACTTTCATAAGACATGCTATCAATACTCAGAATCAATTTCAGTCGCGCCATTCTATTCAACAGAGACACTGGTTCCTTTCATGCCGTCACGATCATCGGTATTCGAATGTCAGTCATTATATGAATTCCAGCAACTTGGCTTATCAAGTCGCTTTATTATTTATAAAGTTTCCTTTAACTGCAACGGTAAATTACCTCTTCAATGAAACACAGAGAGTATTTAACCTAGAGAGCTTATAGGCCGATTTCTTTGAAGAACACAACTCACCAATATGGGTTGGGAGGCGAAGAAAAAATGCGCTACTGCAATTGGTCAGTTCAAGGCCAAGCTTCATAGATATGCCGAGTTAGGGATTGCTCTACATGATTGAGGGAAGTTATCGATATCGATAAAATGAAGTTTAACATTATAAAAAATACTCAATAAAATCACATAATAATATTTAACCATTATCAGTCTCAATTACAAAAAGAAAAACAAGTATGCTGTTATTATTGATTTTTAAAATGAATTAATTTAGTAAATGTTTTTCGAATTAAAGTTTTAGGGTCCTGATTGTTTTTGCTAAAAAATGATAACCGAGCGTCTATATATTTCTGAATTATGCATCTTGCTAATTCAATCAAATGATTGGTAGTTTCTATTTCATATTGATGAAAATTAATATCCGGAAATAAATTATACCCAATCAGTGATTTTAAAACCGATCTCATAAAATAATTGGAATTATATTTCTGAGACAGCACTTTCGAACCACTCTCGTTGATCGCCCTTTTAATATAAATTTCACAACGACGACAAATTTCTATTATTGTGGTGGATCCGCACAATAACTTGTTTTTAGTGTCGTTTTGATTTGTAACACCAAACAACGCTCCAATACAAGTTAGGCATTTTATTTGCTTTATCAGAGCATGGACAATGTAGCCGGCCATAATTTTTTTTTATATTTTATTTTTTCATATTTATTTTATATTCTATATTAAATATATTTTCATTAAAATCAGTTGTGTCAACAACTGTAGCTTCAGCAGGCACTCGGTAATAATTATTTTTTTGGTGGTGAGTCATTAGATGATTTATCTAATGACTCCTCCCTCCTACATACACTTAACCCGTGGACTCGACATCGAAACAAAGTAACCTGTTTTTTTTTTCCTGGGTGGGAAAATCATCGAATGATTTCTCCCGCTCTGGGTAAAGTGGAAGGGAGTGTCAGACTTCTACTGACTAAAAACCCACCCTGTTCCTTCAGCTGCCCTTAAGTTCCGGGGGGGGTATCTCATTAGAACATTACCGCAACCCCGGAACCAAAGTAACTTGCGAGGGCGATATTGTAATGCAAAGGTCCAAGTTAATTAATATTAGACTCCGTCATACTATTTGAAGCCTAGAAAGATTGGATATAGGGATCTTATATTATTTTGACTTTTCTGAACATTATATCATTAAAAACCAAACTAGAAATCAATATTCCCTAGTAACCTTATCCATCCACTTTTCTTTTTAATCTGGAATCTTGGGAAATCTAAAATGAAAACATGCATGTCACACAGAAGAAAAAATATCATAACTGTCTCCTTTTTTTAAAGTCGGTTAATGTAGATAGGTATTTTATGACAACTATCTGAATTGAATTTAAAAAAAAATAAGTTTAATTTTATAATTATCGATATCGTATTCAGCCGTTATAGGTAACAGCACAGAGTTTTACGATAAAAATACGAAAGAAAAGACAGGGATAAAAGAATTAGAATTTCTTCATGTAAGAAAGAGACATTTGTGCATGTTGGGTGCACAAACACCCCCTCTACACGTTGGCGAATAGTCATTGGCCACTACATTCGCCACTGTGTTGGCCAACGTGTAGAGCCGGCTTTACATGCACACAGGTCTAATACTTGGTCAGAACTAAAGTGGTTCGTGTATCGTAGCCAATATATAAGAGCAAAAACTCGCATAGTTTTCGTGCGTCGGGGCAACGTATGTGCGATCAAGTGGTTTTCAAATCAATGATGAAACACGACTACAGGTCACACAGCTACACTGTCAACCACAAGTATTTGGCCACCCAGAAAATAGGTGATATTTTGTAGACTTTAGAATAAATTTAACTTTATGAATAATTTTGGTTATGTGAGCCATTCCGTGAAAAATTGAATGTAAGAAAAAAGTACTGTCACACAATTTTACAAACAGTTTACAAGACTATCTTATACTCTATTGAACGCATTTTTTTTTAATGTTTAGTGTAGATCATTAACTTTAAAATGTATATATAATGGAGTCAGTCGTTGTTAATTTAACCGATTAAAAATTAATAATAAGAGGCAAAAAATAACATTTTAGCGTGTCACACCTCCTGTCGCAAACTTTAACTAACCGAAGTTCATGTTTTTTCTATACATACTTCAGCGTTTTTTGGGAGCTTTAATTGATTATTGCTTTTTCTCAAGTATAACATTAATTTTACTCGTAAATCTTATTGTATTACAACAAAATTCATGAAATTAAATGATAATCAAATTAGCACCAAGGTGGACATTCCACTTTAGTCACTACTGTTTTATTTGCTTTCAGTTTAAAACAAATACCAAAGCAAGTTGTTTTATTATCATAGTAACATTATTGTAGTAGATCAGCCATTTATTTTTAACCATCGTGCAGTTGTAACGCAGTGATCGGTGACGAAGCCGTGTTTTTAACACGTAGTCGATTAAGAAGTCCACTATAGTCACAGCAATAACGTGATACCGGTAAGTTCTTAAAACATTCTTTTAATTTCGAATTATGCCTAATGTATGTGTGTATGTCGACAAATAATGATTTCCTCCAAAAGAACAAAGAATATTGAGTGTTGTCGTCATTATTATTAGTAAGCGGAGTTCGTCACGTCCATTTAGTGTCGTGACATATTAGTGGAACAATAATTGTGACGAAATGGACACATAAGGCTAAGTTTACGTGGTACATGTTTTACCGACAACAACTAAGATGGAGTTATGTGTTTCTGTTAAATTATATTAATCATATTAGATGGTCTATCTTTTGACTACCTTAGTTAACGTTTACTATTGTTTTATTTACGGAACAGATTGGCTTACATTATTGTAGGTATAACTCTAAAAACCATAAGCATTTAATTTAATAAATAATAGTAAATTAGGATCTTTTTATTTGTATATTTCCCTTTCAGAGTTACTCCGCGACCTTTTTAATAATGGAAATATTGGTAGATATTGACAAAGTTTTATCTATTTTCATTCAAACCCGGTTTTCGTGTATATAAGAAGTAAGTTACCAAATATTATAATTAGAATAAGAGATATCGTATTGCAATGTTATGTTTAACTTTCATGTCATGTAGTAGTAGTCCCTAAGTTTGAATAATTCTATAAAACCTGATTTGTTTGTGCCAAGTTTGCTAGGAGTACCTAAGTATTCACGTGGAAATTCAGTCCTATTTTTATTCAAATGTAGATTTTTTTTTACCAAATATTACAAAATATAATAGAGAATAAGGAATATCGTACGGCAATATTTATAGTTTTAAGTTAAACTCATGTCACTAAGTCATTAATTATAGAATCTAAGCATCCACGTAAACGTTCCTACTTGATTAATACCAAAAAAGTTTGAAGACAAGCAGGCATAAGTAATTTTAAGACAAGCAGGTACACCTTCTTATATTTATTATACTTCTTTAAATGTTTATATCCTATGTAGATACAAAGTTCCTATTAATTTAATTTAACTGTTAAAAAAATACCACAAAATGTGTGAACACAACAGAAAGTATTAAAGAAAGCTTATGATAAGAAGTATAATATAATATGAAGAATTCTTTAAGTTGATTGTTAATGAAAAATGATTTGATTTTGGTTATTTGTTAATGTTTGATTTTTTAATTAATATTTTTGATTATTAAACTTATTATGAACACAGCTTATGTTTCAATTTAGTAACGATGACATTTCCTACGAAGTCACTGTCACAATTTTATCTTCCAAGTTTTAGGCTGTAAATTGGAATTTGTTACTAGTAATGGTTTATTTTGGAATGAAATATAATAGAATATGATGCTAATTTTCATTTAAAATACTTTGAATCATTTTCAAGGAGCCAAATTAACTACAAAGTTAAAAATATAAGTCGCACTGACCTAAAACGTGACGAAAATATTTTAATATGTGATTTAAAGCTAGAGAAATATTTCAAATAAGGTAAACGAAATTGATTTCAAAAAGAGTATATGTATTTTAACTAAACATTGTTAAGAATTTGTAAAAGATAGTTCACATTGCTGATAAAATATTACGTTAGTGATCGTTACTAAATGGACAGTGCTTGTCATAGATCATGTTTGAAAGTCCGTTTTTTTTTTAACTGTATACTATTTAGTTATAAACTATATATTTTTCTTAAACTTTGGTAAATGCCGCATCGAATCATGAAGAAAACTAATAAAGAAAATATTAAAATTGTCCATTTTGTCCCCTAAGTAACGGTACAATTTTTCACGGAATGGCTCATGTATTAGCAATACCTTAAATATTATATCAATACTGTTTTATTTAAGACTCGTCTATGTGTCCAACTTTTTTAATGAAATGTCAGTGAACTGTGAGTGGGTAGTGTAGTTAAAAGTTGGCAATACCTCTGTTATGTGATTCACGCAGTATAAATACGCTAGGAGTTAGGTTCGTGGCTAAATAATAAAAGTTGCTGGGTTCGATAACCTTCAAGGCTAAGCATACTTGGTCGCAGCCGTGTTGCGTGTATAGGTGCCAAGACTAGGTACTGCAAGCCTCCGAAAACAAATGAAGCTTTTAGCCTCTAGCATTGGGTTCTGATCTTTGAAAGTCTGAATAATCAGAAGCAAGAAAATCTGTCACCACTTTTTCAAGCGTGTTATCCGGTTACTTGGCTGTGGTTTGATAGATTGCTACTTTTGGTTGAGAGAATTATCAAATGGCTCTCCCGCTCGGTCGAGCGAAAGAGTCAGAGTGCTACTAACTATATAAAAATCCACCCTGATCTTTCTGTTGTACAGGGCCTGCGGTATCTCGTTTAATAAGCTGCCCTTTCATTTAAAATACTTGTATTCAGTTGCATTCGCTTAGACTAGAAGCCTATCTCCATGGTTTGGGGAAAGCTGCAAAGATTGATTGTTACACTTTCTTGTACTATAGCTACACACCATTATCGATTGGCATAAGGCTATAATGTTCCAACTGCTGTGAAACACGACGACACGGTTGGCATAGTAATTGAGCGATTGGTTGCGTTGTTGCGTTCGATACTTCGATTCCCACACCGAAACAATGTATGGCATACAGTTATTTGTTCCGAGTCTGGGTGTTAAAGCTAATGAATTTAATGTTTATAAACACGCCCACGATACAGGAGAAATGCCTAATACGTATGGGGCAAGGTTTTTTTATTATTGTTAATAGGCTCGCGTTTGACCACCATCTCACCTGATGATAAGTGATGATGTGATCGAAGATGAAGCACGCTTGCCTCGAAGTAACCTCTCACTCTTAAAAACCCGCATAGTTATAGTTATCAGGAAACACAGACTCTGGCAAGTAATTATACTTCTTAGCTTTATGAACCATGAAGTATTCCAAAAACGTTTTGTGCGTATGGGTGGGATATCCACCATTTATAACGATGGCACATTGTTCGTCTTGTAGTATTAAATAAAGCAAGCTTCCTTTGTATGTGTTAGGTATTAAGGGGTATTAAATAAAATATTGAGTAAGATTTCATTGGGTTATTTTTATTCATGTTAAATTTAGAAAAACTGTTGCACTTTTGTCTACAACCAGAGAGAAAAACACGTTTAGCTGCATACTGATAATGAATAAGTTACATAGTACAGTATCTATCTTCTTTATAATAAAAAATAATGTTTGTATGTTTATCCATGCGGTCTTAAACTATCTAACAGATAGTGATGAAACAGGGTATTCTGAGAAGGCGCGGCAAGGTTTTTGAATTAAAATATCTACTGCCGCATGTGCGAAATTTCCACGCGAACAAAGTCACAAACAACAGCTAGTAAACATACGTTTGTACGCGAGACCTGATACGGTAGCCACAAATATTTGAATCTAAGACATGAGACTTACTAAGTTTTATCAAGCTTATTGAAATACGCTAGCGAGTTGTTTTTGGTCAGAGTTGCCTTTAAGCATTCTTCCGTGGTCGTAAACTCTAATTTTCTGTCTCTCTCATTCTTCTATCCCTTAAATAACTTTTGGAATTTAATGTAGGTACTTTTATATCGTCGCTAGAGTTCGATTAGGTTAATCGACCTATAACTCTGTGAGAATGAAAGTAGAACAATATAACTACCTACTGCTGATGTAGTGATGCTCCAAGTCCAAAATCATATTTGATGTCCATCTTCATCTTCATGCTAACAGAATAATTAATGGCAATCATCACTTAGCATTCAACCAATTGAATACAGACAGAGGAACAGATTCTAGCTAAGTGTCGACCAATTGAATGCGTCTCCATTTTCAATTCAATTGGTCCGACGTGTTACCAATTACCTATGGAGTCTTGCTTTGGTTACTACAGCGCGTCCACGTTTTTTATTTCTAATGAGCCCACTCTTAAATTCGACCACGACTAATGATAAGCGATAAATGAAGTCTACGAAGAAACGAGCAAGCCTAGAAGATGCCTGTTCTCTCTTGCTTTAAATTTAAAGGTGGGCTGTTCATAATATGTGGAAGGAAACACAGAAGTCGGAAGAGTTCCACACCTTGGCCGTGCGCACAATTAAAATGGGGGAAAAGCGCTTAGTACGACAAAACCGTATAATAACCGAGTGTGTATGGTACCCTGCAGTATGTCTGATAGATTGGTAGTAAAGGGTAGATGGAGGGATCAGGTCGTGGAGCTCCTGCGCACATTTTCAGTTGTTCGATCTGTAGAAAACCGAAAGGCAAGCAACGTTTTGCCGATTTCTTTTGTCTAAAACTATTTTTGGGACAATCTAAATAAAGAAATGCGCTGTTCCATAAACGCAAAACCTGTTGTTGCGTAATGCGTTTTCTACAATGATGTATAATAATAATAATAATCCACAACTTTTACACAATGCCATCTAGTCCCAAACTAAGCAGAGCTTGTGCTATGAGTACTAGACAACTGATAAACATACATATATATTTCTAAATACATACATATTATAGATAAATTACACCCAGACAAAGAACAAATGATCGTGCTCATCACACAAACATTTGTCCTGGGTGGGAATCGAACCCACGACCTTGCGCATAGCAGTTAGGGCCACTGACCACTAGACCAACACTATCACTATTAGTTTCTCTTTAGACGTCGCGACGTCTAAAGACCTAATTATGACCGTCGGTTATAATTAGGGCATGCAATATCGCAAGGTTCTCAATTCCGGAACTGAGTTCCAATATTGGAAATCTGATTCCGGAATTCCGGAACCAGTTCCGGAATTCTGGAAACTTTTAAAGTTTGTTTCAAATCAAACAAGATTTATAATTATATCAGTCTTTTAACCTTTTGACCACCACGTCAAAAAAGCAAAAGCGTGCCCTCAGCGCCAAGCTTCGAATTCATCTTTTAAACCTACAAAATAGTAGTGAGGTCGAAATTATATCGATAAAGCTCATGGAAAACTGACAATATTTTTTTAACATAGGCTTTAATTTGAATAAAGATTTTTTTTTGTTATTATATTTGATAGGCTTGCGTTTGACCATAATCTCACCTGATGTTAAGCGATAATGTGGTCGAAGATGAAGCACGATTGCCTAGAAGTAACCTATTCACTCTTGACTTAAAGACTCCCAGGTTATAACTATCAGGAAACACAGACTCCGTCAGGGAATTCCACTCCTTAGCCGTACGCACAATGAAAGTATTCCCAAAACGTTTCGTGCGTACGAGTGGGATGTGCACCATGTAACGATGGCGCATCGCCGTATCGCCGTTTGTCTTGTAGTCCGATGATGGAACGGGCTTGGTGGAATAAGACTGTGCAATTCCATCGCACACTCCCCGAAATGTAACCAATAGAAGACTGACAGGCTTTCAACACGTCGCCGATGTTCTAGGCTCTGGAGTCTTGTTTCGACCAGTTTCTCGTTGCTGATGAGCCTTTTGGCCCATTTCTCTATAGACTCAAGTACATCAAGCAGTACTCCATACACGACCGAACTTGCGCTTGATAGAGGTTGAGCAGCTGTTCCGGTGTGAAGTACCGTCTCACCTTTGCTAGGATTCCCAACTTTTTGGCAGCCAATTGAGCCTTAGCCTCAATAAACGGACCAAAATTAAGGGTGGATGTCAACGTAACCCCAAGAAGCTCGATGCGATCAGTTATCGGCACGGTTACACCACGGAAAGGAGCCGGTTGAAATTGGCTCCTTTTTGCGGAGAAAAGACATGCCTGGGTCTTGGCAGCATTAAACTTGACCAAGTTGGCGTCGCCCCACTCAGAGACAGCCTTCAAAGTCAAGTTCAAGCGCCCCACCATTGCCTCTCGGAGAGACTGGACTTGTAACCCACTAGCACGCGCGCTAGATATATATCTCTCAGCAACAGTGCTGTCGTCTGCATACCCAAAGGTACCGGGCATTAGCAGATCGTTAATATGCAGCAAGAATAAAGTTGCTGAGAGAACTGACCCCTGAGGGACCCCGGCATTAATAGCCAATTGGCCAGACGAGCAACCATCAATAACCACTCGAATAGACCGATCTCTCAGGAAGTCCTCTATCCAAACGCAAAGTTCAGTGGGTATACCGAAAGAATAAAGTTTAGCAATAAGGCTATCGTGCCACACCCTATCGAAAGCCATACCATCCTTGTGTTGAGTTTTATTTCAACCCGCTTTGTCCTTTATGACATAAATGTAATAATTTGTGTCACATTTACGGATTTTATTACTATTTAAATCCATAAATAGAATCAACAATCGATAAAACCAAGTCAATACCATCACAGCACTATTGTCCATCATGACGTAATTTTTTGTCATTCTATGACGACAGTGGCGCAGCTGGCACGGATTTCTTGACATTGCTCGCTTCTGCTCTAGAGGTGCGACACCAATACTTATTAATAATATCGAAATATTTATTCTTATTGTTTTGTACTTTCAACAGTGTCAAGTAATAAAATGTAAGTTTCTTTGAAAGAACAATCAATTTAATGTTTTTTCAACACATTTGCTCGTAAAGTGCACAGTCTTATTCCACCAAGCCCGTTCCATCATCAGACTACAAGACAAACGGCGATGCGCCATCGTTACATGATGGACATCCTACCCATACGCAAGAAACGTTTTGGGGATACTTTCATTGTGCGTACGGCTAAGGAGTGGAATTCCCTGCCGGAGTCTGTGTTTCCTGATAGTTACAACCTGGGAGTCTTTAAGTCAAGAGTGAATAGGTTACTTGGTTACTTCTAGGCAAGCGTGCTTCATCTTCGACCATATCATCGCTTAAAATCAGGTGAGATTATAGTCAAACGAAAGCCTATCAACTCTAAAAAAGTGGTTCTTTATGAACCGCTATTAGGTCCATAATGCAGTGTATTAGAAACGCGTGCTTTTTACTTTACGTTACTGCACTAGTGCTATAACGCCACAGATAACTATTTACTAGTTGGAGGTTGGAGATAGCGGCTTGTGGAAAGTTCCACAGACTAGTTTGGTTGCGTTCAGAAAAAATAATAATCCAAATATCAAAAATTTATGAATATCGGAATTCCGATATTACTCCTCTCAATTCCGGAATTGAAATACCAGAAAAATTGTTACGGAATTCCGGAATTACGAAATTCCGGAATTCCGGAATGCATGCCCTAGTTATAATTATGATGCAAATAACAATGTTGATTGTCGATCGACCAATGTTGAATCGATATATTGTATGACTAAGTATAATGCTTATATTATACAAACACCGTCAATTTAATACTAACCCTCCTAACACTGCAATGAGTAAAATTATTATGTGCCTATTTAAACAATAATAATTGAACTTGTTTAACATAAATATAAATTGCTTACCGCATTTGTCAGTGAGCTAGTATCTATAACATATCGACTGAAATGTAATCACTTCTGGTGTCCTGAAATACAGACGTAGGTAAGTCTAGTTTAGGCACCAGTCTCCCAGAGTATAATATAATCATTGCTATGTGTTGTCACTGAAATCGAGTCAAATGTACCTTCATATTGTGATGAGAAATTAAAAAAAAAATATTTATGCTTTTTATTAAAAAAAAATAGTTAAATTTATATGGAGGAGGAATGCACTAGCTAATAATCTAGGTATCTATATTATTCTAAATATATAAATAAATTTTTGTTCTCACATTGTGTTCCCCCAATGAGCACGTTTTCTTTCCATTCTGAAGATTAACAAGCCAACATTTGTCCCCAGATTCGCGGAACTAACAGCTCAAGTATTCCTCACTTCTTCGATCCCGGTCTACATCTTCACAGAGGTGTGTGCCACACCGCTGGTCTCTTTCGGAACCATCCTCTATGACGCGATTGCTGGTGTGATGGTGACCGCCTCACATAACCCTAAGGAGGACAACGGGTATAAGGTGTATTGGAGGAATGGCTGCCAGATCATATCGCCTCAAGATGTGTACGTATTGGAGGAGATTAAGCAGTGTTTGGAGTGAGTATATTTTAACAATTTAATACCTGTTGTTAATTCCTTAGTGATTTATGTTATGATGTTCTTCTCACGTACGTATTGCACCTCCCACACTATCTCTTCACCAATCATGGTTGACTGGTAGAGAATGCCTACGGCATTAAGTCCGCCTTTGTATGGTGGCCGGCACATCAACCTACTCCAATCTGTCAAAATAATTTAATAGATTTACAACTTTATTACAACATGATAAGGTTCAAACTCAATTGGGTAAATTTGACACACCGCGACTGTACCTCTGTGCATGAAGTGTAAATAAATAAAGAAATAGTATATCTATCTAATTGCATTAAAGAAATAAATGATCCTACGCCTCTTCCTTAAGAATTATAAGGCAGAGGCTCAACCCAACAGTGGCCCAACAGTTTGACAGCACGGGCTAATAATCTATACTAATATCTTTATGCACTTAGTGTTATAAAACGGATAAGTTTGTTAAGACGAGCTAATCTTCAAAAGTACTGGGTTGATTTGGATGAAATTGCTTGTATGGAAGTAGTTTGAAGTTTGAGGAAGGTTATTTATTTTATTTTACTTTATTAGGGAAACGAAACGATATTACATTATATATGCTTAACACAGAACTTTGAGGAAGGTTATATGCTACTTCTTGCCCAACTGGAAAATAAGGAGTGTTAAGTTGTTATCATAATAAAGTCTACTGCAGCGAAGCCCCGCGCGCTTGCTAGTAACATGTATAAAGACCTGCAATGTATATCTCTAAGTAAATACTGAAGTGTCCGATTTGACAACCAAACCGCTTCCTATTATTTAATTCTTAAAAAATACCCACATACCTGAACACATTCTAAAAGTGAATCGGTGACCTGGTGTTGGCCATGGGAAACCGCTGGTTGCAAGAATATGTCCTACATCCAGCTGTTCTATAAGTCTATGTCCAGCTGTTCATTTCAATATGCGAAACTGATTATGATGTTAATCACCAGCTTATCCTTTAGCTGAGTACTACAGTACACAGAATTTCTAGCTTCTGAGTACCCGTAAAGCCTGCAATACATGTTGGCCGAGCGTTGTCGAGTGAAGGCCAATACCACTGATTTGAAAACCACTTGATCGCACATACGTTGCCCCGACGCACGAAAACTATGCGAGTTTTTGCTCTTATATATTGGCTACGATACACGAACCATTTTAGTTGTGACCAAGTATTAGGCCTGTGTGCATGCTAAACAATTACAAATTTTAAATTTTTGTATCCAATTTATAACGCATAATATTGCTTTCATGCGCGTTGGAATGGTGTGGAAAACATTCCCAGACATCTAGATACCAAATGGATGACATAACTATTCATCAGTAATGAAATAATATGAAATTGTTTTATCATTTAATCAGATTATAAGCTACCCGAGAGGTCCATTTAAAGTGGTGGTTTGGGTAGTCAAGGACAAAATTGTGTCGCGCGTTGATATCTTTTGGAAATGTCTCTTTCTTACATGAAGAAATTCTAATTCTTTTATCCCTGTCTTTTCTTTCGTATGTTTATTGTAAAAATCTGTGCTGTTACCTATAACGGCTGAATACGATACCTACCTATCGATAATTATAAAATTAAACTTATTTTTTTTAATTCAATTCAGATAGTTGTCATAAAATACCTATCTACATTAACCGACTTTAAAAAAGAAGAAGGTTCTGATATTTTTTCTTCTGTGTGACATGCATGTTTTCATTTTAGATTTCCCAAGATTCCAGATTAAAAAGAAAAGTGGATGGATAAGGTTACTAGGGAATATTGGTTTCTAGTTTGGTTTTTATTGATATAATGTTGAGAAAAGTCAAAATAATATAAGATACCTAGGTATATCCAACCTTTCTAGGCTTCAAATAGTATGGCGGAGTCTAATATTAATTAACTTGGACCTTTGCATTACAATATCGCCCTCGTAAGTTACTTTGGTTCCGAGGTTGCGGTAATGTTCTAATGAGATACCGCGGCCCCGGAACTTAAGGGCAGCTGAAGGAACTGGGTGGGTTTTTAGTCAGTAGAAGTCTGACACTCCCTTCCACTTTACCCAGAGAGGGAGAAGTCATTCGATGATTTTCCCACCCAGGAAAAAAAAACCAGGTTACTTTGTTTCGATGTCGAGTCCACGGGTTAAGTGTATGTAGGAGGGAGGAGTCATTAGATAAATCATCTAATGACTCACCACCAAAACAATAATTATTACCGAGTGCCTGCTGAAGCTACAGTTGTTGACACAACTGATTTTAATGAAAATATATTTATTATGGAATATAAAACAAATATAAAAAAAATAAAATATAAAAATAATATATGGCTACATTGTCCATGCTCTGATAAAGCAAATAAAATGCCTAACTTGTATTGGAGCGTTGATTGGTGTTACAAATCAAAACGCCTTACAATTTCAAAAAGACACTAAAAACAAGTTATTGTGCGGATCCACCACAGTAATAGAAATTTCTCGTCGTTGTGAAATTTATATTAAAAGGGCGATCAACGAGAGTGGTTCGAAAGTGCTGTCTCAGAAATATAATTCCAATTATTTTATGAGATCGGTTTTAAAATCACTGATTGGGTATAATTTATTCCCGGATATTAATTTTCATCAATATGAAATAGAAACTACCAATCATTTGATTGAATTAGCAAGATGCATAATTCAGAAATATATAGACGCTCGGTTATCATTTTTTAGCAAAAACAATCAGGACCCTAAAACTTTAATTCGAAAAACATTTACTAAATTAATTCATTTTAAAAATCAACAATAACAGCATACTTGTTTTTCTTTTTGTAATTGAGACTGATAATGATTAAATATTATTATGTGCTTTTATTGAGTATTTTTTATAATGTTAAACTTCATTTTATCGATATCGATAACTTTCCCTCAATCAAGTAGAGCAATCCCTAACTCGGCATATCTATGAAGCTTGACCTTGAACTGACCAATTGCAGTAGCGCATTTTTTCTTCGCCTCCCAACCCATATTGGTGAGTTGTGTTCTTCAAAGAAATCGGCCTATAAGCTCTCTAGGTTAAATACTCTCTGACCAATACCAACATGTAGACGGTATATTTGCCTTGTCTTGCTATCGCTCGGTGTCACTTGCCTAGTTGGTCGAGTGGAGGCCAGCGCCAACGTGTATAGAGCTCATTTGGTGCAACTTGTCTTCGCTCGCCGTTGCTCGTGATCACTTGCCTCACTTCGGAGCTGTGTCGGTTTTTCTGCACAAATCAAAGGCTCGCGCGCGCTCGGCCAATAAAAACTGACAGCGCCCAACATGTTCAAAACTCGTGTATATTGGCCATTTGCATTGGCTTCCTTCAAACTTGCCGATTGTCTAGACAGTAACGCTTACCTCGTGTCAATTTGTCTAGGCTCGCGTTGGTCTAAGCTCGGCCAACATGTATTGCAGGCTTTAAGATGATTACCTATCTACGAACCGGTTCATCAAGTGTTGCTTAACTTTGAAAACCTGACCTGAGGAGCTGTTATTCCACTCTCTGATGATATTGTACACATAAGTTACTAGTCTTGTTTTTCCTTCAGCATACCTGACGAACACTGGGACATTACGAACGTTCGCTCAAATCCACTTCTAAAAGACTGCCAGGACGAGGTGACCAGCAAATACATGGAGACCATCATAAGCCTGAGTCCTGAAGTCTTGGAGGAGAATAAGAAAGCCAACATAGATGTGGTGTACAGTGCTTTGCATGGAGTGGGATATGAGTACGTTATGAAGGCTTTTGCGACTGCTAATTTGAAGGTAGGTGGTGTTTTTTTAAACAGGGTTATTTTTTTTTAAACTGTAATTGTCAAAATTTGGTTGGTTGTACCTATAGTAGTATTCAAATAACTTGGCAAGAGTCGTTCAATGTGCAGAAGTCGATTCTTAGGTGTCAGCGGTTGTCAGCGGGACGCGGGGTATGACGTAGCGCCGCTTGGAGCGCGCGATTGGTGCGTCAGTAGTTCTCGTTCAATTTGCTCCCGAATACACTTGCCTACGCGAAAGTTGTACCCTTTGTTTTTGTTACGAGTTGTTGTTTTAAATTTAGTTTTTGTTACGTTGATTACAATGCCAGGACCAAATACCGTTTTACGCAGACTATTAAAACGTCAGAAAGAACAGTTAGACACTATAGTTAAGGAAAGTTGAAATTCCGAATTCGTCACTGTCTTTAGGACACCTGGAAAAAAGAAGAATAAATTTATTAACTAATTGTGACGACGAGAACATATTATTTTTAATGTATTGTTTAAATACATCTTTTTCGCTTTTAAATGTGTTTATGTATTATATCTATTTTATTTATAATACCGAATTAACGAATGAATTCCTCTTCTTTCTTTAACATTCTTCTGAACAGACATGGTTAAAAATAAATGACGGCAATAACCATAGATTAATGGCAAGCAGTAAAAGTGACCACTTTTTTCTTCCACAAAGTGCACGATGCGCAAACTTACCCCCACTACGCCAAAACCTTCCCAACTTACGTGACGAGGACTATAACTACACTTTCATTTTACTAATATTATAAATACGAAAGTTTGTGAGGATGGATGTATAGATGTATGGATGTTTGTTACTCTTTCACGCAAAAAGTACTGAAAAGATCTTAATGAAATTTGGTAAGTAGATATTTGACATCCGCGAATAACACAGGCTATTTTTATCCGGGAATTCCCGCGGGATCGGGATTTACGCGGGAAAGTCCACCTACGCAAACGAAATTGCGGGCAGAAGCTAGTTTATAATATTAGTAAGAAAGATAAGAAAGATAGATAGATAGATAGATATATAGAATATACTTTATTGTACACCAAAAACTGAAACACCTAATAACCTTATTTCTAAAACTTTGGTTACAATGTATGGATGTTTTTTACTCTTGTTACTTTGTTACTCTATGTTTGCTTTAAACCAACCGACGCGTACGAAGTCGCCGGCAGCAGCTAGTATTAGTATAGATTAGACATTGTTACCGCTCAAATCTTTACAGGTTATTCTACTGCTCAAATACTATACTCTGTGGAATCTATATCTAAATCTTAAAAAAATCAGCCTCCCATACTATCTGTCCCGATCAGCCATTCAACTATGTTTCGGAACTCGACATTTTTTCTCCGATTTTGACATGGGTTCCATAGAGAAAGGAGATGGACCAAAGACCCAAAACCGAAGCGTAATCAAAACGGTCAAACTGTGCACAAGAATTCCCTAGAACTTTCTAAATAAATGTACCCAAGTTGCAATATCCTAGTCCGCGGAATATCGGAGCTATGGGCTGTCAAAGTTTGATTTTTACCAGGGTGGAAGGTGCTGTAGACAGTAACACAGTTAATACTAGTACAGTCGGCAACGTGACCACTTACTATGTACCTAAATTCATTGCCTATATATATATTAAGAAAAAATTGTACATTGAGATAAAAATAAATAAACTATTAAACTATGCAAAAAATAAACTTTGACTTAGCATTTTCACATCTCTGATGCTAAAATAGTCATGCTGTCGATTGGTTTATCTATCATCATCGCCATAGAAGCTAGCGTTATTGCACTAAGACTATTTTGACACCACAGCTGTGAAAATCCCAAATCGAAAAACCGGCCCACTGCACGTGCACGAAGAGTTCCGTACATTATCTATAAAACACGGCAAAAAAATCACATTTGTTGCATGGGAGCTCCCTTTAAATATTTATTTGTTTCTGTTTTTAGTATTTGTTGTTACAGCGGCAACAGAAATACATCATCTGTGAAAATTTCAACTGTCTAGCTCCAGCCATCACGGTTCATGAGATACAGTCTGGTAACAGATAGACAGCGGAGTCTTAGTAATAGGGTCCCGTTTTTACACTTTGGGTACGGAACCTTAAAAATGGATTATTTGCATATTTTCAACCGACGACAAAAAGAGGAGGTTATCAATTCGACGCGTATATATATATTTTTTTTAATGTATGGTCACCGATTACTCGAAGACGGCTGAACCGAATTGGAAAATTCTTTTTTTGATTGAAAGGGTATACTTCGAAATTGGTCCCATTTTTATAAAAGTCAGGATCTGATGATGGGATCCTGGAGAAATCGAGGGAACTCTTCAAATATTATAGGCAGACCTATGGCGTTTTGGGTATTTATTATTGTAACTTGTGCAGTTGCTCTCAAAAAGTACCATTTGAGGAAGTGGAACTGATAGTGAAGACCACAAATGATAAAGAAAGAGGTTATGTTTTTAACGTGATAAAGTCAAGTCAGTCCTACTTATATCCATATATATTTTGATACTTCTAGGGAAATGTTATGCACACAGTTTACGTCGTGTGCACTTAGATTTTTGGCTGAATTATGACACTATCTCCTTTAGAACTTGAAACGGGATATATACCATGTGTATTTATTGTTTTGACTTTCCGATATTTCGGCACTGTTGCAAGCGCCATGATCACGGATGAACTGAAGTAATTGCGGGCGGACGTTTATGAGCAGACGAATCGACGAATTGATCGACACCGCTACCACTATCACATGTCAAAACTCGATTCTGTTCCCAACACACAAAACTCACCGTGTCCACTCGCCAACTTTTTTGGGCACGTTTTCGGTTTTTACACATTTGAACCACTGGATTCCAGGCCCTCGACAGTTGAAACCCGTCCTCCCGGTTGAAGTTGTCGTATTTGGTAATCTCAAGTTCTAATGAAACTTAGTAACCATGTTAGCTTAAAAACTTATACTATTTCCTTTGTTGTATTTGAGCAGTACAATCTCCCATTACAATATGGACTGTGACAAAAAAGTGACTTTGTCTAGCCATATTATTCACACGATTGTTCTCAGTCTGTTTCCATAGGCACTTGGCTTAAATATCACATAAAACAATAGCTAAAGTGTGTCGGTACATTGAATATATTTACAAATAAAATAATTGAGGGGGTTTAGAAACAGTAATAGAACAAGAATTAAAAAAGAATGTCTGTCTATTTGTAGACCTCAACAATCTCCGGAACTACTTGACTGATTTGAATGAATCTTCTTCAACCGACGACAAAAAGAGGAGGTTATCAATTCGACGCGTATATATATTTTTTATGTATTATCACCGATTACTCAAAGACAGCTGAACCGATTTGGAAAATTCTTTTTTTGTTTGAAAGGGTATACTTTGAAATTGGTCCCATTGTCATCAAGTCAGGATCTGATTATGGAATCCTGGAGAAATCGAGGGAACTCTTCAAATATTATAGGCACACCTATGGCGTTTTGGGTATTTCTTATAGTAACTTGTACAGTTGCTCTCAAAAAGTACCATTTGAGGAAGTGGAACTGATGATGAAGACCACAGATGGCCGCCGAAACTACTCAATAATAAGTATTGAGTGGATTGCGATTCGATTACTTGAATATGGATGTTAAGCACTTTATGCTCATCACAATGCATATGGTGATGTATAGCTGATGGTGAAGTACCAGGAGAACTCCTCAACAAATAACGGCCCAGCATTGGGAAAAGCAATATTTTGTAAAAGGTTATAAGTAGTTGACATTTAGGCTCTTGTAACTAGGTAAATTAAAAATTGACCAACTAAAAAGAGTGAAATAAAAACTTTTTACCAAAAAATTAAACCGACTCCCAAAAAACACTGCAAAGTGAAAAATAACTTTAATTTCGGAAGTCGGTGCCAAAAACGAAAATACAAAACTAAAGACACCGACTACCGAAATTAAAGTTATTTTTCACTTTGTAGTGTTTTTTGGGAGTCGGTTTAATTTTTTGGTAAAAAGTTTTTTTGACATATAGCTAAGTCCATGCAACATACTCGTATAGGCTATAAATGATTGCTTCTATAGAACTTTAAACTTGCTAGTGACACATAAATACCGTTACGTTTCAGGTACCAATCAGCGTCAAAGAACAACAGGACCCAAATCCAGACTTTCCAACAGTAACATTCCCCAATCCAGAAGAATTAGAATGTTTGAAGCTTAGCACAGAACTGGCAGAAGAGAAGAAAGTGAAACTGGTGCTGGTGAACGATCCTGATGCTGATAGACTCGCCGTTGCTGAATATGACGATAGGTAAGAACTTTGCCTGAACTAGAGTAAGAAATTCTGAAGTATGTACAGTAGTACCCAACTGGTAAGGCGCGTCGTGAATCTTCGTTCGCACAGAAACGAAAGTATGGCACCGAACGTTAACGAAAGAACGCTTAAAACCTCAATCAACCTTAGATCACTACTATAAGGTTCACAATTCGCTGCAGCTGTTAGTTCCGTCTCACTCGCGCGCTAACATGGCGGCAGCTACCGACCAATAGCGGTAAAGGAAACAAAGCGTGGTGCGAAAATTCATGTTCTGCGCACGTACATCGGTAAGCCATATCAGTCGGGTACTACTGTACACAACTGTAAAAGGCACACAACTGAAACAATATAGAGAAGTCAATCCAATACTAACATTGATTGTATAAAATGTATTAAATGTTTTATTTTCCATTCGGCTACGGAACCCTAAAACAGGTGAACTAGGTACACGGTAGAAAGACTGGCCTTTGTAGACTTTACTTAAACTTTGTGTTAAATATTAAATATGTGACGATCAATTTCTTTTAATCAGAGAACTAGGAATGTTGATTTTATTCACATTATTATAAATCTTGTTAACCCCTCCACCTAAGCTAAATATGCTTGTCTGGAGTGAGTTCACAGCAACAGTGTAATGGGTGGGGTTCGAACCCGCGACCTCGTGATCACAAGCCCGATACCTTAACCATTAGGCTATTGACACTTTATTTGAATTGCGTCTTACAGTCATCCAAACGTCTTTCGTAAGCTCTCTACTAAAACCGCTCGCAATGAAAAGTTTGCTAGGAGAAAACTCAACTTGGAGTAACGCTCACCTTTTTAATTGAATACATCTACTTACAATAAAGAATTGTGAATCCAAAAAAAAAATACGACCATTTATGCGACGTATTTTGGCATTCGCAAATAAATTATAAACCTAAAAGCTGTAGTTAATAACCCTATAAGGATAATTATGTAATTTTGCAAAGGTTTTTAAATACTTAGGAAAGTTAAAGGGTTTTTTTTAGAATTACTTGCATGTCCATCGATTTAATTTAGAAGAATTTAATATTATTGTCACTTCAAACTCTCTTCACGTATTGAAAAAAAAAAGCAAGGAATGGACGGAATGGACCAATATCTATTTGTGTTCAAACTGGTGCGAATCATCTGTACTTGAATTCCTAGCATTGAAAGAAACGCTGGGCATCAAGCATATACAGCCATAAAGTGTAACCTTTATACATATTAATAAAGTTGAAGTGTCTATCTGTGATTTCAAAATAAATGTGTTTTATCAAGTGCGTACCAATAATTTTTACACGATACTGAAACAGTAACACAAATTTTTTATGTTTTTTTGGTCTTTTTCTTTGTTCGGGCTAATCTCTGAAACGACTGAGCATCTGACATTTATTGACATTTTTAATTTAATTTTTTCGTCATTGTGATATTTAGACAATTTTTACTTCATTATTTTTTTGTTTACTTTTTGAAATGGATATTTTATTATTTATATAAATTAGAATATTTGTTGCTGTCACCAAATTTGCATTCCGAATTTAGTAGTATAGTAGGAATATAAAGAACTATTGTGTGTGTTATAAAATCTGTAAAATAATAAATGAATCTACTTATCTTTCTATCCAACCATTTCAGCACAAAATCCTGGCACATATTTACCGGCAACGAAATGGGAGCTCTTCTAGGCTGGTGGCTGCTAGAACATTACTGCAAGCGAGTGAACCCTATGCCAGTGTCCGAGGTGTACATCATGGCCAGTATCGTCAGCTCCAAGATGTTGAGGGCCATCGTGAAGGGGCGCGGCGAGTTTGTGGAGACCCTCACTGGCTTTAAGTGGATGGGTGAGTCGACATCAAAATCAAAATTGTTTTATTTCACACAGGCCTCATGGGCATTAATAAAACGTCAGAAGTTGTTGCACAGTTCGAAATTAGTGATTACCTATGGAGAAGAACCGGAAAAAAACTCCAAGGTTACACTTCAAAAAAAAATTATTTAACAATTTTAGCATAATGGATACGCTTTTTTAGGTATGAAAGGACAGTGTAGACCAAAAGTCATTTATTCTGACGTAGGATTAAAATCACTCTTAACCCACTACTTCCCAAGCATCGATAAAATTGAAATTTTTCGATGAAATCTTTAAATTAAGTTTTTAATACGTTAAGAAAAAATAATATGACTTTTTTTTTCAAAAAGATCGAACTCGATTTCGTGACAATTTGTAAAGACATGTTCCCGGTGTCATATTTATAGTACGGCTTATTTTGAACGTATTTCATAAGTTCCCAAATTCTATTTTGTTTTTATTTATTATATATCTGGTAAAGTGTTTTAGAATCAGTTTTATGTACATTGAAGTTGCTATTTTTTTTCTTTTACGGTATATAGAATCAGAATCAATGTTATTAGGCTATTATACACCACTTTGGTAAGGAATAAACTTAAAAGCAGTGCCTGTGTCTGGCATCCTTACACTGCAATTCAAACATTAACGATTGAAAAGGTTCAGAAAACCTTCCTGAGGTATAGTATACAAAAGGTTATACCATTTCTTTCCCTACATGTACCCTACCAACTACCTTTTAGGAATGCTTGGGTTTAATTCGTTGGACGTGAGGAGAGGCTTTCAGCTCACAGTAGCCTGCAAAACCCCGAGCGGACGTATCAACTGTCCCGAGCTCCATGGCCTTTTCTGCCGACTATTTGTGCCTGACAAGTACATCGGGCACCGTCAGAACCGCTTGCACAATTTGTTTGCTCCACCGACTTCCAAAATTGTCGTAAGAGCTGAATCCCCAGTATGTCGCACTCAAAGGATGCTCAATGCCTTCCTGACTACCAACCCTCTTATATAATTTCAATTTTCAATCACAATTATTACAATTCTTTTCTTAAATGTATTTCTATTTCTATGTTAATTAATGTAATTGGTGTTGTACCGTTTTAGTTAACAATAAATAAATAGGCTTGTTGTTTTTTTTTTGTTTCACTTCCATGTATGGTGCCTTAATTTTTGTATAGAAATCGCAGAGCGGTTCACAGAATACATCTACCCATCATGTTAACTTTGTAATCCTAATAGCCGCCCATCCCATAAAACCTAATTCTATTCCAACTCCTCCTTTCATGCTCACTTTCACCTTAAAACCGCGATGTTAAAACGATTCATATTTTTAAAAAGCTGGTCAAGTATATCTATCTATCTATTCTATTATCTATTTCAGGTAACACCACACTTCTGTTAGCGCAGCAGAACAAAATGCCACTGTTCGCGTTTGAAGAGGCTATTGGATACATGTGCGATCACCGCGTACCAGATAAAGATGGGGTCTCCGCTGCCGTGCAGGTAAAACTACTAACTACATAATTATCAGGTTTTAGTTTCCGTGTGCAAGTATGTATACACTCGTTGGAATTTTTAAAGTGGTCTCTTTTCAACCGACGACAAAAGAGGAGGTTATCAATTCGACGCGTATATATATATATATATATATATATATATTTATATATGATCATCGATTACTCGAAGATGGCTGAACCGATTTGGAAAATTCTTTTTTTGATTGAAAGGGTATACTTCGAAATTGGTCCCATTTTCATAAACGTCAGGATCTGATGATGAGATCCTGGAGAAATCGAGGGAACTCTTCAAATATTATAGGCACACCTATGACGTTTTGGGTATTTATTATAGTAACTTGTGCAGTTGCTCTCAAAAAGTACCATTTGAGGAAGTGGAACTGATGATGAAGACCACAGATGGCCGCCGAAACTACTCAATAATAAGTATTGAGTGGATTGCGATTCGATTACTTGAATATGGATGTTAAGCACTTTATGTTCGTCACAATGCATATGGTGATGTAGAGCTGATGGTGAAGTACCAGGAGAACTCCTCAACAATTAACGGCCCAGCAATTAGGAAAAGCAATATTTTGTAAAAGGTTATAAGAAGTTGACATTTAGGCTCTTGTAACTAGGTAAATTAAAAATAGACCAACTAAAAAGAGTGAAATAAAAACTTTTTACCAAAAAATTAAACCGACTCCCAAAAAACACTGCAAAGTGAAAAATAACTTTAATTTCGGAAGTCGGTGCCAAAAACGAAAATACAAAACTAAAGACACCGACTTCCGAAATTAAAGTTATTTTTCACTTTGCAGTGTTTTTTGGGAGTCGGTTTAATTTTTTGGTAAAAAGTTTTTAATGTAGGGTTTATTTAGATTTTTAATATTTTAAATGCATTTGTAATTTTTCTTGTAATTAGTTTTTGTTTTGTTTATGTTAGTTTTGTTTTTGTTTAGTTCTTCAAGCATGTGGAATAACATTCCATACTATATTTGTTGTACGCCTTCATGGCGCCCAAATACATATGTGTACCCAACACCTTCATGTAAAGTTAGTAGAATTTCATTTTCAGTCTTTGGCTGACACACTAAATAATTTGAATGTAGTCATTCAATATTATAAATGTGAAAATTGAGGTCTTTGAATCTGTTTGTTTTAATCACGCATAATATAATGTTACACATAGTAGTTTTAACATGTAAGGTACGAAATGAATTAGTATCCTTCATATCTCTTACTGATTTAGGTAAATATTGAAGAGACTAGGTAGTTAATATAATTTTAAGCATAATTAATTGACGGAGAAAACGAATTCCTGAGAATAAAGCTTCCGATGGAACAGGACATTGTCAACATTTCATAGTTTAAAAGTGCATTAACTTACGAAACAAAAAGTGTTTATGCCACTTTTTAAGCCATCTATACCATTACTGCAGGTTTAAACGCATTTCTGTACTAGTACCTAACTGGGTTTGCGACTTCCTTTGCTTGTCTATATTACCCCATTTTTTTTTCGTGTGGGAAAAATGACTTCTCACACTTCTGAGTGGAGCGGAAGGGAGAGTCAGCCTTCTGCTGACTAGAAACCCACCCTGTTCCTTCATCTGCTCTTGCGTTCTGGGGCCGCGGTATCTTGTTAGAATATTCCCGCAACCCCGACAGGCAAAAGGCCTATGGGGCCCCGTCACTGGTGCTGACGTCTCTTTGAAGCGCGCGGAGTATACGGTGCGCCTCCGACTCGTGCCTGGTCCTTACCGGACGGTGAGCTATTCCTGCTCGCCGTCCGCAGGCCAGCGTAGACCGCAGTCGATATGACCTACGCCTAAATACCGATCCCATGAGAGAAATAGCAGCCTACGTGTTGCCTTATAACCTCGTCTATCTTCTAATGAAAACCCATTAAAATCGGCTCAGCCAAATGATTAGCACGGAGAAACAATTTAATTTAATAAAAATTGGCCAAGTGCGAGTCAGAATCGCCCATGAAGCGATAGCAAATAACTTTGTATTCCATAGTGTTTGTATGAATCACAAAGTTATATTTGCGGTTTTAGAAAATATGCTGTATCTCAAAAACTGCGGACCCGATCTCGTTCAAACCAATTTTGGTTGAAAGTTTACATTAAGATCTACAGCATATATTTTTTTCGCTCTTTTATTATAGAAGTTAGAGGGGGGGGGGCATTTTACCACTTTGGAAGCGTATATCTTTTAAACGATTAACTTTATGAAAAAGTGGTTCTAGAAACCTCAATGTCATTTTCAACCGACGACAAAAAGAGGAGGTTATCAATTCGACGCGTATATTTTTAATTTTTTTTTTAATTTTTTATGTATGATCATCGAGTACTCGAAGACGGCTGAACCGATTTGGAAAAATATTTTTTTGTTCGAATGGGTATACTACTTACTTACGTTTTGGGTATTTCTTATAGTAACTTGTGCAGTTGCTCTCAAAAAGTACCATTTGGGGAAGTGGAACTGATGATGAAGACCACAGATGGCCGCCGAAACTACTCAATAATAAGTATTGAGTGGATTGCGATTCGATTACTTGAATATGGATGTTAAGCACTTTATGCTCGTCACAATGCATATGGTGATGTAGAGCTGATGGTGAAGTACCAGGAGAACTCCTCAACAGCATTGGGAAAAGCAATATTTTGTAAAAGGTTATAAGTAGTTGACATTTAGGCTCTTGTAACTAGGTAAATTAAAAATAGACCAACTAAAAAGAGTGAAGTAAAAACTTTTTAACAAAAAATTAAACCGACTCCCAAAAAACACTGCAAAGTGAAAAATAACTTTAATTTCGAAAGTCGGTGCCAAAAACGAAAAAACAAAACTAAAGACACCGACTACCGAAATTAAAGTTATTTTTCACTTTGCAGTGTTTTTTGGGAGTCGGTTTAATTTTTGTTAAAAAGTTTTTTTAAAGACTTATCTATGGATACCACACACACATAGGTTTCATGAAAAAAAAAATATTTTCGGTTTCCGTTCCTTGTAAGGGAGGCTCCCTTTATTTTAAATATTTTTTAATTTATTCTAAAAATCGGAAAGCGGTTCACAGAATACAAATAAAAATATAAAATGGCTGTGACATACAGACGGATAGACAGACAGACAGACATACATGACGAAACTATAAGGGTTCAGTTTTTTGTCATTCGGCTACGGAACCCTAAAAAAGTGTATTTTGCTTTAGTGATGTGTAAATAACTGCAAGCGCTTGAAAAAACACAGGTATCATGAAATCACAGACGGGCACTTCCATTTTATTTATATGCATGAGAGCAACTGGTCACGGCTTCGCTCGCGTAAAAAAAAACATTTGACCAAAAACTTTGCCTATGCCACTGAGGAATAATGTAGCTTATTATTGGTATAATAATTTTCAAAATCGGTTTAGTAAATCCAGAGATTACTTTAAACACACTCATAAACTTTACTTCTTTATAATATTTATATAATAATTATACTAGCCACTGCCCCGTAGTTGCTCGACGACGAAGACGACCTCTACGACCTATTCTCAGACCTACACAAATATTTAGATAAAAAAACCGGTCACACCGTTTCGAAAAAATTCGATAACATACATTTTGACACAAGACTTTTATACAACGTGTAACGGAAACCCCATATCTATCCAAAAGGACTGAAGACAACATCTGGTATGGAGTCTCTATGCACAGTTTCAGGTCAAAATGTGTGACTCAAAGAATTGATACCAAATTATCGGTTTCACATGTTTCTTGAATACCATACATAACAAACGTGTCACAGCACTATGTCAATAACTTTCCACGTCACTTGCTAATAACACAATAATTCTCTTCGTTCTTCTTCATTTGAAAAAATAGGTCTCTGGTATCAATCTATTGAAATCTATACTTATAATAAATCTGTAGAGAGGTCAATTCTGTACATGAAAAATATTTCCAAAATAACTATCAGGGGGTGATTAGGGATCGATACTGATGCCAAAAATGCAATCAATATAATTTTTGTCTGTCTATCTGTCTGTCTGTCTGTATAACCGTTATAGAAACAAAAACTATTCGACGGATTTTAACGAAACTTGGTACAATTATTTTTCATACTCCTGACCTGGTTATTGTATACCTTTCATCACGCTACAACCAATAGGAGCAGAGCAGTGAAGGGAAATGTTGGGAAAACGGGAGAAGTTACTCCATTTTTAAGCTTCCGTCGCGTGTGCAACCTTAATGGTTAAAGCTACACAGAAATCATTTCATGACGGAAATGTTGTGTGTTATGCAATGACAATGAATAAGGCTCAAGGGCAGACTTTTCGTGTTGCTGGAGTAGATCTCGGTGTCAGTTGTTTCTCGCATGGTCAGTTGTATGTCGCTCTTTCCCGGGTTAGCAGTTCTAGAAATCTTTATGTTCACGTGCCGGACGGGTCAACTTTCAACATAGTTTACCCGGAAGCTTTGCGCTGAAGTATTTTCGTTCTATAGGTACTTAAGCCTCATGTGAACGTGATCTAAACAATATTACCAATACATTAACTTAATAACACACAAGGAGTTACACGCTGACGGAGTCGCGGGCACAGCTATTAACAATAATATTGTGCGGTTCCGTATTGCGATAAATTTCAACAGTATTATAGATTGACATATTATATATCCCTACTAAATTACAAAAGTTAATCTGTCTGTTACATCAAAATCACTGAACCGTGAGGAAGGACATAGGCTACTTTTTTTTACGAAAAACGACGGAAACGCGGACAAAGTCGCGGGCAACAGCTATTTATACTAATAATATAAGGCTGAAGAGTTTGTTTGTTTGTTTGAACGCGATAATCCGAGGAACTAGTGGTTCAAATTTAAAAAAATATTTTTTATTTAAATAGACAATTTATAGAGAAAGGCTATAGGCTATATATAATTACGCTAAAGCCAATAGGAGCGGAGCGCCAATGAAGAATGCTTCAAAATCGGGGTTAAATTTAACGTTAGCCCAAAGTAACTATTCCACGCGGACGAAGTCGCGGTCAAAAGCTAGTTTCTAATAAGTTCCACACATGTAGACGTAGGATAACTAAAACCTTGCCATATTATTTGCTATCGTCCAAAGAAGGCGTGCGATTATTATGTATATACCCTTTATGTTACACGTTGTATACATACTAGCTGCTGCCCGCAACTTCGTTCACGTGGTAGGGTTTCCCGCGTAAATCCCGATCCCGTCGAAATTCCGGGATCAAAATTTCATTAAAATCCATCCAGTAGGTCCGCAGACTAGCGTGTACAAACAGACAGACGACTTTTTTTAAATTCTTCCTCTATTACTTTTACTTAACTTAAATTCTTATTTTTGTAAAAATATAAAATGTACAGATACACTTTTTTACTGTTTTATTATATGTATACAACGTGTATCGGAAACCCCATATCTATCCAAAAGGACTGAAGACAACATCTGGTATGGAGTCTCTATGCACAGTTTCAGTTAAAAATAAGTGACTCACAGAATTGACCCTAAATAAATTATTGGTTTCATATGTTTCTTGAATACCAGTAATAACAAACGTGTCACAGCACTATGAGGGTCATCACTTTCCACGTCACTTGCCAATAAAACGATAATTCTCTTTGTTCTTCTTAATTTGAAAAATTCGGTCTCTGGTATCAATGTATTGAAATTTCTAATATGCTCAACACATGTAGACATAGGATTAGAAAACCCTTGCCATATCGTTTATTATCATCCAAAAAAGCCGTGCACTCGGTATGTATATACCCTTTAAATTATACGTTGTAGATCAAATTGGATTAGTACAGATTATTTCATAGATAATTTATTACATTTTCAGGTAGCGTCGCTAGCGTCTCACCTGTATTTATCCGGCTCCTCAGTTCTGAAGCAGCTACAAGCGTTGTACGCTGAGTACGGGTACCACGTGACTCACAACAGTTATTATATCTGCCACGAACCAGCTACCATACAGCAAATATTCAGGCGCATCAGGAACTATACCGGACCTGGAGAGGTAAGTCATCATCATTTATTATTTATTTATTTAATATTGTTACGCCAGTCGCTTAGCTAAGTACGTCGAGAAACTTCGATCGACACCTGGAATGTTCGAGACACTAACGCCACCTAGCGGCGAGTAGCAGTACTGAGTATATCGAGAAACTTCGACCGACTTCTAATACGTTCGAGACACTAACGCCATCTGGCGGCGAGTAGCAGTACTGAGTATCTCAAGTAGCTTCTGGAACATTCTTGGAAGTATACTGCCTATAGACAGTGAGTCGATTTTACAAGAATGTTCTAGAACTCATAGACCGGGGTATAAATATATCGCAGAGGAACGCAGACGGCAGGCACACAAAATTTTATACAATTACTAGTACTCTCGCGGGGCTTCGCTCCCGTGGATTCTATCACGGTAAAAACATTACTCTCCTTTTTTGCAGTCGGGTAAAAAGTAGCCTATAACCTTCCTCAAGCTTCAAGCTACTTCCATACCAAATTTCATCCAAATCCACCCAGTACTTTCGAAGATTAGCGCGTTCAAGCAAACAAACAAACAAACAAACTAACAAACTTTTCCGCTTTATAATATTAGTATAGATTTATAAACCAGGTATAATATAAAAATGTCCACTTAGTAATAATAATGAATACAATTATAATCTAGAAAAACGTTCACAGCTTTACTCTACCTGTCATCACCACGCCTTTCTAGGTGTCCTGCTCAATCGTATTTAAGTTCCATAATGCGATTTCCGATATCAAATAAATACCTTCGTACGTCTTCGGATCTCGACATTTGGAATCCGATCAACTAGTCTGATGCCAAGCATGGAACGCTCCATGGCTCTTTGTGCACTTTGTGCACTTTTTATTAATATTATAAATGCGAATTGTGAGGATGGATGTTTGGATGTTTGTTACTCTTACACGCCCCATCGACCACCATCACCACCACGACCATTCAAAACTACTGAACTGATCGAATGCAATTTGGTTAGTAGATAGTTGACATCCTGGATTAACACATAGTCTACTTTTTCAAACTCAAACTCAAAATGTGTAATTTCACACAGGCCTATATGGGCACTTATAAAACTTCAGAAGCTAGTACACGTTTCTTTTGGTCGTTACCTATGGAGAAGCACCGGCAAGTTACTCCTACAAATCCAAAGTTTTTTTTTCTTGGCATTCCCACGGGATCGAAATTTACGCGGAAAAGCTCCCGCGGGCAGAAAATAGTCCTCTAGCATCCATACTAATGTTATAAAGCGGAAAAGATTGTTTGTTTAAACGTGCAAATCTTTGAAAGTACTGGATGGAATTGGATGAAATTTGGTAAGGAAGTAGCCTGAAGCTTTAGGAACGTTAACCCTAGATTCATAAACTATATTTAGGGTTACATAGTTCATAAACATACGTCTCTGATACACCTTACTTTTAAGGTCACCTAACTTAATGATTATGGGAGATATTGAAAAAAATAAACACAGTGATTAATTAGAATGAACTTTTATTAAGAATTAAAACATAAAAAACATTTAAAAAATATCAATCCAAGCATTCTAGGCACAAACTACCACGATGTTCCATACACATGTAACGTTTGCAGGACGTACAGATAAATCTATTCATACGTTTTTTTTTATAACAGCAAAAGTTGCATAGTTTTCTGGATTGGTTTACGGGGTTTATTTATTTATTTATTTATTAGGTTCACCAACGACTGTTTACACTGATAATAATTCTTAATAACTATGGATATCCAAGAGTAATAGTGTAACAACCACTTAAAGGTAAACACCACATGTACACATAATTCTTATTTTAGTAATCTAACCTTAACATTTGTCTTTTATAACACAATAAAATTAACTACATATTTAAAAATAATATAACTCCAATAAAATACACCCTGGTTATCATGGATCGGGTAAGGATTTTATGATAACTGATTTATGCTTTGCCATGGAATCATAATGTAAGTCGATGAAATCGCTAGAACTATTTATGACCTTACAAAATCTAGCATAAGGAGAATTAGAACCTAAGACGGTTCTTCTAAGTGGAGGACACAGCGGAGTGATGGAGTGGCGTGGGATTCTTGACGGAGCGCGAAAGTTACAAAGTGCAAGCAGCCTAGGGCACTGAATGCTATGATTCAAAATTTTGCACATAAACAAAGCGTCATTAAATCGCCTCCGTTTATCTAAACTATCCATAGCAAAGTGCTTTAATCGTTCTTTGTAGGATTGTTTTCTTTTAGCTATGCCACTTGAGAATGCCAAGTGCCAGAGGAATCGCTTTTGAACTCGCTCAATTCGCAAGTTATGTACCGCATAGTGTGGTCGCCAAACCACACTACAGTATTCTAGCCTACTCCTAATCAAACTGTTATATAGCAGTATTTTAGTTTTAAAATTACGGAAAGTTTTACAATTTCTAATAACAAAGCCAAGCATTTTGGACGACGATTTTATTTGTTGGCTGGTGCATCAGGCAAAGTATCACCTAAAATAGCATCGATGTTCCGTTTTAGGCATCGCCTCAAAGTTGGTGTTTCGCGTTGCCTTCGTAACCAAGGCTCTATCATCTTATCTGACACCATGATCCACTTCTTCCTCGTCATCCACTCGCATTATATTGCACCAATTTCATCGTCTTTCAAAAAAGCTATTCTGGAAAACAACACACAATAAGTACTTGGATAATAATAAAAAATAAGTATAACTACGAATTAATACACAGTAGAACAGTTTGATTAGCAAAATTATAACATTGGCAATAGATAACATTGTTACATACTAAGAACTACTTTCGTAGAATATAATAGAATAAATACATACCTTTTTTTGTAAAAAATCTGTACTTTCCTTCGTTTTATAAGGCAAATAGTAAAACCATCCACTATACAAAGTTGTTACACTAATCATAAACATACGTATCTCAGACACCTCGTGCTCAGTATATCCAAAACTATACGTTTACGTGCAAAAACTGCCGGTGCCCTAGTGAGCTCTCATCGCTTTATGAAGGTACTGAGAGACACGTATTTCTATCTTTTTTGCGCTGCGCGCTGCGAGTGTTTTACTACTTATGGGTGTATGCGAGACGTATGTTTATGAATCTAGGGTTAAAGGAAGTTTTCACCCGACTATAAAAAGGAGGGTTTTGTTTTCATCGTGATCGACGGGAGCAAAGTCCCACATGGCTGTTTGTAATATAATAATAGTCCTCGTTCACGGAGTCCAATCTCAGTGGAGATTAGCCATCCGCGCAAAGATGTTATAGTGCATAAGTATGTTTCTTCACTCTCATAGCTCGATGGGAGGGCAATCCGACACGACCGGAGACGGTACGGGCGTATCAAACTTCCAAACTTCGTGCTACTTCTGAGAAATTTCTATCAAAACACCCTATAGCACTTTCACTTTTGGCCTACCCGGGAATCGAACTCGAGACCTAGTGCTCAGCAGTCGCGGTTGCAACCACTAGACCAACGAGGCTAAGCATAGCCTTTTAGGCTTCCAATCTGACTGGATTCAGCTCAGTACTATTATTTTACATGGAGGATCCTAAACACTGATTACGAGCATCTGGAAAACGTTAAAGTATTGCTACATATATTTACATGTTATCTTTCGATTTACTGTGAAACATCTGCTTAAGACCAGGCACTCTAAAATAATTTTCACGCAAATTCCGCCCCCCATGCACGCTCGGTTAATCCGTTGTGTGCTAAACGCTAACGCAGCAGTAATAAAGTTGAATATCGCGTGCGCTCTTTCACCATGTTCGGGTTCGAAACTAAATGTCGTAAGTCTCAATTCTTATTTCGTTTATAACTAAAGTAATAATTGATCTAGAGAAAAAAATATCTTATATTTGGATAAAAAACTATATTTTCTTACTGTCAATACTAATTTTAGACATAAAAGCTGAGTCTTGATAAAATTTTGAATAATCTTTAAAAAAGAAATGATTTGTGTTCCTCTGCGATCTATTTATACTCCGCTCTATAAGTTCTAGAGCATTCTTGTAAAATCGACTCACCGCCTACACTTTTCACGCCTTGTGATGGGATTAAAAACTCATTGCTCAGTTGGCAGGGATAAAATATCTAATATTTTTTTAAAACAACATATTACACACCTTGCCCCGGCTCTTACACATATTTTCAATTTATGCCTACAAAGAGGTATTTTTCCATCACAGCTAAAATGCGCGGAAGTCCGTCCAATTTTTAAGGGTGGTGATAAAAATGAGATTACTAATTATCGTCCTATTTCAATTCTTCCCTCTATGTCTAAAGTATTAGAAAAAATAATAAACAATAGACTTACAAGGTACTTAGAAACTAAAAATTTGCTTGCAAAAAATCAGTTTGGTTTCAGAGCTGGTAGATCTACTGACGAAGCAGTACATACACTTACAGACTATATTTGTACTAGTCTAGATAAGGGGAGCAAATGCTTATCGATTTTCCTAGACCTGAAAAAAGCATTCGATACAATTTCTATCCCCATCTTAATTGCGAAACTTGAAAAAATAGGAGTTAGAGGGACGCAACTTAAAGTTTTTGAAAGCTATCTCAGCGGGCGGACACAATGTGTTCGAATAGGTAGTCATGTTAGCACGGATCTTCCGGTCTCTTTCGGCATTCCCCAGGGTAGTATTTTAGGCCCAACCCTCTTTCTCATTTATATAAATGACCTCACTTGTACTGTCATACCCAAAGGCAATATTATATCATATGCTGATGACACAGCGCTCCTCTTTACTGCCGATACTTGGGATGAGGCCTTTAATGCTGCGCAAACTGGGTTGAATATTGTGAACAACTGGCTTCGAATACATCTTCTGACGCTAAATACTGATAAAACGAAATACCTTACTTTTAGTATTCGTCAGCCGGCACAAATTAGCAACAATTGTAACATAGTCCCTCATCAATGCTCTTCTTGTGTAGACTGCACTTGCTTACCACTTGAACGCGTAAATAGCACAAATATTTAGGTGTAATTATAGACAGTAATCTCATTTTTAAGGACCATATCAAATTACTCAGCGGCCGCGTCAGAAAGCTCATGTATGTGTTCAAAAAGCTGAGACATGTTGTAGACGCTATGTTATTAAAACGAATATACTTTGCTTTATGTCAATCTATAATCACATACTGCATTTCATCCTGGGGAGGAGCTCCCAAAACCGTATTCAAACCTATTGAGATTGCGCAACGTGCTATTCTAAAGGTTTGCACTTTAAAACCGCGATTATTTCCCACGCCATTGCTTTACCAATATTGTGAAGTCCTTACAGTTCGACAACTTTTCTTACTTACTATTGTCCTTAAACAGCATGCAAATTTAAATTTTGATTTAAACTTAAACAAGTACGGACGAAGGAAAAAAGTCGGGTGTATTCGTAATCAGAAAACTCGCACATCGTTTATTAGAAGGTTCTATGTATTTTTGGGTTCGTATATATATAATAAATTAAATTCAAAATTGGATATTTATTTTCTTAACAGGATAAAATGTAAAAATAGAGTGAAAGAGTACTTATTATCTTTAACTTATGAAGAAACAGAAAAGCTTTTAATAATACCGGTGTAACCAGTGTTCTTTGTGATAAAACTCTTTGACACTACGAGTTTTTTAACATTCTCACACATACCTCACACACACACACCCACATTTACACTCGCATACACATATACTAACACAACACAAATGTTAACTCATTTAGGTCTAAGGTTAGTTAAATTCACCATACAAAATTGTTTTTTCTATTGTTTTTGTTTAATTTATTTTAGAATTATCATTTTCTATATTATAAATAAGTTTGTACTGGCTGGCTTAATTTCTTAGACTGAGAGGATTGGCGCTGTCTGCCGAGATACAGGTTTTCTCCTAGTTCGGCAGCAGATGCTCCTATGTTGTATTGTTTTATATTTTTAAGTCACTAGTTACATAAGCAATATGATTGTAATTATTGTATGATAAATAAATAATAATAATAACACTGCCAAAAATATTCCAGAAGCTACTCTAGATACTCAGTACTGCTACTCGCCACTAGATGGCGTTAGTGTCTCGAACGTATTAGAAGTCAGTCGAACTTTCTCGATATACTCAGTACTGCTACTCGCCGCCAGGTGGCGTTAGTGTCTCGAACGTATTAAAAGTCAGTCGAACTTTCTCGATATACTCAGTACTGCTACTCGCCGCCAGGTGGCGTTAGTGTCTCGAACGTATTAGAAGTCAGTCGAACTTTCTCGATATACTCAGTACTGCTACTCGCCGCCAGGTGGCGTTAGTGTCTCGAACGTATTAGAAGTCAGTCGAACTTTCTCGATATACTCAGTACTGCTACTCGCCGCCAGGTGGCGTTAGTGTCTCGAACGTATTAGAAGTCAGTCGAACTTTCTCGATATACTCAGTACTGCTACTCGCCGCCAGGTGGCGTTAGTGTCTCGAATGTATTAGAAGTCAGTCGAACTTTCTCGATATACTCAGTACTGCTACTCGCCGCCAGGTGGTGTTAGTGTCTCGAACATTCTAGATGTCGGTTGAAGTTTCTCGACGTACTTAGCTAAGCGACTGGCGTAACACTACTAAATTTAAATTGTGTAGTTCTAATAGTTTCGGAATTAAATGACTGTGACAGACAGACAGACATGGAAAATCTATAAGGGTTCCGGTTGCTATTCAGCTACGGGGACCCTAAAAAGCAATCCACTTTTCTTCATTATTGTCGACCACCTAACTTGTGATATGGCTTATTAACCTATTATTCCTATTATATTTCAGTATCCTAAGAAAGTGGGTTCCTGCGAGATAGTATACATCAACGACTTTAGAGCCGGCGTCAAGATACCTGAAAACGTGAATGGTCACGAGACTCACCTGAGTAAGTACAATATGGTCATCAAGTCAGCCAGTAGATACTTGCTGTATGTTAAACACGCTTTCGCATTTATAAGATTAGTGTAGATATACAAATATTATAAATGCCTTAAAGAATAATTCCGTAATACATGATTTTTGCGTAACTTTTACCATTCGGTCGGTCGGTCGTCCGTCCGTCCGTCCGTCTTTAAAAATGACATTGAGATTTCTGAAACCACTTTTTCAAAAAGTCAATCGTTTAAAAGATATTCGCTTCCAAAGTGGTAAAATGTGCCCCCCTCCCCGCTAACTTCTATAATAATGGAGGGAAAAATCTATTATAGCTATCGGGAAACACAGACTCCGGCAGGGAATTCCACTCCTTAGCCGTACGCACAAGGAAACTGTTCCCAAAACGTTTAGTGTGTATTTGTATGTCCACCGTGTAACGATGGCGCATCGCCGTTTGTCTTGTAGTTCGATGATGGAAAGGGCTTGGTGGAATTAGACTGTACAATTCCATCGCACACTCCCCGAAATATAACCGATAGAAAACTGATAGGCTTGCAACACGTCGCCGATGTTCAAGGCTCTGAAGCTTTGTATCGACCAGTTTTTCGTTGCCAAAGAGCCTTTTGGCCAGTTTCTCGATAGTCTCAAGTGCATCAAGCTGGTATTTATTTATTTGTCTACTATATGCTGTAGATCTTAATGTAAACTTTCAACGAAAATTGGTTTGAACTAGATCGGGTCGGCAGTTTTTGAAATACAGTATATTTTCTAAAACCGCAAATATAACTTTGTAATTCATACAAATACTATGAGAAACAAAGTTATTTGGCGTAGTTACTACGGAACCCTTTATGGACGAGTCTGACTCGCCCTTAGCCAATTTTCTTAGATGCTCCGCTCTTACTATATTATGTCATACGGCCAGGTTATCCATTACAACAAAGAAAAACAAATCTCTTCATAATATTAATGTAGATCCAAGCTTTTATGTTGACAACGACGATGAATGTTGAGAATCTGCGGCATTGAACACGCTTAGCGAGTCAATGCCATTGCAAAATATTTTCCATGAACATGTTCTTTAGATCCAAGCCACCATGTAAAAGTCTAAATAACATCTTTTTAACCGACTTCTAAAAAAGGAGGAGGTTCTCAATTCGGATGTTTGTTTATTTTATTTTTTTATGTTTTTTGGGCATATCTCCGTCGCTTGCCAACCGAATTGAAAATTTCTTTTTTTGTTGAAAAGTTTTAAGTCACAATGTCATTTTGAACAGAATATATGGAAGCGTTTTGGAAATACGTAATACCGGAATTTAAACTTCCACTGAACACGCCATGCGAGTCGCCGCTAACAAAATTTAATTGAACTCGCATAGTGAGTTGGTACCACTGAACCTGTTAAAATAATTAGTGTTCATTTCGTTAAAAACCTGTTATTTGTGTTTGCATGCGAGTGTGTGCTAATAGACAAGACGAGGTGTTTCGGCAAGTCTATTCTGTTAGAATAGACATGCCAAAACACCTTCTTACGGTTAAAATATGTATTTAATTATCTTCTCTTCCCTGTTCATTACTTTTAGTTTAACGCCTTCCTACTTTTATAAGTTCCTACCCTGCTTATAAATAATATATTTAGATCCTGGATTTAAACCGCTACGAGAAAGAGGGATGAATCTATGCACGCTATATAGCTCCATCCCTCGTTCTCGCTGGAACGACTCAAGTTTTAACACGTCATGGTATGGTCCCAGACAGGTGTTTTGTCTGGTGGGCAACTGCTCGATGTTTGTTATCGGGTGATTTGTATGCAGCCTAGATGTGCGGTTATCTCTGCTTTCGCGATACAGGATTTCATTAGTTTGTATGTTGCGAGATAGATGGCTACAATTGTAACTAAATATTATATTCTCTTTCCAGACGTCCTCGGAACTGGTTTGGACCAAGACTACACATCAGGCGAGATGATAATATTCCGGTGCAGTAACGGACTGACTGTTATAATCCGGACGAGTGGCACGGAACCCAAACTCAAGTACTACTCAGAGCTGGTGTGTGAAGCTCCCACTAGGAGGTAAGCTGTCTGTCATGTATCTTTGTTATAACTAACTGATGCAAGCCGTTTGAGCAAAGCAATTTTGTGTTTTTTTTTATATCTGATGGGCTCACTCTTGATCTCAATCTCGCCTGATGGTAAGCGATAGATGAGGTCTAAGATGGGACGAGCGAGCCCAGAAGATGCCTATTTACTCGAGCTTTAAAGGCTGAAAGGTCATAAGTGACAGGGAACACAGAAGCTGGCAGAGAATTCCACAGTAAAAGGTTATAAGTAGTTGACATTTAGGCTCTTGTAACTAGGTAAATTAAAAATACACCAACTAAAAAGAGTGAAATAAAAACTTTTTACCAAAAAATTAAACCGACTCTCAAAAAACACTGCAAAGTGAAAAATTACTTTAATTTCGGAAGTCGGTGCCAAAAACGAAAATACAAAACTAAAGACACCGACTACCGAAATTAAAGTTATTTTTCACTTTGCAGTGTTTTTTGGGAGTCGGTTTAATTTTTTTATCAGAATAAGTGAAAGCAATATACAAGGTGTAACAGATTAAGCGCAATACCTCAGACACCCCAATTAGAATATTAAATTATAAGTCTAAAACAACATCCGTTACTAAATCCGTATTCGAGTTTAACATGATTGTCTGGTTTGAGTGCTTTTTACGGTCTACCCAAAAGTCTTTAACTTGGTATTGTTCGTCAAATCGTTAAGCTCCTTGTTTTAAGTTGAGCTATACGTTATCTGACAAATGCTTGCACTGTATGGACAGGCCTACTCAAATCTGTGAGCATCTTTCCTCAAAAGATCTCCTCAGACGGTAACCTTTAAGGTTCCCATATATTTTTAACCAGTATATGTATGGATGGATATATTGTATAGACTTTAAAAGAGACGGACCCCTGAGTTTGTTTCGGTGTTTTTTCTCAGGGTAGTCCGGAAATACCAAAAAAAATGACGTGTAAAAGTGTTATTTAATACCAATAACCAATTTGCAAAATATAGATCATTTATCAAATAAATTGAAACCAAACATAGACTTTTATAAAATAGTTATCCTTACTAAACGCAAAACGTATGTACGTCATACAATATCCTTACGCAGTCGCATACACTCATGCAAGGTTAGCGGCCGACACTCACACGAGCGCATTTCCTTGAATTAAGGATTGTATTAATTAGTCATGATACTGTGTTTCTATTTTAAGTTAAATGAAAGATTTTTACGTCAAAATGTAACACCTATTTTTCATGACGGAAATCGATTCAGAAGCCGATTCTGAACCAACTACTATTAGGAATTGCGTTTATTCTGTTACACGTTGTATATGGGTTATTTTTAGACTCCTCAAGTAGGCCGTTATTTATTATTTATCATTACTCAAAAACTCGATGGAACTTTTTGGTTCGCTCCATTTATATTATTTGGATGTTAATAATACTAGTGTGTTTATTGCCATAGATTGTGAAAGCTCTGACCCTGTAAATGAAAGCTACAGCCAGAAACTAATACAAAATTAATCGTCTCAGTACTTACTTCAACTATTTCTAATTATTATTGGTTTTCTATTTCGAGTTTGAATACCGTCTAATCCCTAACTACCAGAATTCAAGAGCGTCGAAGTTTAAAAGGTCAAGCAGCTCCCCTAAAATTGTTTAATCGTTAGTAGTTAATGAGGCAATTTCAGTAATTAAGATTTCGTTATAGAAAATGGTTGAAAAATAATCACGTAGCCGATTAAGGCCAACTGTCGACGGCGATAAATCGACAAAACTAATTGAATTAATGACATTACAAAAATTTTCGGCTATAACAAGGAAATAACGAAGCGAGAACGGCCTGTGATTTAAAGTTCACTGGAGATTTAGTTATTGGAATTATGGATTAGGAATTTAGGCTGAAACCTAAACACAAGAATAAATATTTCACTAGGAATGGTTTACCTCCGAGGCTCCTGCTTATAGCATAAACTAGACTCATAAAGTTCTCTCTCCGCCAACCTAAAGTGCGTAGTCTAATGCATAACGCATGTACCAACTACTTGCTTCCGACGAAACAAAAAAAGTGCGCAAAGCGAATCTTTCTTTTGATCTCATAAGTACACTAGAGGCATAAGAAAAGTATACATCGGGGATTAAACCTTTATTGCGAGAACGGCACGTATTGTTGCGTATTCAATACGCGGAGGCCGAGAATAGGATATTTTAGCATTACGCGTAATGACTTGCTTTTGGCCGCGACGTATCGTTGGCCTCAACTTAAGGCGATACCAAAATAAATTAGGGGTTTTTTCGTCAACATTTATTTCACTATTCCAGCAAGTATGGATTTTATTTTTGGTAATATGTTTATTGACTATTTCATTAATACTTTGACCGAAGGAAAACGCAATTGGGTTAAATTTGCTCCGTCGAATTTGATTCCGAAAAGACCTCTATTCTTTTTTATTGTTCACTATAATTCTAAAATCCTAAGGAATTTCATTTCAAAATTGCATTCAAAATGTGCATAATAGGTAATTGAAAACTCTGTCTGAAAATATTTTTTGATACATAGCTTAATTTATTTTTAAACAATTTTTATTTGGTTTGGCGCTTACGTTGTTTTATTTTGGTTCCAGCGTATTGTTGCGCTCTCTTTTTTTCGCACGTGGAAGTAATAGACTCTGTCACTTTCTTATGCCCGCCCAGTTCGCCTGCGGCCTTTGTCAGTGATAGACCTGTGTCGATTCCTCCCGCAACCGTGATTATAATTTTTTATCGAAATAGTTATTGTTTAGTCTTGTTTTCTGATTTTATTTATCTATATTTGACAAGTGAACAATGTTTATATATAACATTAGTTTACCGATATGGGGAATAAGTATAAAAGACAACGAAAGGTGAAAAAATTGGCCAAGTGCGAGTTGGACTCGCCCATGAAGGGTTCCGTAGTAACTATAATAAATATAATATAATTAATATATTTATTTGAAAAAAAAAAAAAACCAAAAACCTTACAAATTTCTTAAAAGTAGCTTATTTACAATTTTTACAACTACGCCAAATAACTTTGTTTTTCATAGTGTTTGTATGAATTACAAAGTTATATTTGCGGTTTTAGAAAATATACTGTATCTCAAAAAATGTTGACTCGATCTCGTTCAAACTAATTTTGGTTGAAAGTTTACATTAAGATCTACAACATATGGTTTTTTTAGATTTTTCACTTCATTATTATAGAAGTTAGAGGGGGGACACACATTTTACCACTTTGGAAGCGTATATCTTTTAAACGAATAACTTTATGAAAAAGTAATTTTAGAAACCTTAATGTCATTTTTAAAGACCTGTCTATAGATACCACACACGTATAGGTTTCATGAAAAAAAATATTTTCAGTTTCAGTTCCATGTATGAGGAGCCCCCTTTATTTAAAATATTTTTTAAATTTTCTCTTAAAATCGGAAAGCGGTTCACAGAATACATCTATCTATCAAGTTTTACATGTATAGTCTTAATAGTTTCGGAATAAAATGGCTGTGACATACGGACGGACGGACAGACAGACAGACGGACAGACATGTCGAAACTATAAGGGTTCCGTTTTTTGCCATTCGGCTACGGAACCCTAAAAACCGACATTTGGAACGCCTGAGGGATCATGCTCGTAAAATGACGGAAAATAATTGGCCAAGTGCGAGTCAGACTCGCCCATGAAGGGTTTCGTAGTAACTATTATAATATAATATGTATATTTATTTGACGAAAAACAAAACCTTACAAATTTCTTAAAACTAAGTTATTTACATTTTTTACAACTACGCCAAATAACTTTGTTTTTCATAGTGTTTGTATGAATTACAAAGTTATATTTGCGGTTTTAGAAAATATGTTGTATCACAAAAAATGCTGACCCGATCTCGTTCAAACCAATTTTGGTTGAAAGTATACATTAAGATCTACAGACATATATTTTTTTAGATTTTCATTCCATTATTACAGAAGTTAGAGGGGGGGGGGGGGGGAGGTACACATTTTACCACTTTGGGAGCGTATATCTTTTAAACGATTGACTTTATAAAAAGTAGTTTCAGAAACCCCTATGTCATTTTTATAGACCTGTCTATAGATACCACACACAGATAGGTTTCATGAAAAAAAAAATTTTTCAGTTTCAGTTCCATGTATGGTGAGCCCCCCTTTATTTTAAATATTTTTTTTATAAAATCTGAAAGCGGTTTACAGAATACATCTACCTACCAAGTTTCACATGTATAGTCCTAATAGCTTCGGAATAAAATGGCTGTGAGATACGAACGGACACACGGACAGACATGACGAACTATGAGGGTTCCCTATTTTTTAATATTTACATACCAGTTTTATTTTACAGAGACAAAATCACAGCGCCGGAGCAGACCTCGGATATTACATGTGATTCGGAAAACAGAAGATTAGAGTCGCCATTATAATTTTTAAATTTGGATGATCAACAGTGTCTAACTACTAACTTCTTGGAAAAAAATTAGTCAGTAAACTGTTTATTTCCTATTAAGATAAAAAGAAATACATTGGCGCGGATTGTCTTGTTCACAAACTAAACTAAAGTTCAGTGCATCTTTTTCTTACTATTTCATTATAAAAGGACAGAAAATATTAGTTTATTTCTGTCAAATTAGTCAGCGTCTGACGTAAATTGACGTATTTTTAGTAACAAATTTTTTAATCGAGTCTAAAATTGTCTATGGAATATCTTAATTTGACAGGACTAAACTAATATTTTTCTTCTGCTTTTTTCTTAATGAAATAGAAAGAAAGTGCGTTGCCAGGGCCAAAATTCGTGGTGGCAAGGCATCTGCCGGAGATTTTTCACTCTTACTTTAAAGGTGGCAGACGGGTCATATGTGGAAAAGAACACAGAAGCCGACAGAGAGCTCCAAACCGATTCGAAGACCGGTCGAAGTCCGACCGAAGTCCGACCGACAAAGTGCGCACAATAAATGTAGAGGAGAATTACATAGTATGACAAAGTGGTACATTGACCAAGTGAGGATGGTGCCCTGTAGTACGTCTGGTATATTAATACTGAAAGCCATTACCAATGATATTGCCGTTATTCATGAAATCAGTCATCGTGTTTTTTTCTATATATTTTATTTCTATTTATCAAAGTAATCACCCATGCAATCGATGCATCTTTTCCAACGCACTGGTAGCTTATTGATACCCTTCTTGAAGAAATCAGTTGGACGGGAGGCAACAAATTCTGCAAAGGCATTTTTACTGCCTCTATGATGTTGATTTTTTTCCGAGAAGTTTAGAATTCAGGAAAAAGTAGAAGTCTGTAGGTGCAAGGTCTAGTGAGTACGACAGATGGCGGAGAACTTCCAACACCAGCTCTTGTAACTTGTAGACCGTCTGCTGTGTAGTATGAGGACGCGCGTTGTCGTGCAAGAGCAGCGGAGCCGAGCGATTGACCAAAGCTGGTTGGAGATGTGCGAGCTTCTCCATAATTGTGTTCAGTTCTGCAGTAATGCTCATCCTGTTTGGTAGATAACTCATTACACCAGGGTTAGACCACCAAACAGGGACCAACACTTTTCTAGGGGTCAGTTTTCGTTTAGGAAAACGTTTAGATGCTAATCCAGGATCTAATCAATTTCGCTTACGATTGTCGAACAGGATCCATTTTTCACCGCAGGCAACAAGATTATTTCGTTTGTGTGCCTGTTAAGCAGTGCAAGGTACGTCTCGATGCGTTCTTCGCGGTGATGATCACTGAATTCGTGGGGCAGACGTCAAGCTTTTTTACCTTGCCAATTTGACGCAAGTAAACCAATATTGTTTTGATACTAGCGTTGAAAGCTGCTTCTAATTCAGCCGCAGATTGGGTGTCATCAGCTCCCACAATCGCCTTTAATTCGTCATCAACAACCAAAGGGTTCATTTTTCAAGTCGAAATTTCCAGATCGGACACGAGCAAACTAATAACGGGTGGTGCATTCATTTTTAGAGTTCGTTTTGTAAACGTCGTTGAGGTTGTGGGCCGTAGGTACAAGGGGCACGGTTATGCCAAACTTTGAAACAAGAATTCCAAATTATAAAATAAAATTAATTTGAAATTATAATTATTAGCCAAAACAATATGATTATCGAACTCAAACTCAACATATTTATTTCAGATAGGCCCACATGGGCACTTACAATACGTCAGAAGTTAGTGCATGGTTTGAAATTGGTCGTTTTCTAGGGAGAAAAACCGGCAAAAAAACTCCACAGTATCCATGATACAGATTAAGAGGACAGTATATGATTTAATATTATAATTTGAAATTGCCAGTACGGCAAAACAGCGAATTCATAGGTAAAGCCCTGTTATTAAATATCAAATATTTATAAATTATTTAAAAATTAAACATAACTGACAACGAGCAGTACTGAAAGTGATGCTCTTTAAACCAAGAGACTTCTCTACTGACCATGGGACCGCCGGAGCCCTGCAGCACCGGAGCCGTGACAGAAACTAGAGGCATAGTTTCTGTCACGGCTCCGGTGCTGCAGGGCTCCGGCGGTCCCATGCAAGCTTATCCTCGCAGATGTGTTTCACGCTCACCACCGCGGCTGCGGCTTGCTGGCTGGCTTCGCCGACTAGCCTCAGCCGCGGCGGCGAGTGTTAAAACCACCTGCTCCTCACCTCGCGGGCCGCCTCGCCCCTCCGCGCCTACGCGTTTTTAAATAACACTCTAGGGGTAGGACAGACATGGAACAGACGTGGAATCGGTTTCGCAGCAATTCGTTTCTGTCACGCCGCTTCCGCAGCACGCTCAATCAAATTACTCGCAATATTATATATTTTAAACGATAGGCTTAATGATTTTCGATTAAATAAACGTTATATCCAATAACGTTATACGAAATAAGTTTTAGAGTATATAAATGTTATGTCTAAAGAAATTACATCAACAGTTGGTATGACTCACTATCTTGTGAACGTTATTGAAATGAAAATATACCAAATAACTTTTTATGATATGAGACGCACCCCGCTAAATCAGTACGGATTTGTTTCGAACAGACCAGTTAAAAAACCGTGTTCAATTCAATTGCACACTATTTTGTAAAACCTCTTTTAACGTTGCTTGACCGCAAAAACGTACTCATTTGACGCGAGTTGAGCACGGGTTGGTTGAATTGTGTAGTAATACAAAAGCGTGTGTATTTCGCGAGACCGATGTCGCCAGTTGGACACGGAAAGGGAAATACGCGACGATGATTTAGTGCATTCACTAGAGGTCAGTGAAGATGATGAGCCTCTACCATATGAAATAGAGATTGAAAATAATGATATGACTGGTAGATCCTCGGTACATGAGAGATCCGTGATCCAGAATATGTAATTAATAAAAATAGGGGCAAGGATACAAACAAAGAAAATAAAACACGCGGGGGAAATGTCTCTGATGAAATATTAAATGAAGGCGACAGACATGTATTCCAAGAAAATAGTGTAGTTATAGATTTTAGTAATTTTTAATTAAATCTCTGACTTTTATTCGTGAGAAAATATCCATCAAAAATTTAATTGGATGAATAATCTTTAATTAATTAATAATAAATTAATAGTTTAAAAATCACTAGAAAAACACGCTTTTATAAGTGCACGTAAAAACAAAAAATTTGTTCGCGCTTTTCCTTTTTTTTTTTGTAGCCTCCGTTTTCTTTGTGTTGCTGTTTCTGTTTTTATATTATTCCCACGAGTAGTGAACAATTAAACGGTCAATCACCCCAGAGGATTTGAAAGTGACATCACAAAAAGTTGACAAAAAGGTTAAGAAAACCGATAACGGATTTTCTTTAGGTTTGTTATCCTCAAACCTGATCCTGTTTGAAACCTGATCGTGTTCAAAGTCCATTACGTGGCTTTTCTCACAAGTACAAACACGACAATGATACGATATTCCATCATGGAATGCCACTGCCTATCTTCCGGCTTCATCATCAGACCTTGAAACCTAATCGTGGTCAAAGTTCATTACAAGACTTTTCTAAGAAATCCAAAACAGCTATGATACGATTTTCCATCATGAAGTTCCAGTTCATATCTTCCGGCTTCATCATCAGATCAGTTCGACAGTACCATATTATTGTATTGTCATCAGAACTACATACAGTTGCTAATTTTCATTACGCTACGACCCTTGGAAGATGGTTAAAGTAGTTGCCTTAGATTCCATTACATAGTTAGTTACATACAGGTCGACCTAATAAAAGCGTGTTAAAAAGCGTAGTTTCGAAGCAACTTTTTGTTACTACTCATTTTAAGTAAATTAATTAAATAAAATCATAGTAAGAATTTGTTTACTACACTAGTAGTTCTTTTTCTTAGGTCAATATGATCATTTACTGTTACGGTCTGTGCATTTACACACGTTATATTATTTTTTGTCATTCTTAAATAAAGTAAAACACTAAATACCTAACAATATAATGAATAAGTTAGTTTAATTCAGATTAAAAAGAAATGTATTTGATTTTGGCGACTCCGTGCCTTCTCTATTCTAAAACATCAAAACACACAAACTACATCGCAAACTCACCGCGAGCGTGCGCTCGAGTTTGCAATGTATTCTAGCGGGGGTGCTCCCCGCGTCTTCCGTTAAGCTACGCCCCTCGAGCTATGTCTTATTTTTTACGTATCACCTTAAGTGCCTGCGGGTCACGAAACGCCATCTTTCGTCTTTTATTTTACGTTTTACTGCGTTTTTACAGCGTCGCTTTGATAATAATTTCGGTTACGTTTGTAGTGTATGTAGTGACTTTTCGTAAGGCATTGAGGAAAATAATTTCGACGTTACGAGATTTGTTGATTTTAGTTGGTATATTTTTGTACTCTTTGATAAAAATACAGTATCTGGGTCGTGGTTTTTGAAGCTAAAATTAGTAGTAATAATAATCTTGAACTGCTTTAAACACGTGAGAAGACAAGGACGTGTCTTGTTATTTCCATTAAACCACTGTTTTATTCAAAGTAACTAAGGTAGACATAAAATTAATTGAAATAACTATCGGTGCCTCAAAGCTGCTCCGTTTCCAATCATAATTAATTTCTGCATTGATTGCTCCTCGCACACATTTTAGATAAAACTTAAAACCTCAATAGAATTTTAATTAGTCGTTTATTGTCAGTAAAACTGTGTATTTGTTTTTGTTAAACGATACAATGATATGAAATTATAGGGAAAAATCAGCAACACGCAAATTAAATAGATTCATAAAGTAAAAGTGAATTTAACCTGTCATAATATAAAAACTTTTTACCAAAAAATTAAACCGACTCTCAAAAAACACTGCAAAGTGAAAAATAACTTTAATTTCGGTAGTCGGTGTCTTTAGTTTTGTATTTTCGTTTTTGGCACCGACTTCCGAAATTAAAGTAATTTTTCACTTTGCAGTGTTTTTTGAGAGTCGGTTTAATTTTTTGGTAAAAAGTTTTTATTTCACTCTTTTTAGTTGGTCTATTTTTAATTTACCTAGTTACAAGAGCCTAAATGTCAACTACTTATAACCTTTTACAAAATATTGCTTTTCCCAATGCTGGGCCGTTAATTGTTGAGGAGTTCTCCTGGTACTTCACCATCAGCTCTACATCACCATATGCATTGTGACGAGCATAAAGTGCTTAACATCCATATTCAAGTAATCGAATCGCAATCCACTCAATACTTATTATTGAGTAGTTTCGGCGGCCATCTGTGGTCTTCATCATCAGTTCCACTTCCTCAAATGGTACTTTTTGAGAGCAACTGCACAAGTTACTATAATAAATACCAAAAAAGTCGTAGGTGTGCCTATAATATTTGAAGAGTTCCCTCGATTTCTCCAGGATCCCATCATCAGATCCTGACGTTTATGAAAATGGGACCAATTTCGAAGTATACCCTTTCAATCAAAAAAATATTTTTCCAAATCGGTTCAGCCGTCTTCGAGTAATCGATGATCATACATAAAAAAAAAAATATACGCGTCGAATTGATAACCTCCTCTTTTTGTCGTCGGTTGAAAATACATGCATTAGGCGATCGAGTTGTGAGCCGTGCTATGCGATAATAGCCTTAAAGGTGAGCATGCAGAATATTGGTCGATAGTACAAATGATAGCCGATATCAACGGCGTAACGTGCTTTAAGAGGCACAGAGAAATCACGAGACGGTCACCCATCCACGTCCCGTCTTCGGAAAGCATTGCTAAACCTCGAAAAGACTCGTTCAGCTGTTATTTATTCAAAATCAAAATTGTTTTTATTTTACTTAGGCCTAAATGGGCACTCATAAAACGTCAGAAGTTAGTGCACGGTTCGGAATTGGTCGTTTCCTATGGAGAAGAACCGGCAAGAAACTCCACGGTTACTCTTTTAAAAAAAATTCTTGATTTTCACAATCTTGCATAATAGATACAATTTTTTATTTCTTTTTTTGGTATGAGAGGACAGTATAGACTAATTGACAGAATAAAATGTAATATAACTAATCAGAAATAAATCTCAGAGTTTTCACACATTTACATTAAAAATTAACTTTACAAAACTGCAAATAAACTAAAGCAAATGAAATAAAAATTATATACAATTAAAATAAAAATATCAACAAAAAAAAACTAAATAAAAACAAATGATAACAACAACAAAAAAAAAGTGGGGTTGTTAATAGACCTTTATACAATAACGCAGTCACAATAAGCCAGGGAAGCCACATGTGCAGAAGGAATCATTGCCAAGCAGTCTTATCTTCAACATAGTCCTTAATCTTATAATATGCTTATTAGCCACGAACTCCTTTCCTTATAAATAAAAGGTGGTATATGTTTAACATAGGCTTAAGGCTTGACTGACAGGACGGGTCTACTCAAATCTGTGTGGTCTTTCCTCAAAAGGCCATTTCAGACTAATCTACGTAATTCTCATAAACGATTGTGAATATGTGAACTATGTAGGTTATTTTATTCGAGTTAAACGTGATTGTCTGGCAGTTTGAGTGCTTTTTGCGGCCTACACAAACGTCCTTACCTTGGTATTGTTCATCAAATCGTTAAGCTCCTTGTTCTCGTTAAGTTGAGCTTTACGTCATTTGACAAATGCTTGCACTGTATGGACAGGCCCACTCAAATCTATGAGCATCTTCCTTCAAAAGATCGCCTCAGACTGAAACCTACAAGGTTCCCATATAATTAAACCAGTATAGATTGTATGGACTTTAAAAGAGACGGACCCCTGAGTTTGTTTCGGTTTTTCTTCTCAGGGTAGTTAGTTAGGAAACACCGGCCTCATCTAGTTAATATTTACGAAAACAATTACGTGTAAAAGTGTTATTTTTAATAACCAATTTGCAAAATAAAGATCATTTATCATATTGAACAGTATGCAATGAAGTCTCAGGCTAGTTTAGCTAGCCTAAAACCTTTTTCAACTTACTAGAAATACGTTTTATAAAATACATGATGTTTTGACAAAGTATATTCATGATGTTAATATCCGTCCTTTAAAAACCTCTGTTGGCTCTTTTCTGCAGATAAACAATTCTATATCAGTAGCTTCGCGCTATAGCAGGAAACACTAAGACAAAACCCAAAATAACTCGAAACTAAACTAAGTTGTCTTGCAATATCAACATGTTTAATTAATTGTAATTTGCAGCTTTACAACATAATTATGCCGATGAATTAAGCCGTGCAGAAATTTTTGTATTAATTTTACAAAAAAAAATCCTTATACGAAACATCAATCTAAAATATAATAATGCATAAGAAATCATTTATCTATTTATCATTATCTTTGTACACGCCTTTTTGAAACACTCAGTTTAAACTAAAATTAACTTCTCAAGGACCGCCATTATTTATGTCAACCATCCGTCAAGCACCGCGGGCGGGCTCTTATCGTAAGCGTAATCTGACCCCGGTCACAAACGATTTTAAGACTTATCTTTACTACAAATACAGTTTTAAATCGGTCGGGGTTTGGTGGCACAAATTTGTGCCAGCGGGACTCAACTAATACTTGTTTACTGGCACGTTTTTGTGCCGCTGGGGCTCTAGAGGATAAGAAATAACCCAAAACAGAGTGCTGAGACACTCACCCACTACCTACTTACTTACTCATACCTATCTTGCACTATATTCATCAAAGTCCATGCTGATATTTGATTTGAAGTGAAGCTATTGGTGATATTCTAAACATTAACACCCTCGTTCCTTTCGTTACAGTGAACAAGAATCCATGAACGCGAAACTGCAAGTAATCGTGAAGGAGTTTGTCGAAGAACTTCTGCAACCCAAAGAGAATGATCTGTTAGGTTAAATTTGGGAGTTAACGAACTAAAAACGTACTCTTCGAGGTAAACTGGACTTCGAGCGAGGAACATTCCAAGTTTCTTTAAAAAAAAATCTTAAAAACTATATTTTGAATTAAATTTATTTAAGGCGGCCCCTAGACCCTGCAATAACATGTACAATATATTTTATTGTACAATAAAATTGAAATCGCTTCGAATCCAAACGATCAATTATGTTGCACAGTAAACGAAGTTCACAAAAATATTGCACAATACTGACCTTACACAAGGCAATGGAAAAATAGAGTGCAATAAAATTAAACTCGCTCAAACTTTGGTTCAATCATTGCGAAACCTTTTAACCCTAAACGGTAAACAATATTACGCCAGTTGTAATATTGCGCCATTTTATTGATCGTCTAGGGGCCGCCTTAGTGATACTCGCACCCTACTAGAATTTTATTAAGTGCATAAAAGTCCCTAAAGGGATGAGCAATAAGTTTAATTTGTATGCAATTTTCTTATGGAAGTTAAAGTGATTAGTGTGTGTAAAGGATAATACATATCCTTATTATTTCCTACAAATGGCTAGAGATCAATAATTGATTTCTAGAATAGATAATGATGTTAATTGATCTTTTCTGAGTTGTAATCTAGAAAGAGTTAGATAGTTGGAATATTTACATAGATATATTGTTTTTCCTATATATTTTTTATATTTAGTTTTAAACTATAAGTTATCATTTTGCTACAGGCGTTTTAATCACTTTTGTTTAAGTAAAGCAGTTGTAAGGTTCAAATAGACGACAACATATCGCATTTATAAGCATATTTTTGTAGAATTCATAGAAATATTGCTGAAACTTACTAAAATAGGCCATAAAAAAATTCACATTTTTGTAATTTATTTTATACAAAAGACTAGAATAGGTATTTGTTACCAAAGAAATTATATTAAACTGTTACTTTACTGTCATTATTTTTTAAAGATCTATTCCATTGATCTACTGAAAATAGTTTGAAGGAAAAATAATTTATTGAACTCTGTGCTACAATTAAATTTGTTTTATAATGTCTGCTAGACAGCATTGTTTTTTTTAATATCATTTCTTTTAATATTTGGATTGTATTAATTTAAGAAAGTGAGCTTAAGAGATGTTGTTAATTATAGGACTTAAAACCAACAATAAAGAACCAGTTCTTGTATCCTATGACATATTTCGAAATTTGTGTTTTTATTATAATTTTTAGCTATCCTAACCCAGTAATTGATAACGTAAGTATAAATAGGAAATGCTTTCGTGAAATACCGTTTAAATATGATAACTATAAGAGGTTTCACCACCTTGGAAAATCTTTACAGTAAATTTAATTTTTTATAAAATATTAAATTAATACCAGCATAATTTTTAGTGTAACGAATGTCAGAATTAAACCAAACAACCAAGTCTCAGCGTACCATCAACATGGAAAAATGCTTTGCAATAACTGACATACACACACACAGGGGTGGCGAATTAGTAACAGTAACAACTTTCGCGATTCACGCCGCGGGTCCGGACTCAGACATGCACAATACTTTGTGTAATGTTCATCATCACCACTATCAAAAAAAGTTATTTAAAAAATCTAAAAAACCCGACTGCTCAACTGAAATTCAAGAAACAAGCACATATTTAGGGTTCCGTAGCCGAATGGCAAAAAACCGGAACCCTTATAGTTTCGACATGTCTGTCCGTCTGTCTGTCTGTCCGTCCGTCCGTATGTCACAGCCATTTTATTCCGAAACTATTAGGACTATACATGTAAAACTTGGTAGGTATTCTGTGAACCGCTTTCCGATTTTAAGAGAAAATTTAAAAAATATTTAAAATAAAGGGGGCTCTCCATACATGGAACTGAAACTGAAAATATTTTCTTTCATGAAACCTATACGTGTGTGGTATCTATAGACAGGTCTTTAAAAATGACATTAAGTTTTCTAAAATGACTTTTTCATAAAGTTAATCGTTGAAAAGATATACGCTTCCAAAGTGGTAAAATGAGTGTCCCCCCCTCTAACTTCTATAATAATGAAGTGAAAAATCTAAAAAAACATATGTTGTAGATCTTAATGTAAACTTTCAACCAAAATTGGTTTGAACGAGATCGAGTCAGCAGTTTTTGAGATACAGTATATTTTCTATAACCGCAAATATAACTTTGTAATTCATACAAATACTATAAAAACAAAGTTATTTGGCGTAGTTGTAAAAATTGTAAATACCTAAGCTAGTTTTAAGAAATTTGTAAGGTTTTTTTTTCAAATTAATATATTAAGTATATTATATTTATTATAGTTACTAAGGAACCCTTCATGGGCGAGTCCGACTCGCACTTGGCCATTTTTTTTTTATTTTAAAAGTGACAAGCAGGCGGGACCCAATTGAACATACTTTTTTTTAAATTTGAGGGGTCCGCCTGCTTGTCACTTTTTAAAATAAAAATGTGCTTGTTTCTTGCATTTCAGTTGAGCAGTCGGGTTTTTTAGAATTTTCAAATAACTTTTTTTTTTCAACTTTTCTGTTAAAATATTAATTAACAATTTTTTAGTTTTCTCGGTCGTGTCACATTGGCACCCCACCGGATTAAGAAAGTGAAAGAGCTCTAAGTCCATATTTTTAAACTTTCTCTTTGTATTATTTTTGCTAGTACATATTACACTAATGATAAATATGATATGCCTTTTTGAAATCCTTGCAATAAGCCCTTTAATTTGATACCCATATTATGGTATTCGAAACAAAACTTTTTGTTTACTATTTATAATGGCTTCGCACAGCCGCCATGTTTAATTTTTTTAAATGTCACCTATCTAAGAACACGTGGGCTGCTAAGAGGAATCTAACGATACCTCAATTATGTGAATCCGTTCAGCGGTTCTGGAGATATGAGGTAATAAAGAATATTACATACATACATCTTTCTTACTAATATTATAAATGCGAAATTTTGTGAGGATGGATGGATGTTTGTTACTCTTTCACGTAAAAACTACTGAACGGATGTGAATGAAATTTGGTAAGTAGATAGATGACATTCTGGATTTTTTATCCCGAAATTCCCACGGGATCGGGATTTGCGCGGGAAAACCTTCCTACGCGAACGAAGTCGCGGGTAGAAGCTAGTACAAGATACGCTCGAAAAACATAACCCTTCCTTTGCAGTCGTGTAAAAAGATGATAGAAAATATCGTGAAGAATCCGGCCATGTCGTAGGACTGAAAATTCTATTAATTATATTATTGTTTAATGTTCATGAAAATAAAATACACAAAATTTATTTACTTTTTTATTCATTAAAAATATTTTAATAACAATTCTTGACCAACAAAAGTAGAACATTTACTTTCAAATAAAGTAAGTTTATTAAAATTAAATATAACATCATGATTATAATACCAACAAGGAACACTAATATACTAGCCATATCTTTAAAATGGATCGATTTTTATCAAAAATTGTGAATGACAAAACTTTTGAGATGGGACTTTTGTCACTTTTTTCTCATCAAAGTCTTAGAGAAATTTGTATGAATTTTAAATTGCAAACAAAGCCGTGGTTTGACATCTATACAAACATCTAAATGCAAATACAAAATCAGCCAGACCCGATATCTATAGATACAGTAGGCCATAAAAATATTCCTTTTGGAATTGATCCCGCGACATGTAGCACAACAGTTAATCACTTAATCACTGCGCTAACAGTTTTTTTTTGCTTTCAAATGTTTAGAGGTACTGTTTGTGTGTAGGGGATCTTCGGAACTAATGATCCAATTTAAAAAATATCTTGCTTTGGAAGTAAGTTTGATTGAGGAGTGGTAAATTATTTCGAAATCCACGCGGACGAAGTCGCGGGCGAAGCACTAGTAATTTATAATGTTCGTTATATACTACCTACCTACTATCCGCAACTCCACTACCAAGCCCGTATTTTGCATAAAAAGGAAACGATTAACTGTCTGCTTATTTCTCGCTCAAGAAACGTACAATAGATATAATTTCTGTGTAAACAAGAGAGATGCATATACTTATTAAAAGTCGATCGCTGACTGTTCACACTGCCGGCGAGTACTCGCTTCTAGATTCGTCGCTGAGCGACAATTTAAGAGCTGTCAAAGATAATACTCGCTCAGCGATCACTTGGCGGTCAGAACTCATGCTGAGAGACCAACCAGATGATAGCTCAGTGACTAAACTATCGGAACAACACTTGCTGCTCGCTGCTCACCAACTCGTTTTCAGATGCTAGCTCTACTCGCTACTCGTCCACCGCCAGCGAAGAAACGATTAACTGTCGGCTTATTTCTCGCTCAAGAAAAGTACAATAGATATACTTTGTGTAAACAAAAGAGATGCATATATTAATAGCCGATCACTGACTGCCGGCGAGTACTCGCTCCACCAGTTGGTCGCTGAGAGACAAGAGCTATTAAAGATGATACTCGCTCAGCAATGCTCGCTTGGCGGTCAGAACTCACGCCCAAAGATCAACTAGCGGTCATTTCTCTAAAGCGCGGCTTTGAAAGTACACGTATTGTGCATGGCTGCGAGCGAGTAGTGCGAGTAAACGCCTGTCGCACTCGCACACTCGCTAATAGCCCAGCGATAGAACTATCGGAACTACACGCTCGCTACTCGCTGCTCGCCACTCGTTTCAAGTTTCCAGCTCTACTCGCTACTCGTTAATCGCTGGCGGTGGGACAACTGCTTTATGTTAACAAAAAGCGGAACTCGCTAAGAAGTGATAGGCTCATCATAGAGAATATGCATGTAATCCATAATATTATGTCATATAGGTAACCAGTTTAACAGATTTAAAATCGAACGAGATATGACAATTCTCAAGCTCTATACGTGAGATGACACGTCGAACTTCTCTAACGTAAAAGCTATTATTAACCATTGATCACTGAAATTTGAAAAATTTGTCATTTTTGTAAATTATAACATGCATATTCCTATCGTCCGGTTAAATAGTAACCAGCCTTAGTGTGCTGAAGTAGGTACAAGCCCTATCAAAAATAAATGCATTTTATTCTTCTGCTAACTCTAATCACTCTTATCTTCTTCTTCTTCTGCCAACTCTCTTGCTCTCTGCGCTGCTAAAAGTTCAGCTTCTATGCGCTCTCTCTCTAACCTTTCAGCTTCTTGTTTGTTCAACTCTATGAGATTATCTAGTTCCGGGCTCAGGAGCACTGAGAGACCGTCAGATAACGGCACCTTTGAAAAAAAAAGTATAATATTAGATTTCTTGAAAATAAACCTTTTGTACGTGTATATGTCATCGAACTCCTCAGAAACTGCTAGATCGATTTTGTTGTTTCTTTTTGTCCCCTGCAATCGGGTTTGAAAATTTTCTTCTCGCTTTGGGCAGAATCCTCATTGAAATAACTGAAACCCTTGAAATTTGGTTGAACGCATTACATAACACACTCCTTGATAACACAACCACACATTGCCATTGTTTCATATACATAAATTTTGCTGTAGGTATTATGTGAATTATAAACCTATACCCCGACTTTTAATTCGATGCAGTAGACTGACAGTTTCTGAGTTGTCAGATAAAGACGATTACGAAATAGTGATGTAACTAAATTAATCGATTCACGAATCTTTTGAACTATTCCGCAACCCCGGCAGGCAACGGCCCCCTTGTGGGCCCCGACAATTTTGCTGACACAAGGCGCGCGTGGAACACGCCGTGCCTTCTACACGGGCCTGGTTTCAGTCGGGCGGCGAGCTACCTATTGCTGGCTATTATAATTACCCATTGCAGCTAGTATAATTATAAAAATATGTGTGTGTAACCTCTGCAAACACCGGTTTTGAGTACTCCCACTTCTCTATATGGTCCATCATGATTTTAGAGAGCGGTTCAGCCTTCGGAAGTATCTCAGCCAACAGTCTGCGAAGATAAATATTTTGTCACTTTTGTAAGATTTGCACTTCTTAAGATGGTGGCTAAGACTATTATCTATTAGGTATTCGTTCAAATATTTTCAATAGTCGACAGCAAAATGACAATTATTTGAATGATAGGCGACTTTTCTTATTTTTTATTACTATTACGGATGAGCCCACTCTTGATTCCGAACACACCAGATTGTAAGTGATACATGAGGTCTACGATGGAACGAGCGAGCCCAGAAGATGCCCGGTCACTCTTTCTTTAAAGGCTGATGGAACAAAAGACTTATTGCCAAGTTACCAACTAACACAGATGCAATCTTACAACCGCAATGCACTTGCCTCAGTTGCCTCTCCTGCTGTTCGGGAGGATTGATGGGATTAGATACAAATAATTTGATGAAGTTATATATCGCTCCTAGCTAATAGCAACATTTTTGGCCCAGATTTCTTGAGTGTTGACTTGATGATGGCCCAAAGAAATTAGATGGATCGTCAATACGAAACAACAGGTGAGTATCAAGATGACGGGAACAAGACCCCAATTTAACATTTATCACATTAAATTCATACTTCATATGCACTGTTTTTACCCTAAACAAGACATTTGAGTACCTCTAAAGGTAAAGTCCAGACGCCCCTGACCGCGCCACTGACGTTAAAGTAGCAGGACCTTCTGAAAGTTCTACTCAGAGGCAGGTAATTCATATCTTATTATAGCAGAATTAGTACTACGTATTATTATGCACATGTACAAGTACATAATATACACTTCCTTCACCTTTAGAGGTACAAATATCTTTTTCGTATCACTTGCTCAAAAAAGTGACATTCTATGCCACAACAAGCGAACATAACAATAGTCATTTTTAGGGTTCCGTAGTCAACAAGGAACCCTTATAGTTTCGCCATGTCCGTCTGTCTGTCCGTCTGTCCGCGGTTTAGCTCAAAAACTATTGGTACTAGACAGTTGTACTTTGGCATGAGTATACACGTTACGGACGCCGAAAAAGTGGTAAAATAAAATTAAAAAAAAAACGATTATTTAGGGTACCTCCCATACATGTAAAGTGGGATGATAATTTTTTTTTTCGTTCTTCCCATAGTGTGGGATATCGTTGGATAGGTCTTTCAAAAATATTAGGGGTTTGGTAAGACCGTTTTTTGATTAAGTATACCATTCGTGACTTATAAAGCTTTAAAGTACCAATTTTCGTTAGGGTCAAGTGTCCCCCCTGTATCAACTAAACGGTTGTAGTTAGAAATTCAAATGTCACCGCAGTAGTACCTATATATAACGAAATTTAAAGGAAAACTATCACACATAAGTGGGCTTTACAGGTTTACGAGTAATAGTCGACCAATTGTATTTGACTCGAAAATTTCGAACAACTCTATAGAAATATCGATAGATGGCGCTAAGCGCCAGTCGTATCGTGCTAGCTTCTTGTGACGATTGAGTAGTGTAGCTCTGTGTCCGTATTTAAATTCAAAACACCGGCTATGACAAGTTTTATACAAATCTCTAAAAAAAATTAAAGCTTTCCGTGCAAAATTGTCGGATCAGGTGAGGATTTGTATAGGAAGTCAAATTAGTTAGGTAGTTATGTTTGGCTTTTAGTTAGAGCATGGTACGAAACGATCAGTCAGCGAATACGACACGCACTTGGCTGTTATATAAACTACGGAACCCTAAACTGCGCGTGGCCCGACACGCACTTGACCGGTTTTTAATCTGTTAAAAACAGCGAAAGAAAATTGTACTGAATTTCATTCATCCTATAGGGGGAGAATGTGATTTAAATTTGGAATACTTACCGAAATTTATACTGAACTACATCTGTGTTTACACCATTGAGTTTGTATATAAAGCATTATACATAGATGATACATATAAATACTGAGGCATTATACATCTTTTTGAAAAACTAATACGCATTTATTATGCAGTTACGATTAATAAAATTACGAAAACCGACGAGGCCGCATGAGCTTGATGCCTTTGCTTTTCCGACAAAAAAATATTAGTCTAGGAATATGCCGCGTTTTTGTTTTCTTCAAATACATAAAAGTTAAGTTTATTTTAATTTATTTTTATAAATAAGTTAATGTTCTAAATGCTTATCTCATATTATTATTGTGTTAATTTTTTCGCAAATGGTACGAAAAGTAGAGTATTTTCCTCGGTGATAAAGCTGTCTTAGTCTTGGGTGAACTTAAATCCCTCGCTACACTCAGGACTCGTCTTAAATCCCTCGCTTCGCTTCGCAAGATTTTAACACCCTCGCTACGCTCGGGAGTAAACCTCGGGCCCTTCGTTACGCTCGCGATTTAAATCAACACCCGCGACAGAAGACACTGCCTTATCCCCTTGCTTAATAATCTACTATTTTAGGGTACAAATAATATGTACATATGGTGTGTAGTACAAACACTTGAATGTAATAGATTTTAAATTAGGGACTTGGTCCCGCCATCTCGATGCTCACTAAAACTGGAACTAACTCATATATCGGGATGACGGTGTTTTGTAGAAACTCAATCTCCAGGTCAGGTATGAAACACTTGTCCCGGTCCATACTTTGCGGTGGCTCCATACCACGCAGCTTCTCCAGTTCTCCTTGCTTAAAGAACTCTGTCAACACTGCTGCCTGTACAAGAAATTCTGGTTTGACTCAAACTCAAACCTACCACAAACTCAAAGTATTTTATTTCACATGGGCCTAGTGCACGGTTCGAAATTGGTCGATTCCTATGGAGAAGAACCGTACCCAATTTCATCCAAATTCACCCAGTACTTTCGAAGATTTTTTGCGCGTTTAAAAAAAAAGACTTTACTGCTTAGATATCTTAGTATCAGTATAAAACAAAGTCGATTCCGACCTCTGTACGCTTAGATCTTTCAAACTACGAAAGGATCTTTAGGGTCACAGCACACATCAACTCAGGAGCAGATCGTCACCGCCTCGCCTTTCCCCTTGGCGTCAAACAGGCGTCCACGTAACGTAACCACGTAACGTAAGCGGATCAGAAGTTCAGGCACGTCGACTCGGCTACAGCTAGGCGACGCCGCGCTTACGGCTCGCCGACCGCTGGCTGACGGGTAGGCGGCACGACTGGAAGCTGCCTTGTGAATGACAGCCAATGAAAGCACGTTCGGCAACGCAGACCGCGGGAGGGGCGTGGACGAAGAGACGTAAGCTAGGGTACGGAGAGCCGTAAGCTAGGGTACGGAGAACCGTAAGCACGGGAACTGCAAGTCGACCACGCACCGCACCGCGGTTCGTGAGCTCGTCCCGAGGCGAGGCGATTACGTTACGATTCCGATTAGTGTGCGTTGCAGTAGGGAGTTGTACTACTGAGAAACGGGCCAAAAGATTTATTGGCAACGATACACTGGTCGAATCAAATCTCCAGAGCCTTGAACATCGGCGACGAGTTGCCAGTCTATCGGTTTTCTATCGGTTACATTTCGGGGAGTGTGCGATGGAATTACACAATCTAATTCCGTCAAGCCCGTTCCATCATCGGACTACAAGACAAACTGCGATGCGCCATCGTTACATGGTGGACATCCCACCTATACGCACTAAACGTTTTGGGAATACTTTTATTGTGCGTACGGCTAAGGAGTGGAATTCCCTGTCGGAGTCTATGTTTCCCGATAGCTATAGCCTAGGGGTCTTTAAGTCAAGAATGAATAGGTTACTTTTAGGTAAGCGTGCTCCATCTTCGACCACATCATCATTTACCATCAGGTGAGATGGTGGACAAACGCGAGCGTACTATCGATAAAAAAAAAAAAACTGAATGGCTCGAGTTGATACGGTCGGATCCCTTTCCGAGTTGATATGTGTGCTACGACTTTTAGACAGAGTGATTCATATGCTTGTTTAATCTAAAGTTTAAAATTTTGGATGTTGAACTAACCGCTGTCTTCTTCACACTGCTCCAGTCCTTGATCTGATCGCTCAGATCTGCAGCATTCATCAACAGAGATTGTAGCACACTGTAGTGGAGTTGGTTCCCTATCTGGAAATCTACCGCTATTGCCTTGTATTCGCTCAGGTTCCTGCGTGAGATTACAAAAAGAATAACTTTTTTCTTTGATATATAGGTGTTAGAAAATATGTTGGCAGCAGTGGTGACCTTAGGTTCAAAATGATCTCTGGATCGGTATTTCAAGAGGTAACGGGCACCGGGCACATTTTCTGACCTTTTCTCCAAAAGTTTCGAATCCGCGCCTTTTGAAGATTTCCCTCCGATAACAAAAAAAAAAAAGGAAAACGCTAGTCGACGGCGTCCGTCCGCTTGCCGTTGCATTCAGTTGAATTTGCGGAGTTATATGTAATCAGGATAATATCCAGGCATTTGAAAATCAACTTACACCTCACGATGTTATTACCTATACCTACTTCATTCAATTAAACAACCGATGTCAATTCAATTCAATTCAAAACATTTATTACATTGATTTAAAAAAGCATTGTAATGAGACTTGCTATTTACATATATCCACAATACCTTTTTTTTTTTTTTTTTTTTTAACGTGGTAAAATTATCAAATAAGTCCTCCCACTCCGGGCAGGGTGGGAGGGACTGTCAGACTTTTACTGACTAAAATCCACGGTGTTCCTTCAATAACCCTTTACATACCGGGGCCACGGTAACGGGATGAGTCCCACGACCCCGGCAGGCTTCGGCCCTCTGCAGAGGGGGCCTCGTCATGTTGCTGACGCTCTTTGAGGCGCGCGTGGAACACGACGCGCCGTCGACCCGGGCATGGTCCATGGTCGGACGGCGAGTTGCCCTTTACTCGCTGTCCGCATGCCCGCGCCTACGGTGGCCGGAGATCGTCGGCCGAAGTCCGACGCCGTGGGCGTCTACCACTGCGGCTGGGCTGGAGGGAGGACGCCATCCTCTCCCTCTCGCGGCCCGCCTCCTCCTTCGGAAGCATGACTGCTTCGCAGAAGGAGGCGACCGCTTCCCACTCCCTCTCGCCCCGCAGCATGGCCTCGACCAATGCCGGGCGCGAGAGGTCTCCGCCTATCGCCGCCGTGAGGACACGTCGGTGCTCTGCCCAGGCGGGGCAGTCTTGCACCGTGTGCTCTACGGTGTCCTCAGGGCGACCCTCGCAGTGGTGACACCCAGACGTTTCCTCCTTTCCCATCAGACACAGGTACCTCCCGAAACTTCCGTGTCCGGTGAGGACCTGCGTCATGCGGTAGGTCAGGACGCCGTGACGCCGATCTAGCCACTCCTCAAAGAGGGGTCTTACCGCCGCAATTGCGGCGTGCCCGGCCGTCGGTTGCGACAGTCGTTCCCTCCATACTGCCCTGAGATCGCGCCGGAGCTCTTCCCGCCGCGCCTCGACTTCTCGAGGCAGCGGGGATACGCCCCGGCGCTGCGCCTCCACGCGCCATTCATAGACGCGCTGGAGGGCAGTCGCCTCCAGATCCCAGGGCAGCAATCCGGCAAGGAGGTTGGCCGATTCGCCGGCGATCGTGCGGTATCCCCGGATCATTCGGATAGCCATGACCCTCTGGCATGCGACCAACTTTAGTGGTCGCGTCCGGATGCACAGGGCCCACACTGGGGACCCGTAGAGGGCCATGGACCGCACGACGCCGGCGTACAGCCTTCGGCAGGAGGCGTTTGGCCCGCTGAGATTAGGCAGGAGTCGCCTGAAGGCGGCTGCTGCCCGGTTCAGCTTTGGGGCCAAACTCAGGAAGTGCTCCCTGAAGTTCCACCGGCTGTCGAGGACGAGTCCCAGGTACTTCATCGTCCTCCCGACGCCGATGCGAACCCCCTCCACCGTTATGTGGGACTCGGACCGTGGCGCGTTCCGACCGCCATGAAAGCACATGGCCTCGGTCTTGTGCAGCGCCACGTCGAGGCCCAACTGCCGGATCCTATGAACGACTGTCGCAACCGCTTGCGTCGCCAGGTCGGCCGCCGCCTGGTGCGACTCTCCCTGCGCCAGGACGAGCGTGTCGTCAGCGTAACATACTACGCTGACGCCGTCAGGGAGGTCGCCGCGCAGCACCTAGTCGTATCCGATGTTCCACAGGGGCGGCCCCAAGACCGATCCCTGTGGGACACCGCACGACATCTCTCGCCGGTTCCACTCTCCCCGGTGACCGGGGTAGATGACGGCTCTGTCCGTCAAGTAGTCCTCGACTATGCGACGGAGGTAGGTCGGCACCCGGTGATACCGGAGTGCCTCCCTGATGCAACTCCAGGGCAGGGTGTTGAAGGCGTTGGTGATGTCCAAAGACACCGCCAAGACGACCCTGCCCCGGGATACCGCGTCCCCCGTCGTGAGGGCTCTCACGCGCATGACGGCATCCACCGTCGAGCGCCCCTTGCGGAAACCAAACTGGCACTCCGCAAGATCCGGGCCCACCCGATTCAGGTGCCCGAGGAGGCGGTCATCCACAATACCTAGGACTAAAATAGTTAAGAATATTTTCGAAAAAGAGATCAGAGCGTAAGAGAGAGTGATTTTTTTGACATTTTCTCTCTTTTACTTCAATTATAAACGACAGTGTAATCTCTCTTAAAAATACCTACTACTACTACATATAATAGTTGTTTGTTTAAGTGAAATCACAAACAATATGATAGGTGCTTTAAACGTTACCTGTAATAATTACACAAGTCAGTGGCCAGTATGTTATCCTTTAGCATCATGATCGCTCGGTCGAAGTCCCGGCGCGGTAGACTCTGCAAGATGTCGCAGCCCTCCGTATTCAGCAGGCATATCGCCTGCGCGAGGTGGTGCCGCTCCATCACACTGCCCTCGCTGGAGTATAGCGCTGCTAACGTCGTATCTAATATTAGACAAAATGATTAAATGTAGTTGAGAGCTAAGTACTGTGGAACCAAGTGAAATGAAAAGCTAACTGACAAATAATCCTTAGGTCCCTAGACATCCCAATTACACGGATTTGATGTGCAACCTAACTGGGTAGCTATTTTAAAACAAGCTGGTCAGTACTTACCTACTACCTACTGTATAAAGGTTTATCAAGTTATTACTTCTACAATAAATCAAAGTTGATATTGACAGCATACTCTTTTTTCGGTGAAAAATCTTCATATTACTCCTCTCCCGCTCTGGGTGGAGTAAAAGAGAGTGTCAAAACTTCTACTGACTCAAGCATTAGCCCTATCAGGCCCCGTCATTAATGCTGACTGCTCTTTGAGGGGCGCGTGGAACATGACGTGCCGTCGACTTGGTATACTGACAGCATATTGAAAGAATTTCATAAAAGCGCATCGATCATTGGCAAACCAACTTATAAGATCTATAGTTACTGAAAGCGCACTCCTGAATAGTGTTTACATAGGTGCAAGATGATATCAAACTGTTTACTCACGTCCGTGCATTTGGAAGCTGTTTCTAGTGCCGCGGTGATCGATGTCGTGTAGCAAGCTTGCTACTAGGAACATTAATGCTTGCAGGTCACTGTAATGAATAAATAATATCGGAAAATTATGTAGGTATCTAAAGTAGTACGTTGAAAGTAAGATAAGCAGATGGCAGTCATACGCGTGTCGGGGAATGGTGTAAATCGAAGATGTTGAGACATGACGGGACGTTAAAATGGTATTGTTCCCTTTATTATTAACATATTTTACTATGGGACCAACACTAAAATAATGGAACAAAGTTTTATAAGTCAACTGTTCAGCACATTCCGTCGAGTTGTGCAAGTTGACTTATTCTCGATTTATCTGTGTGAAACCAATAACTGTCTATCCAATTGAAACTAAATGTCACGGAACGCCACCACTATATAAAATCAGACCTTACCTTTGATATAACACATTGAGCCTGATAAAACCTGTCCCAGATTTACAAATAGTGCTCTACAAATACGATCTTTTATTTAAACTCATTGCGACGATACCCTTTGGATTTACTGGCTCCTGACTACCCGTTTTAGAAATTCCTTACAGAAAAACCCAATAGCACTTTTTGGCCGACCCGGGAATCAAACCCAAGACCTCGTGCTCAACAGTCGCGCTTGCGTCGACTGAGCAACGAATGAGATCTGAAGAAGTGCGGTGATGAAAGGCTAAGAAGTGAAAGTGGAGTCTACAACGTGTAATTTAAAGGGTATATACATACCAAGTGCATGGCTTCTTTGGATGATAACAAACGATATGGCAAGGGTTTTGTAATCGTATGTCTACGTGCGTAGAACTTGTTACAAATTCCAATACACTGATACCAGAGACCAAATTTTTCAAATTAAGAAGAATTATGAGAATTGTCGTGTTATTGGCAAATGACGTGGAAAGTTATTGACCCTCGTAGTGCTGTGACACGTTTGTTATGATTGGTATTCAAGAAATATATGAAACCAATAATTTGGTATCAATTCTTTGAGTCAGTTATTTTGTGCTGAAACTGTGCATAGAGACTCCAAACCAGATGTTGTCCTCAGCCCTTTTGGATAGATATGGGGTTTCCGTTACACGTTGTATACAGGTAAACGGTAATAAAAACTGATTACTTGAAGTATCGGTGCGAGACGAGCTTGAAGCTTACAATAGCGGCATACGCCCACTGCGCCACGTTGAAGGCATGCGTCCAGTTGTGGTAGGGCACGTCGCGATACCCCTTCTTGACGTACAGAATAAAGCAGGCCAGCCTTTGTGGATTTATGTCGAACCTGAAGAGAGGAGCGGTCTTGTAGGCGCTGTCTTCATAAATGTAGATAGCGATCTCTGGGCCCTCTTATCTACCACCCGGATGACACGGTGGTGCATAACAGTGGAAGTGTGCCCGGCTTGGGCGGACCACGGCCATGGTCTCGTGGAGGCTATCGCTCGCGGATACGAGCAGGGGTAGCTCACTGTCCGATAAGGACACAGAAAAAAAAATTAAGTAGAAGTGCCCCTACACTCTCTCAAAACGAGAACCAGTGTCGCCAAACTCACACATTTGCAAAACCAAAATGTCAATTACACACATAAAAAACAGTGATATAATTGGCTACAAAGTTGAAACGCAACTTTAACAAATCACCTTCTTAATGCTGTCAAAAATATTGAGTCTTATTACAACGACCGAAAGTTGTTATTATTTGACATGACATAATCAATAAAGGCGTTTATCGTTTAAAAAACATAAATCGAACAATTTACATCGAGTTCAGCTACTCAACGCTAGATGGCACTGTAACCAATTTATTCTATTCGGAACGCTAAATACTTTGAAATAGATGTCATATTTGCATGCACATGTAATGTCTTTTGCTACTCAGATAGAGATGTAGACAAATATCGATATTTTAATATCGATGTTACGTATTTTATTCGTGTGAGCAATGTAATAATTTATCGACATCATACAAATGGTCAGTAATGGAAAAAGGTTGATCATCTTCAAAAAAATTTAATCTATTTTAATATTAAAGAGGTAAAATTTGTAAGTTTGTATGTAGGTGTAATCTCTGAAACTACTGAACCGATTCTGAAAATTCTTTCCCTAATATGTAGCTGCATTATTCTTGAATGCTATAGACAGGCTATAAATCATATAACAAAATATTAATTTCATGCGGGCGAAGCCGCTGGCACAAGCTAGTGTTCAATGAAATGTTAATAGATAGTATTAAAAATATTTATTGACCTTGAAATTATACATATTTGTTTAATAATTGCCATTTTGATAGTTTTATGTTTAATTTTAATAGGTGATGAAAGCGTATATTAATATATTTTGCCGTGATGGCTTTCATTAAGTCGGTAATATGATTAGACGTAAGAAATTCCCCTAACTGATGATAGATTATGTTTTGGAATATTGACGACCTAATAAACATCCATTTTCCTTAATAAAAGGATCTTGGAGAAAACTGAAATATTTAAATTACTTTTTTACTTTTATGAGGTCAATATCCAGAAATTGATATGTTACGGTTTTACATTATGTGATGTTATATTTATTAACTACTAGCTGCTACCAGCGGCTTCACCCGCGTGAAAGTAGAAAATTATCCCAAGGGAACATAGTCTCAGGAAAAAATCATATGTTCTATTCCAGGACATGGTACCAAGTTTCATTGAAATCCGTTCAGCTTTTCGAGCGTGAAGAAGTAACAAACACAAACTTTTGACTTATAATATTAGTGTAATTATTATTATATACTTTATTGTACACCTCAATTTAACACAGGACAATTATTTATAAAAATTAGTGTACAATAGGCGGTGTGATTAGCGACCCGTATCTACTACAGACGGATGCAGGTTACGTGTGATTAAACATTCATAAATTATACACATAAACCGTCCGAAATAAATTTTCTGAATGATGGTGCCAGCTATGAAATGAATAAATAAAAATTATCGATACAGACCTACTTTACGAATATGTCCCATCCCTAATTGAGTAGCGTCGAAGTTACTAGAATTTTTAGTATGTTCCTCCGGATAACGACCAAGTAGATTTAAACGTTGTGTTAATGAAAATAAGGTTGTTTATAGTTTGCATTGAAGTCATGAAATGTGGTATTGACATTAAAATCAAATATATTTAAAATTAACAAACTTTAATACTTATCGATGATACGATACGCCTCCACAAGATACATTTTATTTACTGCTTTCGTTTTTGCAGGTCCAAACTGCACAACAAGGCATAATTTCTAATATTTCGTGTATTTTAGAGACAACCAATCGCGACATAAATTTGACAGCGAATAAGCTAATGTCGCGCATCTGTGCTTAATGTTGACACGCGTGCGATATCTGAGGGGCACTTCCACTGTATTTTCTATTTCGTGGATAAGGACCAGGTCCCGGTCGACGGCGTGTCGTGTTCCATGCGCGCCCCTTTCGCGTGTCTTAAATTACACAGTGCGACATAAGAAAAAAAATCTCCAAATGTCTTAAGTCGGACGGTTACACTTAAGGGCTTGGTCGATAAATATCTGTGGTTGTGTTGCAAGTAGCAATACGTTCTGCACACATCGCTAAAATGAACGAAACAAAATTTACAAAATGCATCTGTGGTTTTTTTTGTGACGCCGCAGACCTTTTCGTTGTGTTAACAAATAGTTTTTATTACTTTTCATAATAGTTTTTATTAATATTTTGGAATAATTCGTGTTAAAATTGCCTACACATGTTTTTTTTTTTCCAATGTGAGTGAAAATTATAAAAGTGAAAACATATCACATCACTGCGAGATAAGGTCAGTTTGATTTGCTTATTGAATGATATAAATAGTTAGAAAACTCATAACGAAGCCAGGAAGGTATAATATATACCATGATAATGGCCATAAATTGCCGATTTATCATTTTTTCTGAAGTCCTATCCAAAAATTAAAAGTACATTCAACATGCGGCACTTGAGGGGAAGAGCAATCAGCAGCATTGACGGGGCCCGGGCCATTGCCTGCTGGGGATGTGGTAATGTTCTAACGAGATACCGCGGCCACGGATCAGAGTGAAACTGAAAGGAACAGGGTGGGTTTTTTGTCAGTACAAGTCTGACACCCCTTTCCGCTACACCTAGAGCGGGACTCTTCCCGCTTATTGACATCATTTGATGATTTTCGTCGAAAAAAGGTACCTATTAAATCTTTCAAAAATAACTTGTAAATATATAAATAGATATACAGTCACTGCACTCAAGCTCGTAACACTGATATCGCCATCTTGTTGTCCTATCTCAACAGTTATAAATTCCTATTGTTCTCTTCTACCTTTTACATACAATTAATTATTCTGTCGTTTATAGAATACGGGATACATACTTCTTATCAAGTCCAAGATCAGTGAACATCCTCATGGCATAGCACGGCAGCTCCCGAAGCGGTAGAGCACGCGGGTTGAAGTGGAGGCTGGCTATGTGAGGGTGTCTGTGGAAGCCAGTGCAGGCCATCAGGCGAGACACCTCATCATCAGTTACCTGCATCATTATTTTATTTCTTTATTATTTGGTAAAAGGTTTTATAGATTGGCTGAAATGCAAAAGTTATGATGATGCGATTTAGCTATTTTAGTTTAGTTTTCAGATGTTTGTCAGATTTATAACATAAATGACTATGTTATAAATCTGACAGGTACAATATCACAATCATTTAATTATGAATACCCAACATACATACGTCACCACAATTATATTGTTGTTTACCATTTCATTCTATTTGATTGATTGTAAGTACCTATTCAATAGTTTTAGGAGTGCAGAGCCTCCTAGCATGTGTTCCGCATACGATTCCGCAACTTAACAAAAGTTGATGAATAAGGAGTTATTATTAGAAACCTTACATAAAGTAAAGTAAAATCACCTTCATATGATACATAACAAGTTCTGTCGCCAAAGCATTCCTGATGTGTGCCTCTTGAATCTTCTGGAAGATTGCAGAGTGGATGATGCAGACGCCGCAGTAAATGCTGAACGCTAATGCCATCTCCTCATCCATACCATCAAAGTAGGGGTCTATTACTTTGTTGATGATTTGCCCCACTCCGATGATCCCCGCTTGCTCTCGAATCGGAAAGCACAGCAGACTTCTATAAGTGGAAGATAGTGAGAAAAAAAGAGAAAAGGAAAGGAGTTTTCAGGACATAGGTTTTTTTTTCATTCCCCAAGATCCAGTCCACAAGTATCTCGAAATCAAATTGGTTTAGCAGATAAGGAGTGGATCCATAACTAACGAACAGACGGACTGAGCTCATTTCACATTTAATTTAATTAGTAATAAGGAATTATATAATAAACTATTTGCTTCCAGGCAGCTGTTACTCATAAAGACCTTACAAACTAACATGGTAAAAAAAATCAGCCTAATACGGTTCCACTGCAGGGTCACAGACCTCCTCTTGGGTTGGTGCTAAACTAACACACATTAAAGTTAAAAAATCGAGTAAGTAAACAGAAACCTATGTTAGTACGCTCGTGTGGCATTTGTCTGCGGAAGCAACGAAACACCACGCCTTGTAACCCAAAGTCCTCTGCCATAACAAGGTCCAGGAGAAAGTTGGTAGTTTGGTACCACAGAAATCAAAAATACAGAGAAGTGGTAAGGGGGCGTATCGGTGTCCGCGCGACATGGCCACAGGGCTCATGTCACAGGCAAGTGGCCGTCTCCGCGAACTAGTGCGCTTTCGACAGCGATCGTGATAACATATATGAATGCCGAGTTGTTCTGTGGTATCTTGTAAAAACCGAAGCCAAAATCAAATCTATGTGAATCATGGAATCACTTACCATATGTAAGTACAAGTATTTTACAATATTTGTCTTTAAAATCATGAAAAACAATAAATCGTAAAATATTTCTTGGTTTTATTATGTTATTTTTGTTTTCAAATATCAGAGCGACTGTACTCCTTTTGCTATAAATACATTGCTCCTTAACCACTACCTGAGTTCGTCACTAAGTAACTGGACAAGCAATGTAAACATAACATACGAAACTGTATTACGCGGATTCATCGCGTAGTGAGGCCGCCACTTCTTGCGACGAATTAGTGATGTGCTTGTGCAGATCCACTAACGTAGGCTATCGACAGCAATGTCGATTGACGAATGAAATATTGCTATTATAGTTTAGGGGTTTTTCAACCGATGACATAAAAAAGAGGAGGTTATCAATTCGACGCGTATATTATTATTATTTTTTTATGTATGATCACCGATTACTCGGAGACGGCTGAACCGATTTGAAAAATGTTTTTTTTGTTTGAAAGGGCATACTTTGAAATTGGTCCCATTGTCACCAAGTCAGGATCTGATGATGGGATTCTGGAGAAATCGAGGGAATTCTTCAAATATTATAGGCACACCTATAGTGATTTGAGTCTTTTTTATAGTAACTTGTGTAGTTGCATTCAAAAAGCACCATTTTGAAGTAGACCTGATGATGAAGACCACCGATGGCCACTGGAACTACTCAATATATAAGTAGGAATAATAAGTAGTTCATGTGTTCCGCTTCGATTACTTGAATGTGGTTATTAAGCACAATATGCTCGTCACAATGCATATGGTGAAGTGAAGCTGATGGTGAACTACCAGGAGAACTCCTCAACAAATAACAGCCCAACATTGGGAAAAGCAATATTTTGTAAATGAATATAAGTAGTTGACATTTAGGCTCTTGTAACCAGGTAAATTAAAAATCTACCAACTAAAAAGAGTGAAATAAAAACTTTTTACCAAAAAATTAAACCGACACCCAAAAAACACTGCAAAGTGAAAAATAACTTTAATTTCGGAAGTCGATGCCAAAAACGAAAATACAAAACTAAAGACACCGACTACCGAAATTAAAGTTATTTTTCACTTTGCAGTGTTTTTTGGGTGTCTGTTTAATTTTTTGGTAAAAAGTTTTTTATAACATACGGAAACCTCTAAGAAAATATGTTAAACTTTTATTTTACATGAGATGACAGAAATAAAAATACGTTGAAAAGTCAAGTGTACAAAAAAGTAAAAAAAATAAACAATTTATTTTACGCCCGCAGCATGCGTAAGGAGTTCCGACGTCGCCGTCGCTACAATAGTTTATTTTTCAATCTGTCAACCGTTTTAGCCCGGTTGGAAGATCGATGTAAATAATGTTTTTTTACTTATTTTGATTTTTTTACAGAGTAGTAGAGATAGTAGAGAAATGCGTAACCAATATTCGTAAAGTAAGTTACTTTAATTTTAGGTTAATAAATCGGTGGTGTTTTTCGGTTTAGAATTATCGTATGTTATGCCTTATCCTCATGCTGTTTCTTTATTTTTTATGGTTTTTGTATTTTGTTTCCATTGAAGCTTCGAATGCGTTATAATAATCGGCATGGTTCAGATAATATATTTGTGAATTGAGCTTAAAATAAGTCAATATATTCATGCTATTTATTTGTTATGCATGGATGTGTGTTTGTTTCCATATATTTAACAATTTCTCTACTAACTAGGATTTTTCTTATAACAAAAACCTATTATAACCTACTAAACTATTACCTGCGGTTACCCCGCAGGTAATAGTTGCGTAACACACTTACAGTAGGAATCGGTTTCATTATGCTAAATCAACAACACTCACTGCGGTATTTACGTTGTTGAGCAGACCAATATTTCGAACATATGAAGCAATGGATTAGCAATATACGTCAAAATCATTCAGATCTTGATTTATAGTGTGTTACGTAATTATTGCGATGCTTATTATATGGTGACGTTTAGAAGTAGGTTAGGATGTATGTAAATGATAAATAAGTGTTTTTCGTACTTTTCAGCTTCCCAAAAGATGGTAACATAAAAAAGGAATGGATTGATGCCACAGGCATGTCACCTAACTGGTACCCTACAAAAAATAGCACCATATGCTCAGTTCACTTCAACGCAGAAATGTTCTAGTCTCTAAAGAAAAGTCGCAGGCTTTTTGAATGGACAATTCCAAAATTAAGAGTACAACTGATATTTGCAGAAGTGTGTTAAATTTTATTTTATTACTGAAAGCTATTCTCATGATTTAGGGTATTCATAAAATCAGTCATTCAACTTTTCAGGATTCTATACAACCTATACGGCTGGTATGTTCCGATCAAGAGCGTAATGTAAGTTAACATCGACTTCTATTTGACCTATCACTATGATAATTAAATATTAAGATTTAAGTCGAAAGCGCCAGGGTAGCCCTTAATACTTAGTAGGTAGTACTTAATAATAATTATGTAATGTTATGTTCTTAATAATATGTTTATTGTTATTGTAATATTTTCTGGACATGCCATTTTTTATTTGGTTCATTTTCAGGTGCCCAAAAAAAATTGTACAATAATAAATGGAAGAATCGATAACTTTCCGATTTAGTCAATCACTAGCGTATATGTAAAATAAATTGCTTTTGCACAGCACAACGATAGCGACCGATGTTTTTGTGTGGGTAAATTCTACGGTGCATGGTAAATGGTCAGGACTGCAATCGGCCCAGTGCAACGGTAACTGGGGTGTCCCAAACTTTTCCACGATACGTGGAGACTACCGTTGCTTTTCAAAACTATAAACAGGGTTACACAATGGCCTGCCTCTACTAGGCTTCGGCCTACAACAATAAAAACAAAATGTACCACTAACCTGAGTGCTGGGGACGCCAAGTTCGACCTTCAAAGGTCACGCCCTAAGTGTGGTTTGTATGTAAAATGGGGTGAGTAATTGAACGTATAGTGAAAGACAAGTGTGGATGGACAAGGTTCTCCAAGATGCAGTCCTCCCAATGCGGTCCGTCTTCAATCAGCACACTTAATTCCAACAACGCGCGTGCCTTGGTATGGCGTCAATATGGCGTACTTGTTCCGAGAAATATCACTGGATTCTTGATAATCCGAGATTACAAAGTTCAATCAAGCACTGAACACAATTAATATGTTAATCTCACGTGAGATCCAAGATGATTTCCAATTATAATCAATAAACTCAATATTCCAACCGGAGGTTAGTTTTATGCAAGAACGGAGACGTCAAAGTGAAAAAAGTTATAGACAATAGAATGTTGCCAACCAAAAGGTGCGTTCGGTTTCACGTTGGACTAAACATCTACCCCCCCCGGACGGGCCTACCCGTCCGCTAATCAATTGGAAGTCTTGACAAAGTTGCGACCGCTCTCTTTATGATGGATCCGTCCACCAAAACTTCAGCAAAACGAGGGACCCCGTCGGTGCCAGTCAACAAATTGAGGATGCGCCCCATGCGCCAATACAAAGGCTTCAGGTTGGCATCCTTAATCAGGACGAGGTCTCCGATCTTGGGCGGATGAGTTTTATCCGTCCACTTGACGCGTTGCTGGAGGATGTGCAGATACTCTAAGCTCCAACGCTTCCAAAAGTTCTGAGCGAGCTGTTGCACCAACTGAAACCGCGAGAGCCGATTTTGGCTCACATCAACAAAAGGGTACTCCGGCAAGGCGACAAGTGGCTGTCCAATCAAGAAGTGGCCCGGTGTTAGAGCCTCCAAGTCATTCGGGTCCGAAGAGAGCGGGCACAATGGGCGCGAATTCAACACAGCTTCAATGCGGCAAAATACCGTAGCTAGTTCCTCAAAGGTGAGAACGGTGTCTCCCAACAATCTCCGCCAGTGTCCCTTTGCCGCTTTCACCGCGGCCTCAAAAATACCCCCCCAATGGGGGCAGGCTGGCGGGTCAAACAACCAAGTGACCCCTCGGCGGGCCAAACTGTTACCAATGTCAACCTGGCTCTCATTAAGGAAGGCGTATACCTCCTTCAAATAGTTACTTGTACCCTTGTAATTCGTACCGCAATCAGACCTAATCAAAGAAGGTAACCCACGGCGAGACACAAATCTGTCCAAGGTCGCCACAAAGGCCTCTGTCGAGAGGGAGGTCACCAGCTCCAAGTGTACTGCCTTGGTTGACAGGCAGACGAAAACACACAAATAAGCCTTGACGATTTTACTATTTCGAAGTGTGGACGTCTTCACCGAAAAGGGACCAGCAAAGTCCGTTCCGACGCCAGCAAAGGGCCTCGCCTCATTGACACGATCAGCCGGCAAATCTCCCATTAGGGGCTGCATAGTGGAGGCCTTAGTCCGATAACACGGCATACAGCGGAAGACAATGCTACGAATAGTACGACGAGCCGACAAAATCCAAAATTCTCGCTGCAGAATAGCCAACAGCGCATTGCAACCGGCATGCGAGTTTTTAACGTGACGATCAGTCACCAGCAATTGTACCAAGTGGCCCTCCTTGGGCAACAAAAGGGGGTGACGGGCCCCATAAGGAAGGCTAGAGTGCCTCAACCGTCCTCCAACACGTAAAAGACCCGTCTTATCCAAGAAGGGATTCGGCTTACTAACAGCTCCCGACAACTTAACCCTACCAGACTTCAGGACCTCGATCTCCTTCTCAAAGTGTGCAGCCTGCACAGAGCGGACCCAAAGGAGGAGTGACTCCTGTCGCTCTTGAGGAGAGAGAACTGGTGACAGGTGCTTGTCCCCTGGATTCCTAGAATTATGGCCAAAACGCCGGATCCACGAGGTGACGTTCAACAATTTGTCGAGGGAGCTGTATCGATTCAACAAAAGGTCAGGATCAAACGGAGGATCCTTCGTTCTAACAGCGAACACCTTAAGTCCGGGCAAAGGATCCGACATCAAGACTGGCGTTCGAGGCCAATCGTCCTCGAGGCGAGTCAGCCAGTCCGGCCCCCACCAGAGGGGGTGAGCAATCAAGTGGGGGGCCATGCACCCGCGTGAGGCCACGTCGCCCGGGTTCAGGTCACCAGGCACGTGTCTCCAAATCAAAGGCGTTTCAGAGCCCTGAATCTGCGACACTCGGTTCGCAACAAAGACCTCCAAAGAGTGGACGGACGTCTTCAACCAACACAAAACAATTTGACTGTCCGTCCAGGCGTAAGAAGCCCGAATGTCAACGGTTCCACCCAAGGTGTGCGCAACGTGATTTAGGAGACGCGCAAGAAGCACCGCCCCTGACAACTCCAACTTAGGGATGGTCAATGCCGTCCGGAGGGGGGCCACTTTGCTCTTGGCCATGACCAGTGACAACTTCACCTGGCCCGTAGCATTGACGGTGCGCAGATAAACAACGGCGGCATAACCGTGAGAGGACGCGTCACAAAACCCATGAAGGGTGGCAGCATAAGCCCCAGGGGGGAGGATGGCGCGTGGCAGCGCGACCTTATTGACCACAGGGAGCACGGATACAAATCGGAGCCAGTCTTCCAACAGGGTTTCCCGAAGTGGCTCGTCCCAACCAAGTTCAGCGGTCCAAAGGCGCTGAAGGAAGCATTTCGCCCAGAACAATACCGGGCAGATCCAACCATTAGGGTCAAAGGTCCTTGCTACAGTAGACAACACCAATCGTTTAGTCCAAGTATGAGGAGACTCCAAGTCGACATCATACGTAAAGGTGTCTTGAACTGGTCGGTACTGAACGCCGAGGACGGCCATCATGGCGGGGTTGTCAACGTTTTCAAACAAATGAGGATCCTGCTTATGATCCTCCAACACACCTTCCAATAGCGCTGGCGAGTTGGACACCCATTTACGCAACTCATAGCCAGCGGAAGCCAGAATCTGGACCAACTCGTCACGCAACAGGATAGCTTCCTCCACCGTAGGAGCTCCAGTACAGACATCGTCGACGTACAGGTCCGTTTTCAAGATGGCGGATGCACGAGGGAACCTCAAACGCTCCCGGTCCGCAAGCTCCCAAAGCGAACGAATAGCAACAAAGGGGCTTGACCGAAGGCCGTAAGTATTCGTGTTGAGCTCATACACAATCATGGGATCCTGGGGATGTTCCCGCCACAGGATCAACTGATAACGTCTGTCATCCCGGTGAATGACCGTTTGCCGGAACATCATTTTGATGTCGGCCACAAAGACTACTTGATGACGACGAAAAGACGTGATGACGTCACAAAGATCCCTCAACAATTTGGGGCCGGAATGCAGGCAATCATTCAAGGAGACGCCGGAAGAAGTCCGCGCAGACCCATCAAACACTGTGCGCAGCTTACCAGTGGATGGCTTGAGGACCGCGTGATGTGGCAAGAAGAAATGCTTTACTGAACGCCAATCCAAATCTGACACCGACATGTGTCCCAAGTCTGCATACTCACGCATAAACTCTACATATTTTTGCCGCAGCACCGGGTCCCTGGCCATGCGGCGCTCCATTGCCAACAATCTTTTCTCAGCCGTAGGTCTGGATTGGCCAAGAGGTGGTCGCACCGCAACAAAAGGCAGCCGGGTCTCAAGCCGACCGGAGCGGAGTCGACCAGTGTTGTTCTGATAGAACAACTCGCACTCTTCGTGTTCCGGATTCAAGCGGGCCACCTGAGGGGGCTCCTCAACCTCCCAAAACCTCTGAACGGCGTCAGAGAGGGCTGAGCCGGACACCAACGCAAGGACAGGTTCAGGTGGAGGGGGCACGTTCAACACTGGGCCCATAATCGCAAAGCCGAAGATGGTTGAGACCGCCACCAGACCTCTCGGGTGGCACCATGGGGTCTCCGGCTGCAAGACCGTCATATTTCCCAACAATATTTTCCCCAAAACATCGGAACCCAACAACAAATGCACTGTACAAGGGGAATCAAACCGGGTGTCAGCCAAATCCAGACCTGACGTCAACCGTAGAACATCCAAAGGCAACTGACAATCGGGATGGCTACCCAATATAGTCGGCATAACAAGGGCAGGAGCACCAATTTTAGGGTACGGACAACTCACAGGGGTGATTTCAAACCAGGTCTCTCCCTCAACAGTGGTGACAGCCGCTTCGCCAATTCCCTGAATTTTGCCTGAAAAGTCGTTCACCTTCAGACCAACCTGTCCCGCTAACCAAGACGACAAAAGGGAACCCTGGGCTCCCGTGTCCAAAAGGGCACGGACCACAATCGAGTCACCAAAGGGTCCCCAGACCCTGACCGAGGCCGTTGGCAACAAAATCGACTCGATCGGGGGGGGTTCTTTAGCGGGGCGGGCGGCAATTTCCTAGCGGTGCCTGGGCGGCAACCGATCGCCGCATCCAGGCTGTCCTCTTCCACGACGAGGATAAGGTTGGAATGGTTCGTCCGCGCGGTGTCCCAAGCCGCTCGCCATCGCTGGAAGGGCATATCCTACCGGATGCCTGAATGGCGGAGGACGTGACTCCAATCGGGGACGTTCCGCCAACGGAGGGGAGAGGTGGCGGTGCTGGTCCGGCCACTGCTGCCTAGCAGCCAACGCGCGTTCTCCCTGACAAGGGGAGACCAAATCTCGATCGCGGGGCTCCTGTACAACTTGCGCGGGGGGTGGAGAGCGGCGTGCAGAATTGCGGGCCTCAGCCCGGTGCTCATCTCCGGAATACCCCCCCCTGCGCGAACCCTCCTCAGAAGAAGGTCTGCTGGAGCGGTTCGCGTTGGCGCACAAAATCTCCAGGTGGGATCCCGTGCAAATTCTACACGGACGGGGGTCGGGGCAGTCCCGATGGAAGTGGGCTCCCAAACACGAGAAGCACAAACGGCGTGCGTTGGCAATACGGCGGCGGGCACTTACGTGTAAGTTCAAAAAAGCCGAGCAACGTGCCATGACATGTCCCGTGGACTTGCAAAAGTGGCAATCGTGAGAACTCCGGGCTCCAGCAAAACGGGGGGCGGGCCGAACCTCAACAGGCCCCCGAGCCCTAGTCCGTCCCTGGTCTCTAGGCCGAGAAGGTGGCGGGCGTGACCCCGTGGCGCCAAGAGTGTTGTCCAAAAACCGACACTCGTCTTCCAAGAATTTGAGGAGGTCGTCAAAGGGGGGAAGATGGGTGGCACTGTCCCCACCATACCTCTGCTCAAAGCGGGACCTCAACTCTGCCGGGAGCAACCGCAGCACTATGTGCACCAACAGGTAGGACCAATGGTCCACCGGTAACTGCAAGCGTCGCAAGGCGTGGGTCGCGGATACCAACGGGTTCAGCAGGTCAGTGCGCAACGCCGACATGCTGGCGATGGCCGGTAGCCCCAAAATCTGGTCGATGTGCACATCAGCCAGACAGCGCTTATTCTGATACCGTCTGGAGAGAAGCTCCAGAGCGGTAGGGTAAGAAGAGTCCGTCACCGGCAAGTGTTGCACCAAGGCTCTGGCTTCGCCCTCCAAAACGGACAACAAGTAGGCCAACTTTTGGGCAGGTCCGAGGTCCGAGCGTGCATCCACAAGACTCTCAAAGAGATTAATGAAGCCCAGCCAGTGGTCCAAACGACCGTCAAAATGTGGCAGCTCCAGGGTGGGCAGCCTACTCAACAGTTCAGGGCCCTTGACAACGGAGGTCTGAGGCTTGGCCTCCTCAGGCATCCGGCTCCTCAAAATTTCCCGAGCTCGTTGACCTATGACATCCCCCAGGTTGACAATCTGGTCATAGTCACCCAAAACCTTATCGCGGGCTGCCTGGTCCATCACCGCCAAATCCACGTCCATGATGTACTCATTGAAGCGTGTGAGCGCAGCATCAGCTGACTTGATCCTCTCATCCACTTGCTTGTTCCGAGCAAGGGTGAGCTCCTCCAAGTCCGGACGCTCAACCGTTGCTACCGCCGATGCGAACCATCTCAACTGTGAGACCAATACGGCAGCAGACTCCCTAACTGCCTTTAATGAGGCCATTGCAACAATCAAATATTAATACAACAGGCTAAAATAACAAACAAACAAACAAATATGACTTGTTAGCTGACCAAATGATTTCAACAAAAATAAAAATTCAAATTCAATTATTTAAAGTTCAAATCCGACCCTGTACTTATTCCAAATATGAATCTAGCCTGCTAAGGATGGCTAGTTACAAAGAAACAACAATTGAATGTATAATACATTGCTGGATCAACCTCAAATAAATACAACAATAGGATGTGTAATATTGCTCCGGACAACCTCCAATAACACAATCCAATAATCACACTATAAACAATAACCAATACACACAATTCAAGTCTTATTATGTTAGACTATGTGATTATTGTTTAGATAAACCTTTAACTTCAGACTAGTGACATTCAATTATTAATCAAATGAATATACCAAACAGCTTTTACAACAATATACCAAATTAACCTGATAATTCCTAATTTCACTAACCATCCCACCTGTCAGTACAATAAGCTAGCCAAGCACTACAAATTACAGTACAACCACAAGTACTATTTGAGCCCGGCTGACAAGCAATATTCAGAACTTATCGAGTTACAAGTTATGTTAAGTAATTGAACCAAAGCTACTTTCAACAATAGTCAAAACTTCCAATGTACTTTGTGGATCTTATAAAACCACGCTCTGCTACCAGTTTGGTCAGGACTGCAATCGGCCCAGTGCAACGGTAATTGGGGTGTCCCAAACTTTTCCACGATACGTGGAGACTACCGTTGCTTTTCAAAACTATAAACAGGGTTACACAATGGCCTGCCTCTACTAGGCTTCGGCCTACAACAATAAAAACAAAATGTACCACTAACCTGAGTGCTGGGGACGCCAAGTTCGACCTTCAAAGGTCACGCCCTAAGTGTGGTTTGTATGTAAAATGGGGTGAGTAATTGAACGTATAGTGAAAGACAAGTGTGGATGGACAAGGTTCTCCAAGATGCAGTCCTCCCAATGCGGTCCGTCTTCAATCAGCACACTTAATTCCAACAACGCGCGTGCCTTGGTATGGCGTCAATATGGCGTACTTGTTCCGAGAAATATCACTGGATTCTTGATAATCCGAGATTACAAAGTTCAATCAAGCACTGAACACAATTAATATGTTAATCTCACGTGAGATCCAAGATGATTTCCAATTATAATCAATAAACTCAATATTCCAACCGGAGGTTAGTTTTATGCAAGAACGGAGACGTCAAAGTGAAAAAAGTTATAGACAATAGAATGTTGCCAACCAAAAGGTGCGTTCGGTTTCACGTTGGACTAAACAGTAAATACACGCTGTGTTTGACGGAATAAGGTTTATTATTGATTGTATAGTACGTTCTGATTTAAGAAATGCGGGTGTGTGCGCGAGTGCGTATCTATTGATTTTATTAAACTGCATGTGTAGTTGTTGCCCCGCCCAGCGCCTAACTTAAACTAAACACACGGTTCCGATATAATTTCGTCTGTTGACCAAATCTACTTATTTATTTTATCTATGTTTGGTACTCGCTCCAAAAATGCTCTGAAGTTGACCTTGCCATGCGACTCGAACAAGCAGTTGTTGGAGTCGCATGGCATGATTGTGAGAGTGCAGACTCTCGTCGTGTATTTGGTAATTATGGATTGTCATCAAATGATAAAGGCGAGTCTTACAATTTCGAATTCTACCCAGTTTACCTGCATTTGATATTAGGCACGCTATCAATGGCGGGGTTGAACAAGGGGTGTTCCGATACATTCCTGACGTTGATCAGCTTCCCAGTCTTAATCACTTCTCCAGTTATACCCATGTGCATGGGGAATCGGCGTTCTTTGCTTTCTCCTCCCTAAAATTTTATAATCAGTCGTCATTTCGAGAACTAGCGTGTCTTTTTGTTTTAAATTTTCTGGCGTAAAAGAAAATTTAATACTGGTCTAGTCAACCGGGGTATCGTGTTACCCAGTTACTGGGTTGTGGAGGTCAGATAGGCAGTCGCTACATGTAAAACACTAGAATTCAGCAGCATCTGGATAGACTGGAAGCCGGAAGCCGACCCCAAGTCCCCAACAAGTAGTGTTGCCCAAACGAGAGTCTCGCAAGAGTCTTGCAATTAGCGATTATCCTATTGCTATTTATTAAACGGTAGTTGAGATCTCAGAACAATGTAACAGAGTAGGTACATTTTGAGCTTGAATTGACATAGGCCAAACAAAACTCTCATTTGGGCAACACTACCAACAAGGTTGGGAAAACAGCTAATGAAGATGAGTAATTGAATGAATTTCTTCAAAGGGAACGTTCTCCTAGAACTAGAATTTACAATTATTTTGATCCGATAAGTTTCGAATTAAATTAGCTTTTTTTTCGAGTAACCAAATAAGTATTTTAGTTTATTTGGAAGTTTTCTCGCTCCCAACTCATAAACGCATATGGAAAGAAACAGTTTCCATTTCTTTTCTTTTTAAGTTGCAGATTTCCATTTTCCTGTAGGTATAAACAAGAATTCGATTACTCGAAACCAAACCAATTTAGCTCCCAAGTTACTGTATAACATTCCATTTTAAGGAAGGCATGCCACCAATCATTGTTTGTATTGATATAAATAGAATGGTTCAATACAGAAGCAATGAATTATGTCGCTGATAATGATCACTAATCCTTCCGCCTCTGAATTTCACCAATTGAGAGACCAATTCCGAGCAACCAGTTCTACATAGATGCCTATTTCTATTTCTTTATCGTTTCGCTCTTGGCAAAGCGGTTGTGGTCACGTGTAGGTGGTAAGGGCAGACACAGGTCTCCGCACGATCTCCTGCCATCTCTCCCTGTTGGCAGAATGCCTGGCGTTTCCTACTGCGGATTTCACTTGGCGAGTCCAGCGCATAAGTGACCTGCCATGGCTCCACTTATCCTTGAAACATTACTGGTCGAGATAGTCGTTCAGAGACGTTACCAAAGTACTGCAGTATGCGCGACTGTACTACGGCCGACAGACGTTGCGTGATGTCGATTCCTGGACACGTTGGTGCGGAACTCTGTCTATTTAGTTGAGAGATATCGACGCAATAAATGCGTCTTAGTGTTCAAGTTAGAGATGTAAATTGAAAAAAAACAAAATGTTTTTTTTACAATCTTGAAAAAAAACATGAAAAAAATCTTGGCACCGTTGTTTTTTTTCTACATTTGGATTTTTTTCAGAAAAAGTGAAACTCTATAACTAAAGTCGAATAAGACACTAAATTTGATTGTTTTGTTTTTATTCAAGTCAAATAATGTTTAAATCAATGGGTAACTATTATTATGAACTTAAAAAAATACTTAATGTGTTACAGTCATCAGTATCAGTATCAGTAGCTACGGCTACGCTTGTTTTATCAGCTTCGGAATAATGTTCTGTGTCCGTATTTGTTTCATCTGATTCTGAATCAACGACTATACTATCAGGGACTCTATTACATTCTGCTTGTGTTAATATTGTTGATGATTGTACTGATTGCACAATGTACATTATTTTCCTAGCCCTGTCATTTGTCAGTCTATTACGTTTCTTGGTATGAATGTCGCTGTACGTTCTAAATGTTTCTGCAGTCTGCACGCAAATCAACCAAAACATAAACCAAACGAGGATTAGGGAAATCCCCGTCCGTAAATGTAGTTTACACTTGGTGTAGCCAATTATGTTAAGACATGTATTATTTAACAAAAACCAAATGGTATTTTCTTAATGAACAAAAAAAAATATCAACTCACATACGACAACCGCCTTACCATATTTTTATTTTCCTACTCATGAAAAAAAACCTACTCCAGAAAAAAAACTGTTTCTTTTCATGTTTTTTTCAAACGTTTTTTTTCATCTCAGAAAAAAAAACGTTTTTTTACAACTCTAGTTCAAGTTATTTAGAATCGTGATAAACAGTGCCTTAAGTATTATTTCAGACCTTTTATAAACCTGATGCATATCATAATAAATAATCGGAATTATGCATACCGAAAGATGCTTCAGAGGCGAGTAGGACTCATACAACTCCATCTTTTCCACATCAACCAGCATGACTACGCAGTGCTCGGCCCTGAGTAAGTGCTTCGCTTGATTCGACGCCATTTGAAGTAGAGTTTCTAATGAGGACACCTGGGTTTTGCACAAAAATAACGCTATAACTAATCGTTGACCACTGAACGAAAAAAGTTCGGTAAAGGTCTGGCTTTTTATTAATTAAATTCAAAGAGAACAACAGTAGCTGTAATTATATGTACAATAAGTCGATATTCAATTAGCTCATTCAGGTTCCCATATAGCCCTGATATCAACCGCATTCTGGATGCCCGTTACTCGCTAGATGCACTGTTTGACGACTTCAAAATTAAAAAAACTTTTTTGCAAAAAATAAAACCGACTTATATATCAAAACACTACAAAACCAAAAATAACTTTAATTTCGAAAGGCGGTGTGAAAAAAAAAAGAAATTACAAAACCAATAAACACCTACTACCGAAATTAAAGTTATTTTTGGCTTTGTGGCGTTTTGATATATAAGTCGGTTTTATTTTTTAAAAGAGTTTTATTTTACGCTCAAAGAATGAATGAATGAAAAAAATAAATGCCAGTAACAGTTGTTAACAAGGATAACAACTGCTAATTGCATTTATTTTTTTAAAACCTTTATTTTTGTACGAGTGCACAAGCGTTAAAGTTCGCAGAGCCTAACTTCACGTTCGCCAAGTTAGAACGGCCGCATTGTACACATATTTTTACTGGTACCCTAAAACCATACTTCAGACCAATTTTATGTTATGGAAAGGTTAAACCAGACTCGAGGAGCTCGATGACGTAAACGGCTTAGCGCGTTAGGTTATTTGTTGAGTTAAGCAGTGTTCGCAGAGGCCGGCCATCGGATGGGTGATTCAAAACTGGTTATTTCGTTTTTCTTTGCTTCAGAAGGCACGTAACACATTAGTCTCAGCTGCAGTCTTTAGCACCCACTAACCCGCATTGGGCTTGCGTAGTCAGTTCTGTCAGCCTCTCAGTATAGTGTTTATCCGTATAGAAGGTATGTGCTTCAGCAGTGGTGATATTCATAGGTAGATTATGCTAAATAGTACATAGATATACGATGGCAGGAATCGCGGGAGATTTGCTGTTAACATTTGAAGAGTAATAACACTTATCTCCGAAGACCTTCATCAGAACCTGATGTGTTATATACTAAAACCTTTCTTGTAAAATATGCTTTCAAGCAATGAAAACGCGATCGAAATCGGATCAGGAGTTTTTGAGAAAATCGCGGATATACAAACATACTGGTCGAATAGAGAACCTCCTTTTTTGAAGTCTGTTAAAAAAGGATGAAGTTCTCTATTTGACTGAAAGTTGTTTGTGTTTATTTAACAATATCTTCGCCAATCGCGAACCAATTTTGAAGATCCTTTCTGAGAGAGAAATTTCTCAAGAAGATCCTGAAGATCCTTTCTGAGAGAGAAATTTCTCAAAATATATGATTCCGATTTTTTTTTAATTATTCCCGTCAATCTTTGAGAAGATCTGACGAATAATATCGAAAATAGACTATGAAATAGATATAGATTAGAAATTCGTGGGTACACCGGTGACATTCTCAAATAAGAGCCATACAGGTTTTTTTATCAAACTCTTTGCTGGGAATTTGCATCTAGATACAGCCTACGGGATGGCGAGGATAGTCACGCGTTGAGTATCTGAGATGGACGTCGTCACCAAGGCAGGCCTAAGAAACGCTGGCATGACGACCTTGGCTCATTTCTGTCGGATTGGCTGAAAAATCATTGCTTACCCTCAAGTGAGATGGTGTTCAAACGCGAGCTTATTAACCATTAAAAATAATAAGATCGACTTCGACTTCCTATCGAGGTGAATACACAAAACAACTTACTTGTGTAAACAATCTTTTGGCAACACGCAGTAGTTGCTGACATTTTGTCTTCAAAGTACACTCGTATTCATAAGCGATCGCCATCTTCAATGTCGGCCAAACGAACCTAAAAGTAAACAAATAAAATAAATAAATAAATAAATAATCATTTATTTGCAGACATTGAAGTCCATAGAATTAAATTATTAGACATTGATATCAAATATACATTATTCAAACTATTATTAGTATTCATGAATTACAATAAGCATAATAACAAAATAACATAATCGAATTACATCACAAATAACATAATAATGTCATAATAGAAACGAAACACAAATTACATGAAAATAACACAAAACACACACATAAAAATCACAAATAGGCAGAATAATAATAACATAATAGTAATAAAAATAAAATAAATGCACGTACAGCTATCGAGAAACGACCTGTGTGTGCAGTCTCACCCATCGACCAAGCATCGGGCAGTCCCACCGGTCACTCAATGCTCTCAACATGCCGTGGGTGCTGGTATCTGTTCTGTGCCGGAGAGAAGCGCATCGTTTTCGAATAATGGCATAGAAATCATCCACTCTCGCATCGGCAAACATACCCGAAGCGCTACAATACCGCGGCAGCCCAACAAGCATCCTGAAAGCATTGTTGTACTGTACACGCAGGGCGCTGTATGCCTTCTGCGTATACTTGACCCAAAGGCTGCAGGTGTTTTTACACCTGACAGTAAGCTCGAAAAAGTGTTATTTTAACGTCGTAAGAACACCGTGCAAACCTACGGGCCAGCATATTACTTCGAACAGACAGCGCCCTACGCTCTCTCTCGATATCTAAATCGTCGTACAGGTCCTCAGTGACCCAGTGACCCAGATATTAAAAATTTTGAGACTTGCTTCAAGGGTGCACCTGCCAATGAGATGCAAGGAACATCTAAGTATCTTCTGGCACCACCATTAAAAACAAGTAACTGACTCTTAGTGACATTATACCTAAGCCTCTGAGTCACCGCATAGTTCTCATTAATGGGCTCAGCAAGACCATGTCGTCCGCATAGCTGATGTCGTTCATAGCAACTCCATCAACATGACAGCAGACACCAGTATTGCTGAGCTCAACAATCAGTTGGTTTATATATAAATTAAAAAGGCGAGGGGAGATGATTCTCCCCTGCCTCAACCCACATTCTAATCTATATTCTTCGGACATAGTCCCAGCCCACCTAACATTGTTTATTTGGTTCTCATACCAGAATCTTAGCAATGACGTGACCTCAAAATCTACTTTTTTCTCATTTCTTAGCTTGTCCCACAGCTGGTCATAAGGCACAAGGTCAAATGCCTTAGACAGATCTAAGAAGCACGCATTAACAGGTGTTTTCCTATCCGTGTAATACCGGACAGTCTGCTTTAAACACATAATGGCACTTTCTGTGGACAGCCCAGGCCTGAAGCCAAACTGTGCATCATGCAAGTCAATCCTGGGGGCCATGTATGAATCCAGCAGACTATCCAGCACCTTTGCTATGACCTTTGCTAGAGATATTGGTCTGTAATTACTGGTATCAGCAGCATCACCAGTTTTATTTTTTATGACAGGTACAACTATAGTTCGCATAAGTGCACTGGACAGATAAGAATGACTCACACACAGTCTAAAAAACATCGACAATACTCTTGGTAAGTGTATACCTGCATACTTAAGGTGCTCGACACTAAGGTGATCATGTCCCGGGGACTTGCCTCTAACCATATTTTTTATCACTTTCTTGATATCTTTAGTAGATAAATTCAATCCCCGCGCCATGCTCACATCAGCACCAGTCACCTCCTGCATCACATAACCAGCAGAGGAATTTGCCAAGGCTTCACTTTAAATTGGTCTACAAACATATTAGCAATTTGTGTGGGATCATGTTTACCACCAACACTTAGGAGGAGGAGGACCGGGGAGGCTCGACCTAGGATTCAGTTTGTTCGAGTTTTTCCAAAAATTTACAAAGTCCTTAGATTTATGATTTTCAGCTATTAAATTTAGTTTAATTTGTTTTTCATTATTACGACACCATTATAATTTACTTTTGAAATATCTCCGCGTATCACGCATTTTATTATATTCAATACCTGTATCTGGTTTACCACATAACTGCCACCCTTGAAAAGCTAAGCGAGCCTCCTCGTAAGCTATTTTTACATGTTTATTCCACCTTGGCACAGGTTTATACGTTCGGGGCTTATTCGCCACCGCACTACAGCAGACTGTTGGAGAATACATATTATGTTACTGTATAAATTATCTAGAACAATATTATGGTTCACATTCCTACACTGAAAGTCTGCACAGTGACTAAATGCGTGCGGAAAATCTATTTCCCGTAATCCCACATTACACATTTCCTCATACATACGTAATTTAAAACAATAGTTTCACCTCATATAAGTGCAACTTCAGTGATCTACAATTTTAAACGAATCTACTAAGCTTTAAAAATCCTGATAAAGTATTTCAAAACTCTTTGTTATAGGTACACTAGGTAGGGGTTTGTTACGAGAAAGTAAATCGTAACTATTGGTGTAAGGGTTCAGCGACTGGCTACTGCGCTGCGTGTTTTAAGTTCCATTCTCGCTCGGACAAATATTTGTTTGGCCTAAAAAACTTTTTAGCAAAAAATAGAACCGACTTCCATATAAAAACACTACAAAGGCAAAAACTTTAATTTCGGAAGGCGGTGTCAAAAACGAAAATATATACAAAACTAAAGACACCGCCTTCCGAAATTAAAGTTATTTTTGCCTTTGTAGTGTTTTTATATGGAAGTCGGTTCTATTTTTTGCTAAAAAGTTTTTTTTCACGCTTTTTAGTGGGTCGGTTTGTAATTTATCTAGTTACAAAAGCCAAAATGTCAACTACTTATCACCTTTTACAAAATATTGCTTTTCCCGGTGCAGAGCCGTTAATTTTTGAGGAGTTCTCCTGGTACATCACCATCAGCTCTACTTCACCATATGCATTGTGACGAGCATAAAGTGCTTAACATCCATATTCATGTAATCTAATCGCAATGAACGAAATACTTATTATTGAGTAGTTTCGGTGGCTATCTGGGGTCTTCATCATCAGTTCCACTTCCTCAAATGGTGCTTTTCTAGAGCAACTGTAAAAGGTACTTTAAGAAATACCCAAAACGCTATAGGTGTGCCTATAATATTTGAAGAGTTCCCTCGATTTCACCAGAATTCCATCATCAGATCCTGATTTCGTAACAATGGGACCAACTAGAAACTATACCCATTCAAACGCAAAAAGAATTTTTCAAATCGGTCCAGCTGTCTCCGAGTTATGAGGTAACATACATTAAAAAAAAGTTCAAGACGAATTGTAAACCTCCTTTTTTTGAAGTCGGTTAAAAATTAGTTACGTCGGGTCTGGATGTTTGTATGTTTGTAATCGCACCAACGATACTCGAATACCTACAGCTTTTCCTAGCAAAGGATGCTTATATTAAAAAAGGAAAAGTAAAAACCCACACCAAATGAGCACTCTTGCTTAATTTAAATAATAAGTGGAAATATACAAGGATTTCATAACTATAGTCACCCCGTTTCGCGTTGTCTGCGGCAAAGGGGAATTCCCTGGCAGGCCAGTCCAGAGACATACCAAAGACTATGCGCAATTGCACACGCATTGAAAAGGTACGTTCAGACTCATCAGACGAACATGGTTAATAATAAGCGATTCAAATAAGAATATGAACGTCAATGACCTCTATCTGTCAAATGTCACTTGAAAATTATGATTTGCGAAGAAAACTTATTTGTAAATTAATAAGGTTTATTTTACTTTGTTTAACCGAGACACACGTCAACTTTAAATATGATATTTAATTATTTACAGTTATAATTTGTATTTTTAAACCATACTGTTCTCTCTCATATTTTCATTGTAGGCACCTGTGGTATGCCTACCACTGAACACTCGTCCTCCTTACTTTCAGGCGGATTGGGGCACCAATCCGCCTGAAAGTAAGGAGGACGAGTGACACAAAGGCCCAGAAGTCATGGCAAAGTTATTAAAGATTTTTTTATTTATTTCGTTGGCTCGTGAATACTCGTGATAGACCACCAAAATAAAGAGAGAGGACTTATTTTTTTCATTCAATATTCTGAAATAAATATTTTAATAAATTTTTCTTTAGCTCACTCTACCCAACTGGTTCGATTTGACAGATATGATTAAATTATGGCGTTAAATCGATCCTCTTCTTAGTTGAATCACACTGTACGTTTAATAATTAATCCAATCCAATAAATATCTAACACAGACATCCCTCACCAGCAAGTACACACCACAAATCACTTCACCCTCCTCCTTCTTTCTATATCCAACAGACGAAACCGAAATTTCAAACATCATACATCACCTAAAAAATGGAAGCTCCCCTGGCCCCGATAAAATCAGTGTAACACTCATAAAGAAAATCCATAACTTGATAACAAAACCGCTAACCCATCTGATTAATCTGAGCCTGGAAACAGGAGTATTTCCAGAACAATGGAAGGTTGCAGCAGTTAGCCCAATACACAAAAGTGGTGCAAAAGATAAACCTGAAAATTACAGACCTATAGCCCTTCTTAGTATTTTGTCCAAAATCCTAGAGAAAGTAGTCAATTCTCGTCTTGTTAATTTTCTTGAAAAACACAATCTTATTTCAGACAAACAATTCGGGTTTAGAAAAAGCAAATCTACTGAAGATGCGGCGTCTCTGTTGGCTAACTCCATCTCAGCAATCATAGAAAGGGGTGAATGTTGCTTGGCAGTCTTTTTAGACCTAGCCAAAGCGTTTGACACCATTTCAACGCATCTGCTTCTCAAAAAACTAGATGCAGTTGGCATAAAGGGAAAACCTCTTGAATGGTTTCACAGCTATCTCACCAATCGCCGACAGTATGTTAAATCAGGCAATCAGTGTAGTGATCAACTCCCCATAAATTTTGGAATACCGCAGGGTAGTTTACTGGGTCCAACATTATTCATAATATACATGAACGATATACTGAATCTTAAATTACGAAATGCAGAACTTATATCCTATGCAGACGACACAGTTATCACGTTTCATGGCCAAACCTGGAAAAACGCCTACGGTCATGCAGAGAAGGGATTGGCAAAACTAGCTCAAACACTCAACCACAACCTTCTTACACTTAACATAAAGAAAACCAAACTCATCACTTTTCACAAAACTCATTGTTCCAGCCCTCCATCCGGCCTTACATTAAAATATCATACATGCTCAAACCATTTTCTAAACACCTCACGCGTAAACTGCTCGTGTGACTGTATTAACCGAACGTCATCTATTCGATATCTAGGTCTCCTAATTGATGAAAACCTCTCATTTAGAGCTCACATTCAACTCCTTTCGGGCCGTCTAAGGAAACTCATTCACATTATGAAGAAATTGAGAGACCGCACCTCACAAGACATAATGAGAACAGTTTATTTTGCGATATGCCAGTCTCTTATCCAATATGGTATATCCGTTTGGGGTGGAGCTGGTAAATCAATTATGATGGAGTTGGAAAGAGCCCAAAGAGCTGTTATTAAAGTCATACTAAAAAAAACATTTTTTTATTCCACTGACTCCCTTTATAAAGATTTTCAAGTTTTACGCGTTCGTCAACTCTATATTCTAAATTCAATGCTCCGTACTCACAAAAGCATAAAGATTCGGCCCGACTACCACTTATTATCTTCCAAACGTGTCTTCCGCATACCGTTACAACAAACCTCTTCTCTTCTAGCCAGACGATGTCCCGCTTACCTACACACTCTCGTATACAACAAAGTTTCCAGAAGCTTGCCCTGTGACATAAAAGATCTTTCCCTCACAGCGTGCAAAAAAGTTGTCATACAATGGCTTTTAGGACTTTCATATGATGAATCTGAAAACATCCTAACATCGCTGTAACTCACTCACTCTAACTCGAAATCTCATCAGACACAAACTCCGACACTACACACACGAACAAATACACACAAACCACACACACACACACACATAAACACACCCATTTTGTATTAGTTACTATAAAAATTGTTTTGTTCTTGTCATAATTGAAGAAGTTTATTTTGTACTTAATTTTATTTATTTTTTTTGTCTTATATAATTTTAAGTTAAGTAGTTTTAAGTCGACCTCATTCCATCTAAAGTTTTTGATGTTCTCACATACTTATGTTCAGATCATCTTTGATATTGCACCCACAACATTGTCTACCACAACTTAGGTCCCCAAGATACAGGCATAGCCTAGTTTGGGGATCATCGGAAATTTGTAAAGAATTTAATAATGGTCTCAATAAATTCTATTCTATTCTATTCTATTCTATCTCTTAGAGAAACGTGTGCCGTATGCAAGGCATTATGTGTACCAATTAGTTTTATAAAATGTTTGAATTTGGTGCCCCCTTAAATTTTCGTCCGGATGGACGCGATCGGCGGTAAGATATAAAGAAAACCAGAAGATAAAACACAATACGTACAGTGCACATTCATGTATGACCAACGGAACGTTGCATTCCGTCATTCGCGGTGCCACGACGCAAAAGATGACAGCAAATGGGTCGCCCACATTAGGCATCATTATTACGCGCTTCCTTGCATTGTCTTGGGGCAAGTGCTGTAAAGTGAATGTACAATATAGTTTTAAAAATCTGCTAATATGGTATAAGTATCGCACTTCGCACCACTTTGCTCCGTCATTTGAGATAATTAGTTATTCAGAAAAGTCATAAGTACATGTGGACGGTACCCCAGGAGTAGGGGACCTCAATATCTACCTATTAATTGAACCCCCAGGTAAGTTCAGCAATATTCCATGGTTCAGCTAATAATTGGGAATTTGAGACTTTGAAAAAAAAGTGATGAAAGTACTGCTTAAGTAAAATGGTTTTTCCTTATCAGAGGCATTACGAACGTACCTACATAGAAGTAGCTACAACTGATAGATGCAAGAAGCTTGTTAAAACAAGTTAAATCCCACCAAAACATCCTGTAAAAAATTAGCCAAGTCTCGCCTAAGCTGCTTGTTTCTCTATAAAAAGTAATGAAATCTCTAAGCAAAGCGAAGCCAAGTCTAAGGATCTTTACTGCGATTTTCTTATTAATATAGTTAGATTTTATGTAACCGGCCGTTGAACATACTCTATGCACTTTTACTAGTTAATACATCGAAGTCAACGGCCAAGTCACATAAAATCTAACTATATTAATAAGGAAATCGCAGTAAAGATCCTTAGACTTGGCTTCGCTTTGCTTAGAGATTTCATTACTTTTTATAGAGAAACAAGCAGCTTAGGCGAGACTTGGCTAATTTTTTACAGGATGTTTTGGTGGGATTTAACTTCTTTTTGCAGAAAGCTATTTTTTACTTGATTACTTTCTTAATTATTCAGACTCCAGTTTCATATTCATTTATAAGAAAGGGCTCGTCACATTGAATAACTTTTGTCAAGGCGCATTTCCATATCTCCCATAGTTCAGCAGAGCTCTAAGGGTTCTTCGTCAGATACGTCAGACCTTCAATTTTTTATACACATCAGTAGAAGGGACTCGTCACTCTGAATAACTTTTGTCAAGGCGCATTTCCATATCTCTCATAGTTCAGCTGAGCTCTTAGGGACTATATATATCAGATACTTCAGACCTTCAGTTTTTTGATTTCAAAAGAAAGGGCTAACCACGCTTAATAAACTTTGTGAACATAGCATGTCGATAATTTCAATAGTTTGGCTGGTCTGTTACGGTTTCTACTCAGGGTCGTAAGTTACTCCAGATCTTTCATGATCCTAGTTTTGATAGTTTTCTCTTCATATAGGCACTAAACTCTACCTCTATGCCAAATTTCAGCTCTCTAGGTTTATGGGAAGTACTAGTTCTATTTTGAGTCTATATAATATGTCGAAATAGTACAACTTTGCTTTTGCATAACTTAAGAAATAAACAAGCTACAAACATGAAATTTTCTAGTTTAAGTGTGTGCTGGTAGCTTACTAGATAACGATAATTTCAGCGTTCTAAATCTATCCAGAAGTCCCCAAATAGGGGCCTGAAAATACGCCGAAATGGTTCCAGAAAAGGATGGTACGGCAGTGTTTGCTTTGCGCTCGACTTAGCGGGGGCACTGCCGTGCCCCCAGATAGGTTTTCTTGGGTTAAATGTCCAAGTTTGTATAGGCAACTGAAGAGCTGATCGCAACCGCACCTTACTATTATCAACCACTTGTAACTCGAACGATTTAATTGACTTTGATCCCGCAAAATATCAGACAAGAATAGAGGAGTTGATAGCAGGAACCGTTGAGCCATGCTCCTTCTAGAAGGGAGGCAGAGTGCTGGTATACTAGCTCCCTGATGAGACTTACGTATGTATGTTCTTTAGAAAAACTTACCGGCATGACAAGTTCTTGGATATCTTTATCGAAATTAGTCAAGACCTCTGTTTGATCTGTCTTTGTCTTCAGTGTGTCCTGCAGCTTAGACGTAAACTGGAGAAAAGAAACATGAGGTTGATGTGTAAAAAAAGGAATATCAGACTGTAAAAATAGGTACCTACGCTATTTACGCTTTTGTGCAACTGTCTGAAGGATGGAGTATCAACAGGCAACAATCTTTTGCTCAACTGAAGGTAGGGTGAGAGAAAGGTATTGGTCATTAATTGGCTTGAAGTAAATTTCCGATAAATTGGCTCTATGTCTAATTTAGTTGTGAATCTGTCGTGTTTGTAACTTTGTAGAGAGAGTCCAACTGTGTTCGTACACAATATTATCTCTTGCGATGGCCAGTATCTGCTGAGATTTTTTTTATTTTATTTTATTTTATTTTAATAAGTACAGAGACAGACTACAGACTAAGGCATTTAGTACAGTTATAACAATATACATACATTACATAAATCTGAGGTCCAATTATTACTGTACACAGCATTCATTGTTTAATATAGGTACTTCATTAGTGACGGTTGGGTTCTGTTAATATCAAGCTTAAAGTTACTAAATGATACTAAATGATAATTATGGTTGTAATTACATTTTATAGAGCAAATTTCTAAATTCGTTAAAACTGTTCAAAAACAAATCTAAATTAGAGCATATTACATTATATTGACTACACATTCTGGACAACGGATTGTTTTCAGAAACATTATTGTTACTAGAGGGAATACTGAACAATTGTGGAGTGCGCACAGATCGAGTTGGTATTTTAAAGTTTATCTGACCAAGCAATTGAATATCAAAAGAGCCGTTAACAATTTTATGCAGTATACTTAAATCACTAACCCATCTCCTTCTCTCTAGACTCTTTATGTGAAAGTGAGATAGACCCCTTTTTTCGGTGGAAATATCACCAAATGACTCTTCTCGCTCTGGTGGGACTCCGCAATGGAGTACCAGACTTCGACTGACTAAAAACTAACCCTAATCCTTCATTTGCCCTTGTGATCCGTGGCTGTGGTATTTTAGCCTTATAAGGCCCCATCTTTACTGCCGATTGCTGTTTATGACGTGCGTAGAACATGACGCACCATCGATTAGGGTTAGGTTGACCCTACAATCGAAGTTCTATGTGCACAACTATTGTTATGTATTATACCTAGGCAGAGCCGGATTAACCCTGTCAGGGGCCCCTAGGCAATGCAATTCTCGGGCCCCTTTTCTTACTTTGACTGGCCAAATCGTGTATCGCTAAAATCGGTGTAACCTCGTAGTCCTGGGAACGATTTTCGAAATAGGCTGTTGTCTTAAGTCTGGGTGATTTTAACCGACTTAGTTCGACGAAAACTCTTTTTTAAAGTATGTTCCCCGATTAGGTACTCAAAAACAGCTGAACCGATATGGAAACTTCTTTATTTATTTGAAAGAGTAGGTATACTATAATCAGGATCTGATCTGATTTTGGTATTTTTTATAGTAACTTGTGCAGTTGTTCTCGAAAAGCATAATTTGGTGAAGAACTGATGATGAAGACCACAGATAGCCACCGGAACTACTCAATAAGTATTTCATTCATAGGTGGCGATTCTATTAATTGAATATGGTTGTTGCACTTTATGCTCGTCACAATGCAAACGTTGAATTGGAGCTGATGGTGAAGTAACAGGAGAACACTTCCAACAATTGATGGCCTTGTATCGGAATAATATTTTTTTTTATAAAAAGTGATGACTAGTTGACATCGAGGCTTTTGTAACTAGATAAACTATAAACCGATCCACTAAAACTTTTTCACGAAAATTAAAACTGACTTCCAAAACAATACTGCAAATGTGAAAAATAACTTTAATTTCGAGGGGCGATGTCAGATAACAAAAATACAAAACGAAAGACTACCGAAATCAAAGTTATTTTTCTTTTTGCAGTGTTTATTTATTTATTTACACTTTATGCACATAGGTACAAAGGCGGACTTAATGCCGTAGGCATTCACCAGTCAGTGTTTTTGGAAGTTTGTTTTATTTTTTGTTAAACAGTTTTTCTATTCATAAAATACATAAATACTATATTTTCAAAAAACTAGCATACCCCGAACTTTGTTTCGCCCCAGTTCTTATATTTTTCGGTCATATGGTCACCTCGCACGCCTAATTTCACATTTCTGTTTCAGGTTTTGTTTTCTTTAAAATTTTCTTATATACAAACCATCTCCTGACAATTATAAACATAACAAAAATAATTAGTCAAATAGGTGCAACGGTTTCGAAGATACATTTTTTTCTGGGTGGGCAAATCATCAAATGACTCCTCCCGCTTTGGGTAGCTTCGCAGAAGGAGGCGACCGTATCCCATTCCCACTCGTCCCGCACCATAGTTTGAACCAGGAACGGGCGCGAGTGGTTGCCGCCGCCACTCGCCTCCACGAGTACGACACGGTGGTACTCTGACCAAGTAGGGCACACCTCCACCGTATGCTCCACTGTGTCTGCTGAGTGATCCTCACTATAATGACACCCGGGCGTATCCTTCCGCTGTATCCGAAACTGATACCTCCCGACACACCCGTGTCTGGTAAGCACCTGCATCAGGTAGAAGGTCAGAACCCTGTGGCGTCTCTCAAGCCACTCCTCAAATAGGGGACTTATCACCGCAATTGCGGTGTGCCCAACTCTCGGTTGCGATAGTCGCTCTTTCCGGCTTAATAATTTTTATTGACATAAAATTTAGAATCTATCATATCTTCAAAGGTATTTATTTGGTTCATTTAGTGTACGGGAAAATTTTAATCTTATCCAATATCCAATCTTATTAACGGGCACCGAGCTTTTTATACACAAAAACGCGTTTTTATAACGGTTGTCTGAAGTAGTAAACAATTAAATTATAATCTAAGGAAATAAATTGGTATTTTTGGGCATATATACTAGGCGGTATACACGATGGAATCACAATTTGATAAAGTTGCCTGAATAGAATAAATTCACAAAGTTACCTCTAAACAACACAACAAACACTTAGTACGGCGTGAATACTTCGCTGAAGGTCATCAGTTTTTTAATAATAACAAAACTACATGTTTTACACAACGTATATATTTTACATTTTCAAAATGTTGATTTGTTTAACAATAAGAAGGAAATACCTAAATTCGCGCGAATTTCGCCCATTTTATCCAGAGCCGCCGCGCCGCTGTCTTGTCCGCTTTAGTCCTGCATCGGCCATCGGACGGGGAGCTTGTGTCACTTGTGCTTACGCATGGATTTAGTAACATAACGATGAAAATTGAATGAAAATTCATTGTAGCGTATTTGAAATGGGGAACAAAGTAAAGAAATCAAGACAGGGAAGGGGTTGGCGAAAAACCAGAAATCTCAGTCTACCGGCGCGCGATCCCCGCCGTGTTTTTATCTGTCTAGCCTAGCCAGCTCACGTACACATACACGGAGCGCATAGAATACCTACAATCGATTAGCGCAAAAAACTCGGTGCGCCCCAAAGAGTATAATAATATATAGGGGTGCGCCCTTAAATGCGGAAGCTTATAAACGTATTTATTTACATACGAATTAATAAATAAATATAGATAATGGCTTCGAAAATAACGTAATATTTTTCATCAATATTTGGCCATAAAAGTTGTTATTGTGAGTCAACCGTAGGAGAGATATACTATCGTGGACTTTTTTGTAGCATTATAATTGTAGATCTACAATTCTCTAGTAGGTATATTACTTTAATGTATCTCTGCTGGTTTACGCGACGTACGCGAGTAAATCTCTCAGGAGGCAAGATATTTTACGACCTCTTCAACAATAATCGTTATATTTCAATCTATTTACATAAAATATTAATGAATTATATTTGAACCTTCCTCAGGAATCAAACCATCTATTCGTGAAGACGGTACAAAAATCCGAAACTAATATCTCGAAAACAATCATTAATCTTGCCTCGTTTTCTAGCCAATTTTTTCAAGGCAGTGTTTATAAAAACAATCTGTTATTTTACTCAAGTTTGTAAATTTTTAAACACAAAGCACAATGTTTTTGGTTACATTTCCGATCTTAAATCTCACAAATCACAATTACAGAAACTTTTTTAACATTCAATATAAGTATGATGCGTTCCAACTAATAACAGGATCGACTTAGCGACATATTGTGTCGTCATAGCTATTAAATCGAACTAGTTGGGTAGAGTAAACAAAACAAGCATTTATTAAAATATTTATTCACAAATATTGAGCGCAACAAAATTCCCCTTTCCCTATTTCAGTGATTAAACGCGAGCCTATCATAAAAAAAAATAAAGCGAGATTGTACAGGTACGTAATTGTAAACTGTAGCACTTAAGTTAGGTCCACCGGGTAACCTTAGCAACCACACATTAAGGGCTGTAATATAGCAGTTTTTAATATATTTGTTTATAAATTCCCAGAATTGTTATATTTTTTTAAATTTTACTACTAAATACAAATATTTAGATTCACACGCACATTAAAATTGTCGATCGACAAAAAAAAAACTTGTCGCTTGCACTGGGCCCCTAGTGGATCGGGGCCCCAAGGTAGTTGCCTACTCTGCCTAATGGTTAATCCGGCCCTGTACCTAGGATGGGTATAGTAACCATAATAGACTACGAAAGCAAATAAACAAGTCTCATACGTTTATTTTCATCTTCCGGGGCAAAGGAAACGTGCCAACCGCTTCCATGAATGCTTCCTTACGAGTACAATTCACAATCACTTGGAATACTAGGTCTGCTTCACATTCATCGCCTAACTGCAAAATTTTAAATTTACAATATCGGCCTCGTAAGCGTTATTCCTTGATTGTGGGTATGTGCCTAGCTACAAGGTACAAGAATCAATCCTGACCTATAAGTTAATTAAGTCAAAATTCGCGGGCCGGCCAAAAAAGTGCTTATGTTCAGTGGTAGATATTGTTTCAAAAAACCACAGCATTTCTTATAAGCACACTAGGGGTGCTATAACTTTAGGGCCTGATTTTATATGAGTTTAAGAAGACTTTTTAAAAAAACTATAGGTATCCATTTTTTGCCAGTCGCCTACGAAACCCTAAAAATATGGGCGAAATGGTTCAATGGCTGTAATTATTTTTGGGAAACCTAATACAATTATAATGTAGTAGTTAAAAGCCCTGTGCCGGGGCTGGTATGATTTTTTTAAACTCGGATGATTGTCGAACACCGAGCTTTACTCTAAAAAGTCTGACGGCTATATTTATTTATATTGTATTAGCTATACGTACATACGAATTTATTTTCATTTGAATTTCGCTACATTTATCATCAGTTAAAGTCATTATCAAATCTAATATCTTTCCAGGGTCGCTATGCTGAATACTTCTTCTTCTGGTTTTCCTTTGGGCCATAAAATTCATGCTTTATTTATTTTATATCAATCGAACTCTGAAATCAACGCAAAATTGAAAAAAAAAACAGAGTTTTGGAATAAGCAGCCGAAATTATTGGTTTGTTTGTAATCGTTATGCACAACACAGAATGACACGAAAAGGCGGTCATAAATTGACAATTAACGTCTTGACGTCGAATTGTTTATTCTATTCAGAAATGTGCGTATTAAAATAAAGAGCCAGTACTTTTAATGGAACTAACAAATAGGTATATCTTTATTTACAAAGCTGTAAAAAAACATGTAAGTAAAAGCAAATACAAAAATAATTTATCGGGCATTGAAAACTTCATAAACATCACTGTCAATAGGAAAAGTGCCTATAACGCTGGCTGCATTGTCGCGTTGAATGACAATGCTGATTCTTTGACTGATGAAAAGGCCAGCCCTCTGAGAGAGACGACTTATCGTTTACGTACTGATACATATAGCTCCCTATACGGTTGTTATATTTGCGCCGTTAAATATTTTCTGCATCTACAGCTGACGTCCCAGCACAGACCGCCGTGCTAAGATGGGTTGGCGCAACAGTGTCAGCACATGTAACATCCCATATCAAGGCCAAGGCCCAAGTCGACGGCGCACCATGTTCCACGCGCGCCTTACAGAGCAGTCAGCGGCATTGACGGGGTCTGACAGGGCCATTGCCTGCTGAGGTTACCGGAATGTTCTAACGAGAAACTGCGGCCCCGGAACGTAAGGGATTGGATGGAACATGGTGGATTTTTAGTCAGTAGAATCTGACACACCCTTTCGCTCCACCCAGAGCGGAAGAAGTCATTAGATGATTATCTCACCGAAAAACTGGTTAACTCAACTTCTAAGTCATTATAGTGGATAACAATTATTGAGCTGGAGCACAACACTGATCCAAATCCACAGGCTATCGACGGAGCAATGTTGAGGTAGCGGACTTCTGGTAATAAATGAAAGAGTATTTCAAACGTTACTACCAGACTTATTGTCAAATCCACAGGTTTAAACTATTACATCTACTGGATTAAGGCAAGCATGGCTTCGGTTTAATATATATACGCGGTTAAACAATTACGAGACTAGTTAACACTACTGTTTGAAGCGCACTTAAGGACTTACTGAACTGACAAACCAAATGTGGGCTGAAAAGCTTACATACATTCTAACTTCCGGCTTCCAGAAAGTTCGAGAATATTCTAGGTTGTGCTACAGTGCTTCCTCTAGTGTCGAGAGGCGATATCTTTAATATTCATTCATACTTTATACAACCTCCATTCATAATTCCACCACCTGGCGTCGGAAAGCGGATTCATCTACCCAATACTCCATTCATAGCTAGAAAATGGTTCATAGACACTGTCGCCATCTTTTAGCCGGTGGCATAAACAGAAAGATACCATATTCTCGCTAGTACTAATAATAAGAGAAGATAGAGCCTATAGCCAAGGCCCAGTTCCCATTTACCGACAACCAGTGTTTACTTGTTAAAATAAATATACCTACTATGTAACCTGTAGCTGTGAGCATATAGCTTTACTCACAAGATACGGTAAAAACGAAGCTTTATATAAAAAGTCTGCTGAGAATAATAATGATGGTCTGCATATCAATTATAAATAATGATTTACTAACAACTCAGAACAATTTTAAATAACCACAAACCAAGTTTTGCTCACGGTAAAACGAAACGCATTTAGGCCGTGCACGCACTGCCTTGCGGTGGCCGCAATTGCGGTAGTTCTACCGCACCGGTAGAATGACCGGGGCCACCGGTGACTCTACCGCACGCGTTTATTCCACCGCAGTGCGCGCACTTCTATGACACTCCATACTTCACAGATTTTGCGTTTCCGAAACGCAACGCAGTGCGCGCACGGCCTAAGGCCGTGCGCGCACGGCCTTATATGATATCTGTGCAATAAAAAAAAAACAGATGATGACGGATGGTGGAGTGATGAATGATTATTTTGGTAGTGAATTGTAGCAAATTAATGAATTGTTAACTTAGAAATGGCAGAAATACAAACACTTATCGAAATGGGGTTTTCCAAAGAGCGAGCGTAAGTTTATACTAGTTTTAACTTCACATAGCCCTGCACCGATTCGGTAACCTAAATGTGCAATGATATCTTGGATTTTAGGGAGAAAGCCTTGGCAGTAACCAGTTATAAGGGGGTAGAGCCTGCGATGGAATGGTTGTTGGCACACGCTGACGACCCGGCGATGGACGCAGCGCCGACGGTCGCGACTTCTACAAGCTCCGATACTGTAAATGCTCCTGTTCCTGAATCATCAACGTCTTCCCAAGAGCCGGCCACCACCGATCCCGAGGCTGAAGTAAAGTCCTTCAAATGTGATGTTTGTGGGAAATTGCTCAAAAATCAAGACGAAATGGAGTACCATGCTGCCAAGACTGATCACAGTAGCTTCTCTGAGTCAACTGAAGAGAAGAAACCTTTGAGTGAAGAGGAGAAGAGGGCTCAACTGATGCTGCTGGAAGAAAGAATGAAGCAGAAACGAAGAGAGAGAGAGGAAAAGGAAAAGGTTTGTTGTTTTGAGTCTTAAAATCATATTGTATCTTATTAGGAGGGAATGAGGAAGTATGTAGTGTATACAAGCAGGGCCGGATTAACCATTAGGTGGAATAGGCAACTGCCTAGGGGCCCCGCATCAACTAAGGGCCCAGGCCCAGTGCACGCACCAAGAAAACATGTTTCTTCAAACGAGAATTTGTTGTGCGTGTGAACTTAGGGACCTCATTGTTATCTCTCAAAATACAAATAGTTAGATTTAGTAGTAGAATCAAAACAATTTTAGAAGAAATCTGGGAATAAGTAAACAAATACTATATTAAAAATCACAGCCCTTAATGTGTTTCCTCAGTTCACACACGATTTGGTCAGTCACAGTAAGAAAAGGGGCCCCGAGAATGCCATTGCCTTAGGGCCTCTGCCAGGGTTAATCCGGCTCTGTATACAAGGATTCTATTTATAACTTTGAATCATGTTTAAAGAGAAATTGAGGGATGCTAGACTCACATGTGTTTATTAAATATTTCAACAAGTTAAATAAGGAATCACTGATCAATGGACTGCTGTACAATCTCAAACTACTGTTTTGATTAATATAACAAGTTGGTATTACTTGCCTGCACTAGCTACATGTAAACTTTTGTAAAGGGAGATTTTGTCCAGCAGCCATACAAAAATAGATTAATACTCCTACTGGGAATTGGCCTGGCCATCTTCTGCTTCCAATCTAACTGCAACTAAGTACTAGTCTTACATTACATTACATGAAGAGGCTGCTTACAATTCTATTACATGCTTACTATTAACAGATTATTAGTCAAATAACTTGGCAAGAGTTGTTCAATGCGCCATAAGTCGATTTTTAGGTGTCAGCCGTTGTCAGCGGGACACGGGGTATGACGTAGCGCCGCACCGAGCGCGCGACTGGTGCATCAGAGTTCTCGTTAAATTTGCTCCCAAATACACTTGCGTACACGAAAGTTATACCCTTTGTTTTTGTTATGAGTTGTTGTTTTAAATTTAGTTTTTGTTAAGTTGATTACAATGCCAGGACCAAATACCGTTCTACGCAGACTATTAAAACGTTACAAAGAACAGTTAGAGACTTGTTAAGGAAGGTTGAAATTCCGAATTTGTCACTGTCTTTAGGACACCAGGAAAAAAGAAGAATAAAAGGGGTAGCAGTTTTATTAACTAATTGTGACAACAAGAACATATTACTTTTAATGTTTTTTTTTTTAATTACATTTTTTTCATTTTTAAATGTATTTATGTATTATATCTATTTTATTAATAATTAGCTTTTGCCCGAGACTTCGTCCGCGTGGAATAGTTACTTTGGGCTAACGTTAAATTTAACCCCGATTTTGCATTTTTCATTGGCGCTCCGCTCCTATTGGCCTTAGCGTAATGATATATAGCCTATAGCCTTTCTCTATAAATTTACTATTTAATTAAAAAATAATTTTTCATTTCGAACCAGTAGTTCCTGAGATTATCGCGTTCAAACAAACAAACAAACTCTTCAGCCTTATATTATTAGTATAGATAGCTGTTGCCCGCGACTTCGTCCGCGTTTCCGTCGTTTTTCGTAAAAAAAAGTAGCCTATGTCCTTCCTCACGGTTCAGTGATTTTGATGTAACAGACAGATTAACTTTCGTAATTTAGTAGGGAAATATAATATGTCAATCTATAATACTGTTGAAAAATATCGCAATACGGAACCGCACAATATTATTGTTAATAGCTGTGCACGCGACTCCGTCAGCGTGTAACTCCTTGTGTGTTATTAAGTTAATGTATTGGTATTATTGTTTAGATCACGTTCACATGAGGCTTAAGTACCTATAGAACGAAAATACTTCATCGCAAAGCTTCCGGGTAAACTATGTTGAAAGTTGACCCGTCCAGCACGTGAACATAAAGATTTCTAGAACTGCTCACCCGGGAAAGAGCGACTTACAACTAACTGACCATGCGAGAAACAACTGACACCGAGATCTAGTCCAGCAACACTTTCCGTTGTTTTTCGTAAAAAAAAGTAGCCTATGTCCTTCCTCACGGTTCAGTGATTTTGATGTAACAGACAGATTAACTTTCGTAATTTAGTAGGGAAATATAATATGTCAATCTATAATACTGTTGAAAAATATCGCAATACGGAACCGCACAATATTATTGTTAATAGCTGTGCCCGCGACTCCGTCAGCCTGTAACTCCTTGTGTGTTATTAAGTTAATGTATTGGTAATATTGTTTAGATCACGTTCACATGAGGCTTAAGTACCTATAGAACGAAAATACTTCAGCGCAAAGCTTCCGGGTAAACTATGTTGAAAGTTGACCCGTCCGGCACGTGAACATAAAGATTTCTAGAACTGCTAACCCGGGAAAGAGCGACGTACAACTGACCATGCGAAAAACAACTGACACCGAGATCTACTCCAGCAACACGAAAAGTCTGCCCTTGAGCCTTATTCATTGTCATTGCATAACACACCGATACTGGGAATTGCGTTCTTTTAAATTGGAATGGAAAATTATTCGATATATCATATATAACTTTGGTGTTTCTGTACCGATTTATATGATTCTTTTTTATGGAATAGTTATAATGTTAACGTTTTCAATTAGGGGTGACTGAGAGTGTTATAAACGTAAGAGTAGACAAATATTATAATCAGAAAGCTTCGAACTGCTAAGCTATCGGGAGTTACACGTGTTATTGTGAGTCAACCATAAAAAATAGACATATGCTGTCGTGGGATATTTTTTATATAATTTTAAGGAGAATATTTCCGTCATGAAATGATTTCTGTGTAGCTTTAACCATTAAGGTTGCACACGCGACGGAAGCTTAAAAAATGGAGTAACTTCTCCCGTTTTCCCAACATTTCCCTTCACTGCTCTGCTCCTATTGATTGTAGCATGATGAAAAGTATACTATAACCAGCTCAGGAGTATGAAAAATAATTGTACCAAGTTTCGTTAAAATCCGTCGAGTAGTTTTTGTTTCTATAACGGTTATACAGACAGACAGACAGACAAAAATTTTACTGATTGCATTTTTGGCATCAGTACCGATCCCTAATCACCCCCTGATTGTTATTTTGGAAATATATTTCATGTACAGAATTGACCTCTCTACAGATTTATTATAAGTTTATTATAGATACCGAATTATTTTCTTCATCAATTTCAATTATTTTCTTTATCAATTCATTCTTCTGAACAGACATGATTAAAAATAAATGATGGCAATAACCATAGAATAATGGCAAGCAGTAAAAGTGACCACTTTTTCTTCCACTAAGTGCTCGATGCGCGAACTTACCCCCACTATGCCAAAACCTTGTCAACTTATGTGATGAGGACTATACATAATTATGACATCTGGGACCAGTGGCATAACATACTTTCTTAGGCGTAGAAGAATCCTGGTATATTAAGATATTTACCCATCCACTTATATTATTTAGCCACGGTGTCCTCAATACTGCTACACAGCAAATATACCAGTTTTTTCATCTTTCATTGTGTCAATCGTATGTTTATTTCATAGTCAGATTTGGAACAGCAAACATTTCTTATCTCTAAATAGGTCACGGCCTTTATCAGTTTCTCCACATTTTTTTCTCTCAGTATATTTTAATACAGTTTTGAATGAGGAAGATTATGTAGAAAGATTGGATTTTTGTTTAACACAAACCTGTAATTTAAAGCTTAGTTTCATATTTTAAGCTGTTCTGAAGATTATGTTCCTACTGCTAAAGAAACTGGAAATTATGTCAGGAGAAGAAAAAGTGGATGATTCCGAGCAGAAATTACGAACATCTGCTGCTGATGTTATGAGAACCTACTTTGGTTCCTTTAAAAAAAAAACAGATACCTTGTTGTTTGGATTCCGCACATAGATAATAGGGGCAAAACAATTACTACTTTTGCCCTGCCTAAACATAAGAACTCTATATCTTATTAATGTACACTGATACTATACAGCAGAATTTGAGATTTTTAAGCATTACCTAATGTCCCTGTGGCTGTGGACCCAACTTGTAGAATATGGGTATGAAGCCCACTCATACACATTACTTTAGGTAATTTATATCATCTCTACTGTCAAATTATTAGTTAGGTAAGTAAGACTTATTTGTTTTGTTGTTGTTTTGTTAGTTTAGTTGAAAGGGTTAACAAGATTGCTAGTAATGTGAATACTATTAGAGCTGAGTGTATTACGCAGAGATCATAGATGATACATATAAATACTGAGATAGATGCGCCACTCTATGATTCGAAAATTGAGTTTTTGACCCTGATCGCCAGGTAGCGTAACGATAGTTTAATACCGAAAAAATCCGATAGGTGGCGTCTACCTAACATGTTAATAATATTTTCTTATTTTAAAGATTTTAGAAGTACTAGATTGATTGAAATAAATATTCTAATCGACAAAAGATTAATAAGTCTTTGGTTTTAGAATATTTATTTCAATCAATCTAGTACTTCCAAAATCTAAAGATTAGATTTTAGAGGCTGGCAAAAATTAAAACACGGTGAAGATGGATTTAATTATTTTTTATATTTGTGATTTTTTGGATTCATTATAAATCAACGAAACATAAAAAACGAACTACTGATTCAAATTTAATTGAGTCTAAAATAGGCAACAAATCATACCACAATTGGAAATGGAGTGAGTTATTTTTTAAGCACTGCTTATATATTTTTGATGACCCCTTGTAAGAATGACCATTTAAATGATTCGAAGAGCTTATCAAATAATAAATCTCTGCACTCTTCAGGCAGAATGTTGTATTCTGAAACAAAATATTAATGTTGGTTAATAACATTTTGCAAAATTTGCTAGATAACAATAATGATGCAAATATGTGAAATTATAAACATACTAACTCGATAAAAAACGTAAAGCGCTAGACACCCTCTGGCTGAACACTTGTGCTACATATTTTACCTTCATTTTAGATATTTTATTACTCATCACATGTTTTTCTGTTAATTTATTATTAAATTTTAAGATTTTAATTTAATCGAAATTTGTCAAACTGTTTTTGACAGTTTTATATTTTTCTTTTTTATTTGTTTTTCATAAACAAGTGAGGTGCATAGAGTCTATGATGCAGTAAAATTATAATGCCATTTAATTTAGTGATTTAGTGAATTAGGTGCCTAAATACATTAAATAATGCTTTATGAATTTTTCGATACAAATAATATTTTTTTATTAATTTTGATTATCATATATGTATAAATATATCGTAGCTGCTGCCATCTATTAGCAAAACAAACGCATTACGTACAAAACTAAGTTGACCCCAGACATAAGATGTCACTAGTTTTTTTGGCAAATTTTGTGTCTGAAGTTTCTTCGGGAGTTTCACCCCCCTGGCAGAGATTACACATTAGATAATGTTAACGGAATTTATTAAGAGAACTGACAATTTGGTTTTTCGGAAAACATTTTGACTTATAAAATCAACAAGCTCTGCTGCATAGCAACCCATCTAAGGAGTATTTTTACTGATGTGCTATACAACCTCAACACTTTCCCTCATCAGTTGAAAAACTATGCAGCCCCAATTTGCCTCTCATCTTGTTGAGCGTCGGCTTTGGAACTGCCTTGGTCATAAGGTCAGCTAATTGGTCAGTAGAACTGGTTTTTTGTACATCTACTAAACCTTCTTGAACACTCTCACGAACGAAGAAATGTCTCACTCTTATATGTTTCGTTCGCTTGTGAAATTCCGGATTGTGTGCGAGACGTATAGCTGCTTCGTTATCAACCTTTAATGTTGGTACGCCCTCTAATATTGTGAGTTGGTTATATAACCTTTGAAGCCATACCAGCTCACGTGCGCCTTCGCTCGCTGCAACAATCTCAACTTCAGTTGTTGAAATTGCAACAGACGCTTGACGTTGACTTAACCAGGAAACAACTCCTCCGGCGAATAAACATGCTACTCCTGTAGTAGACCGTCCAGTTTGTTCATCTCCAGCATGGTCAGCATCACTATAACCTTCAATAATGGTTCTCGTAGAGTCACATGTGTATTTGATGCCATAGCTAGCTGTTCCCTTCAAGTAGCGAAATATTCTTTTCACTTCCAACCAGTCTGCGTGAGTTGGATTCTCTAATTTTCTTGATACGACCCCGACAGCATAAGCAATATCCGGGCGCGTACCTGTCATGAGATACGCCAATGCGCCTACAGCTTCTCTATAGGGAAACTTTTCTCCAGATTCTTTCTCCTCAACTTTCCCTGTTTCTGAAGTCCTCTCTATAGGTGTCGAAATAGGATTGCATTCGGACATTCCGAATCGTTCGAGAATTTTCCTGACGTAAGATTGCTGTGTTATTATTACAGATCCATCTGTTAATCTAGCAATCTCTAATCCTAAGTAGTAGGATGCTGGCTTGACAGTTATTTTAAGCGTATCCCCTAATTCCTTTAAGAATTGGTTCGCCAAAGCTTTATCTGTTGTGGCTACAAGCCCGTCGTCCACGTATAAAGCTATTATAATTTTCTTGTCTCCTATCTTTCTCATAAAAAGACAACAGTCAGCTGCATTCTGAGTAAAACCTTTCTGTAGCAAGATTTCCTCGAAGCAAGAATTCCAACAACGAGGTGCTTGCTTTAAACCATATAGACTCCTTTGAAGTCGACATACTTTTGAAGTACCATCGCTAAATCCGTCTGGCTGTTCCATGTAAATTTCTTCCTTTAATTTACCGTTTAAGAAGGCTGTCGAAACATCAAATTGAGTCAGGTGCAGCTTTTCCTTTGCACTCACACTTAGTAAGGCTCTTATTGTAGCCATTCGAGCAACCGGACTAAAAGTTTGTTCAAAGTCGATCCCTTTCCGTTGCTTGAACCCCTTGACTACAAGTCTCGCTTTATATTTGCCAACGGTACCATCTGGGTTTCGTTTAACCCTGAAAACCCACTTGCATGGCAGCGCTTTTTTGTTAGAATAGAATAGAATTTATATTTTGCAAGTTGGACGGCAAGTCACACAATGTCCAAACCTTGTTGTCAGCTAGGGATTTTATTTCGCTCGCCATGGCCTTTTGCCATTCGGCACTGTCCTCCCTCTTAATTGCTTCATTATAAGTTTCTGGGAAGTATTCTAAACCCACAAAGCAAACATAGTCTTCGAGTTTCTTTGGTCGGTTAATTGTTGCTCGGTTTCTAAGGTTGTATCGAGTCTCTGTTAATGGCTCGACTACTTCTAATTGTTCTTGAGCATCCGTGAAATCTTCCTCATCCTCTGTTAGTATAGGAACATTGTCTTGAACTTGGTCCTCTGTTGGTGTAAGAATGTCCTCTTGAACTTGATCTTCAGTAATATCTCCCTCTAGATCAAGTTCTTGACTTTCTCTTATATTTTCAGAAGCTTGATCTTGTATGAGACCATGTTTATCGCCGTCATCTCCCTCTAACTTAATAGGGATACTGGTGGAAATCTTGAACTCGACATCAGACTGAAACGTTATGTCTCTAGACCTTAGCGTCTTTTTTCCATCCCAGATGCGATAGCCATCATCGTTCTCATAGCCTATCAGCAGTCCTTTAATGGCTTTCTTATCCATCTTCTTACGGCTTTGTTTTGGAACGTGAATATAACATTCACTTCCAATAATTTTTAAATGACTAATCTTGGGTTTCCTACCGTGCCACAACTCGAAGGGTACTTTTGTATCTACTCTGGTAGGGCCTGTCCTATTCAAAACATATGCCGCTGTGTTTATGAGCTCTGCCCAGAGCACTTGTGGCATCTCTCCTCTCGCGTGTAGCATCGATCTTGCAGCTTCTACAAGCGTGCGGTTTTCTCGCTCACTACACCCATTCTGCTCTGGCGTGTAAGGCATTGTCAGCCTATGCTGAATTCCGAACTTTTCTAGAATCTTTTGGATAGCTCCATTATCAAATTCGCCACCATTGTCGCTCAGTAGCGTTTTCACTGTATGACCTGTTGTCTTAACTTCTTGCAACATTTGTAACAGCTTATCCTTAACTTCTGATTTGTGCTTTACGAAGTATACAAAGCGGTAATTTGAAAAGTCATCCTTAAATAAGACAAAATATTTATACTTTGAGATGCTATCAGCAAAAGGTCCGCACACATCAGTGTGAATAAGTTCACCTGGCTCTGTAGCTCTTTCCCTTGTTCCAAACTTTTTCCGTTGGGATTTGCCATATATGCAACCTTCACATTTTGTATTGTCTGGTTTTAAATCAATTCCAAGCTCCCTCTTAACAATATCGCGAACATGTCGTTTGTCTTGATGTGCGAAACGCTCATGGTAAAGCTGTAGTAGATTAGAACCAGTGATTGCGTTGACCTCAATGGATCTTTTCTTTGCTGGCATGACCGTCTTCATGTCCAACTTGTAGAGTCCTCCATAAGGTACTCTCTTGCCAACAACTTTAGTTGAGCCTTCTATATCAAGCTTACATTCTCTTGTTGTCGACGTGAATACGCTATTTTGCATCCTATCCTGTGCTGCTAGCGTTGAAAACAAGATTTTTCGTAAGTGATGGTACTAACCACACATCTCGAAGCGTTATTAGTTCCTGCTTATCATTGACATTTGCATTGACCACTACGGTTCCTTTTCCTATTGCTGGAATCACGGTCCCATCTGCGGTTGTTACAGAGTGATCTAACTGAAATTCATGAAATTCGAGGAAGAAATCGCTTCTTACTGCAATGTGTGTTGTTGCGCCATTATCAACAAACCAGTTATTTCTATCTAGGATTTGTTCTTGTGGGCACGCATTCACCATTAATGAAATTTGTTGCACTTGCTTGGGCTTTGAATTAGGTGCTGATGTGCCTGAAGATGGCTTAGGTGGCCTCCCATCTTTAATCCACTTCTTGCACTTGCGAACTCTATGTCCTTTTCCAGAACAGTACTTGCAAATCAGCTGTTTGTCCAAGCTTTGCTTTAACTCTCTTTTAATTGGTGTAGTCACTAACGCCTCCTGTTTAGAGTTCTCTTGACTGCCTAGCTCTCGTTCGAACGTGCAGAGGTGACTTGTTAAACAATCAATAGTCCTTTCAGTCTGCTTTAGCATCAGCCAGCTTGACTTGAAGTTAAAGTACCTATCATCCAGCGTGTCCAAGACTTTACATATGAGGAACATCTCAGGAAGTTTAGCATTTGCGTCAATTCTGGAAACCTCGATCTTTAAATCATTCCAAACATTCTTCAGCTTTGATGTGTGTGTGGGAATATCATCCGCCTTACTTTGTTTAAGTCCAAAGAATTCTAGACACAAGTTGTAGGCTCTGTCCTCTTCCTGTCCATCAAATAGTCTATGTAACTCCTGCCAGACATCACATGCAGTTCTATACCTCATTACCTTTTTTAATGTGTCTTCTGACATGTTAGTAGTTAGCATGAGCAAAGCGCTCGTTTCAGCCTTCCTATAACTAGCCAACGCTTTATTATAGCTGCTTAATTCAGCATCACCTGCTCCTTTGGCAAGGGTTGGTTTTTGGAGTTTACCTTTCACAGCATCTGTAGCACCTTCTGTGCCATCAAGCATTATAGAGATCTTATACTTCCAAGTTGACCAATTTTCTTTGCCATGTAACTTTCCTATGTCGATTTTTGTACTATAATCCATTTTTATTTACGTACGCTTTTTCCTTTTTCGTGATTGGGTCCGTAACCTATTAGAGCTGAGTGTATTACGCAGAGATTACACATTAGATAATGTTAACGGCATTTATTAAGAGAACTGACAATTTGGTTTTTCGGAAAACATTTTGACTTATAAAATCAACAAGCTCTGCTGCATAGCAACCCATCTAAGGAGTTTTTTACTGATGTGCTATACAACCTTAACAAATACTACCCAAATTGCTAGTTCTCTTAAAAAAATTACTTGTCAAGTCCATGGAAAGCATCCTGATTTAAGAAATTTTGTTCTAGAAGTACATTCTTTTGCTCTCACAGAATTGTACTTCAATAATGTTAAATTATTCTATTATATTGTGAGATCGCCCGGTTAAGTATTGACCAGCCTTAGTGTGCTGAACTACGAGTGGACATAAGTAAAAAAAAAAAAAAATATTGTGGACTTTCATAAGACTGTGGACTTTCTCAAGTACCTCTAGTTATTTATGCAGTACTTCTCATGGCATAAATAACTATTAGCAGAAATCACAGACAGACACTTCAATTTAATTTAATTTACTAGCATAGCTCGGGGGTTCAGTCCCGTAGACTTATTGCGATAAAAAATTACCCTCCTCGTTTTGCAGTCATTTAGAAGTAGTTCATCTGAATCCATCCAGTACTTGTAAAGATTAGCAGGTTTAAAAGTGTTAGGTGGTAATACTTTAGGGTTGCCACCTAACATTATACTGAGCTGAGGGGATTCCTATTCTTCTTCTTCTGTAGTCTGGTTTCCGCACTTAGTCTCTGCACGAGACCATTGTGCGTGAGCCGTGTCGGCCGTCACTCCATCTAGCCAACCTCCCTCCAGAAGCAGATCAGGTCTTTCGGTCTATTCAGGATATCTGTAAGGGAATTCAATGACCGAGGGTTCGTTTCCGTATGTCGGTAATTTCCGTGTACTCTAGGAGCACGTGTCCTACCGTTTCCTCCGTCCCCATGCATGCCCTGCACACGGGACTGTCCGTTATAATTGAAGGGATTTTTAATCTTGTATATAATGTGTGTTTCGTATTTTTATGTACCAATAAATGCAATTTTCTTTCTTTTTTTCAAACTTTTCTGCTTTTATTTTTTTTTTATTAAAAATGTACATTGTTTTGCACTCACTTACGAGTCTGTGTTCCCACTTGGGAGTCTTTAAGTCAAGAGTGGAAAAGTTACTTCTAAGCAAGCGTGCTTCATCTTAGACCACATCATCGCTTAACATCAGGTGAGATGGTGGTCAAACGCAAACCTATCAACAATAAAAAAAGATACGACAATATTAAGAAATCACAGACAGACACTTCAATTGTATTTAGCTGTATAGATGATATAGATAAAACTATTATGCACACGTAATACTCCCATTGAAAACAAATGCAAACTCTGACCAATTTCTGAAAGTGTCTCGCATTCACTCTGTATAACTATAATGCTGCGATTTTCAGGCTGAAGCACTAGAACGTGAACGTATCCGTATAAAGTCTGGCAAGGAAATGCAAGATGCCCGCCAGCGACTCCAAGAACAAGAGATGCAGAAACTGGTGGAGCAGCGGCGACGGGAGAAGATTGAGGACCAGAAAGCGAGGGAGCGGGTGCGCGCGCAGATTGAAGCGGATAAACAGGCTAGGAAGTGAGTAGTAGGAATAGTTGAGAAGAATTGAAGTATTATCTCTTTATTCCTTACTATATACACATAAATTATGTTTTTAAATATTCCAATAAAAAAAAATATATATAAAAACTATCTTTTGCCCGCGACTTCGTTTGCGTGTGAGGTTTTTCCCGCGTAAAATCCGATCCAATGGGAAATCCGGGATAAAAACTATACTAATACTTTCTGAAGCAAGGCCTTGATCCAGCTGCCTAACAAGAGCTTCCTAAGGTGTTCGTCGAGGCTCTTGGCTATTAAGACATTATATACTTTATTTTACATCTTACAATATTTATATGGATACAAAAGGTAAAACTAGTGTACAATGGGCAGTCTTATCGCACAAGGTAATCTCTTACAGACAACCTTTAGATGAACAGAACTTAAAGGATGTGTCCTTTAAGTTCTGTTCATCTAAAGGTTCTCCGTGTTGGAGTGGGGCTGTCAGTGTACAATCAACATAAATAATATTAATTAAACATAATAATATAAAATACACATATACAATACTAAAAACCATATAGGTACTAATAAATATCAAATATATAATAGAGTAAGGAGGAGAAAATTTATAGAGAGAGGAAATGGTATGGTAATATTTATTGTCTCAGGCGAAATCTGATTTCTCCTGATCGATCTTATTCATATCCTTCGTCGTTGGATCGGGAGAGGATTGTGTCAGCCTTGTACAGACTAAAACCACCCTGGTATTCCCTCAGTCGCTTGTATCCAGAGTTGCGGATGTGACTTCCCCTGTCCCGGACTGTCGTCGGCCTACTAGCAGCAAGACTCGTCCGTGTGATTCAAATTCAAATTCAAATTCATTTTATTTGCATCAAACATGGTATTAAAGTTCTTACATGAAAATAAGTGCGTACATGTTTTGCTAAGGATACATAGCATGCAAACTTATAGGTATGCGTTACATCACATCATATTTGTATTATTACATTATTAATAGAGCATGTTTAGTCTCTAAAAAGTCTTTAATAGAATAAAAGTTTTGTGTCTTTAGCCAGTTATACAATTTATACTTGAATGCTTTACATGTCAATGTTTTAAAATTACTGGGTATATTATTATATATACGTACACACATTGCCAAACAGTTCTTATTGTATTTTGTAGACCTAGGAATTTCATGTAGCACAAGTCTAAATGGATCTCTGCGATTTCTTTGATACACCTCATTAGCAGTTTTAAATAAATCTTTGTTATTTCTTTGTTATTCTAAGAGAGGTGCGAGTTAAACACTACTGCCGCCATCTTGGGTCTTCATTGCTAGGGGACGTCGAATGTTGATGAATCCGTCGTTCTTAAACCCTTTTTAGGAGGGCTGAAAGAAGAATGGGCGTTATCCGCCTGACCAAGAGCGTTATCCGTCTGACCAAAAGCGTTATACGTCTGACCAAGAGCGTTATCCGTCTGATCAATAGCGTTATCCGTCTGTCTGGTCGGCGGTGACAGAACACCTTTCACTGCCATTATGAAAGCACGAAGCGTGGAGCATTTGACGCGGTGCGCCAAATCATCGTATGCCTCGCCGTGTCCTCTTGACAATGGACGCAGTGATGACACCGAGTGACTATCTCCCTGCCTATGTGACTGGTACTTCTCAAATATTTTGTTTTGTTATATTAATCAAGGTTTCCCTTTTCTTTTTTTTTAAATCGTTCATTCGATGTCCGCCACTCAATTGTGCATAAGGGGATGAAAAGAGGCACCACTGAGTTGTTTATACAATTTAATAAAAAAATACTTATCTACAACCATGGACCTAGACCCACCATTTTGCACAGAAGTTTTCTTTAAGTTAGCTTCAAGGAATATTAATGATTAATATAATATGAATGATTGATGGGAACATTTTTAGTTTGTGCTCAGATTACGAAAAAACTTGAATCTTAATTTATTTGTATTTGAATACTTATTTCACCCTTTTCTAATTTATTTATAGAGTAAAAGTGTTTTTAATGGGTCTATTTATAAATCAATGAAACCTCAATGGCAGAGTGGATTCAAAATGTTAGGACATACATATTATTTACCTTTTACACCAGTAGAATTTACGTAATATTGTAATGATGAAGAAATACATTCACGATGGCAAAGTATATCCTTAATAACCCAACCCCAATATAATAATTATTTTTGTAGTTGTATTTTTGTTCTGTCCATCCAAAGATTGTAAAAGATTGACCTGTGCGATAAGACCGCCTATTGAACACTTTTTTATTATTTGTATCCATATTAATTGTAAGGTGTACAATAATACTTTATTGTTCAGTGTGTATATTCTTCTTCTCAGTCGTATCACTCTTGCCAGAATGGTCGTGGTCAACGTGTAAATGCTAGCGGATGTAGCTCGCCTCACGATGGCCCGCCAACCATGGTCTTTACTTGGTCGGTCTAACGTATCGGCGATCGACCGCGCGGTCTGGTGCTTCCACGGAATAGATGAATAAGGTTGGAATGGTAATGAGGGCGTGGCGAGCGCGCCACATTTATGATACGAAAATCATAGCTCGACCGATTAATTCATTCACCGCGTTTTGTGCGCTTCGGAATATTTCGGAACACAGAGCTCTGCTTTAAAATGCCGTGTGTGCAATTATAACCTGTAAAACAAAAAGTTAGAACGCAAGTATAGAGCGAGGAGTTATATCTTTCCATGGGTAAGTCGAAAATAACATTTGATTACAATTTTATTTGTAAAAATACATAAAAATATTCTGATCACTATAAAATTCCGAACATTAACAACATTATTGCAACAAGTTACAAAAAATATACATTGCCCGATGTGTACTCGCTTAATCAACGCAATGACCAAGTCCGCTTACAATGTACTGCAAACGTCCTCCACACTTCAAACATTGACGTTTCATTGGTCGTGATGCACGGCGCATGTTTATCGACAGTGAGTTACAATCAGTAGCAAGCTCTAGATTTAAGTGTGTTTAATTTATTTGTGTGCGTAATTCGCATACGTAACGGGCCTCTTGTTTGTAGTGGAACTAAAGAGTGGGAGACAAGCGGCGACACGCGTTTTCATACAAATCAGGAACTATTTCCTTTCTAACCTCTTTTATCTGTTCTGTGGGTGCCCCTCTCGACGACGTGTTTATAGAGTTAATACGACAGAGGGGCATTAAATTACACTACGTAGTGTTTAGTATTAATTCGATACGGTATAAAAATAAAAAGCGCCAATTTTTTTTTCAAACAACCTAAATAGCTTACAATTCAGAGTAAACGCAACCACCCTTTGTAAATAAATGTGACTGATCTTAGATACCTAGGTAACAAAGTGGCAACGTTGCGTGGCGGGTGTTATCTCGTGTCGAGGCGAGCGCGGGCGCGGGGCCTCCGCTTGTGCTGTCTTTTATGTTAGGTAGAGTCAGAGCGGCAACAACGTATCGTCGATAATACTCAGATTTATCGTTTTAAAATACATCTCATCAAAATCATTTGCAACGAAACTACAACTCCTATAATTGATTTTTGGTACGGAGCTTGAAAATGGTCACTAGTATAGGCAGTTTAAAGGAAAGACCCTCGGTCGTATCAACTCAGTATAAAATATAATAAATACCAAACCACAATATGAACTGGACGCGCTTGAGTCTATCGAGAAGCGGGCCAAGAGACTCATTGGCAACGATGCAGGTCGACAGGTCGGTCGAGTCAAAGCTCTTGAACATTGACGACGAGTTGTAAGTCTATCGGTTTTAGTGTGCGATGGAATTACACAATTTAATTCCGCCAAGCCCGTTCCATCATCGGACTACGAGACAAACGACAAAGCGCCATCGTTACATGGTGGACATCCCACCCATACGAACAAAACGGTTTGCGAATACCTTCATTATGCGTACCGTACGCATAATGAAGGTATTCCCAAAACTTCCCTGCCGGGGTCTGTTTCTCGATAGCTATAACCTGGGAGTCAAGTCAAGAGTGAATAGGTTACTTTTAGGTAAGCGTGCTCCATCTTCAACCACATCATCACTTACTATCAGGTGAGATTGTGGTCAAACGCGAACCTATTGTCGATAAAAAAATGTATATTGTACGTATTCCAGACTAGCAGCAGGCGGTCAGCCAGCGGTGGTTGCTCCTGCGCCGGCGGCGCCCCCGGTGTGCAGCGCGCCGCCCAAGGTGACGTACGAGCAGGCGCGCATACAAATCCGTCTCCCCGACGGCAACACTCTTGCGCACATCTTTGGCGCTAAGGAGCAGTTAGCTGCCGTCAGGTATATAAAACTACTAGCTGATTCGACACACATTGTCTTTCTAACCTTTATTTATTAACTAGCTTGTGCCAGCGGCTTCGCCCGCGTGGCAAGTTTTTCCCGTGCAAATTCCGATCCCGTGGGAATTTCGCAAAAGCCTTAGCGGATGCCTACGTCATAACATAGATAGATAGAATATACTTTATTGTACACCAAAATTTAAACACACCTTTTTAACAATATTGCTTATTCTATGGTAACAATGGCGGTCTTATCGCTGAAAGACAACATCTACCTGCATCCCAAATTTCAGCCCGATCCGTCCAATGGTTTGGGCTGTGCGTTGATAGATCATTATATCAGTCAGTCAGTCACCTTTGAGTTATATATATTGAATTATATATATTTAGATTCAGGCTACTAAGGCCCATAGAAAAATATACACAAATAATAAGTAACTGTAAACTAATACATATATTAACCGAAACTAATTGTAAACGAATTAAACATGAAGTGTTGGCGTCGTGTTAGGCTGTGAGGTGTCACGTAGTGTCCAGTCCTTTTGGCCAGAACTCTTACCTGAGGAAAGTTTCCAAATGTCGTGTCGGAAACATAGAGATATAAGAATAGAGTGCAGAAGTGCTACACTAGCCTGCAAGTGGGAACGATAGAAGCGAGAAGAGAGACCGACGCTGACTATTCATCCATCTCTCTCTTGCAGACCGTTGTGATTGGCCCTACTGAAGATGGTGAATATGTCACACTGCTCATTAGCCAATTACAGTACTCTGCAAGAGAGAGACAGATAAATAGTCAGCATCTGTCTCTCTCTTCGCCTCTATCGTTATATTTAACCGTTTCTGCACTCTATTCTTATATCTCTATGGTCGGAACTTGGACCACTAACGACTGGAAGTTCGTGTTGTGGCGCGGCTCTAACTTCACTACCCTCAAAGTCCAGTCGGTCTTCACGCGAATGTACTTCACGATCTTCTCAACCTTCGTGGAGTGATACAGCCTGGACACATACAGCTGCGTCGTTGGTACAGCTACACGCAGCAGCATGTTGAGTCCTGCCAGCGCGGTACCGCACTGGTTCTGTCAAAGGAGCTTCCTCTTCTCCACTTTGATAAAGTCATCTTTGTCACACGAGTCCTTCCTCTGCAGCTTCTCATGGATGGGCTTACTGCAGCTCTGATTACCCCTTTTCGCTTTATGTGATTGCGACGCAGCAGGTTGACTGGTCGCTGTGACAGCTGCATAGGGACGTTTCAGGGTCGTCGTCCCTACACATGACGTAGCCTGAGTCGGTGTCGAGGCAGTTAGGGCACCGGTGGAACAAACTGCTTCACGTGCACTATTGTCGGCCAGTGACGCATTTGCTGAACTGTCGCACTCAAAACCGCTGACGGAAGCAACTTGAGCCGTACGACGAGAGCCCACATTGAAGGCATCCGATGACCTACTTGACGAACAAGTTTTCCACAACAATACCACTTCAGCACGCAGCTCTTCAACGTGTTACTTGACACGTCCAGCTGTCAGCCACGTTTGTCTTGAGAGACGTTATGTCCTTCAGAAGCCTGGTGATGTCGACGTGATCAAACGTAACGGGGAGAAGCTTATACAGCTCCTTCGCCACGAATATAGGCACGTCGTCTGGATTGATCGTCCATTAACAGGGTGATGATGTCTTGGAGACTCCTCGCTGTTCTATCTCTTCGGCGAAATGGCATTGACTTTCCCGAGCGATTAAAAGAGATTTACAGATCTGTAAGATGCTGACCTCGTCCATATAATCGATGGCATGCTTCATAAATGCCAATAGCTCGTTAGCTATGAACATTTCAGAGCCCATGGCAACGATAACGGGCCAGCGGCTGTCGCCCCGCGTCACGCGTCTTAAAACCTTCCCTTCATAATAGGGAACATAATACAAAAATAATTAATGAAATCGATCCAGCCGTTCTGGAGTTTTAGTGGGACTAACGAACAGCCATTTATTTTTAGAAGACTAACTTTTATTTTTTAAGTTTAATTTTTTATTTATTGAAAAGATAATTGTACACTTACACTGTCTCTTCTGCCAGCTACTTTTTAAGGTTCTATTTAAGTTGATGGTTACTCCTTAGATTTTTTGCGGCCCTTTTATCATCATCATCCGTTTATTCTTTTCCCTTGTATTTCGCAGTCAGGTTCTAGTCTAGCAGTGATCTTCCGGGATGCTGAGTACTAGTGTTTTACATAAAGCAACTGACTATCTGTTCTCCACAAACTGGTGTTAGATTTTAACGTGATTTTCGAGGCCTGGAGCAAACACGAGATTTTAAGGATGTGTGAAAATCCCAGCAAAACATAATACTCGTATAATTCAACCTGGAACTCGGAAGCTAGTCGAATTATGTTGCTTTTTTAACCGACTTAAAAAAGGAGGATGTTCTCAATTCGTCTTGAACTTTTTTTTAGATATTAATATATTAAATTTGTATTGTGTACACTAATGTAGGGAGGCCGCAGAGGCAACTTCCAAATGTCGGTAGATAAATAAAAAAAATAAAATGCATTAACTCAAGTTCATTCTATAAAAAAATTATAAATTATGACATTGGAGCATAAAATAAAAATACATAATAATTTACTTATAATGAATATGTAATTAAAAGCTACAATAAAAGCCGTTTTCATTTTAAATTTATTAATGCGATAGGGAGCGTGAAAACAAATATGTTTAACACACTAGAGCTGAGTTTTTTCAAATAAAATTCTGTCACACTACCATTATTTTTTTCTAATCTAACCACTTATCCCGCACTAGGTAGAGTGGAAGACAGTGTCAGACTTCTACTGACCAAAAACCACACTGCCCTGTAAAATAATTTGCAATATTACACATTTCCAGACTGTACCTACAAATTAATGCAGCGGAATACGCTCAAGACGACGGTTTCAAGCTGATGACCACATTCCCCAAGAAGATATTTACACAGGAAGACTACGACAAACCTTTGGATCTATTAGGTACCTATGTGCTTATTTTATTAGGTATCTACTATACTAGGCCCATCAACCTACTCCAATCTGTCAAAATAATTTAATGGATTTACAACTTTATTACAGCATGATAAGGTTCAAACTCAATAGGGTAAATTTGACAGATTCGGATAGCTTGATGTGCTGGCGACTGTACTTATTTTGTTTAACTAACCTATTTATTGCTGGGTATGCTCACTCTCCCAAAAGGTAAGATTATAACCATTGCAGTCGATACTGCCCTTCTCTTCAGCGCTTAATCATGGCACGAAGTATATGCGCTTGCACAAACAGGACTTGACACTGTGATGGAGTGGCTTAACAATAATGTCCTCACACTAAACGCGGACAAAACGAAATACATTGCTCCGCAAGATCTACAACGTGTAACGGAAAGGGTATATACATACCAAGGGCACAGCTTCTTTGGATGATATCAAACGATATTGGAAGGGTTTCAACTCAAAATAAAATACTCTAAAAATTGATACCAAATTTTCGGTTTCGTAAGTTTCTTAAATTGAAATCATAACAATCATGTCACCGCACGACGTAGGTCAATAACTTTCCACGTTACTTGCAAATATCACGATAAATCTCTTCCGTAATTCTGTGCGCCTAGTACTGTAGTAGCCTAGCGTAAAGGCGGTGTTCTTTCGTCAGCGCGAGAAAGGAGATAGGATTAAAAAAACCCTTCCAATATCGTTTGATCTCACCTAAAGAAGCCGTGCCCTTGGTATGTATATACCCTTTCCGTTACACGTTGTATACTTGAGTCCAATCAAAAGTTTGTAATTTTTTGTTATTATATCAACATGGTGCAGTAGTTGAGCGATTGGCTACAGCGCCGTGTGTTACGGGTTCGATTCCCGATACTTCTGCTACTCATGATACGGTAGAAATTCTTAGATGGACTAAGATTTTTCTAGAAAAAAAAAAACAACGACAAATGCTTTGGATTATACCCATTGTTCAGTCCTACAAAAGGCCAGCCAACGTTAACTGGATGGTCTGAACTTGTCCACGGTTCGTGGAGCCCTACCGTTGCTTTCAATAAACAAAACAGGCTCTTCGGCCTACAAACCATATATATAAATAACAGTTCTAACCACTTACCTTCTGCACTGGGTACACCAACTTCGACCTTCCTAGGCCACGCCCAAGTGTGGTATGTATGTAAATATGAGGTGAGTAATTGAAAGTGTGATGTAAGTCAAGTGTTCTGAACGTTCACAAGGCTTCAGTCTCCAGATGGCGCGGTTCAGATCAGCATCACAGCCCAAACTCACACCGGATTGAAGCTATTTATCACTACTTATTTCCAACAAATGCGCGTGCCACGCGGTGGCATCAACCCGGCGATAAATCCAAAAATATCCCAGGGTTTTCGTCAAATGGGGATTACAACTTCAAACAATAGTTAATCGCGACCCAATTATCGGTTGCAAACGGCGATTCCAAACGATATTTTACCAATTATAATTAACTCAACAGGTCCCAAACGGACATTTTTCAACAAGAGAGCAAAGTCTATCTGTCAAGTGAAAAGGTTATGTCAAGTGTCAACATCAAAAAGACAATAGAATGTTGCCACACCAAAGATCGTTCAAAAATACATTTGGGACGCAACACCCATCTTAAAAGATTTACTAGAAGTTTGATAGATTGAGGGTCTTATCTTACTTTTGAGGTTCTTATTTTAATATGTAGTTGCAAGATGTGGCTCTAATCGATACCTACTAATCGTCCTTGCGCGTGCCAAAGTCGCTATGTGTTATTTAGTCATTTTCGTTCTTTTATGCAGTTTCAATCGTTAATTTAATACACACATGCTCTAAAAGCAGCTATCTGATAAACGCAATATTGAAAGGTAACTTTTTAAATATTGTGTTTATCAGATAGCTGTTTTTACAGCATGTGTGTATTAAATTTTTATTTGAATTAACGATTGAAACTGCATAAAAGAACGAAAATGACTAAATAACACATAGCGACTTTGGCACGCGCAAGGACGTAATATTATAAACTGGAAAAGTTTGTTTGTTTTGTCGTTTGTTGTTTAAACGCGTTAATGTCCGAAAGTACTAGGTGGATTTGCATGTTTGAAATGGAAGTAGCTTGAAGCTTGAGAAAAGTTATAAACCCGATTATATAGAGACCCTATTTTTACCTGACTCCAAAAGTTCACGGGAGCGGCGATGCCTTATGGGCCTAGTACCTATATTTAGGCAAAAGAAGTGGTCATTTCAATATTTGCATACAGTTTAGGAGTGGAATTCCATACCGGAGTCTGTTCTGTTTCCTGATAATTGCTATAACCTAGGGGTCTTTAAGTCAAGAGTGAACAGGCTGCTTTTAGGAAAGCGTGCTTCATTTTCGATCACATTATCGCTTACCATCAGTAGAGATGGCGGTCAAACTCGAGCCTATTAGCAATATAAATAATATTTTCTGTAATTTCACTCTCGTCATTGTAACGTTTTGTTATGTTATGCGATTTTCGAGGTCAAGAGCGGGTTCATACGTAATAAAAAATATTAAAAAAGGTTTGATAACGATTCGATCACTATTTTACCAAGATCGATATCGTAGGAATTGTTTTGCTACAGTAGTAAAATTGATTATTTGCCATGCTATGCTTTTTTTAAGAACAATATAACTATTTTAAACAAATATATCACGGGAAATACTAATTCAGATGAATTTGCACAACTTGAAAAAAGAAGTCGGAAATAATCCCGGACTTTGAATTCGATGCAGTAGACTGATAGTTTCTGAGTGGTAAGGTAATGACGACTATGAAATTGTGATATAACTAATTAATCGATTCAGAAATAAAATCGAATAACGATGTATACAATTTTTTTATAATATTGTGTGAAAATAACAAAAAGTAAAATATAAAGGGGCGTGAAAAATAAAACGAATAGATCATGACAATATTTTAATTTTGTTTTTGCAATATGCCCCTGTACCCGTTCCAACGGGGCTTAGGTCGTAGTGATGCGGGAGCAGTCTTTTAATAGTAATCTTGCGCAATTTATTAAAATATTCATCTCATGAAACAATTTGCAAAAGAGTGGCTTTTATCATGTCTGATTAGATATGAATATTTTTAATAACAATAGATTTATGTATAATAAAATCTAGTTAAGTACTACTTAAAAATGAATGATAAGAGTATTTTATCGTTTATTTATATTAGTAACGATTAAAAATCGCTTATTTATTATTCGATTGATTGAATCCATCACTATTAGGTTAAATGGGTTTCATTATTTTAGTGAGTGACATTAGATTATGTCAGCTTACTGCATCGAATTAAAATTCCGGGTATAGTAAATATTATGGTAACATAATAACTGTTTTTGCCTTTTCCCAAATATGCTAGGGTGGGCAGAGCCGGATTATCCCTGTCTGAGGCCCTAAGTCAATGGCATTCTCGGGGCCCGTTTTCTTACTTTGACTGACCAAATCGTGTGTGAACTGAGTAAACGCACATTAAGGGCTGTGGTTTTTAATATATTTGTTTACTTATTCCCAGATTTTTTCTAAAATTGTTTTAATTCTAATACTAAATCTAACAATTTGTATTTTGTGAGATAACAGTGAGGTCCCTAAGTTCATACGCACGTCAAATCGTTCGAAGAAACATGTTTTCTTGGTGCGTGCACCGGGCCTGGGCCCCTAGTTGATGCGGGGCCCCTAGGCAGTTGCCTACTCCGCCTAATGGTTAATCCGGCCCTGGGGTTAGGCTTCTCGTCTAATCAGATATAGCTGGGTAACACGATACCCCTTGGCAAGACTAATGTCAGATTTTATTACTCCTGACTTACCCGTAGCGACTGTCAAAGATGTACAAATGGCAACCGGGACTCAACGTGCTTTCCTAAGCACAGAGAAATCTCGATGGCCACCCATCCAAGGGCCAACCTTGGCTAGCGTGTCTTGACCTTTAGATCAACCCATGCGATATTATTTACCAGGAGCCCCTCACCATATTTTCGGCCTTTTTATCTATATATATAAACTAGTATTTGCGTGTTGCGCGAGGTGCAAGCACATCGCGGGCTTTCTTTAAAAAAAAAAAAATGGGGTGGGGGGAGGTGCCAATTATTTTGACTAAAGCATTGCCCCTCTAAATGAATCTGAAAAAAAAAATGTTCCAAGTCTCTTAATTTCCGAGATCCGCCTAAAGGGGGGGGGGGGGGGGGGGGCAAGGGGGGCGACTTTAAAAAATGGTTTTTACTTTACCGAGCCTCCTCTATACGAATCCGTAAAAAAAAAATACGGGTCTCGTAGTTTCCGAGATACGATAGGGAGGGGGGTGAAAAGGGGAGGTTTGGCACTTTTCCCGTAGGTTTGAGAGTTACTTGTTTACGAATCTTTCAAAATATACCCACCTCCCCATCCACCATCTGGGAGAACAATTATGTCAATGAGTCAGTGAGTCAGTCAGTGGTAATTTAGCTTTATATAATACAAAATGAATTGCTGTTCGTTAGTCTCGCTAAAGCTCGAGAACGGCTGAACGGATTTATCTTATCTTGGTTTTGAAATGTTCGTGGAGGTCTTTTTTTTTATTTTTTAAACGTGGTAAAATTATCAAATAAGTCCTCCCACTCCGGGCAGGGTGGGAGGGACTGTCAGACTTTTACTGACTAAAATCCACGGTGTTCCTTCAATAGCCCTTTACGTACCGGGGCCACGGTAACGGGATGAGTCCCACGACCCCGGCAGGCTTCGGCCCTCTGCAGAGGGGGCCTCGTCATGTTGCTGACGCTCTTTGAGGCGCGCGTGGAACACGACGCGCCGTCGACCCGGGCATGGTCCATGGTCGGACAGCGAGTTGCCCTTTACTCGCTGTCCGCATGCCCGCGCCTACGGTGGCCGGAGATCGTCAGCCGACGTCCGACGCCGTGGGCGTCTACCACTGCGGCTGGGCTGGAGGGAGGACGCCATCCTCTCCCTCACGCGGCCCGCCTCCTCCTTCGGAAGCATGACTGCTTCGCAGAAGGAGGCGACCGCTTCCCACTCCCTCTCGCCCCGCAGCATGGCCTCGACCAAGGCCGGGCGCGAGAGGTCTCCGCCTATTGTCGCCGTGAGGACACGTCGGTGCTCTGCCCAAGCTGGGCAGTCCTGCACCGTGTGCTCGACTGTGTCCTCAGGGCGACCCTCGCAGTGGTGACACCCAGGCGTCTCTTCCTTACCCATCAGACACAGGTACCTCCCGAAACTTCCGTGTCCGGTGAGGACCTGCGTCATGCGGTAGGTCAGGACGCCGTGACGCCGATCTAGCCACTCCTCAAAGAGGGGTCTTACCGCCGCAATTCGTCTAGGGAAGGTTTAAAAGTTGAGGAAAAAAAAAATTGCCGGGAAACCGTCATAACAGCCCTTTTCTATTTCCTATATAAACGTTTTCTAAATAAAATGGAGAGTAGGGTAGGGGTAGGGTTGGTGTAGGGTAGGGGTAGGGTAGTGGTAGGGTAGGGGTAAGGTATTGGTAGGGTAGTGTAGGGTTTGGGTAGGGTAGGGGTAGGATAGGGGTAGTGGTATCGGTTGGGTAGGGGTAGGATACCACGCGAACGAAGTCGTGGCGGATCAGCTAGTATATAAATATTTTAACTATTTTAATTTCTATGTTACAGGTCTAGTACCGTCAGCAGTGATCATAGTGTCCCGGGGGTCGCAGTGAGAAGCCAAATAACAATTAATTTTAAATTTATACTGATTATGCCGACTGTACTGGTGTATGTTTATGTAATTTATGGGTTGGGGAGGCACAAAAAGTTCAATTAAGGTTATATTAATTCTCAAAGAAGACTTGTGGAAATAAAGCCTGTGTTGTGTATTTAAATGTTTTATTTTTATATACATACAAACACAACACCACAAGAATACAAGACAAATACTAGTAATTTTAAAACATAAATAATTTGATTTAAAAGTGCTCTTTACTTTTTCAATTTATTAAAACTTTTTTATAAAATATAAAAAACTAGTTTTGGCACCTTGAAAATTATAAAACGATCACCGTATTGCGCTCATGCTACGTCAGTTTTTTTTTTTAATATTAGCATCTTAACTATACTGTCTGAGTGCTACTACATCATTAGATACTGGATATCATCTGGGACCAGAATGTATCCAAAAATAAATTTCACTCGTGCGAAATTGGGGCGACTCACTAGTAGGTATATAATTATATCGAACCCTAATTAATTGCTAACAGAATTCAATACAATTTAAAAATTAACTGTTAACACCGTTATTGTAATTTGTTTTATGTGTTACTCCAACAACAAATAAATAGTTTACCATGGACTCACTAGATGGCGTTGTTAGGTGAGGCCGTCTTGTTGAATCGCGGTGTCAAGATTTCCCTACGAATAGTGACCTCCCGGGTCTATGCGTTATTGATTATCGAGTATTACAACGTATACAGTTGCAGCCATTTAGATGGCTCTGAGTAATTTTCAAGTACTAGCGAAGTAAAGTATATTGTGAGTGAATTAATTAGTGAGTCCAAGACTGTAGTGAAGTGTTATTATATCCGCGCATCAAAGAAGCACTTACTGTTGCGCTTTGAGCATTCTTTTTGTGCTTTCAACTTCCCCCGTCGCACTTCTACACAGAGAGGGCGCGCACGCATTGACCGTCAGGTGCTGCTCACTTGAAATTTCGGGGCTAACGCTCTAGAGACAGAGTTTAGTCACAAGCATGACCGGTTTACCAAATCAACGTTCTCGTTCGTTTGCGCAAGTGGCGTTCTCATATGATGGCACTCAGGACTACGAACAAGTCGAGAAGTTTTTGACATCCGCCAGAAAGTATAAAACCATGAAGAACTTATTAGACACTGATGCACTGCGAAGCTTGCCCCTCATTCTAAAAGGCAATGCTGCAATCTGGTGGAACAGAGTAAAAGACAACATCACGACTTGGAATGATTTCGAAAGCCAAGTTAGGAAAACCTTCGCACACAAAAAACCAGGGTACATTATCTTCCAAGAATTATCGGAAATGAGACAGAAACCAGATGAACTAACTGAGCGATTCGTTTCCAAACAAAGAGCTCTCCTCAATCAGTTGAGTCCTCCATTATCCGATGTAGTACAGTTGGACATGATGTATGGATTTTTGGATCCAAAAGTCCAGGAGCAGATTCCTAGAGAATGTATTGAATCAGTCGATGGTTTGTTGGAGGCGGCGAGAGCGCTAGAAGAGGAAAAGTTGAAAGAGAAATCTCAAAACAAAAACTCGACTGAAAAAACTGAAAATCGTACTGGAAGAAAACGGGTGCGTTGCAATTTTTGTCGGAATTTTGGCCACGTCGCTGACGTATGTAGGAAGAAGAAGAAAGTAGATGCAGCAACGAAGGCAGCTGCAGTGGAGACAGCGAATAAGGAGGCCGAAACGCCTGCTCCTCAGGAGCAAAATTCATCATCAGCAACGCCATCATCCCCAGTCGATGAGCTCAACATTGATATCAGCGAATTCGTCCGACCCTTGCTCATGATGGAAATAAGTGTTGGTACAACGAAAGAGATGGGATTCGTAGATACCGGTGCCGGCGTAAGCGTTGCTTCCCACAAGCTGTATAACTACTTGAAGAGCATCGGCTTTCATTTTCAAGAGGAAGACACTACCATCACTTTGGCGGACGGTATTCCAAAACCACAAACGGTTTTGACTGGTCGGATTCCGGTAAAGCTCAAAGATCGCTGTATACTGACCAATTTTATGGTGTTACCGGAGGCTCGACACTGTAAAACGTTGCTCGGTTGCGAATTCCTCCACGACGCCAATATTGAGTTGAATTTGCCTCAGTTAGCGTGGACTTTTAATGATGAGCCTGGCGTATTTTATGATCTGATTCAAGAGGATTAATCCATTGATAGCCATTCCATATAGTGTCTTTTCTCTCTGCATTTTATTACGTTAGTTTTAAAAGTGTTAGTTAGGTACTTATTTTGTTTTTTTTTTTTGCCAGATTAAAATTGATATACAAAACATGTTGTTTTATTGAAAAATAAGTAATAACTATGAATGTATTTGATCATTTGAATACACTGTAGGTACACTGTGAACTTTCTGTAATTATTTTTGTGCAGGACGCCCAGCGATAGTTTAAATATTATATCCTAATTAGAATATCGGTTATTAGATCATAATGTAATAGAATCCAAGTTAGATTAATCGATAGAATATTATCATAAGTAATGTTGAATTTATGAGGAACTTTGTTATGATTGTACTAAAGACAAGTCTAAAGCAGGAAAGAACCTGCCGAAACCTGCTCCCGTGACCCTCACTTTCTCCTCGTTTCTGATTGGTAGACCTTGAGTTATGCGTATACGCAAACTTTCTAATTTTAGCTAATTGGTGTATAGAACATTAGCACATAGCGCAACCCACACGAGTTACGCCCATGTGCCCGAGTATAAGTATAGGGCATATTGATCGATTCAGCATCAGTTTGTGAATCCAGACCATACAGTGAACAAGTAAATAGTAAACAGTGAACAAGTAAATAGTAAAACAGTGAACAGTTGTCAGTAGTAAATAGTTTAATCCAGTATTTCAGTATAACCTAGTTTTCAGTCAGTAGTGAAACAGTGCTTAAAGTGAACAGTACAATTTAGTATCGAACAGTGTATAGTTTTCAGTAATAACTTACCAGTAAATAAGTGAACAGTATATCTCAGTCTAAATAGTTATAGTAAGTTTGTGAACTTTAACAAGTTATTCAGAACAGTAACCAGTTGATATTTGTGAACCTTTAACTAGAAATAAGTTTTGTACAAGTGTTAAATAAATAATCTTCAAGTTTCGAAAGAGTTTTAATAAGAAGTATCCTCCAATCCAGTGCAAATTAAATGTGAGATTAGATCCCTCACATTGTCTGGTCCTTCTTGAGCCGGATTCGAGGAAAACGTTATTTAATAAGAACAATTGAACCTCTTGAAGTGATAATTCAGTTAATATATTACTGAAAAATGCCAGTTACGAGGTCTACAGGGAAGAAAGGCCGACAGGCGTCAACTACAGCTACAGAACAAACTGAAACCGCAACTGAAAGTGCTACTGAAACTACAGCTGAAACACAAGTTACGAGAACAACAGCTGACTCAGGGGAGGCGCCGACTGCGACCGCGTCTACAGTCAAACGTGTCGCCACTCAACAAGAACCTGAAAACAAAGAAAGTGGTCGACACAGTAAACCTTCTTCAAAGAAAAGTAGAAAAGAATCAAAAGCGCGTCGCATAGCTAAGGCAAAGGCGGAGCTAGCACAAAGGTTAGTGGAGTTAGCAAACGCACGCCTAGCCGAGGTCGAAGCTGAATCTACTGATGAAGACGCATCCTCAGTCGCCTCAGAAGCTGGAAACCATCAACGAGTGACTACTTGGCTACAAACAAGTCAGCTACTCGCCATCACAGACAGATCACATCGATCAGAAGTAAAGTCGTCGGCCGAACCTACGGCTCCAGTGACCGCCGCCGTGTCCTGGACCATCCCGGCGAACTTACCGGCGGGAGTTAGCTCTCTGCACCCGCCGCCTGAAAACCTGAACACTGAACCTGAAGACATGCTGCCAGTGAGTAACTCCGCCTCCTGGCAGCTGAACCCTTCGACTGAACAGCGGCACCTGAACCCGCCGCCACTAATAGCCGCCTGGCAACAGAACTCCGTGTCTACACAACCGAACCAGCAGCCAGTGATCACCACCGCATCCTGGCAACAGAACTCCGTGTCTGCACAACCGAACCAGCAGCCAGTGATCACCACCGCATCCTGGCAACCGAACTACGTGTCTGCACAACCGAACTACGTGTCTGCACAACCGAACTACGTGTCTTCACAACCGAACTACGTGTCTTCACAACCGAACTACGTGTCTTCACAACCGAACTACGTGTCTGCACAACCGAACTACGTGTCTGCACAACCGAACTACGTGTCTTCACAACCGAACTACGTGTCTTCACAACCGAACTACGTGTCTGCACAACCGAACTACGTGTCTTCACAACCGAACTACGTGTCTTCACAACCGAACTACGTGTCTTCACAACCGAACTATGTGTCTTTACAACCGAACCTGCAGCCAGTAATAATATATAATAATAAATAAATAAATTGTTTTATTGTTCCAAAATCTTTACATCATTGTTTTATGAGGCTGCCCCATTAAGTAATTAACAATACTTGTGTTGGGGCCGACTCGCTACTTCCCTTTTACATTCACAATGGAGACTAATAAACAAAAATAGAAGTCAAAAATAAATGAAAACAGTTGCAATTAAGAAACAATTAAAAATTATGATATTTACATATAACTTAAATAATACTATTAGGATAGCAGCTCAATTGCGTGCGTGTGTCTGTATGTGTGTGTGTTTGAGTGTGTTTGTGTGTGTGTGTATTGGTCGTGAGTTTATATGTGTTGGAGTGGGATTGTATATTTGTGTATTCATAATTTCTGTATATATTTATGTATATTATGTATTAGCAAAGTCTGGTCAGTATTTGTTCAGTTTCCTCGTATGTCAATGTTTTTAGCCAATCACTTATTATCTTTTTGCATTTATGTTGAGCCTCTGGATGGAATTTTAATTTTGAATTTAATTTATTGTAGACATAGGCTGATTGAGCAATATACTGACGCTTTGCAAAGACTGTGTGAACACGCGATGTGTGCACCACCATATCATTGCGTCTTTTATTCTGGTCTCCTAGGTTACGTGGGGTAGATTTATGCAGGTATAAGGTCATGTTTAAAAGGTATAGCTGCCTTACTGTTAGCAAACCACACGAACTATATAGTGTGTTTGTCGGATATCTGTATAGTTTAAAACACATGACCTATAAAAGTGACCGCTGAGCTCTTTCGAGTTCAAGTAACTTAGTTTTGGCGGCTCCTCCCCAGACCGGAATGCAGTATGTTGTAACAGATTGTGCCAGCGCAATATAAATTTTACCAAGCAAGTTCTGAGGCATTACATAGCGTAGAGTTTTAAAGATCCATATCAGTTTTCTTACACGAGAGATATTAGCATCAATCTGTGGCTGCCACGATAAACACTCATCAATTATAATGCCTAAGTATCTAGTAGAGGTGACTCGTTGTACGTTTTGACAATTTCGATTTAGGTCTGTACTCATCACATTGTCGCGGATTATTATATTAAAGCCTGGACCTGGTTTAGATTTAGCACTTGGGGAAAAGCAGATGTAGTTAGTTTTAGCGATGTTTAAGGTTAGAAGGTTCGCTTTTAACCAGTTTCCAATAGTAGTTAGGCCGCATTCAGTTTTTTTGGTGCACAATCTCCCATGTTTGACCAGAAAAGACAATGGCTGTATCATCCGCGTAGGAGAAGATCTTCCCACCGCTATCCCTGAGGTTACATAGGTCATTTATGTACACCAGGAATAGCGTTGGGCCGAGCACGCTCCCTTGCGGGATGCCAAAAACAACGTTTTCTTCTTCACTGTACGAGTTTTCTATCTTAACTTGTTGCTTCCTTCCCTGAAGATAGCTATCGAAGAGGGAAAGAGCTGTACCTCTTATTCCTATTGTTTCAAGCCTCTGCACAAGGATGGGAACAGAAACGGTGTCAAACGCCTTTTTAAGGTCCAGGAATACTGTTATGCATTTATACCCTTTATCTACTTCTCGAACGATTTCAGTTGTCAACGCAATAACAGCATCCTGTGTCGAGAGCCCTTGTCTAAAACCATATTGAGAACTAGAAAGAATATTTTATTTATTAAGGTAGCTTATAAGTCTTTTATTAAGTATTTTCTCTATAATTTTGGAGATTGATGGCAAGACAGAAATTGGGCGATAGTTATTAACATCGCTTGTGCCCCCCCCCTTGTGCACAGGTGTGATTAAAGAACGTTTTAAAGCGGTTGGAAATATTCCCGTTTTGAAACAAAGATTTGTTAGGCTACATATTAAGGGAACAACAAAATCTCTGGACAACTTAAGGAAGTTATTGGGTATGCCGTCCCATCCAGATGCACTCCCTGAATCAAGGGCCATCAGTATTCCATTCACTTCCCCTAGGTCAGTCTCTAGTAACACAAAAGAGCTCATTTGCGAGTGTGACTTAGAATAGCTTGGTCTGTGAGTCGTATGTCCAGTCTGCGTCATAATTTCTTCTGCAAGTGTTTTACCTATTGTAGAGAAAAACTGATTAGTTCTATTCAACGAGTCGAGTGGGTGTAGTGAGATTTGTAGTAAGTGTACATTAGAAGATTTAGGTTTTTTATAGTGAGTTATATTATTAACTAGCTTCCGCCCGCGACTTCGTCCCCGTGGAAAAAAAAATCCCCCGATTTTGAAACATGCTTCATTACTGCTCCGCTCCTATTGGTGTTAGCGTGATGATATATAGCCTATAGCCTTCCTCGATAAATGGGCTATCTAACACTGAAAGAATTTTTCAAATCAGAACGGTAGTTCCTGAGATTAGCGCGTTCAAGCAAACAAACAAACAAACAAACAAACAAACAAACTCTTCAGCTTTATAATATTAGTATAGATGTTACGCCAGAGTTTTTTAGGGTTTTTAATAGAGCACGCAATTTGTTCTTTATGGTATTGTCTTTTAAGTTTTTTAATTAAGTTAGAGCAGAACGTGCGGAAACGTTTATATGTTATTTTTAATACAACATTGTGAGGATCTTTTCTCAACTGTAACTGCATTTTATTTCTAAGCCTGATGCATTTTAATGCCCCTGTCGATATCCAGGGCTTTAAAATACGTTTACAGCAAGAAACTGTATGAGATACAGTGTGAAGAAGGAGAGACTTCCTGATTATCTCTATTAAAGAGTCCGCAAAATAATTAGGATCCTTATAAGTGTTAAAAACAGAATAAGCTTTTTTAAAATCAGTTATTTTTTTATATTTTGCAATATATTTAGTTTGATACAAATGTGAAATTTTTAATAAGACAATAGAGTGGTCAGTAATTGTAGTATTCAAGATTACAACACTAGCAGAGTTCTTAGACTTTTCAAGTTTTAGCAACATGTGATCGAGGCAACTCTCTCCTCTAGTAGGCAAGGAGTGTCCTGGTAGAAAGCCATGAACTGATGTCATATTTAAATATGAAACTCTATTGTTCCTTACTTGCGATGTCTCCGTGGATCTTTCAATTAAGTTTATATTTATATCCCCGGTAATGATAATATTTTTGTGGGTGTGAATTGATTCGAGATGAATATCTAATGAATTTATGAAGTTTTCCGCTGATACGTTAGATGGTGACCGATAAATTCCGATTATTGTGAAATTTTTGACAGTAATTTGTAAAGCAGAGGCATGTGAAATGCTAATTTCTTTGACCTGGGGTATATGACAACTTCTAACGTATGCAACGACTCCATCATTTTGATTTAGATGATTAGACGTATAAAATGACGTATAATTACTTAGAACTGGTATGGGTTTGTACGAGTTAAGTCTACATTCAGTTAGAATAATGACGTCCACATCCAGTTCCATTTGAGACAGTGCTATTTGAAAATCGTCAAAATTGCCATAAATACTCCTTATATTCTCAGTTAAGACGGTGAAATTGTTGTTTTTATGTGACCAGTGAGTTGATAATTGCTCTATATCAATGATAGCAGAATTAGCAATTTCCACATTATCCAATTCCTGAAATGTACATATACTACTATCCATTATTAAATATAATTGAAGAAAGATGCTTCTCATGATTAACTCGAGTAAACGACGTGACTGGTGAGTGTATGCATATAATCCCATTAATTATTATTTGTTTATAGAGAGTCAAGTATGTTGTTATTAAGTTAGGTAATGAACGAACCTGTCGCATCCTGGCCACAGAACTCTACGTGTGTAACAACGAACACATCATGGCAACCGATCTATACTACGGCACCACATCACAGATATACCAACGAGACCCGGGTGCCGCAGTCCACGCCATCAATGCACACTGTACATCAGCCTTCAACACTAGCCGTCCAAGAACCAAGGACGGACATGAGAGAACTTGCTGCTGTGATCACACACGCCGTGCAATCAACACAGCACCAGCAGCCAATGAAGTACACCAAACTACCTTGTTTCAACGGAGCTCATCAAGATTGGCTTACGTTTCGTGCCGCCTACTGCGAGACAGCACATCGATTAACAGCAATGGAGAACATGTCTAGACTTAGACGAAGCCTTCGTGGTCTAGCCAAGGAAGCTGTACAGGGATTATTAATAGTGAACGCTGACCCAAATGAAGTTATGAAATCACTCGAGCTACGCTTCGGACGTTCAGACTCAATCGCAATGGCCGAGATAGAACGTCTACGAACTCTGCCACGCCTCACTGAATCTCCGCGTGAAGTTTGTACATTCGCTACCAAAGTAGAAAGCATAGTTGGGACTCTTCAAGCACTCAACTGCGGGCATTATCTTTTTAATCCAGAAGTAACGAAAGCTATTGTTGAGAAACTCACGCCAACCATGAAGAGACAGTGGTATCAGTTCTCAGCAATGCAGCCTAGAACAGAACCTGATCTTTTGAAGTTTACCCGATTTATCAAGATTGAAGCTGAAATATGCAGCCCATATGCATTACCTGAAAACATCGCTGTAACAACACAACCCCCTCAGAACACACAGCGACGCCAGCAACGAGTACACACCACGCAAGAAACAAATAAACCGAAGTGTGATCTATGTGAACGGCAGGGACACAGCATCATAGAATGTGAAAAATTCAAGAAAGCAACTACCAACACTAGATGGGATATAGCTAAGAAGCATCACTTGTGTTTTCGTTGCCTCAAACACAGAACAAAACAACACAGCTGTAAACCAAAGAAATGTGAAATAAACGACTGTGTACATTTACATCACAAGATGTTACACGCCGACAGCGCAGTGAACAAAAAGAAAGAAGAACCCGAGCACCCCAAAGAAGAACAAGAGAAGGTTCATTCAGCATGGACACCGAAGGTATCATTCCTGAAGATAATACCAGTACACCTATCTGGACCGGCGGGAGCAGCAGATACCTAGGCGCTCCTAGATGATGGCTCTACAGTAACACTAATCGATGAAAGCCTAGCCAATCAACTCGGAGCAGAAGGATCATACGAACCACTACGAATATCATCTTTCGACGGCGAACCTACGATCGACGTGACATCTCGAAGAGTGAACTTCACTATCAAAGGACTTCACACATCTGAACGCAAGCTACAAGCAAGAACAGTCAAGCGACTAGGGCAGAGAAGCAGTCAGGGATTGTGAACATCTTCGAGACATAGTCAAAGACGTAGTATCTGAAAATGCAAGACCTAGACTCCTGATCGGCCAAGACAACTGGGATCTCCTCATCACAACAGAAGTCAAGAGAGGAAAGAAGAACCAACCAGTGGCCTCACTTACACCACTTGGTTGGGTCCTTCATGGTAGCCACACACGAGCACTTGGCCACAGAGTGAACTTCATCAGACATACTAACACGGATGATGAACTCCATGAACTAGTGAAGCCATACATCACAATGGATAACATTCAAATCAATCCAAAGAAACCCACCAATGATCCTGATGAACGAGCACTTCACATCCTACAGCAGCATACAAAGAAAACCACAGAAGGACGGTATCAAACCGCTCTGTTATGGCGGGATGAGAACTTGAAAATGCCGGACAACTATGACAGCGCCTTAAACAGGCTCATCAGTGTGGAAAAGAAAATCGATAAAGATCCAGAACTAAAGAAGAGGTATTCAGAACAAATGGAAGCACTAGTATCAAAAGGATACGCCGAACCAGCTCCATCAACCACTTCAAAACATAGAACTCGGTACTTACCTCACTTCGCGGTTTTCAATCCCATGAAACCTGACAAGTTAAGAATCGTCTGTGATGCTGCAGCCAAAACCATGGGAGTTTCTTTGAACGATCAATTACTCACTGGACCAGACCTTCTCCAATCATTACCAGGAGTAATCATGCGCTTTCGTCAGCACTCAATCGCCGTGACTGCTGACATTACTGAAATGTTCTTACAAATAGAACTTCGACCTGAAGATCGGGACGCTCTGCGTTACTTATGGCGAGGAGATCGAAGAGACAATCAGCCACCTGAACAATACCGTATGAAGTCATTAATCTTCGGTGCTTCTTGCTCACCAGCTACAGCAATATATGTAAAGAACACAAACGCCGAGAGATTCCAACATGAACACCCAGAGGCAGTCGAAGCTATCAAAAGAAAACATTATATGGATGATTATTTAAACAGCTTTGACACCTTAGAAGAAGCCGTGAAAGTCTCACAAGCAGTGCGTAACATTCATAGAGAAGCGCACTTCGAACTTAAGAAATGGGCATCAAACTCTACAGATCTTCTTGAAGCCCTAGGAGAAGCAACCAAGACCACAGACACCATTAACCTGGAAGACAATATCCAGACAGAACGAGTGCTCGGTCTGATATGGAAGCCAACAGAAGACTCACTTGCCTTCAATCTGAATCTGACACGCATATCTCAGAACATTCTACAGAACGACACGCCAACCAAAAGAGAAGCTCTACGAATAGTCATGTCTCTGTTTGACCCATTGGGACTAGTATCACCGGTAACCATCAGAGCCAAGCAAATATTTCAAGAAGTTTGGCGTCGTGGAACAGCATGGGACGAAGCCCTAGATAGTGCCCTAGCCGCAAGCTGGAGGAAATGGATCGCTCATCTCAGAGCTCTAGAACATGTCTCCATTCCACGAACTTATCCAGGCTTCAGCGCTACGGAGTCGCTACAGCTACACATATTCACCGACGCAAGCGAATCTGCATACTCAGCAACATTATACTGGCGAACAGTCACCAAGGATGGAAGAGTCTACGTCTGCCTGATCACAGCCAAAGCCAAGGTGGCAGCACTGAAGCTAACATCGATTCCTCGATTAGAGCTGCAAGCAGCAGTACTTGGCGCACGCATGGCAACAGCAGTTAAGGAAGAACATGAGAGAACACCAGAATCAACCACGTTCTGGACCGACAGCAGAACCACACTGTCATGGATCAGAACTGGAGCTAGATCTTATAAACCATACGTCGCTCACCGCATCGCAGCCATCGAAGAACATAGCTCCACCAGTGAATGGCTTTGGATCCCGACCAAACTGAACCCAGCAGACGACGCTACAAGAGACGTGCCAGAGCACTATGATCAAAATCATCGTTGGTTCAACGGTCCCGAATTTCTTCATGGGCCCCCGGAAACATGGCCAACTTATGAGAAGAACCCCATCATAATTACAGGAGAAGAGAGAACCTGTAGTATAAGAGACAAGAACATGAAGATCAGCGAAGCTATACTGAACGTTGACAGATTCTCACGTTGGGGAAGATACTTACGAGCTACGGCACGAGTTCTACAATTTCTACATCTCTGTCGTCAATCAAAGCAGAACATAAATTACAAGAGAACCAGAAAGAACTGCAGCAACGACCCTGATTGGAGAAAGAATAAGCAGAAGTTACCAATCAAACCCAAAGAGAGGCAAGAGATCACAAACAAGCACCTACCTCTTACCGCTGAACTCCTACGCCAAGCCGAAAGTTTGATCCTGCGAGCTTCACAAGAACAATCCTTCCAAGAAGAGATAGAAGCTTTGGAAAACCAAAAGCCCATACAAAGAAATAGTCGCCTACACGCACTATGCATAGAACTCACAGAGGGAGAGATTCGTCTCAAAAGCAGAATAACTGCAATGACAGACGTCACAGAACGCCTAAAGAAACCAATGGTGCTAGATGGAGATCATATTACAACACGATTATGGATAGAACACGTCCACCGCAAGTTGCATCACGCGAGCACAGAGACCATAGTTAACGAGTGTCGTCAGCAACATTGGGTGCTCCGTCTACGACCGACTGTCAAGAACATCATAAGCAAATGTCTGCGATGCCGTATTAAAGCAGCCTCTCCGCCTCAACCGATGACAGGGAATCTCCCTTCCTGTCGCCTAGCCCATCACCAGAGACCCTTCACTTACGTCGGGTTGGACTACTTCGGACCGTTGATCATCACAGCAGGACGAAGCCATCAGAAGAGATACGTCGCGTTATTCACGTGCCTGACCACACGAGCCATACACCTTGAACTTGTGGCATCGCTCAACACAGACTCGGCCATCATGGCACTAAGACGTATGATAGCGCGACGAGGATGTCCAACGCAACTATGGTCTGATAACGGAACAAACTTTCATGGCGCGGAAAAGGAACTACGAGCAGCCATCCTTGCGGCTACAGCAGAAGAAGCTTCAAGAAAAATGATCGACTGGCGATTCATCCCACCTGGGGCACCTTTCATGGGAGGCGCCTGGGAACGTATGGTGAGGTCAGTCAAGACAGCACTAGCCGCCACGCTTAACGAGCAATTTCCAAGCGAAGAAGTCCTACAGACGCTGCTCATCGAAGCCGAACACACCGTCAACAGCCGGCCACTTACACATGTATCTGTGAACTGCGAAGATCCTGAAGCTCTGACGCCAAACCATTTTCTACTAGGGGGTTCAGGACGCATCCCGGCGCCAGGAGATTTCAACGACAGCGACTTACGCCTACGAGCCAGTTGGCGTGCAGCCCAGAGACTTGCTGATATATTCTGGGCGAGATGGCTGAAGGAATATCTGCCAGAACTACGGAACCGCAGAGAACCACACACCAAAGGCACGATTCCCAAAGTCAATGATCTAGTACTGATCGTGGATGGTAATCTCCCAAGAAATATGTGGATCAGAGGACGCATCAGCGCTACTTTCCCCGGTCCAGATGGAATGGTACGCACAGTGGACGTATCCACGAAAGGAGGTATCCTGAGACGTCCCGTGAAGAAGATAGTGGTGCTATCAATAGACCACGGCGAGCCTGCACCAGCTTCTACTACTGCGACGTCGGCAGCGGACGACGCACGGCGGGAGGAATGTGCAGGACGCCCAGCGATAGTTTAAATATTATATCCTAATTAGAATATCGGTTATTAGATCATAATGTAATAGAATCCAAGTTAGATTAATCGATAGAATATTATCATAAGTAATGTTGAATTTATAAGGAACTTTGTTATGATTGTACTAAAGACAAGTCTAAAGCAGGAAAGAACCTGTCGAAACCTGCTCCCGTGACCCTCACTTTCTTCTCGTTTCTGATTGGTAGACCTTGAGTTATGCGTATACGCAAACTTTCTAATTTTAGCTAATTGGTGTATAGAACATTAGCACATGGCGCAACCCACACGAGTTACGCCCATGTGCCCGAGTATAAGTATAGGGCATATTGATCGATTCAGCACCACTTTCTAATCCCATTGTTCATAGAACAATGGACGCCGCGCAGGTGTGCGCTGCACCTGAATTTTACGATATGGACACGTCGGCACCGTTATCTAACCCACCCTCCGACCAAGACGAAGCCTCTTCTTGCCCTTCGTCCTCCGAAGACGACTTTCAAATCGTCACCGGAGGCAAGAGGAAGAAAGGGAAAACCTCCCAGGCCAGCAAGGCCAAAAAGACCACCGCGTGGCCCCCGTCCCCAACTCAAACGCCCGTACGACCCGTTAGCCCCGTCCCAACTACCTCTGCTCACGCGCAGAATAGTCGTCCCTCCAGCCCGATAGCCCAAACTTCCTCAGCCCAAAGGAAGCAACGCCCTCCGCCCCCCTTTTACATCCAGGACAAGGGGAAATGGACTGATGTGTCCAAGATGTGTGTTGATTGAAAGATCAACTATACAAACGCCCGTGCCTGCCAAAATGGCATTAAAGTCACCGTCCCTACGTCGAACGACTATAGGGAACTATATCGCGCCCTCCGTGAAAGGAATATTTCCTTTCACACTTTCTCCTTCCCCGAGGACACGCCCACTCGTGTTATTATTAAACGTGTCCCTAAAGAAATCCTAGTACAGGATATTAAAGACGACCTTGCCGATCAAGGTATACCAGTGATCGCCGTCCATCGCTTACATAAAGCGAGAGGCGGTGAATTGTACGACATGGTTCTTGTCATTTGTGAACCAACCGAAGGTCATCACCCGATATTTAAGATTAAGTCTATTTGCTCCCTATCCGGTATCTCAATTGAAAAGCCCTACAAAACCGCAACAGTGGGACAATGCCACCGTTGCCAACTGTATGGCCATGCGCAGAGCAACTGCTATGCGACTCCCAGATGCGTCAAGTGTCTGGGCGAGCACAGCACTGCGGACTGCCCACGGCCCAAAGACCAAACCCTCTGTTCGGAACCACCCAGCTGCGTTCTCTGCGGCCAGACCGGTCACCCGGCAAACTACCGCGGCTGTCCCAAAGCCCCCAAACTCGCTCCTAAATTAGCGAAGCGCGCCAACGCCCGCCAACAAAGAGAGGCACCTTCCTCTCAAATTCCCCAACGTCTCGCTCCTCAGAGACCGTCCCCGTGGAAGAGGCTAAACCACGAAAAAGCCTTTCCCTCCTTGGCCCCTGCCAAACCTTTGCAGGCACTGATGGATATACCCATCACAGCGCAGATCCTGCCTATAGCCGTGGCTCCAGAGCCTACAGCCAGTCCCAAACCCGCGCCTCAAACCACTACTGCTCCTGCAGTCAAACAACCGCCCAATCCCTCACCCGTCGCGCACGGCGAGGCTTGCGCCCAGACTATACTGCGCCATTATAGATTATTTATGACCCGCCAAGCCAGGTCTCTCCACGATGCCCTCCTGGCTGCTGAGCAGCAGAATAACGGCAAAATTACGACGGAAATGTACAGCCAAATATTCAGCACACACAGTGATGTCGTGCTAGGCCTCGACCAGATGGATGCGATGGACTGATCCAATGGATTCCCAACGCACAAACCACACTAGGCCTCGATCCCTCAAATTAGGTTTTTTCAACGCCAATGGCATTTTCAACCAACGCGCCGAAATAACTAAATTCCTCCGCGACCACCATTTAGACGTCCTCCTTATACAGGAGACCCTTTTGAAACCACACCGCGCTGACCCCAAAATTGCGAATTACCGTCTAGTTCGCAATGACAGAACACGCTGCCACGGCGGCGGTACCCTTATTTATTATAGGAAGGAGCTATACTGCATCCCTCTGACCCCACCCGCGCCTCTCTCTCACCTAGACTGTGACCTGTCGACTAGGCATGACTGGTCATCCTGCGATAACTATCATCTCTGCCTACCATCCCCCACCATCGGTCGCGTCTCCTGCTTCAGACGATCCTATCGCGCTCACCAGCGATCTCACGACTCTCTTCGGCCTGAGTGACTCCGTCTTACTAGCGGGCGATCTCAACGCCAAACACCCCGCTTGGAACAGCAACACGACAAATGCCAGAGGCAGAATCGTGTATAACCTAGGCGCGACCCTAAACTATGACGTCATCGCTCCGATGACTCCCACCCACTACCCACACGACCTCAACCATAGGCCCGATGTCCTCGATGTGGCGCTCCTAAAGAATGTAAACCTCCATTTACACTCTATAGAAGCGCTTCACGAGCTCAACTCGGATCACCGTCCCGTTATCCTACACCTAGGTTCCCGCTCGGGTAATCATGATCCTACTCCAACCTCCTCCGACCCAATTGATCACCGACTGGAGGAAAGTAAGTGAAAAACTGAAATCCACCACGTCGCCTCAATTGGACACCATTCCTGACCACATAGTCTCAGTCGCTGACACGACGGCGGCGATCGACTCGCTTACAGATCACGTACAATCCGTCCTGAACGATTGTTCAAGGGAAGTTCCTGTAGTGGAAGACCACCGCTGGAAACTCCCGGACGATGTACGGAATCTGATAACCGAGAAGAACGCAGCCATCCGTGCGTACAGCGCTTTTCCCTGCGCCGCAAACAAAGCTCACATGCGCAACTTACAGCGTGCTCTAAGGAAACGCATTGCCGAGCAGCGTAATGCGAGCTGGGACAAGATGCTGAGCGAACTTGAGCCCACCCATCTTGCCTTCTGGCAGCTTCAGAGGAAGTTACGATCCACTGAAGAGGCCACAATGCCTCCTCTCATTCGTCCCGATAAGAGTGTCGCCTTCGATAACTCTGAAAAAGCAGAATGCCTAGCCGACAGCCTAGAGTCCCAGTGTTCTCCCAGCTCGCAACCAGTAGACCAAGCCCACCTCGATATGGTGAACGCCGAAGTCGAACGTAGAACTTCCCTTCCGCCCGTCGAAGATCCCGATAATCCACTGGCCCCCATCACTCCTGATGAGGTCCAGGATATCATTAAAAATCTCCAACCGCGAAAAGCCCCTGGCTCCGACGGCATCACCAATAGGGTTTTCAAACTTTTCCCCGCCCAGCTTATAGTGCTAATGACGGCCATCTTCAATGGCGCATTGAGCAATAATATGTTCCCCACAACCTGGAAACAGGCCACCGTCATAGGTATTCCCAAACCAGGCAAGCCCAAGTCTGACCCGTCTAGCTACCGTCCCATTAGCTTACTCAACGTCCTCGGTAAAATCTATGAAAGGCTTATATATAAGCGGCTCAAAGATTTTGCCGAAGCAAAGAGTCTAATACCCAAAGAGCAGTTCGGATTTAGAACCGAACACTCATGTATCCAACAAGTCCACCGCATCGTAGAACACGTCAGCGCCGGCTTCCAACGGGGCGCAATAACGGGAGCCTTATTCTTCGACATAGCGAAAGCGTTCGACAAAGTCTGGCACAATGGCTTAATCTATAAGCTATACCAACTCGGCGTGCCTGACCGTCTCGTGCTCATCCTACGGGACTTTTTATCGAATCGCACCTTTCGTTACCGAATTGAGGGGGAACTTTCCTCCCCCCATCCCATTCGCGCAGGAGTTCCTCAAGGCTCCGTACTATCCCCCCTCGTTTTCACGCTATTTACTAGTGATATCCCCAAGCATAAAAATACTCAGCTAGCCCTATTTGCCGACGATACGGCTATCTATTATACCGGTCTTAAACCCCATGCCATCGCTCGCACTCTCCAAACTTCCGCAAACACTCTGGCCAAGTGGTTCCGGAAATGGAGAATCGAAGTCAATCCAGACAAAAGCCAGGCAGTACTCTTTTCTAAACCGCGGATAAACCCACCCTCCCCCCGTCCGATTACCATGTACGGCAAGCCGATCCCTTGGGAAAAGCAAGCCAAATACTTAGGCGTGGTCCTCGATAAACACCTTTCCTTCGCTGAGCACATAAAGCAGGCACGTTCGCGCGCCGCTTTCGTTCTAGGTAGGCTCCACTTCATTCTTAGCTCCCGCAGCAAGTTATCACTCAGGTGCAAGCTGCGTATTTTCACCGTGGTCATCCGTCCCATCATGACCTACGCCTGCGTTGTTTTCGCACACGCAAAGCCCTACCTCCTCCACAAGATGCAGACCCTCCAAAACCGATTCCTCCGTAGAGTCACGGGAGCCCCCTTTTATGTTCGAAATGAGCTTCTTCACGTAGACCTCAAGATGCCCACCATCCAGCAGTTCATGAAACGTGTCTCCAAGCGTTTCTTTGATACTGCAATCCAACATAGGAATCCCCTTATCGTATCGGCCGCCCAATACGAAGCCTCGCGTATCTCTAAGATTCGCCGACCAAGGCATACCCTAGTCACTCCCGATGACGAAATCACCCTGCTCCAAGAGAGCCGTAGGGAAACAAGTACAGTGGCACACAAACACAAAAACCGACCGTCCTTCCGTCCTCGCCGCCGAGGCCCGCCGCGACGTCCCCGTAACAGTCCACCCCGACCCTTGCCAGAGCCAGCCCGCGACGCTGAGCCAGTAGCTTTAAATTCCCTTATTAATAATAATAATGATATGATCCAGCCTGTCCCTAGCTGCCCTCCCCTGCGACGCCCTAAGCCGAGGTCCGTACCCCACAGGGGGTGCCCTTAGCGTGTAGTCGCCTAGTTTCTAAGTTTTTAATAAGCCCTGGCTGGAGGCTTTAATTAATTTATTAATTAAGGCAACCACAGGCAAGCCCGGTTAAGCAGCCGACAACCTCAGAGGTTGACCTGCGACTTGCCACACACAAAAAAAAAAAAAAAAAATCGATTCAGCATCAGTTTGTGAATCCAGACCATACAGTGAACAAGTAAATAGTAAACAGTGAACAAGTAAATAGTAAAACAGTGAACAGTTGTCAGTAGTAAATAGTTTAATCCAGTATTTCAGTATAACCTAGTTTTCAGTCAGTAGTGAAACAGTGCTTAAAGTGAACAGTACAATTTAGTATCGAACAGTGTATAGTTTTCAGTAATAACTTTATACCAGTAAATAAGTGAACAGTATATCTCAGTCTAAATAGTTATAGTAAGTTTGTGAACTTTAACAAGTTATTCAGAACAGTAACCAGTTGATATTTGTGAACCTTTAACTAGAAATAAGTTTTGTACAAGTGTTAAATAAATAATCTTCAAGTTTCGAAAGAGTTTTAATAACAAGTATCCTCCAATCCAGTGCAAATTAAATGTGAGATTAGATCCCTCACAATTTTATATCAATGATTGAATAACTGATGTTGTACCTATTTTATTTGCAGAATGTTAATTTTACCATAGTAAGGATACATTCAGGTCTCAATATTATATTCAACGTATCAGTCGTGCAAATATTTAATTTACTGACATGCATAATCAAATTATAAAATGCCATCAAATTGCGATGAAATGAAAATACAATCATTGGGTTGATTAAATTATTATAGTTTTATTCACAACTAGTACTCACGCGGGGCTTCGCTCCCGTAGATTCTATCACGTTAAAAACATAACTCTCCTTTTTTGCAGTTGGGTAAAAAGTAGCCTATAATCTTCCTCAAGCTTCAAGCTACTTCCATACCAAATTTCATCCAAATCGACCCTGTACTTTCGAAGATTAGCGCGTTCAAGCAAACAAACAAACAAACTTTTCCGCTTTATAATATTAGTTTAGATTATTATTAAATATTTGGAAAATAAATGACAATTATTAGTATTAAATAAGTTGGTACATACATCAAATGTATCTCAATTTTAAATGGTCATTAAAATTGGTCGTCCGTCTTTTTACCCGACTGCAAAGGAAGGGTTATGTTTTTCGCGCGTATCTTGTATGTATGTAATATTCTTTATTACCTCATATCTCCAGAATCGCTGAACGGATTCACATAATTGAGGTATCGATAGATTCGTCTTAATAGCCCAAGTGTTCTTAGATAGGTGACATTTGAAAAAATCAAACATGGCGGCTGTGCGAAGCCATTAAATATAATGACAAAAACTTTTTTTTTTAGAATACTGCAATATGGGTATCAAATTAAAGGGCTTAACAAAAGGATTTCAAAAAAGTATATCATGAGTATCATTAGTGTTATACTAGCAAAAATAATACAATGAGAAAGTTTAAAAATATGGACTTAGCTCTTTCACTTTCTGAATCCTGTGGGGTGTCATTGTGACACGACCGGGAAAACTATAAAAATGTTAATTAATATTTTAACGAAAAAGTTGAAAAATAGTTATTTAAAAAATCTAAAAAATCCGACTGCTCTACTGAAATGCCAGAAACAAGTAAATTTTTATTTTAAAAAGTGACAAACAGGCGGGACCCATCCAATTTAAAAATATATACTATGTTCAACTGGGTCCCGCCTGCTTGTCACTTTTTAGAATAAAAATGTACTTGTTTCTGGCATTTCAGTTGAGCAGTCGGGTTTTTTAGATTTTTTAAATAACTTTTTTTTCCATAGTATTTAAAATTAATAATTCATATATTGCAGATCAAAGATGCTATGCTCTATGTAACCGACATAAGTCAAAACAAACAAACTAAAATAAATAATGATTATGTACTACACATATTTGGATTAGTTGATTTGTAAAATTTTAATACAAAAATATTGGAAATAACAGTTACTTGGTACACAACAACTTTTATACTATACCTGCTCGGAAAGTGCCTTATTACTTTTTAAAAAGTTTGTCAGAAAGGACGTCATTACTGTAGTACAAATGTGCGGGTCGCAAAAGTGTATGAGAATTCATTACTAACGTGCTGGAGACACTGGAGAGGGAGGGAAAAGTGTATGAAAATCCATTACTAACGCGCTGTTTTTTTTTTAATTTAGAACAATTCAGTAGCTAACTTAAAAGTATTTATAATGCCAAAAGACAAAAAGTTAACACCCTCGGTAGTTTATTTTAGTTCTTCAAAATAAACAAATAGCAGAATCAATCACTTTGTATCAAGATCCATCTTCTCAACCATCAACAAGCGCGGTATCGCCAGTGGCACTTCGGGAACCAGTTGCCCTTTTGTCACCACAGCCTTCAAGGGAAGAGGCACAGCAAGTAATCTCTTCTGCATTGTCTCAAAAGGCTCAAACCAATATTAATCTTCCTGGCAAAAGTATTACATTGAGTTTTAATAACTGTAACAATTATACTATATAAAGCTAGATTACCACTGACTGACTGACTGACTCACTCATTGACATAATTGTTCTCCCAGATGGTGGATGGGGAGGTGGGTATATTTTGACAGATTCGTAAGCAAGTAACTCTCAAACCTACGGGAAAAGTGCCAAACCTCCCCTTTTCCCCCCTCCCTATCGTATCTCGGAAACTACGAGACCCGTATTTTTTTTTTACAGATTCGTATAGAGGAGGCTCGGTAAAGTAAAAACCATTTATCAAAGTCGCCCCGCCCACCCCCCTTCTCACCCCCTTTAGGCGGATCTCGGAAATTAAGAGACTTGGAACATTTTTTTTTTCAGATTATTTTAGAGGTGCAATGCTTTAGTCGAAATAATTGTGCAAACCCCCCCATCACCACCCCTACTTTTTTTTTTTTTTTCACAAGCACCCGAGGTGCTTGCACCTCGCGCAACACGCAAATACTAGTTTTAATATAAACTTCAATTAAGAAAATTGTCTTTTATTTTCCTCGTAGCCATAATATAAAGCACTATGTATCACTCGGAAGAAAGTGCGACTCCCAACTCGTGTGTATATAGGTCAACTATCTTGGAATAACACATAGGCTCCTTTTTAACCCGGAATGCCCACGGGATCGGGATTTACGCGGGAAACCCTCCTACGCGAACGAACTCGCAGAAGCTAGTATTAAATAATTCGGTAATATAAAAGTCTAATTCATTCATTCACGAATGGAAAATTATAGCTTAAACTGTAATGTTTACTGATTTTGATGTAATAAAAATAAGAAAGAAAATTTTTGATGAGTGTCAGAAGAAATGTGCCAAAAGAAGGGAACTTTTATTCATAGGTAGAGATATGTATTAATTAAATTTAAATTATGTTTTTATACCGTAAGCAAAGGAATTTAAGTATATTTCCATTGCATTTATTACTGTAAGTCACATATCTTTTTTGTTTAGCCTGAACTGTCCCAATTTTGAGCAAAGACCTCCCGTCATTTCTTCCAACTTTCCTGCGCATATGCACGCGTTTAGTCTAGAGCTTTTCTCTATGGTCTAGAGAGACGCGCGCAGACGGCGGGACATTTGCGAAGCCATCTCGTCCCTTTCACTGTTCTGAAAACAGACTCCCCAATCCTGTTACCTGCACACCTTATAGGTACATATTATGGCGGCTGGAGATCGTTCTGCGTGATTAGACCTTCGGTTCACAAAACCAGGCCAACCTAAGAGAATAGGTACTTACTTCGGCCAGTACTACTTTCATAACAAAAGAATATTTTCAGTAGTACTTTGCGCGTAGGTGCCTGGTTACCTACTATATATTAGGGCGGTTTATTTTTTTAAACCATGAATTCAGTAATAAAATGCGGCAAAACCGCATCATGGTTTGTTTTTTTATTCTAATATGTATGAAACTAGATGTGGCCACCTCAATAGCATCTGCTCTGCCAGTCTATAAAATTAAATAAATAAAATGCATTTATTTCGAGTAACTGTGACTCATACAGTTAACACACACTAACAATTACGAACATTATCATGATAATGTTCGTAATTGTTCGTAATTGATAGTGATAAGTTGATATGATGTCAACTTATCACTATAATTATGTATTAAATAATGTCTATGATAATAATACGAGCTTCTTTAAGGTTTGATTCGAGTTACGCCTTAGATTGTTTGTGGCCCAGTCATCATCATTACCATCTACTTGCCCATTTCTCAACTATGTCAGGGACAGCTTTCAGTGTAACTGGATGCAATTGAGTACTAATCTCGATATAATTATATTATGATTACCAGGTTACATTTCATTCCGATCCACGGACTGACTATAATTGCAAGCGTTGCAGATCGGTCTTTACGGCTATGTTATTATTCAAGCAAATGTAACAAAAGCTTGTATCTAATTATGGAATTTATAGTAACCAAAATAAAATAAAAGGATTCAAAAATAAACTTTGTAGACTCTTTACATTTCACAACACAATACGATTTCAGTATTCATTAGCAGGATAAATTACCCCTTTAGGGGAATAACAATATTTATCTACGACTTGAAGTTTACAGTCCATAACATTGAATTGTTTGTCGAGGCATATGCGGACTTCCTGCAAATGTGGCACTCCATCTATGACGTAACATCCAACCATTGGGTCCTTCCCAGTTTTCGCTTTCACTGCATTAGCGACCAGTTCAGGGTCCAAAAACTTGGTGTCGTCGGGGAATATGTTGGCGGCTTCAAGCATATCCGCCACTGAATATTTCTGGTTCCATTCGATGCTTTTGCTGAAATACTTGAGCTGAGTGTTGAAAGGTTCTAAGACTGCGGCGCAGGTGCCATGCCTCCGCCATTCGTGGGCCCAGAAGAAGTAGGGTGGGTCTTCTGAAATTGAGCAAACGGGTAACCAATTAGAATCGTCTGGTCAATGTGGTTCAACGAGCAAGGGCGTCGTTATCGCAAGCATCGTCGACGTGTTGCAAGCAGCTATCGGTTATAGTCGAGGATTGTGCGATGGAATTTCACAATTTAATTCCACCAAGCCCGTTCCATCATCAGCCATCAAGAAACCGGTGATGCGCTATCTCACCCACACGCACAAAATGTTTCGGGAATTGGGAATACTTTTGTGTTTACGTATTTCCTGATAGCTATAACCGGGTAGGCTATAAGTCCAGAGTGATTAGGTTACTTCTAGGTAAGCGTGCTTCATCTTCGAACGCATCATCGCGTACCATCGGGTGAGACTTAAGTTTGGTAATAGTTTTCCTTTTTTTAAAATAAAGGTCAAACTTCAGTTCCAATTTGTATCACTATGGTGCAGTTTAAATAGGTTACTATTAGTTAAAGTGGTACCCATTGACAATCTATAAATCTCCGTCTCCAGGTACTACCTAGTACCTGTACCACTTTTACTAATAGTAACCTATGTAAACAAAATTGTGATTTCAAATAAGTGTGTTTTCTTAAGCCTGCGCCGAGTAAAATAGCTCAAAACGGTCTTCACAACTAAAGGAATATAACCTATAATAGTACTTTAATTACCATACAAAAATATGTAATGAACACTAGAATAAATGTGTTAGCAAACATAGTTGGCAAAATTTAAAAATATTTTATAGTTTATTAAACAAAAATACATAAAGTTGGACAAAAATCCTTACAAAACATGCTCGTGCGTCGCTGAATTTTGATAGTAAACTGTTGAATTTTTTCATAAACTTCACTTCATATTATTCTCTAATTATCATACTATCATTTACAGCTTTAACATTTCATAAATGTCGCTTGGTTGTTTTAATTTTAATTTTTTCTTCTAATTTGCGCGCTATTTTGAACCATACGCAACGTACACCGGTCGAAAATTCAGTCGTCCACGGGAGCTCAGAGAGGGGTCACGTCTCATCGTGGAGCGTTTCGCCGGTAACTATAATTCGCGATCTATTGTGTACGTATGTATTGCAGCAATCCGTTGAATAACATAAGTCATATTTTTTGTTTTTTGAGTACGATTTATTATGCATACCCAACAATTACTTTTTATTGTTCAATATATATTTCTTTAACATTTTGTTTTCAATATTTGTTTTATTATGGGAAAATGTAAAAAAAAATATTATTAGAAGAAAGTTGGCGCAAATTTTCGAAAAAAAGCCATTCTCATAAAAAGTACGTATTTCTATTTTGTGATGTTATTATTGCTTTTTAACCGACTTCAAAAAAAAAGGAGAAGGTTCTCAGTTCGTCTTAAACTTTTTTTTATGTATGTAACCTCAAACTCGAAGACGGCTGGACCGATTTGGAATTTTTTTTTCGTTTGAAAGGGTATACTTTCTAGTTGGTTCCATTGTTATGAAATCAGGATCTGATGATAGGATCCTGGAGAAAGCGAGAGAACTCTTTAAATATTATAGGCACACCTATAGCGTTTTGGGTATTTCTAATAGTACCTTGTGCAGTTGCTCCCGAAAAGCACCATTTGAGGAAGTGAAAGTGATGATGAAGACTTTTTTCAAACATTCGATATGGGTATCGTGTAATGGGTTTTTGGGGGTGGTGATTGCAAATCTGGAATTTATTTTTAAATTCAAGATGGCGTATGAAACTTTTTCTCACAAATTCGATATGGGTACCGTGTGATAGGTTTTTGGGGGTGGTGATTGCAAATCTGACATTCATTTTAAAATCCAAGATGGCGGATGCAACTTTTTCTCAAACATTCGATATGGGTATCGTGTAATGGGTTTTTGGGGGTGGTGATTGCAAATCTGGCATTCATTTTAAAATCCAAGATGGCGGATGCAACTTTTTCTCAAACATTCGATATGGGTATCGTGTAATGGGTTTTTGGGGGTGGTGATTGCAAATCTGGCATTCATTTTAAAATCCAAGATGGCGGATGCAACTTTTTCTCAAACATTCGATATGGGTATCGTGTAATGGGTTTTTGGGGGTGGTGATTGCAAATTTGGCATTCATTTTAAAATCCAAGATGGCGGATGCAACTTTTTCTCAAACATTCGATACGGGTATCGTGTAATGGGTTTTTGGGGGTGGTGATTGCAAATCTGGCATTCATTTTAAAATCCAAGATGGCGGATGCTACTTTTTCTCAAACATTCGATACGGGTATCGTGTAATGGGTTTTTGGGGGTGGTGATTGCAAATCTGGCATTCATTTTAAAATCCAAGATGGCGGATGCAACTTTTTCTCAAACATTCGATATGGGTATCGTGTAATGGGTTTTTGGGGGTGGTGATTGCAAATTTGGCATTCATTTTAAAATCCAAGATGGCGGATGCAACTTTTTCTCACACATTCGATATGGGTATCGTGTAATGGGTTTTTGGGGGTGGTGATTGCAAATCTGGCATTCATTTTAAAATCCAAGATGGCGGATGCAACTTTTTCTCAAACATTCGATATGGGTATCGTGTAATGGGTTTTTGGGGGTGGTGATTGCAAATCTGGCATTCATTTTAAAATCCAAGATGGCGGATGCAACTTTTTCTCAAACATTCGATATGGGTATCGTGTAATGGGTTTTTGGGTGTGGTGATTGCAAATCTGGCTTTCATTTTGAAATCCAATTTAAAACACATACGATATCCATATTGAATGTTGGAGAAAAAGTTGCATCCTTGGTGGATGCAACTTTTTCTCCAACATTCATGGATATCGTGTGTGTCTACTAAGTTAAATACACTGATAACCTTCAAGGGTTTATTGCTAAGTATAATTAACAAAGTAACGTAAGGGCTAAAATTATTGCTAAATGATGAAAATGAGTGCACCCGGTTACTGTTCGAAATACACTAAGCTCGCGGCGAACTTAGTGCGACCGCATTATATCGCTTGCTCAGCAAACGTGGTCGATTGCAAAATATTGCATCAAACATCGTGTAATAGGTTTTTGGGCATACCGATTGCAATCCTGACATTCATTTTAGAATTTACGACGAAAGTTCATTGGCTACTTTGTTAGCTTACAATTTACACTGGGTTATTGACAATTTAACTGATCCTAGGTTAAGTGACTATTCAGTATTATCTAGGGTATCTAATAATACTGAAATTAATTGTTTAAACCCTTAGATGTGACAAAGGAGAGTTATAATAACACAATTTTACTATATCATCAGAATATAAATCGTTTCTCCGGCAAAATATTAGATGAGGTAATTTTAACCTGTGGAAACGTAGTGAATTGTACTTTAACCTATTTTTTTTAATGTATTTAGATGTAAGACACATTGTACAATTGTTGGTTTTCCCAAATAAAATAAAATAAAATAAAAATAAAATAAAATGTTAATAGATAAATATGATATTGATATCTTATGTTTTTGTGAAACCTGGCTAAAACCAGATAGAATGTTGTTTAAAATTAATATTTTTCTGTTACTAGTGCATACAACAGGTCCTCAGTAGGAGGTGGTACTTTAATATTACGTAGTAATTCTCTTAGATATAAGGAACAAAAATATATCACCGCTTGCTCTGTTGGGTAGCATGTACAAAAGTTGAAGGCCAAACTTTCTTAAGTGTTTATAGACCACCAGCATCAAACTTGTCATCATTCTTAATGATAATGGGAGAAATTTTAAGTACCTAAGCTTATAAGAGATAATAAATTAGTTTTCGTTTGCGGTCACCTAAATATTGATTTGTTAGTAAATTCACCTGAACACTGCAAGCTTACTTCATTGTTTGGTTCATTTAACTTAAAATGCACATACAAGGAAGCAACAAGAATAACAGCAACATCAGCTCAATGCATAGATAATATTTATACTAATTGTGCCATAAAATACTCCTCTCAAATTAGTGGAGTTAGGTCTGACCATACAGGTCAACTAGTATCCTTTGAGTTGGTTAAAAAGCGGCAATTAAATAAGACTATTAAGTTTAGGCCACTAACTAAAAAGAAATGGATGTTTTTAATGATAACATGTTAAGTAATCTTTCAATGGCTAATTTTGACTCCCATGACCCCAATGAAAATTACAGGATATTATTTTCTTCACTATGCCACGAATTTAGTAAGGCATGTCCAGATAAAAAATTTAAAATGAGTAATAAATCTAAATTTAATGAATGGGCCACTGCTGGAATAAGAATAAGCTGAGACAATTTATACAACTTATACCATGAAAAATTATTGACTTCCGATGAGGCCTTCCATAATTATGTAAGAAACTACTCAAAGATATTTAAAAGAGTATGCGCCCTAAGCTAAATCTAAATCAGAAAGTAATAAAATTAGCATTTCTAACAATAAAATAAAAACTGTGTTGAAGGTGATAAACAAAGAAACTGGAAACACAAACCAACAGGGTTAGAATGATTTGACTTTGAACATCGATGATCAGGTCATCTCAGATAAGTCAAAAGTGGCTGAGATGTTGGAAAATTACTTTACCAATATTCCAGTAGAGGTTACTAAATCTCTACATTCTTCGCCATTATTAGCAGAATCTTTTTTAAAGGAAAACTTCAATAAGGATATACCAACATTTTCATTTAAGCCCATTTCTATTGATGTAATTAAAAAGCATTCCAAAGTCTTAACATAACAAACACTGATGACTTATGGAGTGCATCTGTTAGAGTTCTTGGTAATATTATTGACTCAATTGCTGCTATCCTAACAGGCACATTTAATTAATGTATAGACAGCGGTAATTTTCCCGATTTAATGAAACTTAGTAAAGTAGTACTAATTTTTAAGTTGGGTTGTAAGAGTGATCCCTCTAACTATAGACCGATATATGTGCTTCCAGCATTAAGCAAAATATACGAAAAAATCATGCTGGACCAGATGCTATCATATTTTAACACAAATGGAATTCTGCATAGTCGGCAGTTTGGTTTCACGAAAGGTAGGTCAACAACAGACGCAGGAGTAGCGCTCATCCGTCACATTCTGGAATCTTGGGAGAAATCTCAGGATGCAATTGGCATATTTTGTGACCTCTCCAAAGCTTTTGATTGCGTTGACCACAAAACACTGATCTGTAAATTACACCATTACGGAGTTCGTGGATTCGTGTTCTGCTGACCTTGTTCTTTCATAGTTATCAAACAGGCAACAAAAAGTTATTGTTAATGGAGCAACATCTGCAGGATCCCTAGCCAAGATGAGTGCTCCGCAAGGTTCAATTCTTGGCCCTTTCCTTTTTATAGTGTATATCAATGACATACATGATGACCAACTTATCGGATATTTTTTATTTGTAATTCCATTGTGCTGTATTAATTGATTGAGGTTTCTAAAACCACTTTTTCATAAATTAATTGTTTAAAAGATATACGCTTCCAAAGTGGTAAAATGTGTGCCCCCCTCTAATTTCTATAATAATGGAGTGAAAAATATAAATATATATATACAACGTGTAACGGAAACCCCATATCTAACCAAAAGGGCTGAAGACAACATTTGGTATGGAGTCTCTATGCACAGTTTCAGCACAAAATAACTGACTTAAAGAGTTTATACCAAATTATTGGTTTCACATATTTTTTGAATACCAATCATAACAAACGTGTCACAGCACTACGAGGGTCAATAACTTTCCACGTCACTTGCCAATAACACGATAATTCTTTACGTTCTTCTTCATTTGAAAAATTCGGTCTCTGGTATCAGTGCACTGGAATTTGTAATAAGTTCTACACATGTAGACTTAGGATTACAAAACCCTTGCCATATCGTTTGTTATCATCCAAAGAAGCCATGCACTTGGTATGTATATACCCTTTAAATTACACGTAGTATATACACACATCAAAAGTGTCTAGGGATCAACATATATTTTTGCAATAACTTTTCTCCTGATTGATATTAATTAAAATTTTCTTTAAGGATTCATCAAATAAAGTGTTTTCGTTTGTCACAGTAACGATAAACCAAGTCACCTTTGCATTAATAAAGAAATTTGCCATTTTCCTAATAAAGGGATTTTTGACATTTGAACCACTAACATTAAAGTTCGAAAAAAAGACTGAAATAACAGTTTTCTTTAAAATTTTATTGGGTAACTTAAACAATTAATAATCCGTGTTTCTACCGCGAAAACTAACAACACAAGAACATCGGTTTGGCATACTCAAAATGAGTTCATCCAAATCACGCTGTGGAATGGCCGCCCATGTTCGTTGCAACAACAAAAAAAGGTCTTCTTGCGACTGGATACCCTCCATATTCGGCAGAGCTCTTCTCTGTAGCATATCCCATGCATGCTCAATCGGGTTCAAGTCTGGCGACTGAGCAGGCCAGAGCAGGACATTGATGTTAGCTGCGGCGAGAGTCTGTCTTACAACTCTTGCGGTGTGCGGTCGTGCATTATCATGCATTAACTGAAATAAGGGACCTATTTGCACTTGTAGAGGAACGATGACGTCAGATACAATCGTCTCAGCATAAATTTGAGCGTTGAGGTTGTCTCTGATCCAAATCAACTCAGTTCTTCCGCCGATCCAAATACCCGCCCATACCATGATGGTTCCACCACACATCACCACACACCGCAGGATTTTAATCGCTGTTGGCGTCCAGGGGTTCTCCAGTGTCGTATACGTCTTGTATCCGGTCTCATACCAAAACCAGACTCATCAGAAAAGCACACGAAACGCCATTGTTCTTCTGCCCAATTTCTGTGTTAAAGAGCCCATTGATATCGAATCCTACGATTGTGCATTGCTATAGGTGGTACCCGTAGCGGTCTTCGGGAATGAAGGTTTACTTCATGCAAGCGGTTTCTGACTGTTTGGTCGCTAATTAAGTTCCCTGAAGAGTGATGAAGCCTCACGGCTAACATCATGGCGGTTATTGTTGGAGCTCTTCGAGTTAAGATTTGAATGTATCGGTCTTGTCTCCGTGTGGTGCAGCGATACCGTCCTCCATGGCGCTCAGCCACGGTACCAGTGCTTCGGTAACGTGTCCAAAGTCGACTGATAACACTCTGACTTGTATTCAGAGCTAAAGCCACAGTACGTTGCCGGGAACCAGCTTCTATCATTCCCACGGCTCTGAGCATTTCTTCCCTGCTTAAATGACGTCGCCGCTCCATAATAACGTTGGTTTTAATCAGTAGTAGAGAAACAGTAGCACTAATAATGTCTTCAATGCGTTGTATGTTTTTATAGGAAAAATATTGACAGCTGATTTTCATCTTTTACTCGAATTTGATTAACAGTTCCTGTTTCAAATTATGAAATGCACCAAAAAGGATCCATATAAATTTATAAAATCATAAATTTATTACAAAGCCACATCTCAATCTCAAGAAATCCGCATAAAAATGCTTGATCCCTAGACACTTTTGATGTGTGTGTATATATATATATATAAAGTTTGCATTAAGATCTATAGATATAGATATATATATCTATATCTATAGATCTTAATGCAAACTTTCAATCAAAATTGGTTTTAAAGAGATCGAGTCAGCAGTTTTTGAGATACAGCATATTTTCTAAAACCGCAAATATAACTTTGTAATTCATACAAATACTATGAAAAACAAAGTTATTTGGCGTAGTTGCAAAAAATGTAAATAAGCTAGTTTTAAGAAATTTGTAAGTTTTAGTTTTTTGTCAAGTAAATATACATATTATATTATATTATTATAGTTACTACGGAACCCTTCATGGGCGAGTCTGACTCGCACTTGGCCAATTTTTGTAAAATGTTATAATAAGCAATATAACATTAGATTTATAGATTTCTTTTATTTTTTTTTTCTTTTAAATTAAGTTACACTTGATACATATATTGTTATGAAATAAATTACGCTTATATTTTCTGCGAAGTAAGTTCGCTAGACAGCATTAATGAAAAAATGTTTTTTTGGTATGGCCCCACGTATATATAATAAAGTACCGAATGTTATTAAAAATATGACAGTACATCAGAATTTAAACGAGCACTAAATGAAATTTTAATAAACAAAACTTATTTCAGTCTGGTTTTATTATGACATTACTTATTTTTTTTTTTCATAATGGTTTTATTATTCAAATAAGTACTGCATACCCATCTACCCTAACTTGTTACTTACCCAGTTTCGAAGCGTCATTAGCCTAATGGATAAGGTGTCGGACTTGTGATCGAGAGGTCGCAGGTTCGAACCCCACCCATTACACTATTGACATGAACCCACTCCAGACACAAGCATATTTAGCTTAGTTGGAGGGGTTAACAAGATTAAATGTACCCACATTGCTAGTATTCTTTAAAAAAAAATCTGAGGATTTTAATATATAAAATCAAAGTTTTATTGCAATAGGATGAATAGTGAGGGAACGGATAATGTATTACTACAGTAAAAACAAACGTTAATTTTTATATAATAGGTATAATTTATTAAATTTATTTTTGTGATTTATTTACGTACCTACTTGCTTCATTTAGATCCATCCAGCCGTTTGAGCGTGAAGAAGTAACAAACATGCAAACAGACACATTCATTCACAAACTTTCGCCTTTATAATATTAGTGTGATAAATAAAACCATCTAAATAATTAATATTCGTTTTTCAAGTTTATTCAACATAACGACAAAAAATTAAAAAATGCAAAGTTAGCAAACTTCGTCGTGCAACGGCAAGCGGGCCTCGAGCGAACTTGTCATTGTGTGTGTGACAACGCACACGACTAGCCCGCTGCAGTAAATACCTATTTTCCGCGCGTCTCGTAGGCTCGACACCCTCTTAAGTGATTTTCACGATACCAAAACTCAATCAGATTTAGATGCTGCGAGATAATGGTTTGGTTAGGCAACATAATATAGGCTATTAACGCGTGAAAACCTCCAACGCGAACGAAGTCGCGGACGCAGGTGGTTTAACAATAAAGGCCTATGCACACCACGTTTTTTAAACGCGCGTTTGTAGCGATACAGACGCGCCGATGCCGCGCGTTTGAATCGATACAAACGACAACAAGCTCTGTAGGATAAAAGCGCGCCGTCGACGCGCGTTACGAAAACGCGCGTCGGTGGCGCGTTTAAAAAACGTGGTGTGCACAGGCCCTAAAATGAAGTACCTAAAAGTGAATCTATACTAATATTATAAATCGGAAAAGTTTATTTGTTTCAATGCGCTACTCTTTGATAGTTCTGGGTGGATTTGGATGAAATTATCTTTTGATATTGATGTAGCTTGAAGCTTGAGAAAGGTTATAGGGTACTTTGTACCCGACTGCAAAAGAACGTGGGTTATGTATTTATCGCGATAAAGTCCACGTAAGCGAAGCTCCGCGCGACTGCTACTTTTTTTTTTTTTTTTTATACATAACTATCAATGTGGGTAGAATTCACATTACTAGCAATCTTGTTAACCCCTCCAACTAAGCTAAATATGCTTGTGTCTGGAGTGGGTTCACGGCAACAGTGTAATGGGTGGGGTTCGAACTCGGGACCTCTCGATCACAAGTCTGACACCTTATCCATTAGGCTATGTACCTTATATTTTACAGACCTTTACATTTACCTTTGTAAACTGCAATTTGTGCTATATGCAGATCATCTTCAATGGGCGCAATTTGTTTTGGTTCAAATGGCCATTTGTCATTGCAGAATTCAATGTAATCTCCTTCTATGTTTCTTGGCCAAATCCCGTGTATGGTCCAATGGTTCTTTTGTTTGGGTAAAATACAATGTCCTCCTGGATTCAACACATACTTATAAAACACACAAACGGACACCGGCCACTCCTGGGCCAGGACAATAAGGTCAATGTCAGTATCGGTTATTACTTCTCCGTCTGCGATCGCGTACTGATGAGAGAGCTGTAACCTGAAAATATGGTCACATAGTTGTTTAGGCAGCAGTAGTAACGAGACGAGGTCGAGACCGTGTGTGAAGACGGCAGGTGATGAGAATTAAAGTGTTCAATCAAAGCTCCAGAGCCTTGAACATCGACGACGAGTTGCAAGTCTATCGGTTTTCTATCGGTTACATTTCGGGGAGTGTGCGATGGAATTACACAATCTAATTCCGCCAAGCCCGTTCCATCATCGGACTATAAGACAAACGGCGATGCGCCATCGTTACATGGTGGACATCCCACCCATACGCACAAAACGTTTTGGGAATATTTCATTGTGCGTACGGCTAAGGAGTGGAATTCCCTGCCGGAGTCTGTGTTTCCTGATCGCTATAACCTGGGAGTCTTTAAGTCAAGAGTGAATAGGTTACTTCTAGGCAAGCGTGCTCCATCTTCGACCACATCGTAACTTACCATTAGGTGAGATGGTGGTCAAACGCGAGCCGATTATCAATAAAAAAAAGAAAAATTGTTTAATAATAATACTTCTTGCAACTGAATTCCAAAATATTTATTGTATAATACCATTACAAGATGTGATCTCGAATGGTAGAATAACGGGAAAATTCAAATTTAGTATTAGGTATATCAGTTTAGAGCAGTGCGATATGTAGCTTCACAAATACATGTTAACATTTTTTATTTTCAAATGATGCTCTTGTTCTTAATTTGCTTGCTGAAATGCTTTATAAACTAGATTAAGAAGAAATACGGAGGCAATTGCAATGGCTGTGTAGATATCAACACGTTTCGTGTAGTAGTAAGTAGGTACCTTTTTTGTTATCTGGGGGAAATCTAAAGGCACCTGAACTTTTGGGGAAGAAGAACAGGGAGTGTGAGATTTCTACCTCACTAAAACCACCCGATTAACCGATAATGAAATGAAATGTTAATCACCAGCAACACAGAAGGGGCTCCGTTTCCTCTTAAAAAACCATTCCGGAGCGAGCCCTCCTCTAAGCTAATCTCTCAAGAGTTTTGCAACTTACCTCAGACAAAAAATTATAAACGAAAAAAATATTGCACACATTTTTTGGTCTTTGGAGGACTCTCCCCCAATACGTTTCAAGAAATAATGAACAATGAATATATTTTCCTTGAGAATTTAATAAGAATTAAGTATTTCATTAGAGAACTATACAGTTATTATCTGCATAACTAACGAAATTATTAATAAAGTGGCATTACGTTCTACGTCTCTAATAACATAAATAGAAAAATAAGAAGATCCAAGTAGGGACTCGCTTGATTATCTAAACATTGTTTATTTTTTATTGTTTCCATTAGAAATGTATTGTGTAGGTGATAGCACAGTATATATTTTTATGCTGTGGTGATAGTACCTATACTATAACAATTGCTCGTGTCCTCGTGCATAACTTACATTTCATGAATAATTCGAATTTATTCATGCTTGAATGGGCTAGGAACTGTTCTTGAATGTGGCTAGGAATTTTACTATAAAACGGTGGTTAACATTGGCATCCAAACGGACCACCAATTTGTGTAGTCTAGTTTCAGGAGACTTGTGTTTGTTATATGTACTATAGTGAGAGTTCATTGGAAATCGCTATGATCCCGACAAAGGGCCGTGACGGGGACGGAGTCCGTAAACAAGGACGGCTTCAAGAGCTAGTTGGTTTCGGTATGTATTGTGTTTGTGAGCGATATTGTAGTGCCTATTGCAGTTGTCTCGCTGTATGTATTCAAATCACGCGGAAAACATTGATGCAGCAATATAGGATTTGTTAGAGGTCAGTCATTCTTTTGTTCGGAATAGATGCACGTCCAACAATCATTCCACAGGAGGGCGATCGTGGATGAGCTAATTCAAGGAGTAAATGAGCTAATTCTAGAGACGCTTGCTAGTCTAATGAGCGGAATGGGTGCAGTGTTATGTGAAGGCTAACTGCTGGCATCGACTAGGGGAGAAATAGGTAAAGTTGTCACTTTATTGACAGGTTGAAAGTGAAGTGTGCTTTGCCTAGGTCGATTATAAGTCAGATGGCTAATTTAAATAATATTTCGCCTCTGTAGGATGGAAAAATATTTAATATAATGTATTAAATAATGTGGGTATACCTAATATATTATTTATCTATACTTATAATAAATCTGTAGAGAGGTCAATTCTGTACATGAAATATATTTCCAAACTAACTATCAGGGGGTGATTAGGGATCGATACTGATGCCAAAAATGCAATCAGTAAAATTTTTATCTGTCTGTCTGTCTGTCTGTCTGTCTGTATAACCGTTATAGAAACAAAAACTACTCGACGGATTTTAACGAAACTTGGTACAATTATTTTTCATACTCCTGAGCTGGTTATAGTATACTTTTCATCACGCTACAATCAATAGGAGCAGAGCAGTGAAGGGAAATGTTGGGAAACCGGGAGAAGTTACTCCATTTTTTAAGCTTCCGTCGCGTGTGCAACCTTAATGGTTAAAGCTACACAGAAATCATTTCATGACGGAAATGTTCTCCTTAAAATTATATAAAAAATATCCCACGACAGCATATGTCTATCTTTTATGGTTGACTCACAATAACACGTGTAACTCCCGATAGCTTAGCAGTTCGAAGCTTTCTGATTACAATATTTGTCTACTCTTACGTTTATAACACTCTCAGTCACCCCTAATTGAAAAAGTTAACATTATTAACTATTCCATAAAAAAGAATCATATAAATCGGTATAGAAACACCAAAGTTATACATGAAATACGCAACATCGCCAGGTAGCTAGGCGAGATGTGGAATACTCGCCAGGTAGCTGGACGAGTTGCGGAAAACTCGCCAGGTAGCTGGGCGAGATGCGGAAAACTTGCCAGGTAGCTGGGCGAGTTGCGGAAATATAGCCAGGTAGCTGGGTGAGTGGCGGAAATATCGCCAGGCAGCTGAGCGAGTTGCGGAAATATCGCCAGGTAACTATGCGAGTTGCGGAAAACTCGCCAAGAAGCCGTGCGAGTCTCCAGGAATATCGCAAGATAGATTTGCGAGTTGCGGAAAACTCGCCAGGTAGCTGGGTTAGTTGCGCAAAACTCGCCAGGTAGCTGGGCGAGTTACGGAAAACTCGCCAGGTAGCTGGGCGAGATGCGGAAAACTCGCCAGGTAGCTGGGCGAGTTGCGGAAATATCGCCAGGTAGCTGGGCGAGTTGCGGAAATATCGCCAGGTAGCTGGGCGAGTTGCGAAAATATCGCCAGATAGATGGGCGAGTTGCGGAAATAGCGCCAGGTAGCTGGGCAAGTTGCGGAAAACTCGCCAAGCAGCCGTGAGAGTCTCCAGGAATATCGCAAGATAGATTGGCGAGTTGCGGAAAACTCGCCAGGTAGCTGAACGAGTTGTGGAAAACTCGCCAAGTAGCTGGGCGAGATGCGGGAAACTCGCCAGGTAGCTGTGCGAGTTGCGGAAAACTCGCCAGGTAGCTGGGCGAGTTGCAGAATTATCGCCAGGTAGCTGGGCGAATTGCGAAAAATTCGCCAGGTAGCTGGGCTGTTGCGGAAATATCGCCAGGTAACTATGCGAGTTGCGGAAATTTCGCCAAGCAGCCGTGCGAGTCTCCAGGAATATCGCAAGATAGATTTGCGAGTTGCGGAAAACTCCCCAGGTAAATGGGCGAATTGCGGAAAACTAGCCAGGTAGCTGAACGAGTTGCGGAAAACTCGCCAGGTAGCTGGGCGAGTTCCGTAGTAACTACGCAATATAACTTTTCAGCTTCAGTTTCAGCTTCAGTTTCAGTTCCAGCTTCAGTTTCAGCTAAAGCTTCAGTTTCAGCTTCAGCTTCAGTTTCAGCTTCAGTTTCCAGCTTCAGTTTCAGCTTCAGTTCCAGCTTCAGTTTCAGCTAAAGCTTCAGTTTCAGCTTCAGCTTCAGTTTCAGCTTCAGTTTCTAGCTTCAGTTTTATCTTCAGTTTCCAGCTTCAGTTTCAGCTTCAGTTTCAGTTTCAGCTTCAGTTTCAGATCAGTTGCAGCTTCAGTTTCAGTTCCAGCTTCAGTTGCAGCTTCAGCTTCAGTTTCAGTTCCAGCTTCAGCTTCAGCTTCGGTTTCAGTTTCCAGCTTCAGTTTTAGCTTCAGTTTCAGTTTCAGTTTCAGTTTTCAGCTTCAGTATCAGTTTCCAGCTTCAGCTTCAGCTTCAGTTTCAGCTTCAGCTTCAGCTTCAGCTTCAGTTTCAGCTTCAGTTTCAGCTTCAGTTTCTAGCTTCAGTTTTAGCTTCAGTTTCCAGCTTCAGTTTCAGCTTCAGTTTCAGTTTCAGCTTCAGTTTCCAGCTTCAGTTTCTGCTTCAGTTGCAGCTTCAGTTTCAGTTCCAGCTTCAGTTCCAGCTTCAGCTTCAGTTTCAGCTTCAGCTTCAGCTTCAGTTTCAGCTTCAGTTTCCAGCTTCAGTTTTAGCTTCAGTTTCAGTTTCAGCTTCAGTTTCAGCTTCAGTTTTCAGCTTCAGTATCAGTTTCCAGCTTCAGTTTTAGCTTCAGTTTCAGCTTCAGCTTCAGTTTCAGCTTCAGTTTCAGTTCCAGCTTCCGCTTCAGCTTCGGTTTCAGTTCCAGCTTCAGCTTCAGCTTCAGTTTCAGCTTCAGTTTCAGCTTCAATTTCAGCTTCAATTTCCAGTTTCAGTTTCAATTTCCAGCTTCAGCTTCAGTTTCAGCTTCAGTTTCAGCTTCAGCTTCAGTTTCAGCTTGAGTTTCCAGCTTCAGTTTTAGCTTCAGTTTCAGCTTCAGTTTCAGATTCAGTTTCCAGCTTCAGTTTCGATTCCAGCTTCAGCTTCAGCTTCGGTTTCAGTTCCAGCTTCAGCTTCAGTTTCAGCTTCAGCTTCAGTTTCAGCTTGAGTTTCCAGCTTCAGTTTTAGCTTCAGTTTCAGCTTCAGCTTCAGTTTCAGCTTCAGTTTCCAGCTTCAGTTTTAGCTTCAGTTTCCAGCTTCAGTTTCGGCTATAGTTTCAGCTTCAGTTTCAGCTTCAGTTTCCAGCTTCAGTTTCAGTTTCCAGCTTCAGCTTCAGTTTCAGATTCAGTTTTCAGCTTCAGTTTCAGTTTCAGTTCCAGCTTCAGCTTCGGTTTCAATTCCAGCTTCAGCTTCAGTTTCAGCTTCAGTATCAGTTCCAGCTTCAGTTTCAGCATCAGTTTCAGTTTCAGCTTCAGTTTCAGCTTCAGTTCCGGCTTCAGTTTCAGTTCCAGTTTTCAGCTTCAGTTTCAGTTTCAGTTTGAGGCTGGCGCTTTCTCTTCTCTTTTTCCAACACCCTCTTTACATCCTTTAGGGACGATTTCCAGGATAAAAACTATCCTACGTCCTTTCCAGGGTCCTAAGCTATTCCCATGCCAAATTTTAGGCGTGAAAAGGTAACAGACAGACAGACTGAGTTACTTTCGTATTTATAATATTAGTATGGATAGTGTATAGTGTATGTATTAAAGTATGGATAGCTTTTGCCCGCGACTTCATTCGCGTGGGAGGTTTTTCCCGCGTAAATCCTGATTTCGTAAGAATGGGGATAAAAAGTAGCTTATCTGTTTTTCCAGGATGTTACCTGTCTTTTTACCAAATTTCATTGCGATCTGTTCTGTAGATTTTGCGTGAAAGAGCAACAAAGATACAATTCGAAAACTTTCCCACGGGAACCTTATATCGGGATAATAACTATCCTATGTCCTTCCTAGGGTCCTAAACTATTCCCATGCTAAATTTCATATAAATCGGTTCAGCGGTTTAGGCGTGAAAAGGTAACAGACAGACAGACAGACAGAGTTACTTTCGCATTTATAATATTAGTATGGACTAGCTTTTGCCCGCGGCTTCGCCCGCGTTAATTTACACTTGTCAATAATTCTTGTTGCCAAAAAGGTGTACCGTATCTTTTTGGGTGGTTAAAAAACGCATATAATATTTAAAAAACCATCACCACGGTTCATCCATCCCCAAAAACAGACGGACAGTTAGTATTTAAAATTTATCTTTTTAAAACCAAAAACGTAGTTTACAATACATTTTTGTAAACTACGTTTCTGGTTTTCCCGTCCTTGGCGTGTTGATTTTGTACGCTTAATACTCGTGAGCACGTCACATACAATTGCCCATGGGAAAAGCAGTCTTTTTCTAAATGTACACCTGCGACTTTCAGTGTCCGTCCTTGAGCTTTGTTTATGGTCATTGCGAAGGCCGCTTTTAGGGGAAATTTGTGTTTTTCGAACTGAAAGTAAGGAATAATTACGTTTTCACCGCTTGCTGTTCCTGTCATAATTATTGCTTGAAAACATTGCATCCAAGGTATGTAATTTGTAGTCGCATGCCATTACAGAGCCTTGGTGCGCCCTGATTACGCATCAACAGGACTGGGACATCAAGTTAAAGCCTCAAATAATGTGATGGGGTACCCTGACAATTCCAGAGAGTTGATAAACTCTACAGAGTACGACGTCACTTGCTTTGTATCCATGACAATGTCGACGGACAGATACTCAACAACATCACAATCCACATGAGACATAATCTTTTCGTTGATCTGCCCTACAATTTCGTTAGTTGGTGCCAAAATTACTCTTTCACGCAGCCATTCTTTATCCCTCATATTTGTTTTCAAGTCAGAATAAACGTGGTTTATTAAATTATCTGTATCTTGGACTACGTTCACTATGTATGTTACTACAGTTTCAGCTTCTGTTTCAGTTTCAGCTTCAGCTTCAGTTTTGGTTTCAGCATCAGTTTCAGTTTCAGCTTCAGTTTGGTTTCAGCGCCAGTTTCAGCTACAGTTCCAGTTTCAGCTTCAGCTACAGTTCCAGTTTCAGCTTCAGTTTCAGTTTCAGCTTCAGCTTCAGTTTTGATTTCAACATCAGTTTCAGTTTCAGCTTCAGTTTGGTTTCAGTTTCAGCTTCAGCTTCAGTTTTGGTTTCAGCATCAGTTTCAGCTTTAGTTTCAGTTTCAGCTTCAGTTTGGTTTCAGCATCAGTTTCAGCTACAGTTCCAGTTTCAGCTTCAGCTTCAGTTTTGGTTTCAGCATCAGTTTCAGTTTCAGCTTCAGTATGGTTTCAGCGTCAGTTTTAGCTACAGTTCCAGTTTCAGCTTCAGTTTTGGTTTCAGCATCAGTTTCAGTTTCAGTTTGGTTTCAGTTTCAGCTTCAGGTTCAGTTTTGGTTTCAGGTTCAGTTTCTGCTTCAGTTTCGGTTTCAGTTTCAGATTCAGCTACAGTTTCAGATTAATTTTCAGCTTCAGTTTCAGCTTCAGCTTCAGTTTTGGTTTCAGCATTAGTTTCAGCTACAGTTCCAGTTTCAGCTTCAGCTTCAGTTTTGGTTTCAGCATCAGTTTCAGTTTCAGCTTCAGTTTGGTTTCAGCGTCAGTTTTAGCTACAGTTCCAGTTTCAGTTTCAGCTTCAGTTTTGGTTTCAGCATCAGTTTCAGTTTCAGTTTGGTTTCAGTTTCAGCTTCAGCTTCAGTTTTGGTTTCAGGTTCAGTTTCTGCTTCAGTTTCGGTTTCAGTTTCAGATTCAGCTACAGTTTCAGATTAATTTTCAGCTTCAGTTTCAGCTTCAGCTTCAGTTTTGGTTTCAGCATTAGTTTCAGCTTCAGCTTTAGTTTCAGTTTCAGCTTCAGTGTGTTTTCAGCGTCAGTTTCAGCTACAGTTCCAGTTTCAGCTTCAGTTTCAGTTTTGATTTCAACATCAGTTTCAGCTTCAGCTTTAGTTTCAGTTTCAGCTTCAGTTTGGTTTCAGCGTCAGTTTCAGCTACAGTTCCAGTTTCAGCTTCAGCTTCAGTTTTGGTTTCAGATTCAGTTTCTGCTTCAGTTTCGGTTTCAGTTTCAGATTCAGCTACAGTTTCAGATTAATTTTCAGCTTCAGTTTCAGCTTCAGCTTCAGTTTTGGTTTCAGCATTAGTTTCAGCTTCAGCTTTAGTTTCAGTTTCAGCTTCAGCTTGGTTTCAGCGTCAGTTTCAGCTACAGTTCCAGTTTCAGCTTCAGCTTCAGTTTTGATTTCAACATCAGTTTCAGTTTCAGCTTCAGTTTGGTTTCAGTTTCAGCTTCAGCTTCAGTTTTGGTTTCAGCATCAGTTTCAGCTTTAGTTTCAGTTTCAGCTTCAGTTTGGTTTCAGCGTCAGTTTCAGCTACAGTTTCAGTTTCAGCTTCAGCTTCAGTTTTGGTTTCAGCAATAGTTTCAGTTTCAGCTTCAGTTTGGTTTCAGCGTCAGTTTTAGCTACAGTTCCAGTTTCAGTTTCAGCTTCAGTTTTGGTTTCAGCATCAGTTTCAGTTTCAGTTTGGTTTCAGTTTTAGCTTCAGCTTCAGTTTTGGTTTCAGCATTAGTTTCAGTTTCAGCTTCAGTTTTGGTTTCAGTTTCAGACTCAGCTACAGTTTTAGCTTAATTTTCAGCTTCAGATTCAATTTCAGCTTCAGCTTCAGTTTTGGTTTCAGCATCAGTTTCAGCTTCAGCTTTAGTTTCAGTTTCAGCTTCAGTTTGGTTTCAGCGTCAGTTTCAGCTAAAGTTCCAGTTTCAGCTTCAGCTTCAGTTTTGGTTTCAGTTTCAGTTTAAGATTCAGTTTCTGCTTCAGTTTTGGTTTCAGTTTCAGATTCAGCTACAGTTTCAGATTAATTTTCAGCTTCAGTTTCAGCTTCAGCTTCAGTTTTGGTTTCAGCATTAGTTTAAGCTTTAGTTTCAGTTTCAGCTTCAGTTTGGTTTCAGCGTCAGTTTCAGCTACAGTTCCAGTTTCAGCTTCAGCTTCAGTTTTGGTTTCAGTTTCAGATTCAGTTTCTGCTTCAGCTTCCGTTTTGGTTTCAGTTTCAGATTCAGCTACAGTTTCAGCTTCAGTTTCATTTTCAGATTCAGTTTAGCTCAAATAAATCATCCCGTTGATATCTATTGCCACACGATCTTCTCCTATTTTCAAAAGGGCAAACGCATATTGCCCCGATTTTGAAATAGAAATTATTTGTATATTTACTTGATTGGTTACAATTTAAGCGACACGGTTGGCGTAACTGTTGACTGGTGCATGACGTGGGTTCGACCCCAGCCCTAAACAAAGATTTGTATAGCCTACATACAGTTGTGTAGTTTAAAAAAAATGTTATGAGTGGTTCTTGAATACGCGATTTGAATGAATTGGGAGGGGGGAATACAAAGTTCCAACACCCCTTTACATCCTTAAGGGATGATTTCCAGGATAAAAACTATCCTATGTCTTTTCCAGGGTCTAAAACTATCTCCATAGCAAATTTCATCCAAATCGGTTTAGCGGTCAAGTGTATTATGTGGGTGGGGATGGCGGGGACATCATTGATTCCCTATACAAAATTCCAACACCATTTTTACATCTTTTAGGAATGATTTCCGGGACGAAACCTATGCTATGTCTTTCCCAGGGTCCTAAACCTTTCCCATGCCAAATTTCATCTAAATCGGTTCAGCGGTTTAGGCGTCAAAAGGTAACAGACAGACAGTTACTTTCGAATTATTATAATATTATCTTGGAAGTATTTATGGATATGGAAGTATGGATAGTATGGATATGGATATGGAAGTATGGAGTTATATTATTAGTATTAAAGTATGGATAGCTTTTGTCCGCGACTTCGTTCGAGTGGGAGGTTTTCGCCGCGTAAATCCCAAAACCGTGGGAATTCCGGGATAAAAAGTGGCTTATGTGTTTTTACAGGATGTCAACTGTCTCCTTACCAAATTTCATTGAGATCCGTTCAGTAGTTTTTGCGTGAAAGAGCAACAAAGATACAATTTGAAAACTATCCTACGGGAACCTTACATCGGGATAAAAACTATCCTATGTCCTTCCCAGGGATCTCAACTATTCCCATGCCAAATTTCATGTAAATCGGTTCAGCGGTTAAGGCGTGAAAAGGTAACAGACAGACAGACAGACAGAGTTACTTTCGCATTTATAATATTAGTATGGATAGTATATATAGTATATAGTATTATAGTATATATAGTATAGTATATAGTATATACTATAGTATATATAGTATATAGTATACAGCCTGACTTTGAACACATGCGACAAAAAGAAATGGGAGCTTCAGTTACAGTAACATAGTAATTATAAATTGTTTTTTCTACAATCTAAATCGTTAAAAAAATTACGTGATTATTGTTTTAAAATGGTTCATTGATGTTATTATCTTTATTTAACTACGAATTATCGGTATTCGAGCAAAATAATTAATAGGCAAAATAAATAAGAAAAATTAAAGTATCATAAAATCTCGTCCGACTCATCGCAGTGTCAATAACCGTCGTGGAGTACTCATGTTATTAAACGTTGCCGTTCATAGCGGTCATTCACCTAATTTTGCCTATTTTCTAGTGTAAGTATCGCGCGACGTTGCCAAACCTCGCATGATCGCCAGCGCACTACACCCCTTCCCGGCGACCGCCCCCGCGCGGCGGTGGCGCGCGGCGCGATTCATTCATAGCGAGAATGTACCTAAATCGTGCCCACTACACGAAAACGGTAGTACGCGAAATTCTTTGATACTTTAATTATTTTAACGTTTTTCGTAACACTGATAAATTCTTTTTTAATTTTACATTTGATATGTTCTAAATTTTCTTGACAACGCGTATTATTGTATATTTAAATTTGTCGCGTCTATTCAATTTCACCCGGTATAGTATATACACACATCAAAAGTGTCTAGGGATCAAGCATTTTTATGCGGATTTCTTGAGATTGAGATGTGGCTTTGTAATAAATTTATGATTTTATAAATTTATATGGATCCTTTTTGGTGCATTTCATAATTTGAAACAGGAACTGTTAATCAAATTCGAGTAAAAGATGAAAATCAGCTGTCAATATTTTCCCTATAAAAACATACAACGCATTGAAGACATTATTAGTGCTACTGTTTCCCTACTACTGATTAAAACCAACGTTATTATGGAGCGGCGACGTCATTTAAGCAGGGAAGAAATGCTCAGAGCCGTGGGAATGATAGAAGCTGGTTCCCGGCAACGTACTGTGGCTTTAGCTCTGAATACAAGTCAGAGTGTTATCAGTCGACTTTGGACACGTTACCGAAGCACTGGTACCGTAGCTGAGCGCCATGGAGGACGGTATCGCTGCACCACACGGAGACAAGACCGATACATTCAAATCTTAACTCGAAGAGCTCCAACAATAACCGCCATGATGTTAGCCGTGAGGCTTCATCACTCTTCAGGGAACTTAATTAGCGACCAAACAGTCAGAAACCGCTTGCATGAAGTGAACCTTCATTCCCGAAGACCGCTACGGGTACCACCTATAGCAATGCACAATCGTAGGATTCGATATCAATGGGCTCTTGAACACAGAAATTGGGCAGAAGAACAATGGCGTTTCGTGTGCTATTCTGATGAGTCTCGTTTTGGTATGAGACCGGATACAAGACGTATACGACACTGGAGAACCCCTGGACGCCAACAGCGATTAAAATCCTGCCAGGAAGTCCATCCTTATAGGGGTGGAACCATCATGGTATGGGCGGGTATTTGGATCGGCGGAAGAACTGAGTGGATTTGGATCAGAGGCAACCTCAACGCTCAAATTAATACTGAGACGATTGTATCTGACGTCATCGTTCCTCTACAAGTGCAAATCGGTCCCTTATTTCAGTTAATGCATGATAATGCGCGACCGCACACCGCAAGAGTTGTAAGACAGACTCTCGCCGCAGCTAACATCAATGTCCTGCTCTGGCCTGCTCAGTCGCCAGACTTGAACCCGATTGAGCATGCATGGGATATGCTACAGAGAAGAGCTCTGCCGAATATGGAGGGTATCCAGTCTCAAGAAGACCTTTTTTTGTTCTTGCAACGAACATGGGCGGCCATTCCACAGCGTGATTTGGATGAACTCATTTTGAGTATGCCAAACTTGTGTTGTTAGTGTTCGCGGTAGAAACACGGATTATTAATTGTTTAAGTTACCCAATAAAATTTTAAAGAAAACTGTTATTTCAGTCTTTTTTTCGAACTTTAATGTTAGTGGTTCAAATGTCAAAAATCCCTTTATTAGGAAAATGGCAAATTTCTTTATTAATGCAAAGGTGACTTGGTTTATCGTTACTGTGACAAACGAAAACACTTTATTTGATGAATCCTTAAAGAAAATTTTAATTAATTTCAATCAGGAGAAAAGTTATTGCAAAAATATATGTTGATCCCTAGACACTTTTGATGTGTGTAGTATGGATAGTATGGATTTCCAAAATAACTATCAGGAGGTGATTAGGGATCGATACTGATGCCAAAAATGCAATCAGTAAAATTTTTGTCTGTCTGTCTGTCTGTATAACCGTTATAGAAACAAAAACTACTCGACGAATTTTAACGAAACTTGGTACAATTATTTTTCATACTCCTGAGCTGGTTATAGTATACTTTTCATCACGCTACAATCAATAGGAGCAGAGCAGTGAAGTGAAATGTTGGGAAAACGGGAGAAGTTACCCGACTGCGCCAGAAGGAGGGTTATGTTTTTCGAGAGTATGTATGTATAATTGTTTGGCACGCTCTGTGGCCTAAACGGCTCGACGGATTTTAGCTTGAGAGGTATCGTTAGATTCGTATTGACTGCGAAAGTGACACTGGGTATATTATAATAAAAAGTAAAAAAACTAAAACCCGTCTACGACAAAAAAATCGATGCTAAAAAGGATGAAACAAGATTTTCAGGATGCTGAAATAAACAAGGTTACTGGAAAAACAAGAACAGAACAAAAATAAAAGCCGTAGTCACACGTCACGTTATTAATTGTTTTGTTACGGTTGATATCCTATATAACGTGTGACTACGGCTTTTATTTTTGTTCTGTTCTTGTTTTTCCAGTAACCTTGTTTATTTCAGCATCCTGAAAATCTTGTTTCATCCTTTTTAGCATCGATTTTTTTGTCGTAGTCGGGTTTTAGTTTTTTTACTTTTTATTATTTAAACTATTTTGGTGTTAAATCACTGTGCTTCTATACTATTTACTTTATTTTTTATAAGATCAAGTGAAGCCCTTTCAAATGATACTAAACACTACCGTGTTTAGTATCATTTGAAAGGGCTTCACTTTAGATATACCTATCTATCTTACTTTTATTTTTTACACATGACTTTTTGACCGCTAGAGGGCGCCACGTTAAATTTAAGTAATATTTTTGATAAGTACAAGTGAAGACCTTTCAAATGATACCAAACACGGTGTATCTATCTTATTTTTATTTTTTTACACATGATTTTTTGTCCACTAGAGGGCGCCACTTTAAATTTAAGCAATGTTTTGGAAATGTGCATGTGACTCCCTTTCAAATGATACTAAACACGATGTGTTTATCTTATTTTTAATTTTTAACACAACACTTTTTGGTCCCTAGAGGGCGCCACATTGGGTTTTGTGACACGTCACATAGCCTATGTTCAGCGGACGGTCAAGACGGTTCTAACGATACCTCATTTGTCGAGTTCCGATAAGCAGCTTTGGAGCTAGGAGGGAACAGATGAACATACATACATACATACATACATAGCCTGTCAAAATCATAAATCCATTTGAGTTAGAAAGTATAATAATGGTATGGGCCCCGCCTGCTTCCAACTTTTATTTAATTTAAAATGGGCTTGTTTTATTAGCTTTCAGTTAGTTTTAGTATAAGGTTGCAGTCGGGTTTTTTAATTTTTTTAATTACTTTTTTTAAGCTTCCGTCGCGTGTGCAATCTTAATGGTTAAAGCTACACAGAAATCATAACATGACGGAAATGTTCTCTTTAAAATTATATAAAATATCCCACGACAGCATATGTCTATCTTTTATGGTTGACTCATATATCAATAACTAGTATTTGCGTGTTGCGCGAGGTGCAAGTACCTCGCGTGCTTGTGAAAAAAAAAAAAAAATGGGGGGCGTGATTGGGGGGGTTTAGTATTTGCATGTTGCGCGAGGTGCAAGCACCTGGCGTGCTTGTGAAAAAAAAAAATGGGGGGGGGTGATGGGGGGGCGTTTAGTATTTGCGTGCTGCGCGAGGTGCAAGCACCTTGAGTGCTTGAGAAAAAAAAAATGGGGGGGGGGGGGGTGATGGAGGGGGGGGTGCACAATTATTTCGACTAAAGCATTGCTCCTCTAAATGAATCTGAAAAAAAAATGTTCCAAGTCTCTTAATTTCCGAGATCCGCCTAAAGGGGGTGAGAAGGGGGGCAAAGGGGGCGACTTTGAAAAGTGGTTTTTACTTTACCGAGCCTCCTCTATACGAATCCGTAAAAAAAAAATACGGGTCTCGTAGTTTCCGAGATACGATAGGGAGGGGGGAAAAGGGGAGGTTTGGCACTTTTCCCGTAGGTTTGAGAGTTACTTGTTTACGAATCTGTCAAAATATACCCACCTCCCCATCCACCATCTGGGAGAACAATTATGTCAGTGAGTGAGTCAGTGGTAATTTAGCTTTATATAGTACTAGCTTTTGCCCGCGGCTTCGCCCGCGTTAATTTACACTTTGTCAATAATTCTTGTTGCCAAAAAGGTGTACCGTATCTTTTTGGGTGGTTAAAAAACGCATATAATATTTAAAAAACCATCCCCAAAAACAGACAGTTAGTATTTAAAATTTATCTTTTTAAAACCAAAAACGTAGTTTACAATACATTTTTGTAAACTACGTTTCTGGTTTTCCCGTCCTTGCCGTGTTGATTTTGTACGCTTGATACTCGTGAGCACGCCACATACAATTGCCCATGGGAAAAGCAGTATTTTTCTAAATGTACACCTGCGACTTTCAGTGTCTGTCCTTGAGCTTTGTTTATGGTCATTGCGAAGGCCGCTTTTAGGGGAAATTTGAGTTTTTCGAACTGAATGTGAGGAATAAATACGTTTTCACCGCTTGCTGTTCCTGTCATAATTCTTGCTTGAAAACATTGCATCCGAGGTGTGTAATTTGTAGTCGCCTGCCATTACAGAGCCTTGGTGCGCCCTGATTACGCATCAACAGGACTGGGACACCAAGTTAAAGCCTCAAATAATGTGACGGGGTGCCCTGACAATTCCAGAGAGTTGATAAACTCTACAGAGTACGACGTCACTTGCTTTGTATCCATGACAATGTCGAAAGACAGATACTCAACAACATCACAATCCACATGAGACATAATCTTTTAGTTGATCTGCCCTACGATTTCGTTAGTTGGTGCCAAAATTACTCTTTCACGCAGCCATTCTTTAACCCTCATATTTGTTTTCAAATCAGAATAAACGTGGTTTAATAAATTATCTGTATCTTGGACTACGTCAACTATGTATGTTACTTCAGTTTCAGTTTCAGCTTCAGTTTCAGTTTCAGCTTCAGTTTTGGTTTCAGCATCAGTTTCAGCTTCAGTTTAGTTTCAGTTTCAGCTTCAGTTTCAGCGTCAGTTTCAGCTACAGTTCCAGTTTCAGCTTCAGCTTCAGTTTTGGTTTCAGTTTCAGATTCAGATTCAGTTTCAGGTTCAGCTTCAGTTTTGGTTTCAGATTCAGCTACAGTTTCAGCTTAATTTTCAGCTTCAGTTTCAGTTTCAGCTTCAGCTTCAGTTTTGGTTTACAGCATCAGTTTCAGCTTCAGCTTAAGTTTAGGTTTCAGCTTCAGTTTGGTTTCAGCGTCAGTTTCAGCTATAGTTCCAGTTTCAGCTTCAGTTTTGGTTTCAGCATCAGTTTCAGTTTCAGCTTCAGTTTGGTTTCAGCGTCAGTTTCAGCTACAGTTCCAGTTTCAGTTTTAGTTTCAGCTTCAGTTTCAGTTTGGTTTCAGCGTCAGTTTCAGCTACAGTTCCAGTTTCAGCTTCAGCTTCAGTTTTGGTTTGAGTTTCAGTTTCAGATTCAGATTCAGTTTCAGCTTCAGCTTTAGTTTTGGTTTCAGTTTTAGATTCAGTTACAGTTTCAACTTAATTTTCAGCTTTAGTTTCAACTTCAGTTTGGTATCAGCGTCAGTTTCAGCTACAGTTCCAGTTTCAGCTTCAGTTTTGGTTTCAGTTTCAGTTTCAGATTCAGTTTCTGCCTCAGCTTCAGTTTTGGTTTCAGTTTCAGATTCAGCTACAGTTTCAGCTTCAGTTTCAGCTTCTGTTTCAGCTTCAGTTTCAGTTTCAGCTTCAGTTTCAGATTCAGTTCAGCTCAAATAAATCATCCCATTGATATCTGTTGCCACACGATCTTCTCCTATTTTCAAAAGTGCAAACGCATATTGCCCCGATTTTGAAATAGAAATGATTCGTATATTAACTTGATTGGTTAAAATTTAAGCGACACGGTTGGCGTAACTGTTAACTGGTGCATGACGTGGGTTCGACCCCAGCTCTAAACAAAGATTTGTATAGCCTACATGCAGTTGTGTAGTTTAAAAAAAATGTTATGAGTGGTTCTTGAATACGCGATTTGAATGAATTGAGAGGGGAAGACAAAGTCCCAACACCCCTTTACATCCTTATGGGATGATTTCCAGGATAAAAACTATCCTATGTCTTTTCCAGGGTCTAAAACTATCTCCATAGCTTTCATCCAAATCGGTATAGCGGTCAAGTGTATTATGTGGGTGGGGAGGGCGGGGACATCATTGATTCCCTATACAAAATTCCAACATCATTTTTACATCTTTTAGGAATGATTTCCGGGAATAAAACTATACTATGTCTTTTCCAGGGTCTAAAACTATCTCCATACCAAATTTCATCCAAATCGGTTTAGCGGTCTAAGTGTATTATGTGTGTGGGTAGGGCGGAGACATTATTGATTCCCTATACGAAATTCTAACACCCCTTTTACATCCTTTAGGAATGATTTCCAGGACGAAACCTATGCTATGTCTTTCCCAGGGTCCTAAACTATTTCCATGCCAAATTTCATCTAAATCGGTTCAGCGGTTTAAGCGTGAAAAGGTAACAGACAGACAGTTACTTTCGTATTATTATAATATTAGCATAGAAGTATTGATGGATATGGAAGTATGGATAGTATGGACATGGATATGGAAGTATGGAGTTATATTATTAGTATTAAAGTATGGATAGCTTTTGTCCACGACTTCGTTCGAGTGGGGGGTTTTCCCCGCGTAAATCCCAAAACCCCTGGGTATTCCGGGATAAAAATAAGCTTATGTGTTTTTACAGGATGTCATCTGTGTCCTTACCAAATTTCATTGAGATCCGTTCAGCAGTTTTTGCGTGAAAGAGCAACAAATATACATTTCGAAAACTATCCTGCGGGAACCTTACATCGGGATAAAAACTATCCTATGTCCTTCCCAGGGTCCTCAACTATATTTGCGGTTTTAGAAAATATGCTGTATCTCAAAAACTGCTGAACTGATTTCGTTCAAACCAATTTTGGTTGAAAGTTTACATTAGGATTACAGACATATATTTTTTTAGATTTTTCACTCGATTATTATAGAAGTTAGAGGGACACACACACACATTTTAACACTTTGGAAGCTTATATCTTTTAAACGATTGACTTTATTGGAAAAGTGGTTTTAGAAACCCCGATGTCGTTTTTAAAGAACTGTCTATAGATACCACACATGCATCGATTTCATGAAAAAAATAAATACTTTCAGTTTTAGTTCCATGTATGGGGAGCCCCCCTTTATTTTAAATATTGTTTCATTTTTTTCCCAAAATCGGAAAGCGGTTCACAGAATACATCTACCTACCAAGTTTCACATGTATAGTCCTAATAGTTTCGGAATAAAATTGCTGTGACAGACGGACGGACGGACAGACAGACAGACAGATGGACAGACATGTCGAAACTATAAGGGTTCCGTTTTTTGCCATTCGGCTACGGAACCCTAAAAAGAATCATATAAATCGGTATAGAAACACCAAAGTTATACGTGAAATACGCTAATAATAGGTAAGCCATCGCGCGTGAATACTGAATCATGCTATAAGGATTATTTTTGAGAATCGGTCGCCGCGCTCGACGCGCCTCGCGGCCGAAGCGTTCTATAGGTACTTACTGAGAGCCGGGGCACACGATGCGTTGCGGCGGCGGTGCGGCGCCGGAGCGGTGTCGCTGTGTCGTCTTACATAGAAATATCTGTGGCATGCACACGATGCGCTCCGGCGCCGCACCGGACTTGCAACCACCAAGACGAGGCGGGTAGGGGTGAATACGTTGCGACGTCGGAGCGGCACCGCTCAGTTGTTTTGCGTCACAAGGAAGGACACACGCTTGCTCGTTTCGATTGTCTGTCAACAGACTGTCCGACGCTGCTACGGCGCCACTGCGACATAACAATGTTACGGCGCCGCACCGCTCGTGTGCCCACTGAGACGGTGAAATCTTTGCGGTGCGGCGCCGCAACGCATCGTGTGCCCCCGCCCTTAAGCCTCATGTGAACGTGATCTAAACAATATTACCAATACATTAACTTACGCTGACGGAGTCGCGGGCACAGCTATTAACAATAATATTGTATCATTACGCTAAGGCCAATAGGAGCGGAGCACCAATGAAGAATACTTCAAAATCGGGGTTAAATTTAATGTTAGCCCAAAGTAACTATTCCACACGGACGAAGTCGCGGGCAACAGCTAGTAATGAAATAATGATGTTTGTTTTGCAAATAGGCTATAAATAACACTTTCACTTAATTTTATTAATCAACAGCTAGCTAAACTCTATTATAATTTGTGAATAACGTAGTGAGTAGTATATTTGTAACTATGATTCGATCCTGTACTATTTATAATCTTTAATATACTACTGTTTGTTATTCCTATGAAATAAAATAAAATAAAAAAATAAAATAGATGAGGCCAGTGTTTCCTAACTGACTACTCTGTTTTTTTTTTCAGTGTTTCTACACTGAAAAAAACTCAGAGGTCAACGTCCCTTTTAAAGTCCATACAATCTGTAGTGACCAAATCATATGAAAGCCATGTAGGTTAATGTCTGTGGCGCCAGGGGCGGATCCAGCCCTCAAATAAGGTTGTGGGCACAACCACCCGAATATCGGCCAAGTGCGAGTCGGAGTACAAACTCGCTCGACTCGGCTTTTGAATTTGTTTACAGTAATACCCCGACTTACGCTACCCCGTTTTACGCGAATTCAGAGATACGCGGTTTTTCTTTTTGATCACCGCGCTCAGCGTGTGGCATTATTTTACGTACGCAGTGCACATAATTGATTTATCTTTAATTATGTCATTCAAAAGACCAAAAAAGATTCATTTGAACCTAGCTAGACACGAAAAACACTGTTTTTGGAGTGTAAACTACACAAACCTTTATGTATTTATAAGTAAAGTTGAACCCCGACTTACGCGGATTCGACTTACACGGCTATCTTTTGGTCCCACCTATCGCGAAGTCCAGGGTATCACTGTATTTCCTTTTTTACGTGCATCAGGACTTTGGCCTTAGTAAATAATCGTTGAATGATGTCAGACAGTCAGACTCGATTTCGTCCAATTAAATATATATAATATAATAAAAAATACATGTTGATGAATAAAAATACAAAAAGTCAAACAGTTTTGATTTCGAACCAATTTTAATCAATAAATTATTGTTATTTCTTCTTAAGGCAGTTGTCCCACCGCCGACGATGAACGACTAGCGAGTAGAGCGATCATCTGAAAACGAGTTGGCGAGCAGCGAGCAGCGAGCGTGTAGTTCCGATAGTTTAGTCGCTAAGCTACTCGTATCATCTAGTTAGTTTCTCAGCGTGAGTTCTGACTGCCAAGTGATCGCTGAGCAAGTATTATCTTATTCTCTTGTCGCTCGGCGACAGACTAATGGAGCGAGTCTTCGCCGGCAGTGTAAACAGTCAGCGATCGACTATTAACATATGCATCTCTTTTGTTTACACAGAGTGTATATCTGTTGAACGTTTCTTGAGCGAGAAAATAGCAGAAACAGTCGCTTCCTTGCTGGCAGTGGGACAACTGCCTAACGAAATAGAAAAGCTCAAAGTCGAAAGATATAGGGAATGATTACCAGGTTATCTACTACGGCACAGACAATAACAGAAACGGGATGGCAATAATCTAAGACAAAAACTTTAAATCTCGCATCATAAATATCACACGGGAAAGCGACCGTTTAATCTCCGTTTAACTTGCTCTGGATGATCTACAATTAACCAACATCATATTACCCTATCCACTTCAAACAGGAGGCACAGAAACAGAAAAGGCACAATTCTGGGAAGATATGTATGACCTCATACAGAGCATTCCAGCAAACAAATACGAGATAATAGGGGGAAATTAATGGACACGTGGGTACCAGGGATATCACAGGAAATAATATACATTACGCGGTGAGTTTGGGATAAGCGAGTAAAAAAATACGAACTTGCACTAATAAACACGAATTTCAAAAGAAACCAGAACACTTGATCACTTATAAATCACGCTTAAAATGTGCGGGTCACAGATAGACTTTATCATGTCCGACAAGATCGTCAAACGAAAGTTTAAGGACTGTAAATTAATACCTGATGATGATTTTTATCACAGCATCACATACTCATGTCTGTATCCGAGCTGCCAAAAACTCTATAAAAATTATAATAGAACACCAAGAACTAAGTGCAGAGAGCTAAAAAAAAAAAAAGGGGAGACACTAATGAGCGTTAAAGATTAATTGGAGACCGATTTGGAAGTAGGCTATGACAACGCAAATGATATCTGGTCCAAGTTTGAAACCTGGTACAGGACAAAAGCGGCAGGGATCCTAGGAGTCTCCAAACGACATCATAATTGCGGCAAAGATCCTAGCTGGTGGAATGTCAGAATCAAAGAAACCCATCTTATTAAGAAATGGCAGGCAGAGTTCTAAACTAGAAGAAGATAAGGACCGAATGAAGGGGCAAAACAGGATGCCAAAAGATGTTATAGCACAAGAGGTCGCCAAAAACAACCAAAAGTTGTATGAAAGTCTGGAGAGTGCTAAAAATACAGACGAAGTACTGAAATTAGGAAAACGCAAACATAAAGCATCCATGAAAAAATAAATAAATCAATTGTAGGGACTAAAAGAAATTACTAACAAACAATACAGAAATTAACGAGAGATGGTTCGATTTTCGAATACTATAGTCAGTTATTGAAGGAAAAATTTCCAAACGAAGATCCACCGCCATGTGCACCCACACATGGTCCAATACCAACTATAAATGAAGACGAGGTGAGAAATGAATTACGTAAAATGAAAAGCCGCAATGCCATAAGTTCAGACGAAGTAACCGCAGATCAGTGGAAAAACTAAGCCCAGTAACTGAAGCTTGGTTAGCAAAGCTATGCAATATGATGCATGATTACAAATCGTATTCCAGAATCTTGGCGCCAGATCTGTCTACTACCGTTCTACAAAAACAAGGGCGATGCTGCGCAGTGTGAAAACTACAAAGGTTTAAATTGACTGTTCACACACTCAAAATATGAGAACGAATCATCAACAACCGTCTCAACAAAATCTGTGAAATATCCCCAAACCTTAAACCCAAAAAGTTTGGCTTCACAGAAATCAAATCAACCACGGATGCTATACAGGTAGTTAGAATCATGACGGAAAATTTAGAATTAACAACAAAAATCTACATCTGCAGGAACGACTAAACATGGACGCAAGCCCTGGTAAAGTACAGCCTGAGAGTTAGCAGGAGTAAAACAGAGTATCTAAAACGTCCTTTCAGTGGAAACACTACTCCAGAGACTATTCACATAATGATGTGAAACCGGCGTGCTTTGTGATCCCTGTATCGGTATAACGGCAGTGCGCCCGGCGTTACCTACTATACGGTACCGAGTGCTGGACAGTCAGAAAGACACGTACAAAAAGTACATACAAACGAAATGAAGATGCTTATGTGGGCGGGAGGTGTGACTAGACACGATAAAATACGAAACGAGTATATACGAGGCAGTTTCAAAGTCGCACCAATCGCTGGCAAAATTATCAAGAATCGCCTTCACTGGTATGGTCACATCAAAAGACGTCAAGAGGACCACGTTGTAAATATTGACCTAAATCTTCCGGAACATGAACGTGGCAGGGGCCGCCCGTCATTAACCTGGTGGTCACAGATAAAGAAAGCCCAAATACCTGAAACGACAACCAAAGACAGACTGTCCTGGCGCAGGAAAGTGAGGAAACCCGACTCAAAATGAACTGGGATGAGGGACGAATAGAGATATTGTTTTTTCTTCTTTTCTATTAGCCACTATAAGCCAATAGACTGGGTAAATAGATACCATCTTGACGCTGTCTCAGGAGTCGCAAGTATGACCAGCAAGTGAGAAGCACCAGGCGCGATTTTATTCGCCAATAGACTCGTGCTTGGAGTTGTAGTAAAATACGGAACCTTACATTGCACGTGAGCCTATACGCATGTGGCCAATTTTTTTTAAGGCTTATCATCAGCTTATCGAACTCAATAGACCATGAAAGTGTGACGTCACAACACAAGTCTAGTTAGGGTTGTGGGCATGCCCATCATGCCCACAACGGTGGATCCGCCCTTGTGTGGCGCCCTTTAAAGGAAAGAATCACACAGATTTGAGCAGGCCCGTCCAAACAGTGCAAGCATTTGTCAAATATTGCGTAGCTCAACTTAGAACCATAAGGAGCTGTGTTTAATGACTCCAGATTTGTACCACATGTTCCATGTTTAAGCCATTCATGTTCCCAGAACTTATAAGGATCGCTTTATGAAATTAAAATCCACAGTTAATACTAAAAACCGGCCAAGAGCGAGTCGGACTCGCGCACGAAGGGTTCTGTACCGTTATCCATAAAAACGAAAAAAAAAAAATCACGTTTGTTGTATAAGAGCTCCTAAAATATTTTTATAGCGGCAACAGAAATACATCATCTGTGCAAATTTCAACTGTCTAGCTATCTCGATTCATGAGACACAGCCTGGTGATAGACAGACAGCGGAGCCTTAGTAATAGAGTCCCGCTTTTACCCTTTGGGTATGAAACCCTAAAAATTAGATGCCTCGTGGCTAGATAATAACAGACCACGGGTCCACCTTCAAAGTTTAGAAACACTTAATCTTGAAGAAAGACCATCTCAACATACCAAGATTCCTACGTTCCCCGAAAAGCATGTTAAGTCGACGGCACCGGCTGTCATTGGTTCATCATTGACAGTGATTACCTACGGGTAGTCAGAAGCCAGAAAACAGGAAAACTGAAACCAGTCTTGCTAAGAGATATCGTTTTAGCAAGCTACACTAGAACTCAGACTGGAAGCCGACCATAACATATGTAGTATGGAAAAGGCTGATGAGTTACTACCAAAAATATTCAATTCATAAGAGACAAATAATGAATTGTAAATACAAACCTTTGTAGACGTTACACTATGCCTTTTTTTGCGTGTGGAAATCTTCATGGATGTCCTCCGCCCTGGGGTTGACGGAGGGGTCTGTCAGACTCTTACAGACTAAAACCACACGGTGTTTCTCTTCTTCACTTCTAGCTGGGGTGCGGGGACACGTTAGCATTCTCCACAATCACTCCAGCAGTGACGGTCGTTTACCCCATCTCAGATGAGGGGAGGAGTGAGCATCTTCTCACCCTGTCATAACATATATAATCGGATGCCAGACTTCCCCAAGTCTGACACCCACAAACCACATTACGGGGGATGGAAGAGGGCATTGTCAGCCCGCCTCTGTCGCCCAGTCCTTCGAACGCGGCTCGGTACATTTGAGGACGTCTCCCTCTCCCTCTCTGCCGCTTCTTTTGCCGCCGTGGCTCGCTCTGCGAAATCGGCCACTGCTTGCCATGACCTCGACGCAACGAGAGATCACTCCTCACCTCAGCAATCAGGGTATTGTGGTGGTTACCTACACCATGCCTGCTCCAAGTCGCTCTCCAAAGATTTTATCTGTTCTAGATCAAAAGATGGGCTTTTGATCTAAAACAGATAAAATCTTTTAGTGTTATTACAATATTCAGTATAATTCACGACCACTTGTCTTGGCCGTAGCTCGTGTACAGTCCAGCGGTACTTTTGTTTAGGATATACTCGCTCCCGGTTTTATCGGTCCAGTGCTTGCAAATTGTTACTGGCCATTCTTGGGCAAAAACAAAAGTGTCAAAATGATTGTCGGACGTGATGGTTTCTTCCAAAGAGTAAAGTTCTCAGTATTTATATTTATTATCTATGGAGTAAAGTAATATGGTTTCTTCCTCTGTTGCGTTTTTGAGAGCTTGATGTAGACTGAAAATGAGTACATATGATTTACATTACTTAACAGTTTAATCAATCTGTAACTGAAAGAAAAACTTGTCATGAAACTCTCGTGTGTTTAATATTATCACGTTAGTGGTCAGGGTTTCCTTTTATCAGGTTTTAGTTGGGCGAGAGGACTGTGTCGTAAACGACTCAACACAAAAGCTAAACGTATGAAACATTGCTCTAACCAACTATATTGTACTCATTTAGAGGTTTATTTAGTGTGATGATTGGTACCTAACTAACAAAACATAAATTTTAGGTATTGTATATTAGAATTCCTGTGCGACTCTTCATAATTCAAGATAGGAAGCGGAGAAGAAAGGAGATAAAGTTTAAAAACTAGAGTGACAGGAGTCATCTAATGATTTTCCATCCGAAAAAAAGGTAGCTCGGAAGATGGCATCATACTTCAGGCATCTTCATATGCGTATAATAATACTCCTTCTGACCAATTTCGGCAACGGTGTCCAATGTCAGCGGAGACTAGCCATCTGCGAGGAGATATTATAGTGCACAAGTATGCGCGCGGGAACAGGTGTGTTCCTTTACTCTCATTGTCCGATGGGGACGGCAATCCAACACAACCAGGGGGTTACGGCGCAGGACCAACGGCTTAGTGGGCTATCCAAGGCACGGGGATTATCTCACCAACAAACTTTCTAACTCCGGGCTACTACGGAAAAATTTCTACCAGAAAATCCCAATAGCACTCTTTGCCCGAGCCGGGAATCAGACCCCGAGACCTCATACTCAGCAGTCGTACTTGCGACCACTAGATCAAACATGGGGCAGGACCCGTGCTCCACCTAGGATATCCACCTGGGTGAAGCACAGATACTAATGGGTTCCGTGCTCCACCTGATGATTAGCACAGTCAAGTAATTAAGAAAAATACACAATTTAAAATATAATCAAGAGTATTTATTTTAAAGGTTTTTTTTTCCAAAATTTGGCCCAAAAAATTTCATTATTAAGTTACTTCTAGGTACGCGTGCTTCATCTTCGACCAAATCATCGCTTACCATCAAGTGAGATAGTGGTCAAATGCGAGCCTATTAACAATAAAAAAAATCAACGCATTTGTTATTCTACATAAAGATGTAGGAAGTAAAAAACATGTATGTAACATTCTATAATTATGGTACGTACTGAAAAGAATCATAAGATAGATGACGCATAGATTTCGATTAGGTGCAAAAGCAGATGGAAATTTAAACAGAACACGACGAAATGTTATCCTCTAAAGCCCATCTTTAGAGGATTTGGAGGATTTTTTGGGGTGCAGGAAAGGAGCCTCCCCGAGTGACGTACTTACTAAGCTACTATACGTCCGGCGCACCCTGGGCAGTCAGCGATTCTCGACGCTGACTGGCTAATCCTTTCACCACGATGGCAAAAAGAAGTCCTCCTCTAAAACCAGCTTTGTGCGTAGTCTCGATTAATATCGAAGGGTTCTCTCTAGATAAATCGGAAATACTTTCTAATTTGTACCGCAAAACTAATTGTGACATTCTTTGCGTCCAAGAGACCCATCGAGTTGAAACACAAAGCCGGCCACACATCGATGGACTCACGCTTATCGCCGAGATTTGTCACCCAAAGCACGGTAACGCAGTGTTTGCTGCTCCCGGCGTAAGCATTCTATCTACCAAATGCTCAAACGAAAATGGCATCGAAATTATCACCTTGGATATTGGCAACTGCAACATAACTTCATTCTATAAGCCACCTGGTACCACATTCAACTTCGACCCACCAGAGAACTTTAACAGCCAACCAATCAAAGTTGTAATCGGTGACTTCAATAGTCGCAGCACCAACTGGGGCTACAATGTTGCGGACCTGAACGGAGAAGCAGTCGAGGAATGGGCTGAAGCGAATAACTTGACCTTGATTCATGATGCCAAACTACCGGCTTCATTTAACAGTGGCCGCTGGAAACGCGGATACAACCCAGACCTTATTTTCGCTAGCTCATGCATCAGCTCACAGTGCATCAAGAGCGTATGTCCGCCAATTCCTCGCTCTCAGCACAGACCTATTATGTGTTGTATTGTACCCGTGGTCCAGCCTTTGAATGTCCCCTTTAAGCGCCGATTCAACTACGCCAAAGCCGACTGGGATTCGTTCACACGGTCGATAGATGACGCCCTTTTGGAAGTCTTGCCAACGCCGCAAAACTACGACCAATTTGTTGAAATTGTGGCAACTACTTCCCGAAAACACATACCACGAGGTTGTAGGACTTCGTACATTCCAGGGCTGTCGACAGAATCCAGCGAGCTTCTTTATAACACTGACCCCTTCTCAGAGGAAACGACACTAGCTGGGGAAATGTTGCTATCTAATTTAGGTGAAAATAGACAGGCGAGATGGATAAGCACTGTTACTAATATCGACATGACTCATAATAGTAAAAAAGCTTGGAGTACTATTCGAAAGCTGACTAGTGAGTCCCCTCAACCCTCTCCACCAAGTCAAGTTACTGCCAACCAGATAGCACATCAACTTTTTGCAAATGGCAAACCAACACGCCGTCCCAGTAAGATCCGTAAGTCAAAAAAATTGGACGACGCTTCCAATGATATTAGTAAACCGTTCATCCTTGCCGACATCATTGAGGCGATTAGGGGTCTGAAATGTGGTAAGGCTTCTGGTTTGGACGACATCTCAGCCGAACAAATTAAACAGCTAGGCCCTATTGCTGTGTCATGGTTGCTGCAACTATTCAACAACTGCCTGGAATCAGCTTCAATACCGCGTCACTAGAGAAAGTCTAAAGTTATAGCGATACCTAAGCCAGGTAAATCAGCAAACGATCCGAAAAACTTCCGTCCAATATCTTTGCTATGTCACACATATAAGCTATTCGAGAGACTGCTGCTGAACCGTCTTACGTCCGTTATTGACCCAAAATTAATTCCCGAGCAAGCTGGTTTTAGACCCGTGAAGTCTTGCAGCAACCAGACCCTCACACTCGTCCAACACATAGAGGATGGTTTCGAGACTGGGATGGTTACAGGTGCTGTGTTCGTGGATTTATCGGCTGCCTACGATACAGTTAACCTCAAACGGTTATTGTGGAAGGTGGAGTCCATGATTAACGATCCCAACTTTATACAAATACTCCGGGAACTCCTCCACAATCGCCGTTTTCAGGTCCATCTCTTATCGGAAAAAAGTCGTTGGAGAGCACAAAAAACGGCCTCCCGCAAGGTAGTGTTCTGGCACCGCTCCTCTTTAATATATATACCAACGACCAACCATCCAGCCCGAATACATCGCGCTTCCTCTATGCAGATGACCTTGCTCTCACTTCCCAAGCTAGCACCTTTGAAGAAGTTGAGGTTCACCTTTCTAGTGCTCTTGGTGATTTAGCCACTTATTACCTCGCTAACTCACTCAGGCCCAACCCTAACAAAACGCAGTCTTGTGTGTTCCATCTTCGCAACAGAGAGGCGCGGCGTAAACTCAATATCTTTTGGGGAGTGTCTATCGAGCATAGTGACTACCCAAAATATCTTGGAGTTTTCTTGGACAGATCATTAACATTTAGCAAAAACTGCAATACTATCCGGCAGAAAGTGCACTCTCGAAATAATCTTCTAAGGCGACTGGTCTCGTCAAAGTGGGGTGCTTCGCCTCACGTATTGCGGACTACTGCGCTGGCACTATCTGTTTCTGCGGGTGAATTCGCATGCCCCGTGTGGTGTCGTTCAGCCCATACGGAGTTAGTGGATACAGCTCTTAATGAAACATGTCGGATCATTACTGGTTGCCTTAAACCGACCCCGGTACAGATGTTGTATCCACTGGCAGGAATAGCGCCACCGGAAGTTCGCAGAGCGGTTGCAAGTTCCAATGAAAGAGCCAAAATGGTTAGAGACTCCCGACATCCAATGCATGGGTACACTTTAGTGCCACAAAGGCTGAAAAGTCGAAGAAGTTTCCTGAAGTGCGTCACTCCACTTACTGGCGAGCAGCCTAAGGAGCGCCTAAAGCTGTGGCTAGAAAGTACATCCCTTCCAAGCCCATTTGTACCACCAGCTGAGCATCTCCCGCCTGGACACGAACTGCCATGGCTGACCTGGAAGTCTTTAAACAGACTCCGCACCCAGGTTGGTCGCAGCAAAGAAAATCTGTTCAGGTGGAGATTTATCGATGCCTCTGCCTTGGGGTGTATATGTGGTTCTGTTCCACAAACCATGGCACACTTAATTTCCTGTCCTGCGTGCCCTGTCAACTGCTCACTGCAGGACTTGATGGAAGCTACCGAAAATGCCAAACTTGTTGCTCAGTTCTGGGCTGACTCCATCTAACTATTTGCCATCGACACGCTAAGAAGAAGAAGAGGATTTGGAGCACGGGACCCATATATTTAGTATCTGTGCTCCACCCAGGTAGAGATCCTAGGTGGAGCACGGGTCCTGCCCCCCAAACATCATCAATAGAGACATATTATTCACCCTTGAAAATCTGGTTTAATTTAGATACTCGTATAAAAGACGAATAGCTGTTGCATTTCTAAATAATCAAGCTTATGAGTAGAAAAATGTTTTTTATGTTTTATTTATTAGTTTTCAGGTTTGCTTCAAAATACTAAATAAGTATGTAGGTACTTAAAGGGGTAAATAAAAAAAAAACCGGGTTGCACTCCGGGAGTGCCGGCAGAAGTGAAAACTTGAATATTAACGTTGTGCATTTTTGATATTTTGGAATGGTTAGGGAATAATTGGCCGTAGTTATGCAAAAAGGATCCATTCCACACTTTTTCCGAAATTGAGTTATATTGATATTTTTAATATATCACCCTGAAGATGCTTTTGGTATATATAACTCAATTTTAGAAAAGATAGATAGATAGATATACTCTTTATTGTACACCATAACAGAATTAAATAAGGACTTAAAAACTACAAAGTGTGTTACAATGGGCGGTCTTATGGGCGGTAAAAGTTTGGATTGGATCCTTTTTGCATAACTACGTCCAATTTTGCACGAATTGCTTTAATTATCAGTATAAAATTACTATCGCTATCGTACACAAACAGGACAATTTATATCACATTAAAAAGTTTATCTCTTAGAATATTCGACACGTTAACTTCAATCACAACGCCATCTAGACAGTTTTCTTATAACTATTGTAACGAAGTAATTGATGCACGCTTGTAGCTTTGACTGTGGCAAAGTCATTTGGGGCTGTATTAGTTTCAATAAAGTCACATAGATGTTACTGTAGTAAAAAGTGCCCGTCTTACGAATTTTCGATCAGGGTCACGTGTCCCTGACGCGAGTTTAACATTTTTTACCCATTACAAAAAAAGTGCACAGCGCCGCTAAAGAAGTTTTTACTTCAAAATAATAAGAAAATGTATATTATTTAGTGATTATTATTTATTAAAAAATATTTATTAATAAAAATAGATTTTATAAAGAAATAATTTTCTATTACAGACAATATTAGCATGCACTCAAATATAACCAAAGAACAGGTGACTAAGTGTTCAAATAGTAACACTATTTTATTTCCCACATATTTTCCTATTATAATTTATCTCAGTTTCAACTTTAACCATTTCGTTTTAAAATTTTCTTAATATATTAATAATTATTATTAATCTGAACAGTAGTAGAATTCACAAAAAATATGCCTGTTTAATATTTATTATTATGCTACTGTAGCATATTATATTGTTAATTAGGTATTTATTGCTTACATTGTATTTTTAAATGCCTTATTTGGCGGAACAGTAAATATACGCTCAACTGTTAGTAAGCCTGGCAAATGGAAGGTTCCATCCACATTATTTTATTACACTATATTATGTTGTTATAGCGCTAATAAATATATACGTTCTGATAAAATTTCATACCGCCTACCTATTAAGCTGATACACAGACGGACTAACAGACAGGGAAGGCATAGTAATAGGATTAGTAAGTAACAAATATATAATACTAAAGTGACGACATAAAGCCTGCTATAAATTAATGATTACAAATCGAAATGTTAGTAGAATATAGGTACCATATTTGTTTAGCATTTAATGTGTGTGAAGAAAAATACAAATAACAATGGCTGGCATGATATAAATGAAGTACAAAAAATTATACTAGCAGACATGCATGTAGAATATAGGTACGATTAAGAACACATCATTTTAATAAAGAACATCTCTATTGGTACAATACTGCGAATCTCGCCTAACCATCTTGTTTTTTATACAACGTCAAAAACAGTTAGTTCAAAATAGGGGGAGACGTGGAATTTGTATCGTAGGTGGTTTAAGGTTTATGGATGGCCCCTAAAAGACGGCAGGAAGATACATTAAGACGTGGTCCGAAAGACTGGGAAAAGGGGAAAGTAAGCCTGTCCCTTGCTTTCAGATTGTTCAGAAAAAGGGTCATAATACATTCAGAATCTAATAGATAAAAATACTATTCTGGTTCACTATAAATAAGAAGACGAAAAGGGCGAATAAATAAAGGCAGGAGAAGGCTGGATCGCAATATTAATGACAGATGAATGGGTGGCCTTAAGTTAGGCCTTTGACTGCAAAAAAAGGCAGATCAGCAGACTAAATTAATAAAATTTAAACAGGGGTCTGAACTATATAAAAATACTAAAATAAAGGCCTTTATATATTACATCAAAGTATATTAGGAAGACCATTAAAAACGGGCCTGATAACATGCCAGTTTCATGACAACCTGAATAATGGTTAAAGAATGCTTATAGGACAAACATTGATTTTTATTTATGCGGTAGATAGATTACTCATTATATGGTTAGGTACTTGGTTGATTGGTAACCCATTCATTAGTCAGTTTTTGTTGTTTTGGTGGTGCGGCTTGGTTGCAGAGTGTAGATGGGATGGCAGTTGCTCCATGTGAATCAGCAACTCAGATGCATTCAGTGAGACTGAAAGCTGATATTGTTGGGAAAGGGCTAAATAGATGATTTTTAATGACATGGGATCTGGGTGGTGAAATTACGTCAGCAATGTTTAGTTTTAATTTTTCGGATTTTGTATGTACAAAGTTGTATCTATTTTGATTGGGACACATAATATGGCAACACTTTTTCTTTTTTCTTTTTCTGGGTGGGAAAATCATCGAATGACTTCTCACGCTCTGGGTTAAGCGGAAGGGTGTGTCAGACTTCTACTGATATGGCAACCCTGGAATTATTCAAATGAATGAAAATGGGGGTGAGATTTGCTTACTTTCGCTAAAAGGGGGGATTAAGTTGCTTACGTAATACTTGAACGGCCCAAAGCAAATGACGTAGGTGTGGTTGACATAGCCAGGTCTTAGTGGACGGCTTGGTAATTTAGCTAGGAGCCTGACTTAGTCATTTTAAATATGATATGACTTGTGAAAGGAAAATTAAACATATACAACGTGTAACAGAATAAACGCAATTCCTGAAAATAGTTCAGAATCGGCTTCCGAATCGATTTCCGTCATAAAAATAGGTGTTAAATTTTGACGGAAAACCCTTTCATTTAACTTAAAAGGGAAACACAGTATCATGAAAAATGAATACAATCCTTAATTCAAGGAAATACGCTCGTGTGCGTGTCGGCCGCTAATATTGCATCGGCGTATGACGCACATACGTTTTGCGTTTAGTAAGGATACCTATTTTATAAAAAATGACTAGTTTTGGTTTCAATTTATTTAGTTACTGATGTTGTTTTAGACTTATAATTTAATATTCTAATTGGGGAGTCTGAGGTAGCGCTTAATCTGTTACACTTTGTACAGGGTTATTGGTAAAACACTAACAAACTCTCAGGACTATGTTAGTAACATCATAAACAACAACTTTTGTTCTATGACTTTTAATAATTAATCATGTTTTATTTTATTAGATTACCATACAAAAATAAAAATATTTCAATTTACCGCGCTAAATGTTACGCAGTCTGCGAAGCAAAAGACAGCGCTAGTACTGTAGGTAAACCGATAGTACAGACGCCAGCACATGAAGCTACCCGAAACTGTCAAATTTTCCCAATCAACCTTGAACCTAATTTCTTTAACAATAAAGTTGAAAATCTATTAAAGAAATTTGACAGATTGTTGTAGCTTGATGTGCTGGCGTCTGTATAAAAGGCAGGGGATCTAGGTTTGTTTTTGGTAAATGTATTATGTTTTCACAAAAGTCATAGAACAAAAAATGTTGTTTATGATGTTAGTAATACAGTCTTACGAGGTTGTTAGTGTTTTACCAGTAACCCTGTATAGATCGGGATAAGGTCATATTTTGTGTTGGTCGTCCGCCAGCGAGATGGGCAGACGACATCTTTGCCATCGTGGGTATATCCTGGATGAGACTGGCACATGAACGTGGAGCTTGGCACAAGCGATAAGAGGCCTATCCCCAGCAGTGGGTGAAGTCAGGCTGTAAGGTTGTGATGATATCTCCTAGACCTCAACCTGACAATTTTGTTTATTATTTTGGTCAAAGAAATTATTTTACCACGTCCCAGTCTTACTTTATTGGCACATGTGATAAACACATTTCAACTGTTTAAATTTGTGGGAAATTGCTGTGGGAACTGGTAATCAATAAATTTCCTTGACTTTACATTAAAAACTTATCTTAACTTAACATTTGCTATTATTGAAAAAATCAAACCTTATTGCACTGAATTAAGTACACAATATTAAACATAAGTTAGTTTATATCTCAAATACAAAACATATGAAAAATACTAAAATTAATGATCTATAAAATTACAAAAATCTAATATAACTCATTACATTTTGTACTGGCACAGTATCAAAAAATTGATGAATTAACTATGGTGTCACACAATTCAATTAAATTGGATTTTTCCTCAATCTTTTGCAACAAAACTAAAGCGTAAACCATTGGACCCAGTTCACAAACTTGTACAATTGTACCAAGTAACTCTTAGCTGGTGTTTCCTTGGTAACAGTGGGATAAATAATGCCTTTAGACGGGTTACAGTTTGTAAGTAGACCATTCACTTCATGCTCGCCTTGACATTCCATAATATTCAGTTGCTTATCAAAGCATATACGAAGCTCGATTAAATACTGTACTCCATCTTCAGATTCACACTGTATCAATGGCCTAATCCCAATCTTGGACACCACAGCCTTGTTAATATCCTCAGCGTTTACCGCTTCTGTGTCCGATGGGATGATGTTGGCAGCGTTGAGCATATCATTCATATGGTATTTGTTCAAGAAATCAATGCCTTTGCTGAAGTATTTCAGTTGGCTGTTCAAAGGTTCAATCATCGCGGCACAAGTACCGTGTTTGTTCCATTCGTGGGCCCATAGATTATAAAGTTGAGTTTCTGGAAATATACAGAACATAATAAGTATTTATAGATGTACATATTTAGTCATTTGCATTGAGTTTCCTTGTTTATTTACCTAAAGATAAAACAATTTATATTGTGACTTGGTACTGTCTATAGAAAATTAATGCCGTCATGCAAACAAACACACCCACACACAAGCACGCACACATACACACAGAAGCACGTACACACACAAGTACGCACACACACGCACTTACATAACTTTTTTAATATCACATATGTTTTTGTCTTTAAGTTTAAATAGTTTTTTTTATTATGAAATCCTTGCATCTCCTCGCGGGAGAGGGCACTGGCTCCTGTAACACAGATTTATCACCTAGTAGGTACGGGAGTCAGGCACTCAACTGGTTTTATGTAATAATTTTCAGTACAAATAAAGATTATATTATTATTATTATAATTAAGAACCTTTTTGCGAAGACGATAATAATTATTATCTGTGCTATCATTGTGATTCATTATTGGTAACATTACTATCAGATTAATTGGTATCATACGTTTTTCTTTTGTCTGTGGAAGGTAGATACTAATAATTATCTGTATGAACATTAATTCACTAAAGCGTTAATGAATGGTAAGATAAATGAGCTCAACACACACAACTTGTTGGTTGGTTGTAACACTCTACTTGTTGGTTGGTTGTAACACTCTACTTGTTGGTAAATTAATGGCAAGGAAAACTGCTTGTACTAGGTGTCAAATCCGGTACAATGTTTTTACATTTTTAGGTAGGCAAATGACAGCCAATGAAGCTTTTAAGTCATACTTCTATTTTGTAAAAATAATGCTTTGCTACTCTAACACAATCGAATATAAAAAAAAGTATGTTTGCCTCTGATGGAGTTAAGCACAGGACAAGACTGAATAAATTTATTGAATGATTTATTACTGCCACATGATCCATGTGGCAGTAATAATTAACTACACTACTACTACTATATATACTACTATACTATGTACTACTATATGCTAGTATAGACTTCAAAAAAGATAGATTAGTTTTATAAAACTACAACTTCATTTAGTATATTGACTTTTTCAATGATAAAATCTGGAAACCGTAAATAAGTAGTGTATATTCTTAAAAATGCGAAATTTTGTGGGATGGAATGGATGTATAAATTAATGGATGCTTTTTACGTTCACTTAGAAACTACTGATCGAATTTGAATTCTTACATAGGCTTCTTTTTATCCCCGAATTTCCGCGGGTTCGTGATTCACGCAGGTAAATTCCGTTATGTATAATTTTGTACGGAACCTCTGGTGCGCGAGTCCAACTCACACTTGGCGGTTTTTAATTTTTATTAGAGTGAATTAAATTTAATTCCTAGAATGTTAAGTCTGCTGACAAAGTCTATGAGTATGTACATGATTTGATAGATTAAGCAATTTATACTAGGTTGCTTACTTAGCAGTTATTTAACAATCTTTAAACATGATCTCGAAGGACATCTATATTCTTTCTTGATTGATGATTCATCAATGGCTAAGGTGTTGGCCTTGTGATCGAGAGGTCACCGGTTTGAATCCCACCCATTACACGATTGCCGTGTAGCCAATTCAGACACAAGCACATTTAGTTTAGTTGGAGAAGTTAACAAGATTGCTAGTAATGTGAATTCTGCCCACATTGCTGGTTCTCTTTTTTTAAAGAAAAGAAAGGTCTATAATAATAATATAAAAAGGTAAAATTTGTTTGAAAGTTTGTATTAACGGTATCCACGCAGACGAAGTCGTGGGCGCAGTGCTAGTAGTTAATAACAAAGTCGCTTACTGCCTCTGTACCTACGCTTAGATCTTTCAAACTATGCAACGGATTCAAGCGGTTCTTATTAATAGACACGAGTGATTCATGAGGAAAATTTATACGTATCACTAGAAGCTGCGCGGGTCCTCGCTGCCGTGGACTTTATCTCGATTAAAACATAATAATACACTACTACAAATACTTCCTTTGTTTCCAGTTGGGTAAAACTCAAGCCTACCTTCCTCCAGCTTCAAACTACTTCCATACGAAATTTCATCAAAATTCACCCAGTACTTTTTAAGATTAGCACATTCAAACTAACAAAAAAGCAAACATTTCTGCATTATTTTTTTATATGTTTGTAGATATTATTTTAGAGAAAAGCTGAGAATTTCAAAGATTTGTAATATAATGTCACAAAAGATACATTTTAGGGCACTTACATATGTCACAAGTTGTTTTAAAAATATTATGCTTCCAACTTTCTGTTTCTAACTGTATTCAATTAAAAATTGGCCAAGTGCGAGTCGGACTCGCCCATGAAGGGTTCCGTAGTAACTATAATAAATATAATATACTTAATATATTTATTTGAAAAAAAAAAAACAAAAACCTTACAAATTTCTTAAAACTAGCTTATTTATAATTTTTACAACTACGCTAAATAACTTTGTTTTTCATAGTATTTGTATGAATTACAAAGTTATATTTGCGGTTTTAGAAAATATGCTGTATCTCAAAAACTACTGACCCGATTTCATTCAAACCAATTTTGGTTAAAAGTTTACATTAAGATCTACAGGCATGTATTTTTTTAGATTTTTCACTTTATTATTATAGAAGTTAGAGGAGGACACACACACGTTTTACCACTTTGGAAGCGTATATCTTTTAAACGATTGACTTTATGAAAAAGTGGTTTTAGAAACTCTTACATCATTTTTAAAGACCTGTCTATAGATACCACATACGTATAGGTTTCATGAAAAAAAATATTTTCAGTTCTAGTTCCATGTATGGGGACCCCCTTTATTTTAAATATTTTTTAATTTTTTTCTTAAAATCGGAAAGCTGTTCACAGAATACATCTACTTACTAAGTTTCACATCTATAGTCTTAATAGTTTCGGAATAAAACGGCTGTGACATACGGACGGACGGACAGACAGACAGACGGACAGACATATCGAAACTATAAGGGTTCCGTTTTTTCCATTCGGCTACGGAACCCTAAAAAGTAAAACAACCGGCACTAGCGATTTTTGATCTAAATGCATTGGCGACAAAAAGTTCAAAGTTTTAAAACCTGTTTGCTTTTAGCAACAGTACCTATAATAACGAACTAATTAAAAATGGTGGAAAATTAATTAATACTATTAGGAATACAGTAACAAAAATAAAAAGAAAAATGGAACTCAAATGTTTTATAGCTGGCAGCCTGCAGATAAGTATCACTTAATTTTTAAACAAAATATTATTAAATAGGTAATTAATATGCATGCTTAAGAGTTAGGTAAAATATAGAAATGCAATATAAGATATATTACTCTTAGTTGGCATTCCAACAAGCAGGTTAGTGGTCAAATGTGCATAACTTTTAATATAATAAATGCGAAAGTTTGTGAAGATGTATTTATGATTTGTTGGTCTTTCACACAAAAACTACTGAACGGATCTCAATGAAATTTTGTAAGTAGATAGTTGACATACTGGAATAACACATAGGCTACTTTTTATCCCGGAATTCCTACGGGATCGGGATTTACGTGGGAAAAACCTCCCACACCAACAAAGTCGAGGGCAAAAGCTAGTAAAAAAAAAATCTCTTAAGTGAAACTGCAGGCATTATAAGCTTCATGGATTAGGTGTCGGACTTGTGATCATGAGGTTGCGGGTTTGAACCCCACCCACTACACTACTTTTTTTTTTTTTAATCCTTGAAGTCACATACTTAGCTTAGTTGGAGGCATTAAAAAGATTGCATGTAATGTGAATTCTACCCCCAAGTTCTGTTTTTAAAATAATTATCTGGAAGTTACAGTGACTGATCCAAAATTTCTATTCATGTTTCGAGCAAGAATGTTTTCATGAAAAATAGAATTGCATAAATTTAAATGTATTTTCTTTGATTTATAGGCTATCATAATTGCCTTCTTTTTTATGGTCAATCTATAGGAAAAATCAAGTGCTTTAACAAGATAAAGCCAGTGTCCCCTAGCTGACTATCCTGAGAAATAAACATCAACAACTCATCAACCCTTATGAAGTTCAAACAATCCATAGTGGTCAAAATGTGGACCATGTAGGTTTTTTAGGGTTTTTCACTAAGGAATTTCTCAATAGTAGTAGTTCAGAGTTTGAAAGTTGGTGATGTGACTGACCCTCAAAAAGCACATCAAGTCATTGGTCAAGCAAGTTTCTTTATAAACAGCATTCTTTATAAACAGCATAAGCTTTCATAACAAGTTGACAAAGTCCGTGATAGAACTCAGTGAGGGAAAGTTTCAAACCCATATTAAACATGTCCTTATGAGAAAAGCATATTATAAGATTAAGGACTACATTTAAGATAAGACTGCTTGGTAATGATTCCTTCTGCACATGTGGCTTCCCTGGCTTACTGTGACTGCGTAATTGTATAAAGGTCTATTAACAACTCCACTGTTCTGTGTGTGTTTGTTGTAGGTATTTTTATTTTATTTTCCTTATGTATAATTTTTTGTGTACTTTGCTTTAGTTTATTAACATTTACGTAAAGCTTATTTGAAAATGTGAATGCAAGAACACTGTAGACTCTGAGATTCATTTCTGATTAGTTATATTACATTGTATTATGTTGATTAGTCCATACTATCCTCTCATACCTAAAAAAGCTACCTATTATGAAAAGATGGTTCAAAATCTATTATTTTTAAAAGAGTAACCATAGAGTTTCTTGCCTGTTCAATAACCTGTGCCTCAATATGCAGTGTGTATTTAAAAGATATGCATCAGACAGTTACCTTTCTCAACATTGGTCCAAGCTTGTTCTAATTCACTTTCAATAGGTCTAACCTGTTCTGGATCAAAAAGCCAGGTATTGTTACAGTTAAATGGTCCTTTGGTTCCTTTCTTTGTTGGCCAGATACCGTGAACGGTCCACGAATCTTGCTTCTTAGGAAAAACACAGTGGTGATTGGGCTTATGGTGAGTCCATACTTTACACTGTGAACTAGGCCATGTTTGGGTGAACATCAGGAAATCCCAGTCCTTATCTAATGAATATGGGCTTAATGCATCTTCAATCAATATAACGTGGTGAGACCGATGTACCAGCATAGAAACATGATCAATGCTGGAAAAGTACAAGGTTGCATCAATAAAGCAGGTATACTTCTACATGTTCGTCTTAAGACCTTTAAAAACTTACCATGAATAAAGTAATATCACTGAAATTAAGCTCTTGCTACACATTATCCTTGCTTTAAAAACTGGCTACCTACGTATTGTTAACGAATTTGATTAATTCGTTTAAAATATAAAAACACTTTATCAGTAGTTTCGTGGTTACCTCCTTCCGTTTTGGAAAGTCGAATGTCAAAATATTTTGATGTCATTCCAAATATTATAATGTCAAATTTGACGTTTGGGCTTACGTTTGTTAATGGATTTACTTGAATGTTATTTCATCGTGAATTATCACTTCTTCGATTAAATAAAAGTTTAATTAACATATTATATTGGACAGAATAAAGTTTCATTCATTTATATCTTGGTGAAATTCGAGGATAAAGCATAAAAACTATTCTTTCTAGTTTGAGACTATTCGAGTAGATGGCGTTAGCATACAGATTTTTTTTGAAATAAAAAATAATACAGGCGACTTTTACAAAATATTAAAAGCTATTAAAAGTCTGTGTATTACTTATTTACCATTAGGTGAGATGGTGGTCAAACGCGAGCCTGTTATCAATAAAAAAATACATAATTCGTTAGACTATGATTTATTCAAATACTAGCGACCCGGCCCGGCTTCGCTCGGGTAATAAAGGTTATATTTGCTTAAATATGATTTTGCTTAATCAATTTCTGTGATAACTCATAAGATATTCATTTTATTGATATAGTGTAAAAAGCAATTTTGATCTATATTAAATCCTCAACATATCTGACGTATTTAATTGGATAAGGAGTAATACTGTACTGTTAAAAAAAGATTCATAATTATGACCCATCATTTTAATGTAATTTGTAAAAGAAAAAATTTGTTATTGCGGGTTATTCTTGTGAGATAGACATATGCTATCGCGTATTTTTGTAGATGTATGAAAGAGTAACAATCCCGCCATATATTGTATTTTTATAAGTCAAAAGGTTTTGGCAGCGTTTTCGATTAAAGCTCCCGATAGGCTTAATTCTTTCCGACATATTGAAGTATAATCATCGTATTTCCTTCAATCTACACAAAACCTTAACTTATTATACACTAAAACCTTCCTCAAGAATCAATCTATCTATTAAAAAAACCCGCATCAAAATCCGTTGCGGAGTTTTTACGATCTAAGCATACATAGGTACAGACAGACAGGGAAGCGACTTTGTTTTATACTATGTAGTGATGATCGTAAATATTCTACGAGTATTTAAACTTTTTTATAATTTCTTGATGTTGATCTATCTATATCTGATCCAGTTTAAAAGTCTACTTAGCCTCTCTGTACACATTCTTTATACCTAATCATATGTAAATTCCGTAGAACTAGCAGGGCCCACGACTTTCTTCGTGTGGAAAGTTTTTCCTGCGTAAATCTCAATCCCGTAGGGATTCAGAGATAAATTATATTAATCTCTTCTATCTCCCAGTGAAAGTCCCATTAAAATCGGTTCAACTGTTCCAGAAATTAGCCCGGACAACCAGAAAGACAGACAAAAATGCTTAAAAAGTTCATTTGTGTTTTAGTATCATGTACCTCAGTCAGATACAAACAGATAGGTGTTTGTATCTGACTTATATTAGCGAAACGCTTTTGGAATCCTCGGATTCTAGCCCACTGATGGGTGGGTAGAACATATTATTACCTTTAAAATACTAATGACACCAGATACTGCACCCACATTTCCTTAGTCACACTGTGATGAGCGCGCCTTAGGCGCAGTTTTTGTTTATGGATATTTAAAAATCCATCCCTAAATAATAGACCAACATTTTTCAGCTATTGGGATTGGTTTTATCTTTCTACAGACAATCGTGCCAATCATCTTGTCTTTAATTTGTGATGCGTTATTAATTTGGTTGCAATAGTGATGTAGGAGAAGTCATCGACTGACCAGATCTGCGGCTGCTGACAATTTTGTTAGTTTACAATGGACGAAATAGAAGAGTAGGCCCAAGACTCTCCGAATTCACCTTTTTCAAAAAACCAGACCAAAAATCTAAATTAGTGCATTTAAATATTTGCGAGCTATGATGTCATATGTAGATGTATTTATTGTCGGGGGTTAACAATAGGCCGAAATTATTTCCTCATTGGCAGTCCCTCATCTAAGCGGACTGCGGACGGTGACCCAAGCTTTTTTCACGATACCGTTCTTGACTAACCTCATTTCTTTTTTCTTCAGCCGTCACTCGGTCCGATGCACCAATGAAAAAAGGCCATCGCGTGTTTTACGATACGCTGAGTAAGTATCCCCGCATTACCACAGATGCATTATGGAGCTCGCTATGAGCGTAATTAGTGGCATGCGCCAGCCGACGCCGGGCGGCGAGCTAAGTATGCTGGTGTTGCCAGGTGGTGGAGTAATGAGAAACCAGTTTTGATTATATATTTATACGACGTATGGTGTAAGTAAGTTGTGGAGAATTCTTCGGAGCTTCGGAATTATTATGTGCATTCCTTTGGAATTTATTACAAGCAAACCTAATAAATAGTGAAATAGTGAGTTGGCAAATATGGGAAAGTATGTAGATATCTAGTGTAGATCTTCTCCTACTTACATAAGTTGACTCCGGTAGATGTCAACTAAGATGTGTCCTCATTCCTGAGATCTTGTTTAAAATGTTCATTATAGTCTGTTTTAAAGGCTTCTGAAATCTGATAGATAAATACATGATAACATAGACAACTCATTAAAAATAAAAAGATATTTTCTTATTTGCTTGCCTCTTCTTTAAAATGTTTCCCATTTTCTATGTGTTTTTATTAAACTAGCAACACTACAAATATCCTAGACAACATGATTAAAAAAAGTAACAAATGCATTCTCGTCCACAATTATTTTCATTTGTAACACACAACAGTACAGTAGCGAATCACGAAGTGGGTGGCTTGTTATTTTTTTACCTTTTTAAATTAAACGTTTCTCTTTATGGACTGCAGTTTTCATGCTAAGCATTGCTATAATAAAAAATAGGCTTTTGTATCTCTCATTTTATTTTTTCTAACTGGTTTTGTGGATGCATGAGGAAAGTCTGATCATGAGACACTAAGGTCGAGGGCACATAAGAGGCTTGCCCTTACCATATGGCCGCACTAAAAATTACTCGCTAAATGTGAGAAATTTTAGGAGAATAAAACTGTGATGTTAGCTTTTAATTCGTATCTATTTATTTCGCTTTTAGCGATAAGACCGCCATTGTAAACATAGAATTAAGAAATCTGTGGCCTGGTGCTAAAAGAGCCAAAGTACGTTTTTGTATGAAACGAGATTATAATGCCAGTTTGTTGAAAAACTATGATATTTTTTTGTGCTAAAAGGGCGTTAGTTTACCAACACTCTTTCAAAAGTTACTATGTAAAAAAGGCCTAAACTAACGCCCTTTTAGCACAAAAAAATATCGTAGTTTTTCAACAAACTAGCATTATAATCTCGTTTCATACAAAAACGTACTTTGGCCCTTTTAGCACCAGGCCACAGAAATAATGTTAAATAGCTGTGTTTGAATTTTGGTGTACAATAAATTAATTAGGCTTTTGTATCTCTCATTTTATTTTTTCTAACTGGTTTTGTGGATGCATGAGGAAAGTCTGATCATGAGACACTAAGGTCGATGGCACATAAGAGGCTTGCCCTTACCATATGGCCGCAGTAAAAATTACTCGCTAAATGTGAGAAATTTTAGGAGAATAAAACTGTGATGTTAGCTTTTAATTCGTATCTATTTATTTCGCTTTTAGCGATAAGACCGCCATTGTAAACATAGAATTAAGAAATAATGTTAAATAGCTGTGTTTGAATTTTGGTGTACAATAAAGTATATTCTATTTATCTATTTAACAATAACCAACTTGATTGGCTTAATAAATTTATATAAAATTTAAGTGTGTCTTAATTTCAAAATTACTGTGCATTTTCAAGTCTTAGTGTAGGTGCATGATACTAAAACACAAATAAACTTTTTCAGCATTTTTGTCTGTCTTTCTCGTTGTCCGGGCTAATTTCTGAAACAGTTGAACCAATTTTAATGGGACTTTCACTGGGAGATAGAAGAGATTATAAGGCAACGTATAATTTATCTCTGAATTCATACGGGATTGAGTTTTTCGCAGGAAAATCTTTCCACACGAAGAAAGTCGTGGGCTCAGCTAGTTCTCATCTAAGTTTAATAAGCATCTCGCGGACACTTCGGCCGTAATAAATTTAACATTAATAACGTCGTTTTTTCAGGGGGACATTAACAATGACCTATGTTGTCATCAACGTCATTTTTATATTGTAAGTTCTAACAATTTCTAAAAAAATCCTCTTCATTTTCGAGCTACTTATACGAACGGAGATAAATTAATGTTTAGGGCACCTTGCTGCCTCAATGTCATTGGTTCGTCGACTCCCCGCCCGTGACCCTTGTGAGATAAATACTTACCTATAGCAGTGGTGCACCTACGCAATACTGATCCGATTCCAGCCACAATTTTTCAATACAAAACCCTTGTTTTCTGCGTAGTTCCGATCGATCGCACCACGGAATAGGATCGCACAGATGTTTTATTTATTAGCCCCATCGGGACCCGTCATTGATGGTGACTACTCTTTGAGGCGCGCATGGAACACATACTCCGCAATTAATTATTTGTTTATATATTGCATCAAGAGCATGTGAATAAATTAGTATTTTAAAACATAACCCTTCCTTTGCAGTCTAGTAAAAATGCTAGATGGATAATTCCATCATTAGCCGTTATTACAATATAAATAATATTGTATACTATTATTTTTGTGAATTAATTCAATGTAACTTTTAATATTGACGTAACGTAATATTTAATGCATAAGAAATGAATTAATTGATGTTATTGGTGTGTTACCGTTGTAATTATGTAATAATAAATAAAATAAGAAAATCTAGTTCTGTTTATACACACACCATGAACTCTCCTCAGATCCCGCTACTGCCAGTTATCTTGACTTCTTGAGAAGATGACCTTGCTAACTTGTGCCGTTTTACAAAGGCAAAAGCCGTTTGCTCATTATAATTTAATAAGAATATTTTATTTGAAAAGGAAAACAGCTATGCAATTTTAATGTCTATAAATTGTATATACCTACTAGGATTTTTAAGTACTAACATCAACTAGAATCTGCTAACACCCAAACTACGCAGTACTTAGGTACCTGTATGAGCCCAGTAGTTTTTTCCATTTGTCGGCAGAACTCATGAATATTATCATTTCATAAATCCGAAAAAAATTGATCTTTATTCAAATAGAAAGTGTATGCAATGAATAATAATTTATAAGTATCCTTCAATTTATCATTAGAAAAAAGAAAGAAAAATAACTGTTATTATACCAATGTGTCAAGGAGACTACAAACCTCATTTTGTCTAAATAACAAAATCATACATTCTCCACCTAAAATGAAGAAGATCTGTCTGCTTCTGCTGCGAAATCATATTAATTAATTTAATTGTATGTGTGAAGGAGCATTGACCTCGTCCCCAATGGGGTCAAATGAGCCATTCCGTGAAAAATTGAATGTAAGAAAAAAGTACTGTCACACAATTTTACAAACAGTTTACAAGACTATCTTATACTCTATTGAATGCATTTTTTTTTAATGTACAGTGTAGATCATTAACTTTAAAATATATATATAATGGAGTCAGTTGTTGTTAATTTAACCGATTAAAAATTAAAAATAAGAGGCAAAAAATAACATTTTAGCGTGTCACACCTCCTGTCGCAAACTTTAACTAACCGAAGTTCATGTTTTTTTTATACATACTTCAGCGTTTTTTGGGAGCTTTAATTGAATATTGCTTTTTCTCAAGTATAACATTAATTTTACTCGTAAATCTTATTGTATTACAACAAAATTCATGAAATTAAATGATAATCAAATTAGCACCAAGGTGGACATTCCACTTTAGTCACTACTGTTTTATTTGCTTTCCGTTTAAAAAAATTACCAAAGCAAGTTATTTTATTGTCATAGTAATGTTATTGTAGTAGATCAGCCATTTATTTTTACCCATCGTGCAGTTGTAACGCAGTGATCGGTGACGAAGCCGTGTTTTTAACACGTAATCGATTAAGAAGTCCACTATAGTCACAGCAATAACGTGATACCGGTAAGTTCTTAAAACATTCTTTTATTTTCGAATTATGCCTAATGTATGTGTGTATGTCGTGAAATAATGATTTCCTCCAAAAGAACAAAGAATATTGAGTGTTGTCGTCATTATTATTAGTAAGCGGAGTTCGTCACGTCCATTTAGTGTCGTGACATATTAGTGGAACAATAATTGTGACGAAATGGACACATAAGGCTAAGTTTACGTGGTGCATGTTTTACCGACAACAACTAAGATGGAGTTATGTGTTTCTGTTAAATTATATTAATCATATTAGATGGTCTATCTTTTGACTACCTTAGTTAACGTTTACTATTGTTTTATTTACGGAACAGATTGGCTTACATTATTGTAGGTATAACTCTAAAAACCATAAGCATTTAATTTAATAAATAATAGTAAATTAGGATCTTTTTATTTGTATATTTCCCTTACAGAGTTACTCCGCGAACTTTTTAATAATGGAATATTGGTAGATATTGACAAAGTTTTATCTATTTTCATTCAAACCCGGTTTTCGTGTATATAAGAAGTAAGTTACCAAATATTATAATTAGAATAAGAGATATCGTATTGCAATGTTATGTTTAACTTTCATGTCATGTAGTAGTAGTCCCTAAGTTTGAATAATTCTATAAAACCTGATTTGTTTGTGCAAGTTTGCTAGGAGTACCTAAGTATTCACGTGAAAATTCAGTCCTATTTTTATTCAAATGTAGATTTTTTTTTACCAAATATTACAAAATATAATAGAGAATAAGGAATATCGTACGGCAATATTTATAGTTTTAAGTTAAACTCATGAGTTTAACTTAAAACTATAAATATACTTGTTTGTCACTAAGTCATTAATTATAGAATCTAAGCATCCACGTAAACGTTCCTACTTGATTAATACCAAAAAAGTGTGAAGACAAGCAGGCATAAGTAATTTTAAGACAAGCAGGTACACCTTCTTATATTTATTATACTTCTTTAAATGTTTATATCCTATGTAGATACAAAGTTCCTATTAATTTAATTTAACTGTTAAAAAAATACCACAAAATGTGTGAACACAACAGAAAGTATTAAAGAAAGCTTATGATAAGAAGGATAATATAATATGAAGAATTCTTTAAGTTGATTGTTAATGAAAAATGATTTGATTTTGTTTGTTTGTTAATGTTTGATTTTTTAATTAATATTTTTGATTATTAAACTTATTATGAACACAGCTTATGTTTCAATTTAGTAACGATGACATTTCCTACGAAGTCACTGTCACAATTTTATCTTCCAAGTTTTAGGCTGATGATGAGGAATTTGTTACTAGTAATGGTTTATTTTGGAATGAAATATAATAGAATATGATGCTAATTTTCATTTAAAATAGTTTGAATCATTTTCAAGGAGCCAAACTAACTACAAAGTTAAAAATATAAGTCGCACTGACCTAAAACGTGACGAAAATATTTTAATATGTGATTTAAAGCTAGAGAAATATTTCAAATAGGGTAAACGAAATTGATTTCAAAAAGAGTATATGTATTTTAACTAAACATTGTTAAGAATTTGTAAAAGATAGTTCACATTGCTGATAAAATATTACGTTAGTAATCGTTACTAAATGGACAGTGCTTGTCATAGATCATGTTTGAAAGTCCGTTTTTTTTAAACTGTATACTATTTAGTTATAAACTATATATTTTTCTTAAACTTTGGTAAATGCCGCATCGAATCATGAAGAAAACTAATAAAGAAAATTTTAAAATTGTCCATTTTGTCCCCTAAGTAACGGTACAATTTTTCACGGAATGGCTCAAATATTAAGTGAAATATATGCAGGGCTGCCGAGGAACTGGTACTAAATGAATTAACTGAGGTTTGTGAATTATGTAGAGCATGTTACATATAAAAACATAGTCTACAACAAACAGTATGGGCCTATAAGTACATAAACAAAACGTCGCTGTAGAATGATAACCTCGTATGTCCAGAACTCCAAACTTCACAGGAAACGAAAAAAACGGTTAATTTTGTCAACGTTTAAATTATTTTTATCTGCTTTTGTCTCATGTTTTTAATGATAAAAAGGACTTATTTATGTCATTAATCAATGCGTTACTTAACTGGATTATGCCAGAGAAATGACATAAGAGGTTTTCTGTTCTTATATCTACGTAGTTTTTGTTTAATTAAACGCTCATCTCTATAGATAAGAGGTTTTCGTTTTACTCCATAGATGGCACTTGTAGTCATATACTGGGTTAACAGTTTCGCCGTATTATAAAATACGTGGTTTCCATACGACTTTTACAAAAAAAGGAAAAAATTTTTTTTTTGACATACGAGGTATTCATTCTACAGCGACGAAAAGCACATATTATTGTCTCTTATTATTCCAGTAACTGTGGACCTGTGGCTGACTTCGAAATCTTGTAACTTCGTAAATAATTATTTGTTTAATTGAAAATAATAGATTACTTTTTAAAATATATTCATATAGTATAAAATAATAGACTAATATTTGCCATATTTCAAAAGGGAAGCCGGTAGGAATCGAGTTGTATGGAGCCTTCGCAACTGTTAGGTACCAGGTATAAGATTTATACTATAAACATAATCAGCTGATAACGTTGCCACTCCTGGGACCTGCCTGGGACACAGGTCCCTTCTCTATGAGAGGGAATGAGCTGTAATCAATCGCGCAGGCCCAGTGCAGTTTGGTAGATATGTCTTCAGATTTTTCTGTCCTTGTACATGCCGGTTTCCTCACGATGATTTTGTTTACTGTTTTGAGAACAGTGGTGATGGTATAAATTAGGTACATTTCTATGCCTGATTTGACAGGCAGCGAAAACCTACCCCACTGTCCCCAATGAGAACACAAACGTCCCGCTTTTACAAACAAACCATTGTATACCTACTTACTTACTTAAAATCGCGCGGTAGACGGCAGTTTAGACGCGGGGTTAGGAGTCAGGACCGAGCGAGAGTGAGCGACTGACATGCAAGAAATTTACCGAATACTTACTAATCCTAACTTCTTGCTATATTATAAATCCAAAAGTAACTCGTTATGTTTCACGCCTAAACCGTTTAACCGATTTTGCTGTAGTAAAGTAGTTTTTTGTCGCGAAATTATTCATAAATATTATTCTTAGGGTAAGTTGGTGTAAGAATTAAAATGCCAGTGAGGTTAAGATACCATAATTATTTAAAGTCACATTTTAAACGATAATTTCTATTTTTCTCTTAAATATGGCATCTTACACCGACTTATTTTTATTTATATTTTATACAAAATTCAATAGACGTCCCGCTTTGACATGAAAAAATAATGGTCACATTATGTATAGGTAACTGAAAATGTAGAGTTATCGACTTAAAGTGCATTGAACCTGCTCAAGTAATGTTATGAGATTTCGCATCGCATTTGATCAGGGGTGACCATCATAACTTAACACGTTAAGTCTTTGATTCCTTCACTTTTATATCTTTTACAGTCGTGACGTCTAGTCAGAAGCCAGAAGATCTGTCACCAGTCTTGCCATGAAGTCGCCTCATATAAAAAACTAGCTGTGCCCCGCGGTTTCACCCGCGTATAATCCTACTACTATTATTAATGTGTAATTTTATGCGTCAATCTAATTCGCACTGGATAGAGAATCGCGAAGTAAATATAGTTTAATTTAATTATATTGTCAAGAATACATTTAGAGTATTTCGGTATATATTTTTTGGTATTAGTATGTACCTATTGGTTTTCTCTGCATGATGAATCCGGATCTAGATAAAGCAACATGTAATTGACAATATGAAAAAAAAATTGGCCAATTGCGAGTCAGACTCGCCCATGAAGGGTTCCGTAGTAACTACGCCAAATAATTTTGTTTTTCATAGTGTTTGTATGAAACACAAAGTAATATTTGCCGTTTTATAAAATGTGCTATATCTCAAAAACTGCTGACCCGATCTCGTTCAAACCAATTTTAATTGAAATTTTTATTAAGATCTACAGCATATATTTTGTTTTGGTTTTTGACTCCATTATTATAAAAGTAAGAGGGGGGTGGGGGGTGAAACACATTTTACCACTTTGGAAAACGTATATCTTTCAATTTACTCGCCCATGAAGAATTCCGTAGCTATGCTTGCTAGCATAGACGTTTGCATTAATCTTTCAAACGATTGACTTTGACAAAAATGATTATATGAACCTCATTATCATGTTTAAAGATCTATCTATAGACGCCGACACCCGCATAGGCGTACAGGCTTGATGTAAAAATTTTTTTAGTTCTAGTTCCATGTATGGGGAGCCTCCCCTTAATGTTTTTCTTACATTATTTTTGTATAAAAATCGGAAAGCGGTTTGCAGAATACATCTATATATCAAGTTTCAACTCAGTAGTCTTAATAGTTTCAGAATAAAATGACTGTGACATACGGAAAGACGGCCAGATAGATATGATGAATAGTATAAGGGTTCCGGTTTTTTTTGCTATTCGGCTAAGGAATCCTAACAACATCGCTTTAAAACTATGCCAACGTTGAATGTCTGACCCCTTTTTTCGGGTGGGAAAATCATCGAATGACTTCTATCGCTCTAAGTGGAGCGAGAAGGACTGTCAGACTTCTACTGACTATAAGCTCACCCAGTTACTTCAGCTGCCCTTGCCTTCTGGGGCCGCGGTATCTCGTTACAACATACCTTTAAACTGAACGATGACATAAAAAAATGGGATGAACAAAACAACACCCTATCAAAATTACTTATTCAACTAAAGAGAAAGTAAAATATAAATATTCAAATGTATAGATACAAAAATACACATCTGACGTAAAAGAAGCTGAAACAATTTTACATAGGAAGTCTCTTAGCCAAGAAGTCGAAATGAAACCAAGATAAGGTTCACTATCAGTGCGGTATCTATCGCGGAGTGTACGCGAGTCATGCTCGACGCGTCGTGCAATGTGCATCCGTGGGCCGCCGCGCGCCGCAGCCGTTTCGGTGAATAGCGTTGTTGAATACTTTTAATTTTACATTTTCTCCGAAACTATAAGTCCAAATTATATATTGTAATTAACGGATATTATTAATGAGTTAATATTGTATTCAGAAGTTTTTGTAGTTTTGTGTTAGATTTTATGTCGTTAAGAGAAAACAGTAATTGTGTTCTTCGCGTATCTAAGCAACGTGACATTTGTTTTATAGATCATTCTTATTGGTAGTTTAATTAATGCTAGTGGTTGCTCAGCGTTCGAAATTCGATTTACTTTTCATTTTTTTTTTCTTTTATACATATGACAACAAGCAATGTGGGTAGTATTGACATTACTAGTAATCTTACCCACAACACTTAACACCTCCAACTAAGTTAGAATGCTTGTGTGGTTTCACGTTATTAGTGTAATGGTTGGGGTTTGAACTCGAGACTTCACGATCACAAGGGTCTCCTTAGCTATTTGGCTATTAACGCTCTATATTAATTTTGAACGTTATTGCTCAAATACCTATTACCTTCTTCACTTATTTTCCATATGACCTTTCGTTGCCAAATTTTAAAATGCTCCAACGATGTCATTTTCGCAAAAAGGGGTATAAAGTTTTTGCTTCACGTATTAACATACATCATTATTTATTTATTTTCATTATTAACATCTCCACTGCTCTTCAACTTGTATGTTAATGACCTTATAGTGGAGCTCAGCAGCATGCGTGTAGGATGTCGGGTGGGTGGCGTCAGTATAAATAATATCAGCTACGCAGACGACATGGTGCTGCTGGGCCCCACTGCGGAATCTATTGCGGAAATGCTTAGGGTGTGTGAAAGATATGCGGCTGAGCATGGACTTGTGTACAACGTGCGTAAAAGTGAATACATGGTCTTTAAGGTCGTCGGTAAATGCCTAGATTATACACCTAGTTTTACCCTAAATGGCTTGCACATAAAGAAAGTCAATAATTTTAAATATCTCGGGCACATAATTACCGACGATCTTAAGGACAATGTAGACATTGAGAGGGAGCGTAGGGCACTAGCGGTCAGAGGTAATATGTTGACGCGCAGATTTGCTCGCTGTACGGACCAGGTCAAAATAACCCTATTGAAGGCTTATTGTCAGGGCCTGTACACGGGTGGTCTGTGGATCGGCTACACCAAAAGATCTCTAGATGCCCTACGTGTCCAGTACAACAATATTTTTAGAATGCTGTTAGGACTGCCCCGCTACTGTAGTGCGTCTGAGATGTTTGCGCAGTACCAAACCGATGGGTTTCAAGCCCTCTTACGCAAAAAAACGGCATCTCTCGTGACCAGGTTGCGGGTCAGTAATAACAGCATTCTGAAAACTGTTGCGGAGAATTTTTACTCCCCTGTTTTGAGACATTTTGTATGGGTGATGAACAATTAAATACTTGCCTGTTCATCCCTCATGCAAGATGTACTCGACTTATTAATTACTAGTACTCACGCGGGGCTTCGCTCCCGTGGATGCTATCACGGTAAAAACATAACTCTCCTTTTTTGCAGTCGCGTAAAAAGTAGCATATAACCTTCCTCAAGCTTCAAGCTACTTCCATACCAAATTTCATCTAAATCCACCCCGTACTTTCGAAGATTAGCGCGTTCAAGCAAACAAACAAACAAACAAACAAACAAACAAACAAACAAACAAACTTTTCCGCTTTATAATATTAAGTATAGATTTCGTTATATTATTATTATTTTTACTTGTAATTTATTTTTCATACTAACATTAGTTTTAAGCGTGTATATTTACTAACATCAAGGATTTATGTTGTCCGAATGGAATAAATAAATTAAATAAAATTAAAATAAAGACAGACAGACAGATTTTTCTAAGGATTGTAGTTGCTGGTCACCCTTCCATAGAGCGCTAACGAGCATAGCTTAACCTTCAAGATCGGAGAGCGGCTGTTATTGTTTATCCAGCAATATCAGGAGTAGTATATTGGGAGCAGTGAAAGTATTAGTTTAAGAAGATTTAGTAGTCAGCTCAGTTCGAAAGTTCGTAGTTTTACTCTTAATCACACTTAACCTTTAAGTGACTTTGGTTGTAAATCTAACCATCAACATTTTGATCAAAATTCTAATTAAAACCACTCAACACTACTGATTAAACTTACTCATCAAAACCATAAACAGATTGGCAGCAATGAAACCACTTTTAAAATGTAAACATTATACATAGTTTTCGCGCGCATCACTGGCTATAACAGCACAATTCAAATAAGGAATGTACTTAAAAATAGCGATGCGTCGTCGGCGCAAACGCACCCCGTGACGTCAGTAGGAATTTGACTCGGAAATGAGTCACAGTCGAGTCGCCTGAGTCTGCCTGAGTCATAGAATGCGGTCCAAGTCCCCGGTGCTTTTATACCATGCGAACTTTTTAAAATTCGAACGGTTTTTTAGCTTTTTCTTTGTCTATGACTGGTGAGTGTGGTTTTGTGGTTATAGTATTTTAGATATTTCATTTGAATGTATTGATGAATCTATACAAATATACATGGAGTGTTCGCGGTTAGTTTCTATAAAAAATTAAATTGCATTGCGGGTTTTCGAGGTATAAACTACTAACTGTAACTAATAACTGTTTTGAAGTTAGCAGTTATTTGAATTAGTTCAGTCTCATCGTCAATTGATAGTATGCTTAGCTAGCATCGTCAAGTGATGTTAAGCTTTTAACAATTTCATCACATAATATCCAATGAATTTAACTGAACATTTAGAGATCTCGAATTTATCAAAACAGCGGAAATTTTCTTGTACATATTTTTTTCCAACGAATGCGTTTAATTACTACAGAGACGACTTTTACATTTTTTACTGTAAATGTTAGGCTTAAACTTTCCATTTCAACTCTAAGCAACATTCACTCGGCCCATCGAAGGATCGATTGATTGATTTTAAAATTAGAATCATTAAAAAAAAGTCTTAAGCTATAAAGGGTCCTCATAACTTAATGCACCAGTTAATCTCGAGCCTCCTCGTCGGTTGTTTACTAAGTCAATGTTCCTCAGGCTAAGGTCAGCTTTGACTAGTCATATCCAGGACAATGAACAATGTCTGTTCTCATGTTTATACTGTTTTGGATGGGCTTGCAAGATACTGAGCTATTGTTGCAGATCTTAAATCACAATTATTATCGCTTTCGATTTTAACTGTGCTTTATTCTGTCTGAAAGGCCTTTGCCCTGTGGTTATTCTTAACAGAAAAATCGCACGTTGTAATAGTTTGAGTATCTTTTCAATATTTTTTTACAGTCATACAAAAGCTGTACTCGTCAATTTACTCATATCCTCAGGTACAGACCTATTCTTTAAGATGTACTTTTGAACAATATAAAGGGTATTTCAACAAGAACTTTGTTTTTTAATCGGGGCAACACCAAGAACGAGTTTTGACATTTAGTTTTTGGCGGTATTTGTAGTAGGTGCTTTGGCAATAAATTGTTACAATGAATTCAATTTCACTCGAAAATCGTATTAAAATAATTCAAATCCACTATGAAAATGATCGTACAGGACGACCATTTTCATAGTGGATTAGTTGAAATCACGAATTTCGTAAAATTCGTGATATTTTCGGACAACATAATCGTCCTTCTGAGACCGCTATTAAGAATTTGGTCGCGAAATTTGAGTCGACAGGCTCGGTACAAAATGTGCCAACACCAACACATATTCGACCGGGTAGTTCAACAGACAACATCGCCGCCGTGAGCCACAGTGTTGAGGAAGATCAAAATTTGTCAATTTCACGACGGTCTCAACAATTGGGGTTATCCAAAAGCACAACATGGCGAATTCTGCGAAAGGATTTGGCTTTGAAGTCTTACAAGATTCAACTGGTGCAGCAATTGAAGCTGGTGGTGGTCGGTACCATTAAAATCGCCGTAAAAAAACAATTTTTCAGACGAAGCAGTAAAATTGCCGCATTTGGGCTTATGATAATCCTAGAGCAATTATTGAGAAGCCTTTGCATGCTCAACGTGTCACTGTGTGGTGCGCTATGTGGTCTGGAGGCGTGATTGGGCCGTTTTGCTGGAAATGTGGTAACAGTCAATGGATCACGCTATCGTGAGATGTTATCCACTAAATTTTGGCCTATTATTGATGATATGGATATCACTGAAATGTGGTGTCAACAGGACGGTGCCACATGTTACACAGCCAATGAAACGATCAATTTATTGCAAACCAAATTTCCCGATCGCAAAATTTCGCGAAATTCAGCTGTTTATTGGCCAGCCAGATCGTGTGATTTAACACCACTGGATTATTTTTTGTGAAGCTATGTTAAAGACAGAGTCTATACGGAGCCAATCGAATCGATTGCAGCCTTAAAACTCAAAATCCGTGATGTCATTAACGAAATAGACCTTCCATTTTGCCAAAAAATGATTAAAAATTTTGATGAAAGAATCAACATCTGTCAGCGTGGTTGTGGTGGACATTTGCCAGATATCATTTTTCATTCATAATTGCCAAACTTTTCTCTTTGTAATACAATAAAAAAATTATTCATTTTCCTCTAAATTCTTTGTTTTATTTTGTTTTAGAAAACAAAGTTCTTATTGAAAAACCCGATATAAATTATGAAAAGCGACCGTTAAAGCCCGAAGAAAGACAGATCGACTACTTTGACACTAAGGAAATGGATAAGAGAGCGCGACAATATACGGAAATGGAATTGGACTGGTCATATTATGGGAGTGAATATGGAGTAATAAATAAGAAGTAGATTGATTATTTTAGTTGGTTACCCATGGAATGGTAAAAGGGACATCAAGTCAAAAGCTGGAAGATGACCTACTGGAGAATATAAGTTCTTGATAGAGATTAGTGGAAGAGGCTACGTAGGCCTATAACATTGTTTTATTTTATAGTTAAAACAGCGTTGTGTATTGGTAACCAATTATAAAGCCCAGAGTACGGTAAATGCAAAGTAACTGGTAAAACCTTACATTTACCGTGTTTTACTGGTAGAAGGCGTCCAAACTATTTTGTGATTATCGGTAATTTAGGACTTAAGCAAACATCACTATTTTCTACTTTTACCTGTAACACCTGTTTATCTTTTTTTAAAATCTAATTTTGTTTAGAGGCTTTTATCAAAGACATGTCAGCCCCATCGTAGCCTTTTACATAGACTGACCTACTTACGCAGGATTAGTTTATAATTTTTCTTAAAGTTATATAATAGCTAAAGAATTCGAGTAGACCCCATCTATCGCTTACCATCAGTACGAGATCCAGGTCAAGGACTGATGCGGAATTAGAAAAACCGTAGAGTGGGCTTTACAGTAACATACATGTACATGTATATTTGTTAGTATAAGTTAAAATATAATTATGTTACAGTTGCACACAATTGTGGTTCTGAATAAAACTATGAATATATTATTAATAAGATCTACTAAACTCAGCGTCACAAAATTCGCACCTCTCTAAGAATTTTCTTCAGTCATTTTAAACCTATTAATGAATAGTAGACATATGACTATAAGGTATTATTGAAAAGGCTTTTTTTTAAATTATGAATAAAGCAATAGAATGTTGTTTTTTATTACCGTGAAATAAAAAAAAGCAAGCTGTTGTTAAAAAAGCAAAATGTTTCGTTTTGTTTTAACGGCAAAAATTACAACAAAGTTCTTAAAATCGATTTAAAACGTACTTTTACCCTCCCATGACATTGACACGCCACTTCAGAACATGCACGAGCCGCCCCCATATTCGTAAATATATGTCATATTACATGAAAAAACATCATCTTATTTAGTTTCATAACATAAAATACTTGATTTGATCCAGCAACATAATAGTGCGTTTTCCCATTTTTGTGGTAATGGTACTGGTAATGGTATCACTGAAAGCTATATTTGTGTGCGTTTGAAGAACGTAGACACATTCGGCTCACGCACACAAAGAAAATAAAGTGGACACACGAAATCGCTCGTGTTTTGTTCTAGACGCCTCTTCTATGTGTTGTTGTTCTAAGATTCTACATTTTTACACTTTTTACTATCTACATTTTTGCAATTACAAGCTTAATTTTCATTTTACCCAAAAATAACTAATTTATACATATCAGACTAATTATATTATAATTTATTATTACATTACATAGTTGAAGTTGAATAACAGTTTTTTACATAGATAATCAGACTTTTAATTTGACCAGTTACTCATTAACACATTATGCCTTGGTATTACTTACATTTTACGGGTTTCTGACTACTTATCTGACCAAGTAATCCAGCAGACGTAGTATTTAGTGACATTGCACTGAAAGTATAACACAAATACTGAATGCTGAATTATGGGATGATCTATCTTCCCTTAATTCAGCATCATCGTCATTACTTAGGCAACCACTGAAAATCTTGCCGTGCTGCATGCGTGTATTTTATTTATTTATTTATTTATTTATTTATTTATTGACATACACACAAGTTATTGAAGAAAAGAGATACAGATAGAGTATGCACATATACTGAAAACAATAGAAGTAACCGTGGGCCCCAAACTAGGCACAGCCTGTATCTTGGTATTATGGTATGCCATAGACACACCTATGGCATAACATAATGTTGAGCGCGACCCATGTTACCACGGCCACGACGTGCATCTGACTTGTTTTTGATCATTGTTTTTTTTTCGTTAACTGTTAATTGTAAATTCTTAATATATTTGGCCTTACTAACATTATTTAAGAATCTGCTAGCAATACCTACTATCCGTAAGGAATTTAAATACTAGGTACCTTACTGACACGCCGTAGTTGCGGGAATGTTCTAACGAGATACTGTGATCCCGGAACCCAAGGGCAGCTGAAGGAACAGGGTGGGTTTTTTGTCAGTAGAAGTCTGACACTGACCACCCAGAGCGGGAGAAGTCACTCGATGATTTTCCCACCACAAAAAAGTACCTTACTGACATAATTTTGTATAAGTATAAGAACGTCGGTCCTGCGACAGTACATACTTTTTGTTTGTTTTCTTTATCCCTGCTATAAATACCGAACTCTTGCGCATCTCAGACTAACCTCGTAGCCATAAACAATAACAACTCCACGTACACATAACAGGAATGTTCGCAACCCTTCAAATAGCTGCAAGCTAGATCATTTTACAAACCGGCCATTGCTCTCGATGGCATTAATGCATTACGGCAAAAAATGGCGATCGCGCGTGCGTTTCCGGACGGGTATGCGGTTGTAAAAACTTCGCGCGAGCCGCTTGCTGCGCCGTGACGCGTTTTTCTTATTAATTAATGCTGTAAAGTGCGATGGGCACGCGAACGTCTTTGCTTTACAGCCAATTTACACTTGGCCTGGACCAGCGATGCTCAGACTTAGGTTCATGTTGACGGCGATTCTTTAAAACAACATGAGCCTATTTAACACTTACTTTTTGTGGTATAGGGGAGAAATCATCAAAAGGCGTTCGGTCTTATGGGGTAAGACTGAGAAGTGTGTGATTACCTCACCAAATCTATCTCTGTGGTCGACATCAGCACAAGCCCTAGAACTATTTCGACCACTTCGCTACCACTAGTTTTAATTATTTCATAAAATGTTTAGATTAACATTGAACTGAAAGAAAAAGGATTCGTCGAATACTTCTTCTTTTCTGATTCTTTGCTGGGCAAAAGCCACGCACATGTCTTTATAGAAAGTTATTTGTCGAGTTCCTTCAAACCAGAAGCAAAACTACTGCTACGAAAGAAAACGAAAACCACGGTAAAATTAAACTTATGCGTTTGCGCTCACCAAATCCCTTGTAAATATTCTTGATTTTAATGACGTGAAATACTACAGATATCATCGATTCACACTTTAGGAGGAGAGGAGGGAATGATGATACAGTCAACGTTGGAGCACGCTTGCCTAGAAGTAACCTATTCATTTTTCACTTAAAGACTTTTCAAGGCCCTTAGATTCTTATATAAATGTCCAGTCACCACCACGGAGTGACCTTTGTAGAAAACTCATGTATCGCCATGGTATCATTTTGAGGTGACACAATGTCCATTTGTAAATTAATTAGAAGCTAAGGTTAGCTATCAATCAAGCAGACAGGACTAATAACGATTAACGTGGCCCAATAGGGCCATTGTCTGCCGGGGATATGTAATGTTTCAACAAAATGCTGCAGCCCCGGAAGCACAGGCAACTGAAGAAACAGTTTGGGTTTTTATTTAGTAGAAATTTGTTTCTCCCTTCCACTCCGCTCAGTGAGAGGAGTCATTTGATGATGTACACCGAAAATTTTTTTTTGAATTAGGAACTGTCACCGCAAAAAACTTTTTAGTTTCGTTTTTGGCACCGACTTCCGAAATTAAAGTTATTTTTCACTTTGCAGTGTTTTTTGGGAGTCGGTTTAATTTTTTGGTAAAAAGTTTTTATTTCACTCTTTTTAGTTGGTCAATTTTTAATTTACCTAGTTACAAGAGCCTAAATGTCAACTACTTATAAACTCTTACAAAATATTGCTTTTCCCAATGCTGGGCCGTTAATTGTTGAGGAGTTCTCCTGGTACTTCACCATCAGCTCTACATCACCATATGCATTGTGACGAGCATAAAATGCTTAACATCCATATTCAAGTAATCGAAACGCAATCCACTCAATACTTATTATTGAGTAGTTTCGGCGGCCATCTGTGGTCTTCATCATCAGTTCCACTTCCTCAAATGGTACTTTTTGAGAGTAACTGCACAAGTTACGATAAGAAATACCCAAAACGCCATAGGTGTGCCTATAATATTTGAAGAGTTCCCTCGATTTCTCCAGGATCCCATCATCAGATCCTGACTTGATGATAATGGGACCAATTTCGAAGTATACCCTTTCAAACAAAAAAAGAATTTTCCAAATCGGTCCAGCCGTCTTCGAGTAAACGGTGATCATACAAAAAAAATATACGCGTCGAATTGATAACCTCCTCTTTTTGTCGTCGGTTGAAAAACTGACCGTGATTTATGTACCTATGTACTTGGAAAGTTCTCCAGATCGACAGTTTGAGCGCTCTTGGCTCAGCCGGTTCTCTAATGTAGGCGCCAATGGTCCAGTGTCGGCGTAATTGTGAACGGCTGGCGGCTCGAAGGATGTAATTAGACATGAGTGTACCTAGGTGTTAACATGATTGGCAGATTGTGGCTGTAGAATTGCGTCTTGGAATCTCCTTGTGACGAGAGATTTTCATGTTTATCAGATGAGAAAGGGGTCTGTCACACAGTTTGGTCATGGAATCAAGATACACAAGGTGAAGACTGTTAAGATACAGGATAACACCTAGTATACCCTTTATAAGGCCGAAGAAACTAAAGGTGATAAAAATGTATTCCAAACAAAAAGTGAAAAGTAATAACTTCTATGATGAAAATAATGTTTTGTTTTTTTTTTTGGAAATCAATGGGAAATTTTTGTAAAATGTGGTGGCAATATAGTTGCCACAGCCTGTCCATACCCCGCCATTTTCAATTATACTCTATTTTATTGATTAAATACTTGGTGGCAACATAGTTGCCACTACCTTAAAAAGGAGGTAGAATTAAAATGTAAAGTTGTAAATTATCTGTGTAAATAAACGTCTCATTATTATTATTTATATTTCTTATTTTTTTTCATTGTTTTTGTGATAAGTATATTAATACATTACATACCTATTACATATATATTACATAACTTAATATTTTCTTTACTCTTTTTCAGGAACTCCTCACTTACACCCATCGCTTTTAGGAACATTTCTTTATGTAAATTTCATAATCACCACTGCTTTCGAAACGGTGGAGTGGACTTCCCTGCCGGAGTCTGTTTCCTGATCACTATAACCTGGGAGACTTTAAGTCAAGAGTGAATAGGTTACTCTTAGGTAAGCGTGTTCCATCTTCGACCACATCATCACTTACCATCAGGTGAGATGGTGGTCAAACGCGAACGCGAAGCGCTATTATCAATTAAAAAAAAAAAACGGTGAAGGTAAACATCGTGAAGAAACTGGCTGTCTTAGGATGGGATAAGAAATCCGAAGCAATGCAACGTTGACCAATCCGTACTGGCCTCACTACGTGGTGGATTACGGACCATTTCTTTCCATAGAAAGAACGCCAGTTACACAGGAGTGGGAACATTATAAGCTGATTTTGTTATGTTTACCTTCTAATGACCCAATGTCGGGTCTTTAAGTCAAGAGTGAATAGGTTACTTCTAGGCAAGCGTGCTTTATCTTCAGCCAGATCATCACTTACCTACTATTAGATGAGATAGCGATCAAACGCGAGCCTATCACGTAAAAATAAATTTATTAGAAACTAGCTGACCCGCCACGACTTCGTTCGCGTGGTATCCTACCCCTACCCAACCGATACCGCTACCCCTATCCTACCGATACCCTACCCATACCTTACTCTACCCCTACCCTACCCAAACCCTACACTACCCCTACCCTACCCAAACCCTACACTACCCCTACCCTAGCCTACCAATACCCTACCCCTACCCTACCTCTACCCTACCCTACCCCAATCCTTAAGACCTTTCCTACTTTTTTTTCCATAAAATTTTACATCCAATAAATCTTAAATCCATAAAACACAACAAAAAAGAATCAGCCAAATCGGTCCAGCCGTTTTCGTGTTTTGCGCTTAGCAACACATTTAGCGGTTCATTTTTTTTAATTGAAAATAGGTTCGCGTTTGACCACTATCTCACCTGCTGGTAAGTGATGATGTGATCGAAGATGAAGCACGCTTACATTATATAGATAAAGTCATGTTTTTGTCATTTAATTTCAAATTAAGAATACGGACAGTGTGATTGCCACTCTAGACCAACAAATAGTACACATCACTCAGACAAAAGAAAGCCAAACTAAAACGTATTCTTTATTATCTGTTCTATTTATTTTATTAATATTGAACAAGAAACATCATTAACGGATATTATTAATGAGTTAATATTGTATTCAGAAGTTTTTGTAGTTTTGTGTTAGATATTATGTCGTTAAGAGAAAATAGTAATTGTGTTCTTCGCGTATCTAAGCAACGTGACATTTGTTTTATAGATCATTCTTATTGGTAGTTTAATTAATGCTAGTGGTTGCTCAGCGTTCGAAATTCGATTTACTTTTCATTTTTTTTTCTTTTATATATATGACAACAAGCAATGTGGGTAGTATTGACATTACTAGTAATCTTACCCACAACACTTAACACCTCCAACTAAGTTAGAATGCTTGTGTGGTTTCACGTTATTAGTGTAATGGTTGGGGTTTGAACTCGAGACTTCACGATCACAAGGGTCTCCTTAGCTATTTGGCTATTAACGCTCTATATTAATTTTGAACGTTATTGCTCAAATACCTATTACCTTCTTCACTTATTTTCCATATGACCTTTCGTTGCCAAATTTTAAAATACTCCAACGATGTCATTTTCGCAAAAAGGGGTACAAAGTTTTTGCTTCACGTATTAACATACATCATTATTTATTTATTTTCATTATTAACATCTCCACTGCTCTTCAACTTGTATGTTAATGACCTTATAGTGGAGCTCAGCAGCATGCGTGTAGGATGTCGGGTGGGTGGCGTCAGTATAAATAATATCAGCTATGCAGACGACATGGTGCTGCTGGGCCCCACTGCGGGATCTATTGCGGAAATGCTTAGGGTGTGTGAAAAATATGCGGTTGAGCATGGACTTGTGTACAACGTACGTAAAAGTGAATACATGGTCTTTAAGGTCGTCGGTAAATGCCTAGATTATACACCTAGTTTTACCCTAAATGGCTTGCACATAAAGAAAGTAAATAATTTTAAATATCTCGGGCACATAATTACCGACGATCTTAAGGACAATGTAGACATTAAGAGGGAGCGTAGGGCACTAGCGGTCAGAGGTAATATGTTGACGCGCAGATTTGCTCGCTGTACGGACCAGGTCAAAATAACCCTATTTAAGGCTTATTGTCAGGGCCTGTACACGGGTGGTCTGTGGATCGGCTACACCAAAAGATCTCTAGATGCCCTACGTGTCCAGTACAACAATATTTTTAGAATGCTGTTAGGACTGCCCCGCTACTGTAGTGCGTCTGAGATGTTTGCGCAGTACCAAACCGATGGGTTTCAAGCCCTCTTACGCAAAAAAACGGCATCTCTCGTGACCAGGTTGCGGGTCAGTAGTTAATAACAGCATTCTGAAAACTGTTGCGGAGAATTTTTACTCCCCTGTTTTGAGACATTTTGTATGGGTGATGAACAATTAAATACTTGCCTGTTCATCCCTCATGCAAGATGTACTCGACTTATTAATTACTAGTACTCACGCGGGGCTTCGCTCCCGTGGATGATATCACGGTAAAAACATAACTCTCCTTTTTTGCAGTCGCGTAAAAAGTAGCATATAACCTTCCTCAAGCTTCAAGCTACTTCCATACCAAATTTCATCCAAATCCACCCCGTACTTTCGAAGATTAGCGCGTTCAAGCAAACAAACAAACAAACAAACAAACAAACTTTTCCGCTTTATAATATTAGTATAGATTTCGTTATATTATTATTATTTGTACTTGTAATTTATTTTTCACACTAACATTAGTTTAAGCGTGTATATTTACTAACATCATGGATTTATGTTGTCCGAATGGAATAAATAAATTAAATAAAATTAAAATAAAGACAGACAGACAGATTTTTCTAAGGATTGTAGTTGCTGCTCACCCTTCCATAGAGCGCTAACGAGCATAGCTTAACCTTCAAGATCGCAATGAGCGGCTGTTATTGTTTATCCAGCAATATCAGGAGTAGTACCTATATTGGGAGCAGTGAAAGTATTAGTTTAAGAAGATTTAGTAGTCAGCTCAGTTCGAAAGTTCGTAGTTTTACTCTTAATCACACTTAACCTTTAAGTGACTTTGGTTGTAAATCTAGCCATCAACATTTTGATCAAAATTCTAATTAAAACCACTCAACACTACTGATTAAACTTACTCATCAAAACCATAAACAGATTGGCAGCAATGAAACCACTTTTAAAATGTAAACATTACTTATACATAGTTTTCGCGCGCATCACTGGCTATAACAGCGCAATTCAAATAAGGAATGTACTTAAAAATAGCGATGCGTCGTCGGCGCAAACGCACCCCGTGACGTCAGTAGGAATTTGACTCGGAAATGAGTCACAGTCGAGTCGCCTGAGTCTGCCTGAGTCATAGAATGCGGTCCAAGTCCCCGGTGCTTTTATACCATGCGAACTTTTTAAAATTCTGTTTTTTAGCTTTTTCTTTGTCTATGACTGGTGAGTGTGGTTTTGTGGTTATAGTATTTTAGATATTTCATTTGAATGTATTGATGAATCTATACAAATATACATGGAGTGTTCGCATTTAGATTCTATAAAAAAATAAATTGCATTGTGGGTTTTCGAGGTATAGTCTGATCAATCGCTCGACCATACCCCGTACTGTAATCAAACTTGCATTCGAGTTACTTGCATTGATAAACTGTTTTGAACTTAGCAGTTATTTGAATTAGTTCAGTCTCATCGTAAATTGATAGTAAAAAGCTTAACAATTTCTTCACATAATATCCAATGAATTTAAGTGAACATTTAGAGATCTAGAATTTATCAAAACGGCGGAATTTTTGTTGTACAATTTTTTTTCCAAAGATTGCGTTCAAATACTACAGAGACGATTTTTACATTTTTTACTGTAAAAGTTAGGCTTAAACTTTCCATTTCCACTCTAAGCAACATTGATCACTCGGCCTATCGAAGGATCGATTGATTTTAAAATTAGAATCATTTAAAAAAGTCTTAAGCTATAAAGGGTCTTCATAACTTAATGCACCAGTTAATCTCGAGCCTCCTCATCGGTTGTTTACTAAGCCAATGTTCCTCAGCCTAAGGTCAGCCTTGACTAGTCATATCCAGGACAATGAACAATGTCTGTTCTCATGTTTATACTGTTTTGGATGGGCTTGCAAGATACTGAGCTATTGTTGCAGATCTTAAATCACAATTATTATCGCTTTCGATTTTAACTGTGCTTTATTCTGTCTGAAAGGCCTTTGCCCTGTGGTTATTCTTAACAGAAAAATCGCACGTTGTAATAGTTTGAGTATCTTTTCAATATTTTTTTACAGTCATACAAAAGCTGTACTCGTCAATTTACTCATATCCTCAGATACAGACCTATTCTTTAAGATGTACTTTTGAACAATATAAAGGGTATTTCAACAAGAACTTTGTTTTTTAATCGGGGCAACACCAAGAACGAGTTTTGACATTTAGTTTTTGGCGGTATTTGTAGTAGGTGCTTTGGCAATAAATTGTTACAATGAATTCAATTTCACTCGAAAATCGTATTAAAATAATTCAAATCCACTATGAAAATGATCGTACAGGACGACCATTTTCATAGTGGATTAGTTGAAATCACGAATTTCGTAAAATTCGTGATATTTTCGGACAACATAATCGTCCTTCTGAGACCGCTATTAAGAATTTGGTCGCGAAATTTGAGTCGACAGGCTCGGTACAAAATGTGCCAACACCAACATATTCGACCGGGTAGTTCAACAGAAAACATCGCCGCCGTGAGCCACATGTGTTGAGGAAGATCAAAATTTGTCAATTTCACGACGGTCTCAACAATTGGGGTTATCCAAAAGCACAACATGGCGAATTCTGCGAAAGGATTTGGCTTTGAAGCCTTACAAGATTCAACTGGTGCAGCAATTGAAGCTGGTGGTGGTCGGTACCATTAAAATCGCCGTAAAAAAACAAATTTTCAGACGAAGCAGTAAAATTGCCGTATTTGGGCTTATGATAATCCTAGAGCAATTATTGAGAAGCCTTTGCATGCTCAACGTGTCACTGTGTGGTGCGCTATGTGGACTGGAGGCGTGATTGGGCCGTTTTGCTGGAAATGTGGTAACAGTCAATGGATCACGCTATCGTGAGATGTTATCCACTAAATTTTGGCCTATTATTGATGATATGGATATCACTGAAATGTGGTGTCAACAGGACACCACCAATGAAACGATCAATTTATTGCAAACCAAATTTCCCGATCGCATAATTTCGCGAAATTCAGCTGTTTATTGGCCAGCCAGATCGTGTGATTTAACACCACTGGATTATTTTTTGTGAGGCTATGTTAAAGACAAAGTCTATACGGAGCCAATCGAATCGATTGCAGCCTTAAAACTCAAAATCTGTGATGTCATTAACGAAATAGACCTTCCATTTTGCCAAAAAATGATTAAAAATTTTGATGAAAGAATCAACATCTGTCAGCGTGGTCGTGGTGGACATTTGCCAGATATCATTTTTCATTCATAATTGTCAAACTTTTCTATTTGTAATACAATAAAAAAATTATTCATTTTCCTCTAAATTCTTTGTTTTATTTTGTTTTAGAAAACAAAGTTCTTATTGAATAACCCGATATAAATTATGAAAAGCCCGAAGAAAGACAGATCGACTACTTTGACACTAAGGAAATGGATAAGAGAGCGCGACAATATACGGAAATGGAACTGGACTGGTCATATTATGGGAGTGAATATGGAGTAATAAATAAGAAGTAGATTGATTATTTTAGTTGGTTACCCATGGAATGGTAAAAGGGACATCAAGTCAAAAGCTGGAAGATGACCTACTGGAGAATATAAGTTCTTGATAGAGATTAGTGGAAGAGGCTACGGAGGCCTATATCGAAGGACAACCAGACCTGATGGATTAAACAACATTATTTTATTTTATAGTTAAAACAGCGTTGTGTATTGGTAACCAATTATAAAGCCCAGAGTACGGTAAATGCAAAGTAACTGGTAAAACCTTACATTTACCGTGTTTTACTGGTAGAAGGCGTCCAAACTATTTTGTGATTATCGGTAATTTAGGACTTAAGCAAACATCACTATTTTCTACTTTTACCTGTAACACCTGTTTATCTTTTTTTAAAATTTAATTTTGTTTAGAGGCTTTTATCAAAGACATGTCAGCCCCATCGTAGCCTTTTACATAGACTGACCTACTTACCCAGGATTAGTTTATAATTTTTCTTAAAGTTATATAATAGCTAAAGAATTCGAGTAGACCCCATCTATCGCTTACAATCAGTACGAGATTCGCACCTCTCTAAGAATTTTCTTCAGTCATTTTAAACCTATTAATGAATAGTAGACATATGACTATAAGGTATTATTGAAAAGGCTTTTTTTAAAATTATGAATAAAGCAATAGAATGTTGTTTTTATTACCGTGAAATAAAAAAAGCAAGCTGTTGTTAAAAAAGCAAAATGTTTCGTTTTGTTTTAACGGCAAAAATTACAACAAAGTTCTTAAAATCGATTTAAAACGTACTTTTACCCTCCCCTAGCCCTGATGACTGCTTCCATACGTCCTCGCATGGACCTATTTAATGTTCTAACAACTACTTGAAGAATGTTGTCCCATTCTGCAACGACGGGATCTTGGAGGTCTTGGAGAGTGGTAGGGGTAGGATCACGTGCCCGTACTCGCCGTTTCAGTTCATCTCAAAAGTGTTCAACAGGGTTTAGGTCTGGTGGCCAGCGCATAACAGGGATCCCAACTTCTTACAGGTAGCCTTTTACCATTAATGCGGTGTGAAAGCGGGCGTTATCGTGCATTATCATGAGTTCACTGCCAACAAAAACCCGCATAAGGGACCACGTGCTCTTCTAAGATCTCTGTTATGTACCGCGGAGCAGTTAGCGACCCTTGCCCGTCAGCACTTCATTTCGAGAAATACACACAAGTCTCGTTTTGCCGTTGATTGATATGCCACCTCAGAACATGCACGAGCTACCCCATATTCCACTGTCTCTTGAATACTTACAGGCATATGCGACTCGTTCTCCTTGCCTCCTATACACTCTTCTACGCCTGTCGTTACAGAAAAGGCACACCCTCGTTTCATCCGAGAAGAGTACAGAGCTCTATGTATTTATTGTCTAATCCACGTAGTTGCGGGCAAATTCCAGTCGGTCTCCCCTATGCTGTGCAGTAAATTTTGGCCATGTAGCAGCCCTTAGAGCTGCAATTTTTTCAACAGCATTGGAGAACTGGTTACGTAAAGACGTCGAAACAATGAAGCGATAATCTCTCTCGGATGTGCAGCGTTGTCTTACAGATTCACATCTTCGGATATACTAGTCTCTTGGAAGCGTAGGAACACTCGTCGAACGGAAAAACGACTCAAGTTCAGTTGACGAGCAATATCACACCGCCGCCTCCCTGTGTTTGCAGTAGGGCAATGACTTGAGCGGCTTCATCTGCAGTGGTATTAATCTTCAGAAGTATTTTTCTTCAAAGGTTAGACAGCAAATGGCCCACATTTGACCCGGTTTTCCCGTTTTATACCCTTGTAGATTTGTGCAATTAGACGACGTTGTAATGCGTATTTTGACAACATTTTTTTTAACATTACGTGCTAATAAAATTTGTTGTTTTTAGGAATTTTAATTGTTATTAATTTAAAGGTCATTAAACATACTTTTAATTGACACCAATATTAATAGAGTTTAATGCATTCGTTGATGGCGAAAATGATGAAAAAAATGCTTGAAACTTATTTTCGGCGAGTGCGATTTTTGTGACGCCGAGTGTAGATCGCCAGAACGAACCTAGCCTATACTTGCATTAGTAATAAATATTACAATGGGATAAAAGCCTTTATTACGTCATTATCTACTAACTTTCTTTGGATGCTTTGCTTCTACAACATTTTCTATTCAGTTCAAGATAAGCGGCGACAGTCCCACGTTAGGCTCAAATTCTTACCGAATTCAGCTGAGTACCAGAATTTTCACTACCCAGTAGCTGAGTAAGACTAGTACGGTGCTACTGCGGTAATACCGATAGCACTGAGGAAGACTGTTGCCAAATCAATCTGGCTCCTAAGCACCCGTAACCTCTTTCAAAGATGTACAATTGAATGCAGCGTCCAACGGCTTCGTTCTTTCCGAAGCACACGGATATCTCGGTATAATAAGGACGTTGACCATTAGTTTTAACCTAGAAGATCGAACCCTGTCATCAGTGCCCCTCTTACTGGTTTGTTGTAAGATCATCTGCTTATCATTTTACCAACTATGTTAGGTTCGGTTGAAAATCAGCGTCAGGCACTTGCCGTGGCATGAGAATAAACATTTGCCGAATAAACATTTTTAGGGTTCCGTAGCCGAATGGCAAAAAACGGAACCCTTATAGTTTCGTCATGTCTGTCTGTCTGTCCTTCCATCAGAATAACAAAGTTATTTGGCGTAGTTACTGCGGAACCCTTCAGGGGCGAGTCTGACTCGCACTTGGCCAATTTTTTTTTTCTTTCTTTCCTTACAGTCTAACCGGATGCAACTGAGTCTTCTTGATCTACATGAAGCTACTGCTTATCAGACCTCCGTAACCCAGTAACTGGGTAAAACAATATCCTGTGGCAAGACTGGTGTCAGATTTCCTGGCTTCTGACAATCCGTAGCGACTGTCAAATATACAATGTTCCGATCTCCGGTCACCGTAGACGCGGGTCTGCGGACGGCGAGCAGGGGTAGCTCACCGGCCGGTAAGGACCAGACACGGATCGGCGGCGCGTCGTGTTCCGCGCGCGCCTCAAAGACAGGTCAGCAGCATTGATGGGGCCCGCTGCCTTACGGGGTTGCGAAAATTGTTCTAACGAGACACCGTGGCCTCGGAATGCAAGGTCAACAGGAACAAGGTGGGCTTTTAGTCAGTAGAAGTTTGACACTCCCTTCCGCTCCACTCACGGCGGGTGGAGTCATATTGTGATTTTCCCAACCAGACAAAAAAAAAGACAATCACACATCAACGCTTGCCGACAAGCGTTGCTTGAACTTGAAGGTCGGTCCCGTGTGGCTAATATTATTTAGTATCGAGCTCCTCAAACTACCATACAGGTTTGTGTATGTTATATCTACAACGTGTAATTTAAAGGGTATATACATACCGAGTGCACGGCTTCTTTGGATGATAACAAACGATATGGCAAGGGTTTTCTAATCCTATTTCTACATGTGTGGAGCATATTAGAAATTTCAATACATTGATACCAGAGGCCGCATTTTTCAAATGAAGAAAAAACGAAGAGAATTATCTTTTTATTGGCAAGTGACGTGGAAAGTGATGACCCTCATAGTGCTGTGACACGTTTGTTATTACTGGTATTCAAGAAACATATGGAACAAATAATTTGGGGTCAATTCTGTGAGTCACTTATTTTGAGCTGAAACTTTGCATATAGACTCCATACCAGATGTTGTCTTCAGTCCTTTTGGATAGATATGGGGTTTCCATTACACGTGTTGTCTTCAGTCCTTTTGGATAGATATTGGGTTTCCATTAAACTTGCACCTGTTCGAAACTGGGGCTGATCGCCACAAAGTCAATTAAACTCATTAGCAAAACACTAGGAATTGGAAATCCCCAAACCTGTTCTTTAGTAATTTGTCTGCAGTTCGTTATATTTTATCCGTGCAGTTTGACCGTTTTGATAGAATTAAATGAAGTCATTGATCTTTACACTTAGTGATTATCTATTTTTACTTATATATATTTCCTTTACATTTTTAGGGTTCCTTAGCCTAAAGACTACACATATGAAATTTGGTAGATGTATTAGGTGAACCGCTTTCAGATTTTAGATCAAAAATAAAAAATATATAAAATTAAGATGGGCTCTCCATACATAGACCTAATACTAAATTTTTTTTTTGCTTCAAATCTAGACGTGTGTGGTATCCATAAGACAGGTCTTTCAAAATGGTATTGAGGTTTCTAAAACCACTTTCTTAAAGTATAGCAATATACGCTTCCAAAGTGGTAAAATCTCCTCTAACTTCTATAATAATAGAGTGAAAAGTCTAAAAACAAAACATATGCTGTAGAACTTAATGAAAACTTTCAACGAAAATTGGTTTGAACGAGATTGGGTGAGTAGTTTTTGAGATATAGCACATTTTCTAAATCCGCAAATATAACTTTGTATTTCATACAAACACTATGAAAATCAAAGTTATTTTGCGTAGTTACTACGGAACCCTTCACAGGCGAGTCTGACTCGCACTTGCCCTACTGCCACCGTGGTCGGGTGGTTTAGGCGTTTGCTTAGTGACCCGGTGGTCGGGGGTTCGATTCCCGCGGGAAGCATACTTTGTAAAGTTTGTTCCAGTTTGGCTAGGACATTGTAGTTCTGAATCACCTGATTGTCTGATAAAAAGATGATTCCGTGCTTCGGAAGGCACGTATAAGCTGGTGGTCCCGGTCGCCAAATGGCGGTCATCAAAAAAGAATACGTCAGCGGCCATTGAGGCGGTCTAGAAACTCTGACACTAAGGCTGAGATTCAGAGACAAGAACATAAGACGGGCGAAGACCGCTCTAAGCCAAGTCGTGGCTAAGCGCATCTTAGAAATTCGTATTCAGAGACAGTCCCTGTCAAACTTACGTCGGTCTTAGCAAGGTCTTGTTAAGCTTACCCCAAGGATCTTATACCTACTAACGTACAAGTTCCTTGGCTTACACTCTCTTCTCTATGGCCATTTTTAAAAGCAAAATATTCATCGGTGAGTTTACAATCGTAATTTTACAATCTAAAAGAGAAAAGAATACCACGCGCTCGAATAAATGTCAACTTTTTCATTGTCGAAATTAGTTACACCTTAGCCCACTTGGTGGCGCTAGTTCCGTCTTAAGTAGTCGATATTGACTACTTGGCTTATCTTAGTTCACGCTAAGTTTAAGACGTGTTCCGAACGTCTCTGAATACAAATTTAAGGGTAAGTCGTTGATTTTGACAGATGGAAGTGTAAGTTCAAGCTTAGACTCGTCTCTGAATCTCAGCCTAAGGTGTATGGGGTCGTTAGACCTTACTACCCACACGATAAGAAGATTTTTTTTAATAAAGCAATGTAGGCAAAATTCACATTACTTACAATCTCAAGAGTCAAAAGTGGGCTCATCCAGGATTAAAAAATGCACGTTAATAGTGTAATGGGTGGGGTACGAACCCGCGACCCCGCGGTCACAAATCCGACACCTTAGCCAAAGCAGGCAATCGCCCAACCTGCAGTGGTTGGGTGATGTGATTGGCTGTGTTTTCATAAAAAAACTTGTCAGACGTATTCATATTACAGATACTTGATCCAGGTTTGGCCTCTGAGGCGATGCACGGGGTAGTTCAACACCTCACTACCCCGTGCAGGAGACGAGGCCCGGACAGACCTGGCCAGCACTAGAGTGGGGCTGCGGAAGAATTTGGATTCCCACAGCCACGCGCGCACGTGCGAGGAGACACCGGGGTGGTTTTAGCCCCTAAGAGTCCGGCACGCCCCACCGCCTTTCCCCAGGTGGAGGTAGTCCATGAGGATTTCCCCCCGTTAGAAAAAAACAAGGTTTGGCTCTTAAATCCACCTGAGTTTATACTGGAGTAAGTCTTAAGCTTTGTTTTCCTAGGAAAGCGGTGCCGTCATATAGCGGCCGTAATATTACGGACGCAAAAAGGCGGCCGTCTTTACGGTGACGACATGTGGAAAGTTCCACGGCCGTTTTAACACACTGTCTGTTTCATCGCTACCTAGTGTATTACATTCTCTTTGGAAACGTTCACGAAACCATCTGACACCGACGAGACGGCCGTCATGCAAATGGCGGCACCGCTTTTTGACGTTACGGTGTCAGTTACCGCTCTCTAGGAAACCGCGCCATTTTGTTAACATAGACAACGTTCTAGTGACGTCATTCACCGCTTTATTACGGCCGCTATTTGACGGCACCGCTATCCTAGGAAACCAAAGCTTTACTGGGACTAGCGGGTGCTTTTTTTTATGAAAAGAAAATTTGTTGGGATCAACTTCCTTTCTACAACGGGAGGAGCTCGGCTAAATACAGCAGCATGGGTTGATTTTCAAGGTTAAGTAACGCTGAGGCTGTTGTGTGCTGTGGATAGAATAGAATAGAATAGAATTTATTGAGACCATTATTAAATTCTTTACAAATTTCCGATGATCCCCAAACTAGGCTATGCCTGTATCTTGGGGACCTAATATGGATGGAATACCATTTTAACACATCGAATCCTCCGTGCCTCAGAAAATACATTCCTTAAGCCGTTGATCCCGGCGGCATCTGTACATCCTTGTTCAGGTATTCAGAAGCCAGTTAATCTTACACTGGTTTTGCCAAGGGGCTACTAGGTTATGAAGGTCGGATAGGCAGTCGCTACATGTTAGACTGGAAGCCAACTCCCCAACATAGGTGGTAAAAGGTTGAGAAGATGTATGTTACAATGAGCGACGTACTTTTTTTTTTTTGATAGTGCCACTCGTAGTTCAGCACGCTAAGGCTGGTTACTACTTAACCGGGCGATCCTGTGGTGACCTCTAAAATTTAAAGGCCCCCAGCCAGGGCTTACAAACTAGTATTTACATTTAAACAACCGCACGCTAAGGGCACTCCCTGTGGAGTACGAGCCTCGGCCTAGCGGGGTCGTTGGTGGTGGGCAGCAAATGGTCAGGCTGGGTCATATTATTTATGGGGTTATTTATTGCTACTGGCTCAGCATTGCGGGCTGGCTCGTTTGGCAAAGGTCAGGGAGGTGAGCGACGTACGAGTAAGGTGTTAAATAAATATCACACCGGCACAATTAGAGGAACACAAAAAAAGGGATGAAATCTCGAATAGAAGTGGGTCGATTGATATGTGGAGTTTTTTTATGACTTCATAGCCACTTAAAAATAAAATTTTGAACAAGATTGGTATGTTGACATGTTACAACTTAAACTATACCCCCTTTAAGTGTTTCTAGAAGATTTACGTTTTAAGAGTTTCTGATAAGAATAGTGTTTGTTCTGTGCGATGTGATGTAATTTTAGCTAATTTTACTGTTTGCTTTTGGGAAGAACACATTGTATTGATACAAAATGAGTGATTTACCAGCAACTACGGTCGCCAGAGCTGTAACCTTGATCGAGGAAGGTCACAGCTACCGTTCGGTCAGTCGTGCCATGGGTGTTTCGGTTTCTGTGGTCCATCACAGTGTTCAACGCTATAGGCAGACTGGATCTTACGTCCGTCGACGGGGACAAGGCAGAAAACGGGCACATCGAGCCATGATGATCGTTTTATAAGGTTACAAACCTTAAGAAATCGTCGTCAAACAGTTGTTCAGAAACGAAATCTTTTGAAGGAGGTCCGTAATGTGCGCGTGAGTGAACGTACAGTGAGAAGAAGATTGAATGAAGTTGGATTGAACTCATACGTGCCAGCAAAAGCACTGAAACTTAAAGTAGGACACCGAAGAGCGAGATTAGCATTTGTACATTTACACCAAGTTTGGACAAATAAGTGGAATCGGGTTCTGATTAGCGATGAGAGTCGCTTTTGTGTTAATTTCATTGATGGAAGGGAGAGGATGTGGAGATATCGCGGATAACGCTATGATCAAACCAATTTCACGGAAACAGTGGTATATGGTGGAGGGTCAGTTATGGTTTGGGGTGGCATATGTTTGGGAGTCCGCACGGAGCTTGTGATTATCGATGGTGGGTCTCTTACGGCACACCGATACATTACAGACATTTTAGAACCCCATGTCATGCCTTTTGCCCCATTCATAGGCGAAGATTTCATTATGAAAATGAAATCTTCGCCCGACACGCCACGACAACGCTCGGCCACACACAGCAGTCATCGTGCGCGATTACCTTAACGCAGTCGGTATAGCACAAATGGACTGGCCAGCTCGGTCACCCGATATGAACCCAATAGAACATATTTGGGACATCATCTGGAGAAGAGTACGAGAAAGAAATCCAGCTCCCAGAAATGTGGAAGAACTAAAGTTGGCATTACTGGAAGAGTTTAGGAATTTGTCCCAAGAAATGATTGACAACCTCATTGAAGGCATGAAAAGGTATATCCAAGCTCTCATAAGAGCCAGAGAAAGCAACACACGATATTAATTTTTCATTTTTGTGATTATTTCAAAGAAAATCTTTAAAAGAAATATTTTCAGTTTTTGGACTTTTACTGAAATCATAGTTTTTTTAGGATATAATTGTGTGTTACTTTGAAGTCTCTTAGATAAATATTCAAAATTATGTATAAATAAAAATATTAAACACAATTTTTCTCGAAAATATTGACTTTTTTATGTTCCCCTAATTGTGCCGGTGTGACTTCAACAGTCTACATTTTCATCGGAAATTAAACGTTTTATCTAAAAACTTAGGTATACTTACATTGACTTCTAGAAACACATACAGAAACTAATTTAAATAAACAAAGTACTATGGACTACTATCTACTGCATTTATTGTTTGTAGAGAGCAATGACTCTAGCCAGTGATGCGAGCGACCATTATGCTTTGGAAAACAATATGATTGATTTAGACTAGCCGGAAGACCAGGGTTTGCTTGCGAACTTTTATTTTAAAGAATTTGTTGTTTTGACAGGACCTTTGGCTGCCGGGGTTCCGGGAACGTTCTAACGAGATATCGCGGCCCCGGAACGTAAGGGCAAGTAAAGGAACAGGGTGTGTTTTTAGTCAGTAGAAGTCTGACACTCCTTTCCCCTCTACCCAGAGCGGAAGACTTTTACTGGAAATTCTCTGGCAATGTTTGTAGGAGAGGAAAAAAAACGGGACCCCTGTTTTTCATGTTTCTTTTGCGACATGTTTTAAATTTAGAGTTTTGTTGAGGACGAATTCTTTAACAAATTTAGACTTATACATAGGTCTTAGATAGTCGTATTTTAGACTATCGAATCTACTCCGAAAGGGACCGTTCAAGTAGTACGTAATCACTATAGGGGGGTGTGGGGGTCTTTGCTTTTCTTATTTTTGATGACATGGGGGGTGGGGAATCTAGATGGTGATTACGTCAGCAATAATTATTTAATTTTTTACACATGAAGCAACACACATTGTCTACGCTTCAAAATGAAATGCATTTTTGGGGATTCCTAGAAGTAATGAATTGTTGAATTCCGTGTCAGTAAAGTTTATTTAAATGAATATTATGACTTCTATTCCAAACCTATTCCTTATTTCTAGATTTATAACTGCTGCTCATGAATCAATCAATTGTACCAATGTTTACGTAAGCATGGGGGGGAGGGGAAAGTGCTTTGCTTACTTTTGCTGACGAGGGGGAGGGTGGGTCAAAAATTGCAAAAAATGTGCTTACGTAATACTTGAACGGCCCCAAAGTAAAAAAAAAATAGAATAAATTCTGAAAAATTCGGCGGTGACAATATGCAATTTAACTTAACAACAATCAGCTTCTCACAAGCTAAAAAAACAATAGAAATTTTTCTCAGTACGGGTCCAACACATAGCTTTTTAAGACATCCACCAAATAAACTGACGTATTCACATATATTTTCTTATTTAAGTATATGGTTATTCCAACCTTGTAAAGTTTTCAACTCCTTGTTTAACACTATAGGTACTTACATAGCAAGTTATTTCAACTAAACACGTGTACCCTACTTAAACCCAGGTTCTCGAAATTAGCGGAATTATAAACTAGGTTCATTAAACAATAGCCTGTTGGCTCAAGTGAACCATTCCGTTTGGCTAATTACATATTGGATTTCTAAGTTAATATTTGAATCTTGATTTGGAGCTGTTTATGTTTTTGAAACGATATTTTTATAAATTACTAGCTTTCCAGTATTTCAACAGTCTACATAGTTCATTCAGACCCGTTTGGTAGTTTTTACGTGAACGTTGCCACTAGTACCATTAACAGTTTTTATAATAATAATATTCAATAAAATCAACAAATATTTATTATTTCATGTATGGTTCAGATTCATTACATTTATTTAGTACGCTTGATAGATTATTCAAATAATTTCAGTTAGTTTATTTATTTATTTGCTTTATTGTACACCTTACAATATTTCTACGGAATACAAAAAAAAAAACTAGTGTACAATGGCGGTCTTATCGTCTTATCTTTTCTCAAGTGTAGAGTAGTAATAATGTGGAAGTACTGATAACAAATTCAACATTAGTTCCATTATTTTCAGATTCTTTTACAATGGAACTAGTGATAACAAATTCAACATTAGTCCCATTATTTTCAGTTTCTTTTAAAATGGAACTAGTGATAAAAAAAATAATCAGTAGTTTCATCATGGAACTGTTAATGGTACTAGTGGCAACGAACCACAAACATCCATCCATCCGATGCCTCTGTGTCTCGGAAACACGACAAGTCTAACGGCTTATCATAAGATCAAAGTCCTGATTGTCATTTGTCCACAATTTAAATTATGATGATACAGAGTTACTTTTGCAACGTGTGACCTAATAATAAAGTGATGTTATTCGCTTATATAGTCACAACATATACACTTAAAAATCTCCTTCTCTCTCACACACACACAGACACCCCATCACACACACACAAACACACTATCACACACTTGCACAGACGCACCATCACACACACACACAAACACACTCACGCACATATTTACAATTAATCGTATTTTCTTTATATTTGCCTTTTGTAAAATAACGTAAGGGAAGAGCGGAGCCTTGAACTACAGGCATTATGGCGGCTCCTTGACATGAAATGTAAGCTTAAATGATATGTAATAAACTTATTTTATTTATTATTATTTTTATTTGTACATCTTCGACAGTCGTTACACTAGTCAGTAGCCAGAAAATCTGACAGCACTCTTGCCAAGAGCTATCTGTGTCCAGCTACTGAGTTGTGTAGGTCAGATCAGTCAGATAGACAGATGCTCCACTATATCTACTCAGCTGTATCAGGTTGGAACTGGAAGCCGGCCCCGGGAAAAGACTAAGCAGACGATGACTAACTGTAGCCCGCGACTTCGTTCGTACGGATATTTCGCACATGTGGCAGCGGATTTATTGGACTAGAAAACCTCTCGCTTATACAGAGTTGATACGACCGAGGGGCTTTCCTTTAAACTGCGTATACTAGGTACCATTTTCAAGCTTTGTACCAAAAATCAATTCAATAGGAGAAGTAGTTTAGTCGCAAATGATTTTGATGATCAATCTGACCAAGACAAGAGATAACAAACGCCGCGCTACGTTGCCACTTTGTTACCTAGGTATTTAAGGTCAGCCACAGTTATTTACAAAGGGTGGTTGCGTTTTACTCTGATTTGTAAGCTAAGTATTTAGTATGTTTGAAAAAAAATTTTTTTGGCTTTGATGTTTTAACTGTATCAAATTAACACTTAACACGTATAGTATACGTAGTGTAATTTAATGCCCCTCTGTCGTATCAACTCTGTATACTAAGCTGTATAGACAATGGGAAGGAAAATACTCTTAGGTCTGGCGGTTTTATAGTCTTTGGTCTCGGCTGTCTTGTAAATAATTTACTGGTGTTTGAGTAGCCAGAAGCCAGAAAATCAGTGATAATTTCGAGCTCAACATATCGAAATTCCTTCGTGCCTTGGAAACACTCCCGTATATCTATAAAATATATTTTTAGCGAAATAATAAATTAAAATTCTACATGAAAAGGTAAACATTATAAATTCTTTTAGATCAAATACAAAAGCAACAATGTAATATTCTACATTATTCAAAAAATAATTGGCAAAAAACTATTAGCCAGTTCGATAGATTCTTCGAAATGAACGGTTTTACTGGACATGGAGAATGGACTGAGCTTTCTATGTCGAGGTGTGAAGTGATTGTTTAGCAGCGTGATGGACATACAACAGTCGCACGGTGAGTTAATAGTTTTGAGTTTCTATAACTTGGCCACCTCGCAGACTTTTATTATCACTATAGTCGATACGGCTTTTTTGTCTCCCATTCCCCCTCGCCCGGCACCATGGATGCGAGAGTTCGCCACCACCGATTGCCTCCATGAGCACACGGCGGTGCTCCGCCCAAGCGAGGCTCACCTCCACTGTATGCTCCACCATGTCCTCCGGGTGGTCCCCACAATGTCGACACCCGGACGTGTCCTGCCGTTGAATCCGAAACAGGTACCTCCCGAAAATAGCCATGTCTGGTAAGCAACTGCGTGAGGCGGAAGGTGAGGACGCCGCGGCGTTTCTCTAGCCACTCCTCAAAGCTTACTCATCGCCGCGATTGTGGCGTACTACAGCCTAATACACAGGTGTGACAGGCAGTATGTGACGGCAGGGTAGCAGGAAAGTTCTGGGGAGATACCGCAGCCCTGGAATGCAAGGACAACTGAAGAAACAGGGTGGCTTTTTATTCAGAAGGAGTTTAACACTGCCTTTCGCTCCACCTTCGGCGGAAGGAGTTATTTGATGAGTATGGCTAGGAAAGGAGTATGACACCTATATGAATGTAGTCCAATCCTAATATAAATGAACCTTTATAATGTTAATTAGGACATTAGTTAAAAAATATTTCCTTGTTGTAGATACTATACTATACAATACCTGTTGACGAATTATTTATTTATTTATCTAGCTAAACTAAACTTAACACGCAAAAAAACATGACGTGTAAAAGTGTTATTTACCTATAACCAATTTACAAAATAAATATTTCATTTCATTTCATTATACTGTAGGAAAAATAATTGAGTGGTGGCAAAGACGCTTTACGTCTTTATATCGCCATTGCTCAGTTCATTTTCTATGTCTATAGCTCTACTATCATAGAGCACAAGTCAGCTTTAGTTTTTTTTTTCACAATACCTACCAACGCGTAACGCATTATTAATATTCTAGGTAACCCTTTACCATAAACATGCCTGGGAGTATACCGTACAGATTTAATTGAGTTTGAAGCAATAAAGCAGGGGGCAATGAAATAAATGACCGTTTCTTCAAAAACACGTGGTTATCATAAAACGTGGTGAATGTGAATTACCTACTTTCTTATTGCACACTGTCCCTACAAGTTTCACAGGAAGGCTAGCGTCAGAGAGTATTATCTGTCTGGCAATGCTGAAATGGACCTTTATGGCCTGGGGCACGTACTGTCTTTTTAGTTATACTGTTTCTTACTGTTCATTTATTTTGATTTTTGTATGTGTGTGCCTGATGTAGGTAGGTACTGATGCCAAATAAATGTTTCTTTCTTTCTTAGTCATTTAGGAGACGTAAAGCAAAGCGGAAAAATGATGAAAGCTCTTTAAGTTACTTCAGATGTTTTATCAACCGACGACAAAAAAAGGAGGTTATCAATTCGACGCGTATATTTTATTTTTTTATATATGATCATCGATTACTCGAAGACGGCTGAACCGATGTGGAAAATATTTTTTTTGGTTTGAAAGGGTATACTACGAAATTAGTCCCATTGTCACCAAGTCATGATCTGATGATGGGATTCTGGAGAGGTCGAGGGAACTCTTCAAATATTATAGGCCCACCTATAGTGATTTGAGTATTTTTTATAGTAACTTGTGTAGTTGCATTTGAAAAGCACCATTTGTGAAGTGGACCTGATGATGAAGACCACAGATGGCCACTGGAACTACTCAATATATAAGTAGGAATAATAAGTATTTCATGTGTTCCGCTTCGATTACTTGAATGTGGTTATTATTATTATTATATACACAATAAACTCGTCACAATGCATATGGTGAAGTGAAGCTGATGGTGAAGTACCAGGAGAACTCCTCAGCAATTAACGGCCCAACATTGGGAAAAACAATATTTTGTAAATGAATATAAGTAGTTGATATTTAGGCTCCTTGTAACTAGGTAAAATAAAAATCGACCAACTAAAAAGAGTGAAATAAAAACTTTTTACCAAAAAAATAAAACGACTCCCAAAAAACACTGCAAAGTGAAAAATAACTTTTGTTTCGGAAGTCGGTGCCATAAACGAAAATATAAAACTAAAGACACCGACTAATTACCGAAACTAAAGTTATTATTCACTTTGCAGTGTTTTTTGGGATTCGGTTTATTTTTATTTTTTTTATTTAAAATAGGTTCGCGTTTGACCACCATCTCACCTGATGGTAAGTGAGGATGTGGTCGAAGATGGAGCACGCTTAATTATTAATGAATTATTATTACTCAATTATTTACTTAATTTTTTGGTAAAAAGTTTGTATTAGAATAAGGAGGAGCTTGTGGCTATTCGGTAACAGCTGCAGGAGTCAATATTCAAGGTTAAGGAACGCTTTTCGATGGTGATTCGTTAGTGGGCGACCGTTTTAAAATAACGATATTACTCCGCTGCTGGGTTCAGATCAGATAAGCAGACGTTCCCTGTATAACACTATACCCGGACTTTTAATTCATGCAGTAGACTGACAGTTTCTGAGTTGTCAGATTATGACGACTAAAAAATTAAAAAAAAAAAAAAAAAAAAATACAAACATCCGAATTGAGAACCTCCTCCTTTTTTAGAAGTCGGTTAAAAATAATATAATATTCCACGACTTTCACACAACGGCATCTAGTCCCAAACTAAGCAGAGCTTGTGCTATGAGTACTAGACAACTGATAAACATACATATACATTTCTAAATACATACATATTATAGATAAATTATACCATGACAAAGGACAAATGATCGTGCTCATCACACAAAGATTTGTCCTGGGTGGGAATCGAACCCACGAGCTTGCGCATAGCAGTCAGGGCCACTGACCACTAGACCAACAGGCCTGTTTCTAAATTAATTGATTCAGGAATAAAATCGAATAACGATGTAAACTGTTTTTTTAAATAATATTGTGTGAAAATAACAGAAACTATTATAAAGAGACGATTATGATTATAACGGGGCGTGAAAATGAAACGAATAGACCATGTCGATATTTTTTTTATTTTTGCTATAGGTCCCTGTACGGTCTGTAGTCTTTTTAATAGTAATCTCGCGCAATTTATTAAAATATTCATCACATGAAATAATTTCCAAAAGAGCGGCTTTTATTAAATCTATTTTAATAAAAATAGATTTAATTATAATAAAATCTAGTAACTACTTCAAAATAAAAGATAATAAGTAGTATAAATTTTATCATTTATTTATATTGCTGACGAATAAAAATCGTTCATTTATTATTCGAGTGATTGAATCCATCACTATTAGGTTAAATAGGGTATCGTTATTTTAGTAAGTGACACTAGCTTATGTCAGCTTACTGAATCGAATTAAAAGTCGGGGTATAGTACTCAGCTGCATCCGGGTAGTTTGGAACATGGTTGAGAATAGGCTAAGCACATAATGATTCTTCCACCAAAATCCCTTCATAAAATGTAGACTGGTTAAGTCACAGCTCTTCGTTTTGGCTCTCCCGTAGTCACGTAATTATAATCACTTCAGCCGTTCCCTATTCCTGGCGCACGTACTAACGAACAACATTTTAATATAATTATGTACATTAAAGGTGACAAAAAAAAAATTGTCTGTATAAAAAAACAACATTGAATTCATGTCTGAAAAATATCTATGAAATTCAAATTAAATTTAGAATTATAATTATACAAAGTAAATATACAACAATGTATTAAAAATGTCGCAAAAAGTAAAGACTATGAGGTGAAATTAATACGATATTATATCGGTATGTCGTCTATGCTTTTACGCTTTGAATAAATACCACTTAGGAAGGTATTATACGTGTCTATGAAATAATGACCGCCTCGCGATGGCGCCAACTGCATTCTCAAGCGAAAGCTGAGCTATGCATCCGTAGAACCGCCCGACAACTTATTCAGCTTATTTTTTTTTGAGGTAAATATTCATACTGGATTAGAGGGGATATGTATCTATCATCATCTCCTTAGCATTTTCTAGTACTAGTGTATTACATTACATGGAGCGACTGCGGCTGGATCTGTAAAGCTCCCATACAATTTTATAAACTTACTACGCAATCATTTTATACAACGTGTAACAGAATAAACGCAATCCCTGAAAGCATTTTCCGCCGTTGCCGTTGGTTCGGAATCGGCTTCTGAATCGATTTCCGTCATAAAAAAATAGGTGTTAAATTTTGATGGAAAAATCTTTAACAAATTAATACAATCCTTAATTCAAGGAAATGCGCTCGTGTGCGTGTCGGCCGCTAACATTGCATGAGTGTATGCGTCTGCGTAAGGATATTGTATGACGCACATATACGTTTTGCGTTTAATAAGGATAACTATTAAAATACTATAAAATGCCTATACCCTATTCATCTGGGCTTGAGAGAAAGTGTAAACAAAGAAAACAAGGTTTCTCAAACTTTTATTTCACTGTTTTTATTTCTATTTAATTTAATGTAAGGTTTCCCATTTGTGTATCTAGAAGCTAGCTATAATGTTCTTATGTTGTATTGTCTGAACGCCTGACTCCATGATCAAAAACTATGCATTTAGTTTCTGTACTTTATCTTACATAGTTTACCCGTACAAATAAATGCACAAGTTTTGTTAGAAGGTACTTAACTATGAGGATAATAAAACCAATGATCTCTCTTATTTAATTATTTATTCAGAGAATACTGAAGAACTGTCACCAACATGAATAACGAAACGGTCAACTACATTACTACTTTCTTTGCTTCAAATATCAATTCTCCTCCTTCCAGAAAGCCCGAGTTTGAGCCTGTAAACAAATTATGATTGAATTATAAATGTCCGGAAACTTGATTTATGTATGTATCAAAATTTACTCGCCTCCTATTCAACATAAACTGATGAAATGTGGGTGTGTACTATACACCACTGCCCACCCCGGGGGAATCCAGGTATGTTAGGTATTGTCAGGAATGCTATGTTTGTGTTGTATTAAAATTAAACTTTACCAATGTGAACTACAATGAGTCGTTTTCCTTTTCCACTTAGATTTTTTAAACCAGTGGATAAACCTTAAAGCTTCTTTCATTGACTTTATTGACTCGTCCTGCCAACCTTTGTTCATAGTGTGTCCTGTAACAGATTTGATGTTAATTTAGAGTATTAATTACAAAATCAATTCTTTGATTCATAATTATAAAACATTAAGTACTTTAAAATCATTTTATACTTTTAAATGAACTATTATCCAGGTCTCCAGTAATTAAATACAGGCATATGTAATAATTGAAGTATATGATTGAAGTCTTAAAATATGTTTAAACTAACCTTCATTAAGCCAAGTTTCATCTGTGTAATAAATGTTATACCTTCACTCCTTAATTTTGTTATGGTGTTTAAATATTTGATACGCCATAACACTATATCATCTCTGTCAATGAGTGCACTCTTGCGGCTACATTTCACATTATTTATATTGGAGTTTGATTAATAATTTATAAAATGTAGTTCTTTTAAAACTGGGCAATGTATCATCTGAATTTACAGCCTCCTGCACCTTATCAATGGTAGGCAGTTCATTGTTAAAGTAAAACATGTGTACTTTACGGCGTATTCCACCCAAATCTATATTGGTTAAAGTGTTAATCTTCGATAGTCTCGGTGATGGTGGTGGAGGTGATCTCAGGCAGCCTGTAGTTTTTTTTTCCTTTATAAACCTGTTTACAGTGGCTCGTGATAATCCCATAATTTCAGCGGCTTTATTAATAATATCGGTTTTGTACGAATACAACGATTCGAATCCTTCGGCCACGTTTCTTCTACGTGTTTAAACATATTAATAACAGCCACCGTTTCCGTTGAATGCATTGGAGTTTTCTTTGATCGCTTTTTCTTCGGCGAAGAAAATCTGCAAGCGCTGTTTGGTCCAGGTTCACTCATGTTTTAAGCACGAAAATGTCAATATAACAAAAACAAAACATTCAACAAATAACTTTAAACAAACTGAACTAAATAAGAAACTTAATGAAAACAACAAAAGTAACAACGGAATAACAAGAATTCAACGAAAACATTTGGAAGCTTATCAACAAGTTTATCGATAGTAAAGATGGCGGATATAACTCGACCGATGACAAAACGTCACATTTTTATGTAAAATGTTCGCAGTACCTATGGTATATAATTTAGTAGTATTAAAATGCGTTCGAAGTTTGGGAATCAAGTCTGTTTTGGGTGTTTTTACATGTAAACGATTTAATAAATAATTAATGAAAATTAAGAAAATAATTTAAGGCATTTACAATATTCGAATTCAAATAAGTCTGAAAGAATTTCATAAGTTCTACAGACATCATTCTAAAATATCATTTACAGTGTTGTCAGCGTTTTATTTCGTAGTTATTTTTATAAAATATATTCACTTCATCAATCGTGACCTTTAAAGTACCCTTTTTATGGTTTGTTTACCTTTTATCTCACGGCTTCCTGAATACGGTATAGGTTAGTTAGGTTTCAATTTATTTAGTTACGGATGTTGTTTTAGACTTATAATATAATAACTAGTATCTGCGTGTTGCGCGAGGTGCAAGCACCTCGCGTGCTTGTGTAAAAAACTAAAGCATTGCCCCTCTAAATCAAGTATTTGCGTGTTGCGCGAGGTGCAAGCACCTCGCGTGCTTGTGTAAAAAACTAAAGCATTGCCCCTCTAAATCAAGTATTTGCGTGTTGCGCGAGGTGCAAGCACCTCGCGAGCTTGTGAAAAAAAAAAAGAGAGGGGGGGGGTGATGGGGGGGGGTTGCACAAGTATTTCGACTAAAGCATTGCCCCTCTAAATGAATCTGAAAAAAAAAATGTTCCAAGTCTCTTAGATTCCGAGATCCGCCTAAAGGGGGGTGAAGGGGGGCGGGGGGGGGGGGAATTTGAAAAATGTTTTTTACTTTACCGAGCCTCCTCTATACGAATCCGTAAAAAGAAAAAAATACGGGTCTCGTAGTTTCCGAGATACGATAGGGGGGGGGGAGAAGGGGGGGGGGAAAAGGGGAGGTTTGGCACTTTTCCCGTAGGTTTGAGAGTTACTTGTTTACGAATCTGTCAAAATATACCCACCTCCCCATCCACCATCTGGGAGAACAATTATGTCAATGAGTGAGTCAGTCAGTGAGTGGTAATTTAGCTTTATATAATACTAGTATTTGCGTGTTGCGCGAGGTGCAAGCACCTCGCGTGCTTGTGAAAAAAACTAAAGCATTGCCCCTCTAAATCAAGTATTTGCGTGTTGCGCGAGGTGCAAGCACCTCGCGTGCTTGTGAATAAAAATTAAAAATATAAAAAAATGGGGGGGGGGTTGCACAATTATTTCGACTAAAGCATTGCCCCTCTAAATGAATCTGAAAAAAAAAATGTTCCAAGTCTCTTAATTTCCGAGATCCGCCTAAAGGGGGTGAGAAGGGGGGCAAGGGGGGCGACTTTGAAAAGTGGTTTTTACTTTACCGAGCCTCCTATATAGGAATCCGTAAAAGAAAAAATACGGGTCTCGTAGTTTCCGAGATACGATATGGAGGGGGGAGAAGGGGGGTGAAAAGGGGAGGTTTGGCACTTTTCCCATAGGTTTGAGAGTTACTTGTTTACGAATCTGTCAAAATATACCCACCTCCCCATCCACCATCTGGGAGAACAATTATGTCAGTGAGTCAGTGAGTGGTAATTTAGCTTTATATAGTATAACTAGTATTTGCGTGTTGCGCGAGGTGCAAGCACCTCGCGTGCTTGTGAAAAAAAAAGTATTTGCGTGTTGCGCGAGGTGCAAGCACCTCGCGTGCTTGTGAAAAAAGAAATTGGTATTTGCGTGTTGCGCGAGGTGCAAGCACCTCGCGAGCTTGTGAAAAAAAAAAAAAAAAAAAAAGAGGGGGCGGGGTGATGGGGGGGGGGGGGTTGCACAAGTATTTCGACTAAAGCATTGCCCCTCTAAATGAATCTGAAAAAAAAAAATGTTCCAAGTCTCTCAGATTCCGAGATCCGCCTAAAGGGGGGGAGAAGGGGGGCGGGGGGGGGACTTTGAAAAATGGTTTTTACTTTACCGAGCCTCCTCTATACGAATCCGTAAAAAACAAAAAATACGGGTCTCGTAGTTTCCGAGATACGATAGGGAGGGGGGAGAAGGGGGGTGAAAAGGGGAGGTTTGGCACTTTTCCCGTAGGTTTGAGAGTTACTTGTTTACGAATCTGTCAAAATATACCCACCTCCCCATCCACCATCTGGGAGAACAATTATGTCAATGAGTGAGTCAGTCAGTCAGTGAGTGGTAATTTAGCTTTATATAATATAACTAGTATTTGCGTGTTGCGCGAGGTGCAAGCACCTCGCGTGCTTGTGAAAAAAAAAAAACAAAAGGCGGGGGTTGATGGAGGGGTTTAGTATTTGCGTGTTGCGCGAGGTGCAAGCACCTCGCGTGCTTGTGAAAAAAACTAAAGCATTGCCCCTCTAAATCAAGTATTTGCGTGTTGCGCGAGGTGCAAGCACCTCGCGTGCTTGTGAAAAAAAAAAAAAAAGGGGGGGGGGTGATGGGGGGGTTTAGTATCTGCGAGTTGCGCGAGGTGCAAGCACCTCGCGAGCTTGTGAAAAAAAAAAAAAAAAAAGAGGGGGGTGATGGGGGGGGTGGGGTTGCACAAGTATTTCGACTAAAGCATTGCCCCTCTAAATGAATCTGAAAAAAAAAATGTTCCAAGTCTCTTAGATTCCGAGATCCGCCTAAAGGGGGGAAGAAGGGGGGCGGGGGGGGGGACTTTGAAAAATGGTTTTTACTTTACCGAGCCTCCTCTATACGAATCCGTAAAAAACAAAAAATACGGGTCTCGTAGTTTCCGAGATACGATAGGGAGGGGGGAGAAGGGGGGTGAAAAGGGGAGGTTTGGCACTTTTCCCGTAGGTTTGAGAGTTACTTGTTTACGAATCTGTCAAAATATACCCACCTCCCCATCCACCATCTGGGAGAACAATTATGTCAATGAGTGAGTCAGTCAGTCAGTGAGTGGTAATTTAGCTTTATATAGTATAATAACTAGTATTTGCGTGTTGCGCGAGGTGCAAGCACCTCGCGTGCTTGTGAATAATAAAAAAAAAAAATGGGGGGTTTAGTATTTGCGTATTGCGCGAGGTGCAAGCACCTCGCGAGCTTGTGAAAAAAAAAAAAAAAAAAAGGGGGGGGGGGGTGATGGGGGGGTTTAGTATTTGCGTGTTGCGCGAGGTGCAAGCACCTCGCGTGCTTGTGAAAAAAACTAAAGCATTGCCCCACTAAATCAAGTATTTACGTGTTGCGCGAGGTGCAAGCACCTGGCGTGCTTGTGAAAAAAAAAAAAAAAAAGGGGGGGGGAAATGGGGGGGGGGTTGCACAATTATTTCGACTAAAGCATTGCCCCACTAAATCAAGTATTTGCGTGTTGCGCGAGGTGCAAGCAACTCGCGTACTTGTGAAAAAAAAAAAAAAAGAGGGGGGGGGGGGTGATGGGGGGGGGGGTTGCACAAGTATTTCGACTAAAGCATTGCCCCTCTAAATGAATCTGAAAAAAAAAATGTTCCAAGTCTCTTAGATTCCGAGATCCGCCTAAAGGGGGGGAGAAGGGGGGCGGGGGGGGGGACTTTGAAAAATGGTTTTTACTTTACCGAGCCTCCTCTATACGAATCCGTAAAAAACAAAAAATACGGGTCTCGTAGTTTCCGAGATACGATAGGGAGGGGGGAGAAGGGGGGTGAAAAGGGGAGGTTTGGCACTTTTCCCGTAGGTTTGAGAGTTACTTGTTTACGAATCTGTCAAAATATACCCACCTCCCCATCCACCATCTGGGAGAACAATTATGTCAATGAGTGAGTCAGTGAGTGGTAATCTAGCTTTATATAATATAACTAGTATTTGCGTGTTGCGCGAGGTGCAAGCACCTCGCGTGCTTGTGAAAAAAACTAAAGCATTGCCCCTCTAAATCAAGTATTTGCGTGTTGCGCGAGGTGCAAGCACCTCGCGTGCTTGTGAAAAAAAAAAAAAAAAGAGGGGGGGGGGTGATGGGGGGGGGGGGTTGCACAAGTATTTCGACTAAAGCATTGCCCCTCTAAATGAATCTGAAAAAAAAAATGTTCCAAGTCTCTTAGATTCGTAGATCCGCCTAAAGGGGGGGAGAAGGGGGGCGGGGGGGGGACTTTGAAAAATGGTTTTTACTTTACGGAGCCTCCTCTATACGAATCCGTAAAAAAAAAAAATACGGGTCTCGTAGTTTCCGAGATACGATAGGGAGGGGGGAGAAGGGGGGGAAAAGGGGAGGTTTGGCACTTTTCCCGTAGGTTTCAGAGTTACTTGTTTACGAATCTGTCAAAATATACCCACCTCCCCATCCACCATCTGGGAGAACAATTATGTCAGTGAGTCAGTGAGTGGTAATTTAGCTTTATATAGTATAATATTCTAATTGGGGTGTCTGAGGTATTGCGCTTAATCTGTTACACCTTGTATAATACACCGTTATCGTTCTGACCTTAAAATTAAGTATAATAAATAAAATATTAAAAAATGTGTGACTATACATTGAATATATTTACTAAAAAAGAATGTACCTATCTGTCTGTTTGTATACGCTAATCTCCAGTACTACTAGACGGATTTGAACGAAACTGAAACACCTGTTGCAGCACTTTAGAATTAATTAAATTACTTATTAAATTAGTTGTTCGGTCCTAGTCATGCAAGCAAAAATGTTACTAAACAAAATATTAAATCAAAAAGAACCGACTGATTTATTTTTAAACACACATTACACACTTGGTTATTTGCGTGGTATTCTAGGTCTCCACCTTACTCCGTAGTCTATGGCCTGGATCTAGGTTACACGCGCCGATGTGACGTCACGATAGTGTGACGGTGACCACACGCTCACACGGTTCTTGAGGATAGGAAAAGTTCTTAAAATAGCTGCGGAAAGGTTTGTTTTTATCTTTTTCTTGATATTTAAGTTTATGGATGTGTGCATTTTTATTTCTGCATAATTTTCAGCATATTCAACAACAATATTTTAAAATAAAATAATAGGTATATTATCCTTTCATATTATGAAACAAACTCTCCAACCGCATCTGTCTATCTCTTCGCAATGAACTCAAAAACTACTGATCAGATTTTAACGCAGTTTTCGGCAATGAATAGAGTAATTCATGAGAAATGTTTTGTGTTAATTAGCATAGTTTTACAGTGTAAAGCCAGACCGGGTCGCTAACAATATTTTGTACATATCTCCAATAAGTTGGAGAAATGGTATAGAAAATTAATAAAATCATTTTCATTTAGGTGTCTGGGTGGATTTCTCAGTAGCCCGGAGTTTGGAAACTTACACTAGGAATACAATATGCAGTTTGGTCAGCTACTCGTCTTTATGGGCAAAGTGTTGCTGACAATTAAGGAAATCGTTAAATCGTCACGATTATTCAGAAACGTGACGTTGAGGCGCGACAACTTACTACTGTTGCTACGCACTTTGACAGCCAACGTTGACATCTAGATTTTATTGCTAAATTAACTCGTTCCCGCGACTTAGTCTACGTTGCATAGCCTGTGTCCTTCTGAAAATACATCAAATAATGTTCAGCGGTTTAGGTTTGAAAAACGAAAACCAAACAGTTACTATCGCATTTATAATATTAGTAAAGGCAAGCTCGATCTGTGAATTCGTCTCCAGGACTCTTGAATTAGGATAGAAAGAATTGTAGGCATTAGCGGTTATGTTCTAACAAGATATCGTTGCCGCGAAATGCAAGGGCAACTAATGGAACAGGGTGGGTTTTCTAATCAGAGTCTAACACCTAGTAGTCCCTTCGGCGGAGTCCTTTGAAAACAATCCTAAGCATTACTCCAGGTCTCTATCTATTGACAAATTTGATTAAAATCCGTTTAGTCATTTTGCGTGATCGAGAGGCTACTATACAAATTTTCAAAATATGTTGCATATTATATTATTATATATATTGTTTTATTATTATATATATATATATATATGTATATTGTTGGATGTGTTTGGACATCGTTATGGTAACTAATCGAAAATATCATTCCACGTGTATTTGGTGATTATCTCCATAAATCAGGTGGGTCGATCCAATGTTTACTTAACCTAGAATAAAATCCGACCCACTGATTTGGTCATTCACCACTTGGCAATCCACGTGTATATAGATAAGCATCTCTAGCTTACTTTTTAGGGTTCCGTAGCCGAATGGCAAAAAACGGAACCCTTATAGTTTCGATATGTCTGTCTGTCTGTCTGTCTGTCCGTCCGTCCGTATGTCACAGCCTTTTATTCCGAAACTATTAAGACTATACATAAATTAGCTTAACTTAATTAATTAATAAATAAAACTTAATTAGCTTATTAACTTAGTAGGTAGATGTATTCTGTGAGCCGCTTCCCGATTTTAAGAAAAAAATTAAAAAAATATTTAAAATAAAGCTCCCCATACATAGAACTAGAACTGAAAATTTTTTTTTCATGAAACATATGCGTGTGTGGTATCTATGAGACAGATCTTTAAACATTTTATAAGGGTTTCTAAAACCACTTTTTCATAAAGTCAATCGTTTAAAAGATATAGATAACCTTCCAAAGTGGTAAAATGTGTGTCCCCCCTCTAACTTCTATAATAATAGAGTGAAAAATAAAAAAAAAATATATGTCAGTAAATCTTAATTTAAAATTTCAACCAAAATTAGTTTGAACGAAATCGGGTCAGCAGTTTTTGAGATCCAGCATATTTTCTAAAACCGCAAATATAACTTTGTAATTCATACAAACACTATGAAAAATAAAGTTATTTAGCGTAGTTGTAAATAAATGTAAATAAGCTAGTTTTACGAAATTTGTAAGGTTTTTTTTTTTTTGTCAAATAAATATACATATTATATTATATTATGATAGTTACTTCGGAACCCTTCATGGGCGAGTCTGACTCGCACTTGGCCAATTTTTTATTAATAATAGGCTCGCGTTTGACCATCATCTCACCTGATGGTAACTGCGATGATAATAATATGGTCGAAGATGAAGCACGCTTACCTAGAAGTAACCTATTCACTCTTCACTTTAAATGTTACTGAGGTAATTTTGATCACAGGTTAGAAATTGTAATAACTGGATCATTGAAATTGAAAACCATTTATTCGGACGAAGACACACACAACAACTTACAATACAAAATTACAAACATTATACAAAAAAGGAAAAAAAAAATCGTTGAACATGTCCACACCGAAAGGGTTACCAACTCAGCATTTGCTGGGCGTAAGACACCCAGCGCTGGTTTTCAGTTGGCACCCAGCACTGACACACGGACGAGGCGATTAAAAAAAGTGTAGTGTTTTAAATACAAAAATAAAATAATATTGAACAATGCAACATCGTGTGCGCAAAAACAAAACATGTTTTAATTTCAATAATAACTGGATAATAAGAATATATAATTACCATGGGTTTTATATTGCATGTTTTTTATATGGGAAATGAAAAATGTTCATTACTTAAAAAATATGGTTAAACAATTTTCTAGGTAGATGTACCGTTTAAGTGTGAAAACAAGTCATTTGAAGGTTAAGCAACTTTATGAAAAAGTCATTTTAGAAACCTTAATGTCATTTTTAAAGACCTGTCTATAGATACCACACACGTATAGGTTTCATGAAAAAAAATATTTTTTAGTTTCAGTTCCATGTATGGGGAGCCCCCTTTAATTTAAATGTTTTTAAATTTTTTTCTTAAAATTGGAAAGCGGTTCACAGAATACATCTACCTACCAAGTTTTACATGTATAGTCCTAATACTTTCGGAATAAAATGGCTGTGACATACGGACGGACGGACAGACAGACAGACGGACAGACATGTCGAAACTATAAGGGTTCAGTTTTTGCCATTCGGCTACGGAACCCTAAAAAGGCAGATATTATTATACAATAGTATATAATATAATATAGTATATTATAAAATACAGGACCAAAAGAAATAGAAAAGCTTGCTGTACACACCGGCACCAACCTTTCAATACGGCCGAGTCCAAGTGCGTACAGTGATCGCTATGTTCCAGACAGTTGAGCCTGGTACCTAGTAACTACCTAAGCCCTACTGACTATCAACCTAGCCCTACAACACTACCTATCACCCTAGTTACCCTAAAGCCCTATCCTACCATACAAACCAGACCAAGCGCAGGTTGCGTTGGTTTTACCTACGGGAAGTCTGTTACAGGGAGACCTAAAGTAACAGACGGAGTTTGGGTAGGAATAAGGGTTGTGTACGTCGTGCAATGTACACAAGGAATGGTTTTCTTACTGCCGATCCCACAGACTCATAGGACCGATGATGGCTAAAGGTGTCTTGGCCACAGTAAGAGGAATTATAGGGTATGAATCACACGCAACTCCAGCTTGATGACTGATTTATTACAATAATTAACTATATTATATACAAGTATTATGGTCAATACACATTGATGACTATTAACATGTGTGCTGTATGTGTATTGAGCCGATGAAGCGAAGATCTCATTAGGTCACTTCTTAGTGCTGACGGTGTGCCGGTGACTCCGGCGCGTCGTGTGTCGAATATGTGTTGCTGACGCTGTGATGCTGAGACCCGTGTATTCAATTATGTTCTAGTTTGAACTCTTACTAAATATCAACCATTAAAAATAGAAATAAATAGATTATGGAAAACCAAAACTACAATAGTTCCAATAATAACAGGTGCAACAGGAGTAATAGGCAAGAGTTTGCATAGATACTGCGAAACACTAGATAGCAAAATGAGAGTAGATATAATGCAGAAACAGCCTGCCATACACACTGTAACGATTGTAAGCAAAGTGCTAGGTGACAGTGTTTTTGTAACGAGGAACCCTGATCCTCCCCTACCCTGAGGGTCTCGGGGCGGGAGGTTCAGTAGAAAACCGACGAAAGTCGAGAAGTTTTCTAACTTCTCGACTTTCGTCGGTTTAATAAATATTGCCTGCTTAGTGCTTAGTTAGTATACAATAATATACTATATTATAAAAGTTTGTTAGTAGAAACTAACAAACTTTTATACTATAGTATATTATTGTATAGTTGGATTTCAAATCCTAATTTTGTACAAATGTGTCTGTTTATCCAGTCGACACTAAGCTGGCAATATTTCATGCAGAATGCAGAGAAAACCCTACTGAAACTGTCCTGAATTTTCTCAACTCAAATTGGACATGCAGAGGGAGTATGTTCCATTTTGAGTTTCCGTTTCTAAGAACATGCCCTAAAGCCACAAACGTTACATAAAGCAATAAACAGACCAAACTAGATCATTACTTCATCGGTTGAATAATTCGTAATGTTTACATTACATGAGCCGCCAATGGATTCGCGCGATGTACAACCGCGCGTTTTTTGTATAAGAACGAACGGGTCGGACTGTGACGCCAATATTGCCTTTATATTTAGCCATTAAGGTCATTGCACTTTATTTAACATTTTACACATACACTTTTCTAAACATCATTCATTGTGATATCTTAGATCAATGGCGGTACTTATGTTGAATACAAAGTCGAATTAGCAAGGCATATCATTTCAATATGTATTTCAATGTGTTGTGTCGTGCGAAACAAAAAGAGTTTCAAATCTAAAATTTAAATGACTGATTATAAACAGCACTATCTTAGTTACTGTTTTGCAAAGTGCCCCGTATATTTACAGTCGACAGCTTTCTAATTTTTTTACAAACATGGCCCCAAATTATGAAATTCTTCAGTATCGTGAGTGCATTTTATAAACAACCAGACCTTTTTTTTTGCGACACGCAGCTCAGCAATCGTTCAATCACTATTTTTTTCTTTTCTTGAAATCCATCTTGTCAGCAGAGGGCACGGTCAGGCAGGTACTGCATAAACTACCCTGGTGTTTCCTCGTTCACTTGCGTTTGGAGCTGCAGGTGCAGATGTGACTTCTAAAGGGGACTGGCGGAAGTCTGCTCGCAGCAAGCCTCGCCCCGAAAGTAGCCAGAGCGTCGCAGCTCGCAGCAGACGTATAGGACATGTAAGGGAGGCGTGCGAGGAATGCCACACGCCACCATCTCGAGTCCTGATCCTTGGTTCGATCCTGATTTTTTCATGCTTGTGAAAATCCTCATGGATGTTCTGCGACATGAGGGGCCTGCCTTAAGCCGGCTCTACACGTTGGCCAACACAGTGGCGAATGTAGTGGCCAATGACTATTCGCCAACGTGTAGAGGGGGTGTTTGTGCACCCAACATGCACAAACACGCCGTCTACACGTTGGCCAATACGCATTGGCCACTACATTCGCCACTGTGTTGGCCGACGTGTAGAGCCGGCTTTCCACACACTGACTAAAACCCTACGCTGTCTCCCTTCGTCACGTTTAGGTGAGGTGCAGGGAATCGCTCAATCACTAAGCCAACTGTATGGTCGCATCTAGCGTCTAAGCCCAATACCTAAATAGTCAATAATTTTTAAAAGATGAAGATGAGATTTGTCTTCATAACAGACTAATTTAATGGCTGGCATGACTAAAACATAGAAGTAAAGTAAAATCTTATAAAACAACTAAATAGCGCTAAATAGTTTGAGTTCACAATCTTCAGCAGGTCCAATATTTACAAACTTTAGCTAGAGGTGGCGTAAGCGTTGTAATGTGAGGTAAAGTAATATAGTATTGTATTTTTGAACCAAACAATTCAAAATGTGTGCTTATGCTTCTTTTTTTATTCATTGAATTTTTTAGGTCCAGAAACTCATCAACCCAAAGTTTCATCACGATCTGATCGATGGTTTCAGAACACATACAGGATAGACATACAAACATTAATCATTATTTTTATAAAATATAGGTAGATGTAAGCTCCCAACTTATAATATGCTTCTTCTTTTTCGGTGGCAAAATCGTCACATGACTCCTAGCTCCGAAGTGCTCTAGGGTGGAGAGGAAGGGAGTGTCAGACTTCTACTGACTAAAATCCCGCCCTGTTCTTTCAGTCTGCATTATGGTCCAGGGCCGTGGTATCTCGTTAGAACATTCCCGCAGCTCCAGCAGGCAATGGACCTATTGGACCCCGTCAGTGCTGCTGACTGCTCTTAGAGGCACGCGTGGAACGCGGCGCTCCGCCGAGCCCGGCGTGGTCCTTACCGGACGGTGAGCTACCCCTGCTTGCCGCTCGCAAGCTTGCGTCTACGATGACCGGAGATCGGCTCGCGATCCCCGACACACGGGGCGTATCCCTCAGCGGCTGAAGTGCTAGGAAGAAAAACTTATAACATGCTTGCTTGCATAGTATGCGTTTAATCTTCGTACCGTTAATTTCGGTGGTTAGACTTTAAAATATACAGTATGTTAACTAACTGAGGGCGTTCCCGTTAACCCGCAATAGTAATAGGGTCATACTCAGAAAAAGTGTACATTTTGGATTTGTAACTAAACTGATAGGTGACGATACTGAGAATCTCCGTTATGAAACTGATGTCATAAGGCATCGTACACACGGATTGGGTGAAAAAGCATTATTTTTGGAGTATCACTTTTATTTGTGAATCATCTTTGTTCAGTGGTACAATTGGCCAGTGCAACGATAACTGGATGGTCTGAACTGTCCACGGTACGTGGAGCTATAAACGTTGCTTACAATAATCAAAAGTACACAATAATAAACAAAAGGCCTATAGCCTCTGAGGCTTTTTGAATACATTATTACCACTAACCTTCTGTGCTGGGTTCACCAAGCTTCGACCTTCCCAAGGCCACGCCCCAAGTGTGGTATGTATGTAAATATGAGGTGAGTAAATGAAAGTGTGATGCAAGTCAAGTTTGTGGACGTTCACAAGGCGCCAGTCTCCAGATGGCGCAGTTCCAACAGCATCACAGCCTAACTCGTTTCCAGCAAGCGCGTGCTACGCGGATGAGGCAATAAGGCGATGTGTTCCGAGAAATATCCCTGGATTCTCGTCAATCAGGGATTACAAAGTTCAATTAAACACTGTGGTAGCTATTTATCACTACTTTTTTCAACAAACGCGCGTGCCACGCGATGGCAACCAACCGGCGAGGAATCCCAAAATATCCCGGGTTTTTCATCAAATGGGGATTACAACTTCATACAATAGATAATTCGCGACCCAATTATCGGTTTCAAAAGGCGATTCCAAACGATATTTCAATTACAATTACAATTACATGAGGGTCCCGACGACCGGCATTTTTTTTCAAGCAAAGTCTATCTGTCAAGTCAGAGAAGTTATGTCAAGCCCACAGATAATTAATGTTGGCAGCCAAAAGGTGCGTTCTGTTTCACGTCGGACCGAACATCTACCCCCCCCGGACGGGCCTACCCGTCCGCTAACCAATTGGAAGTCTTGACAAGGTTGCAAATTTAACACAGCTTCAATGCGGCCAAATACCGTAGCTAGTTCCTTAAAGGTGAGAACGGTGTCTCCCAACAAGTTCCGCCAGCGTCCCTTTGCCGCTTTCACCGCGGCCCCAAAAATACCCCCCCAATGGGGGCAGGCTGGCGGGTCAAACAACCAAGTGACCCCTCGGCGGGCCAAACTATTACCAATGTCAACCTGGTTCTCATTAAGGAAGGCGTATACCTCCTTCAAATAGTTACTTGTACCCTTGTAATTCGTACCGCAATCAAACCCAATCAAGGAAGGTAACCCACGGCGAGACACAAATCTTTCCAAAGTCGCCTCAAAGGCCTCTGTCGCGAGGGAGGTTACCAGCTCCAAATGTACTGCCTTGGTTGACAGGCAGACAAACACACAAATAAGCCTTACTATTACGAAGGGTGGACGTCTTCAACAAAAGGGGACCAACAAGTCCGTTAGGACGCCAGCAAAGGGCCTCGCCTCATTGACGCGATCAGCCGACAAAATCCAAATTTCTCGTTGCAGAATGGCCAACAGCGCATTGCAACCGGCATGCGAGTTCTTAGTGTGACGATCAGTCACCAACAATTGAACCAAGTGGCCCTTCTTGGGCAACAAAAGGGGGTGACGGGCCCCATAAGGAAGGCTAGAGTGCCTCAACCGTCCTCCAAACGCGTTTCCCGAAGTGGCTCGTCCCAACCAAGTTCAGTTATAACAAGGGCAGGAGCACCAATTTTAGGGTAAGGACAACTCACAAGGGTGATTTCAAACCAGGTCCTTCCCTCAACAGTGGTGTCAGCCGGTTCGCCAATTCCCCAAATCTTGCCTGAAAGGTCGTTCACCGTCAGGCCAACCTGTCCCGCTAACCAAGACGACAAAAGGCAACCCTGGGCTCCCGTGTCCAAAATGGCACGGATCACAGTCGAGCCACCCGAGGGTCCCCAGACCTTGACCGAGGCCGTTGGCAACAAAACCGTCTTGATCGGGGGGGTCCTTTAGCGGGGCAGGCGTCAATCTCTTAGTGATGCCTGGGCGGCGACCGATCGCCGCATCCAGGCTGCCTTCGTTCACGACGAGGCCAACAATCAAAACATTCGTCCGCGCGGTGTCCCGAGCCGCTCGCCATCACTGGAGGGGCATATCCCAACGAATGCCCGAATGGCGGAGGGCGCGACTCTAGCCGGGGACGTTCCGCCAACGGAGGGGAAAGGCAGCGGCGCTGACCCGGCCACTGCTGCCTAGCAGCCAATGCGCGTTCTCCCTGACGAGGGAAGACCAAATGGCGCTCGTGGGGCTCCCGTTCAACTTGCGCGGGGGGTGGAGTGCGGCGTACAGAATCGCGGGTCTCAGCCTGGTGCTCGTCTCCGGGGTACCCCCCCCTGCGCGAACCCCCCTCAGAAGCTGGTCTGCTGGAGCGGTTCGCGTTGGCGCACAAAATCTCAAGGTGGGACCGTTCACAAATTCTACACGGGCGGGGTCGGGGCAGTCCCGATGAAAGTGGGCCCCCAAGCACGAGAAGCAGAAACGGCGTGCGTTGACAATGCGGCGGCGGGCACTTACGTGCAAATTCAACAAGGCCGGGCAACGCGCCATGGCATGCCCCGTTGCCTTACAAAAGTCACAATGATGAGGACTCCGGGCACCAGCAACACGGGGGGCGGGGCGAACATCAACAGGCCCCCTAGCCCAAGGACTCCGGGCGCCAGCAAAACGGGGGGCGGGGCGATCATCAACAGGCCCCCTAGCCCGAGGACCCCGGGCGCCAGCAAAACGGGGGGCGGGGGGAACATTAACAGGCCCCCTAGCCCGAGGACTCCGGGCGCCAACAAAACGGGGGGCGGGGGGAACATCAACAGGCCCCCGAGCCCTAGTCCGTCCCTGGTCTCTGGGCTGAGAAGGTAGTGGGGGTGACCCCGTGGCGCCACGAGTGTTATCCGAAAACCGACACTCGTCTTCCAAAAATTTGAGGAGGTCGTCAAAGGGGGGAAGATGGGTGGCACTATCCCCACCATACTTCTGCTCAAAACGTGACCTCAGCTCCGCGGGGAGCAACTGCAGCACTATGTGCACCAACAAGTAGGACCAATGTTCTACCGGTAACTCCAGGCGTCTCAAAGCGTTGGTCGCTGAGACCAACGGGTTCAGCAAGTCAGTGCGCAACGTCGACGTGCTGACAATGGCCGGTAGCCCCAAAATCTGGTCGATGTGCACATCAGCCAGGCAGCGCTTGTTCTGATACCGTCGGGAGAGAAGCTCCAGAGCGGTCGGGTAAGAGGAATCCGACACCGGCAAGTGCTGCACCAAGGCTCTGGCTTCGCCCTCCAGGACAGACAATAAATAGGCCAGCTTCTGGGCAGGTCCGAGGTCCGAGCGTGCATCCACAAGACTTTTAAAAAGATTTAGGAAGCCCAGCCAGTGGTCCAAGCGACCGTCAAAATGTGGCAGCTCCAGGGTGGGCAACCTACTCAATAGTCCAGGGCCTGCAACAACAGGGGTCTGCAGCTTGGCCGCATCAGGCACCCGACTCTTCAAAATTTCCCGCGCTCGTAGACATATGACATCCCCCAGGTGGACAATCTGGTCATAGTCACCCAAAATCTTATCGCGGGCTGTCTGATCCATCACCCCCAAATCCACGTCCATGATGTACTCGTTGAAGCGCGTGAGCGCAGCATCAGCTGACTTGATCCTCTCAATCACGTGCCCATACCGAGCAAGGGTGAGCTCTTCCAATTCCACACGCTCAACCGTTGCAGCTGCCGATGTGAACCATCTCAACTGTGAGGTCAATCCGGCAGCAGCCTCCCTGACTGCCCTTAATGAGGCTATTGCAAAAATCAAATATTAATACAAAACACCAATCAACAACCAACAATCAAATATTAAACAAACAGCAATGACTTGTTAGCCGATCAAATAATCTCAACAAAATAAAAATTCAAATTCAATTATTTCAAGTCCAAATCCGACCCTGTACTTATTCCAAGTATGAATCTAGCTTGGTACAGATGGCTAGTTACAAAATAAATAACAATTCAATGTATATATTGTGCAGGATCACACCAATAAACATCAATAAGCACAACAATTGTCTGTATAATATTGAGCCGGAGAATCTCTAACAACAATCCAATAAACAAATAAATGCAATAAGTCAATCCACACCATTCAAGTCCTATTATGTTAGACTATGTGTAATTATTATTTAGATAACCTTTCAAATTCAGATCAATAACATTCAATTATTAATTGCAACAAATACCAAATTATGTACCAAAATACAACCTAATAATTCCCAATTTCACAAATAAATCTTACCTGTCAATGCAATAAAAGGAGCTACAGTACAAATTACAAATACAACTTCAATTGATTCAACTTTAATTAGATAGCCCGGATGACATGGTAATATATTCAAAACTTATTAAGTTATGAGTTGTGTTAAGTAATTAAACTAAAGTTATTTTCAAAACTTCCAATTAAATCAGTGGATCTTATATTATAAGAGCCACGCCTGCTACCAAAATTTACTATGTGGATTTTATATTAAACCCACGCTCTGCTTACCAAAATTTACTATGTGGATTTTATATTAAACCCACGCTCTGCTTACCAGTTTGTTCAGAACTACAATTGGCCAGTGCAACGATAACTGGATGGTCTGAACTGTCCACGGTACGTGGAGCTATAAACGTTGCTTACAATAATCAAAAGTACACAATAATAAACAAAAGGCCTATAGCCTCTGAGGCTTTTTGAATACATTATTACCACTAACCTTCTGTGCTGGGTTCACCAAGCTTCGACCTTCCCAAGGCCACGCCCCAAGTGTGGTATGTATGTAAATATGAGGTGAGTAAATGAAAGTGTGATGCAAGTCAAGTTTGTGGACGTTCACAAGGCGCCAGTCTCCAGATGGCGCGGTTCCAACAGCATCACAGCCTAACTCGTTTCCAGCAAGCGCGTGCTACACGGATGAGCCAATAAGGCGATGTGTTCCGAGAAATATCCCTGGATTCTCGTCAATCAGGGATTACAAAGTTCAATTAAACACTGTGGTAGCTATTTATCACTACTTTTTTCAACAAACGCGCGTGCCACGCGATGGCAACCAACCGGCGAGGAATCCCAAAATATCCCGGGTTTTTCATCAAATGGGGATTACAACTTCATACAATAGATAATTCGCGACCCAATTATCGGTTTCAAAAGGCGATTCCAAACGATATTTCAATTACAATTACAATTACAATTACAAGAGGGTCCCGACGACTGGCATTTTTTTTCAAGCAAAGTCTATCTGTCAAGTCAGAGAAGTTATGTCAAGCCCACAGATAATTAATGTTGGCAGCCAAAAGGTGCGTTCTGTTTGACGTCGGACCGAACAATCTTTATTAATTTTTAACATAAATTTTTAACACTTTATAGACTTAAATAAAAACCCTAAACTACATATATACATCTAAAAATAAACTAAAATATGGCATCCAGAAATTCGTGCGCATCGCTGTCCACTGGTAATGTGCCCAAAAGACTGGCGGCATTGCCACGTTGTATGGCAATGCTTAACCTCTGTCCAAGGTAAAAGCCAGCCTTTGAGTCACGCGAAGTGTCAACTAGGCGTTTGGATAGATCTTTAAATAATCTGTGAGCACTCGGACCCCACGACCCCAAGGTTTCAACCCCAAACGGCTCGAAAATATAACTACCAACAAGGTTAATATATTTCCGCCGCTTGAGGTTTTCAGCAGCCGCAGCGGCAGCGCCAGCATAGCAAGACGAGCTAGGAAGATGGGATGGCGCAAGAGTATCGACACAAGTTCAATCAATCAATCATTTATTTTGTCAAACATAGGTAGGGTTACAGATAGTCAGTGTTGAAAATATGCGCACTATGTTTTGCCAATATATATGGCGTACAAAATCAAGTCATACAATAAAAATTAGGTACAATACAATTTAGGAACTTTGTCAAAATTATTAAATTTAATTTAATATATGTCAATAATCAATAATATGTCAATAAAGTAATAATTACATATTATGTCATTATAATTTTGACTACAATCGCATAAATAAATAGACAAAATAACATTAAAAAGTTAAATAATTAGGAAGTCGGATCCTCATACATCTGTTTGTCATTAATAAACTCCGTGATGGAATAGTAACATCTATCCATAAGAAAACTAAACAAAGACTTCTTAAAGGATCCCAGACACTCTTTATTTCTAATAGCAACTGGTATGCTATTATATATTTTCGAGGCCATACCGAGCACACTTTTACTAAATAAAGCGGTTCTATGGGAGTTAACACGGATAGTATTCTGGTAACGTCGAGAGCGCAGGGTTTCGTATAAATGGAGGTTACATCGGACAAACACTCCCAATTCATAAATGTACATACACGGTAGAGTGAGTAAGTTTAACTCTTTAAATAGTGGTTTGCAACTATCTGTTGAGTGTAATTTGGTAAAGGATCGGATACATTTCTTCTGAGCTTTAAAAACAATGTCTCTATCAGTCGAGTTGCCCCAGAAAATGATTCCATACCTAATGCTAGATGCCACATAGGCATTATAAGATATTTGCGCTGTAGTGCGATTAACTATCTTTGACAGCTTGTACAAAGCATATGCAAACTGGCTGAGCTTTTTGGACAAAGCGTCGATGTGATATTTCCATGTCAAATGACTATCTAAGTAAAGGCCCAAAAATTTAGTTGTGTCAGTTTCACTGATTGCTATATTATTATATTGTATATTCAGTTTAGGTTTATTCGTTCTTTGATTAAATGTCATTATTTTAGTTTTGACTAAATTAATTTTTAAATTAATATTTACTAACCAATTTATAATATTGCTAAGATCATCATTTATGTCATTTTCTAGAGCATTAATATCATTACCAGAGAATAGAATGGTACTGTCGTCAGCAAATAGGACCATCTGATTTTTACTGACCTTAGGCATGTCATTTATGTAGATGTTAAATAATGGAGGACCCAAAATGGTACCTTGCGGGACACCATAAATAGTTTTTTTAGGTCGAGACATGTAAGTGTTTTCAATTTTAGACGTCATACAGAGCATATCAAACTTTGTAATTTGAGTGCGATTGGATAGGAATGATTTTAATAAGTCTAATGCATTTCCTCTAACCCCATAACGCTCTAATTTGTTTAGCAGTATACCATGATCTACATGGTCAAATGCTTTTGACATGTCCATAAACAAGGCTGCCACTGGTGTTCTAGTATCGACATTAGAGACTACTTTCTCAACTACATCATAAATTGCCATATTTATTGTTCTACGCTTTCTGAAGCCAAATTGTTCTTTTGCTATGAGATTATGCTTTTCAAAAAATGATGAAATGCTATTAAAAATCACCTTTTCTATTATTTTGGAAAAAATTGGAACAAGCGCTATCGGCCTATAATTACCCATGACTCTCTTATCACCTTTTTTATGAATAGGCTTGATAACGGTAATTTTTAGTTTTTCAGGAAACGTACCATATTCAATGCAAAGATTGATGACATAACTCATAATGGGGCCTATCAATTGAGCTACATATTTCACGACTTTAGTAATGATGCCATCATATCCGTGGCTATTTGTGTTATTTAAGGAGTAGATTATACTTACTATGTCAGATGGTAGTGTAGGGGGAATAAACATTGAGTTACAATTTGTCTCAATAGTCGTATATAAAGGGGTAGAACTAGTCGGTTTAATTTCATCTATAAAATAGTTATTAAAAGCTTCTGCAATTAGGCGAGGGTCACGTATTTTATCATCATTAATTGTAATATAATCAGGTATATTTTCTTTAGGAAAATTAATCTTGTTTTTGTTAATAATGCACCAGGACGCTTTAGATTTTAATTTCGCTTTAGAAGTTGCGTCCCACACTAAAGGCCTACCCATCTTCCAAGGAAATAAAGACATGCCGTCCGGTCTTTTGCCATCGTCGCGTGCCAGGTCATTGGGTTCTAATAATAATAATGTCGTTAATATTCGCGTGCCGTGCTATGCGACCCGCACTGCGGCCGCATGAAAGGCCGTGGTGACCGAGGCTGTTGACAACTTCGCCGCAATGGCAGCTATGAGCAGAACAACAGGGAGCACCTAATCGAAGGGAAGCAGCGAGGCGGAATGTAGTATCATCGAACAAGGTGCCTATGTTCGATGACGGTAGTGCGTGAAGCCAGAGATCCGACTCCCATTCACCCACAGCCAGCAGGCGCGCACGCTCTGCAGCCGAAGCAGATGTGGCAATAATGTCACTCTGAACTGCTCTACAGAGCGGCTCATCCCACCGCCTCTGAGATGATGGATTGTCGGGTGGATTTAGGTTCAGGCAAGCGAGTTTCCAGGTATCTATAGCCTCGGTGAAGAACGGCACATTGAAATCAACCAGTGACGGAGCTAGGATATTCCTGATTAATTTCTCAGTGCCGTGTACCGAGGACATAAAAGCTGGTAGACTGATACTAGTAATTTTGCGGATGCCGAGACCACCCATACAAATGGGAAGAGTAGCTTGTGCCCAAGCTCGGTCATCCAAAGCCTCATTTAAAATTCCTGTCAGAGTTTGGCGAATAATTTGGTCCATTTTTTCCAAAAGGTGAGGATGATGCCATAGATGTGAAGAACGAAGAAAGTACATTAATTTAGGTCCAAAACAACAGTAACGAATTAAGGTGATGGCCGAATGCATATTAATTTGGTATAATCTGTCCGAGATGTCATTAAAATTTTGTATTTTTTCCTTGACAAAATCGGGAAAGGAATTCTCATAAATTGGAGACCCAAGAAGACGAAGAGTACTTTTTTCCACAATTTGGATATCTGGGGCTATTGCGTTGAATTTTGAAAGTGTCAGTTGTCTGTCAGTACTGTCGGATATGAATAGTTCACACTTCGAAAGGTTGAGGTCCAATCCTATGGAATGGAGTTGATTTATTAAAAACTGTAGATCATCTAATACTGTGTCTACATCGCCTCCCAGGGTTCCATCATCGAGATACCAAACATTGAATTTGGAATTTAGCTGTCGAATGATTGGGTGAATGGCTAAACTAAAGATCGCTGGCCCGATGGGATCACCTTGTTGACAACCAACAGCTGATTCCAAAAGGTTTTCCTTATAAAGCAATTTGGTTGGATGTCTGTAACATTGCCAAAGAAAACTAAAAATTTGTGGTACTTCTTTTTTAGTTTCTGCTAACAAAGTGTCCCTATTTACTGAATTAAAAGCATTTTTGATGTCAACCTTCAAGATGACCTCTCCTTTACCTAAATTTAAATAGGTCGTCAAGGCGTGTACGGCAGCCTCACAACCCCTTTTGGAGCCGTAACCCAGTTGCAGGGGCTGAAATTTGGTCGAAATATCCTCACCATAAAATTTGGAGCAAATCTTGGCTGCCATACGACGGTAGGTAGTTCCCACGGCAATAGAGCGGATGCCGCCATCCCTCTTGCGGAGGGCACATAGATTGGCCCCGTACAAGATATCGGTGACGGCTTCGTTCACCTGGCCCGAGAGCATAAGGTTAATCAGAGCCGTTAGCTCCTTCAAAAGCAACTCACCAGACTCTCCGGCGCCTGAGCTGAGTAGGTCCTTCAGGTGCTGCGGACTCAGCCCATCGAGGCCGCCAGCAGAGCAGATCACTTCTTGACCTGTAACGGTGAGGGTGTTTATGTCCTGATCGGGGGGGTCGGGAAGGAAAGACCATCCGCTGGGGCAGGGTGTTTGCTCTCCAGAGCTGCGAGAGTATCTGGAGAGTACGGGGCCACCACATCACTACTGAAAAATATCCTGGCAGCTCCGCTAATGTCACCTTCCCCTAATTTAGATTCGACCAGGCGGGATATACTTCTTGTGGAAGTAACCCTCTGTGTCGGTAATTTTGCATCCTGAATATGGGCCGAAATATTACAATTTTCTTTAATTTGTGAAGTTAAAGTTTTTTTGGTTGCCAAATTCTTTCGAACATGTAGGATCCTATACGGGAAGGTAAGCAGATGTTCCCAGGCACTTTGAGAGTTCTCGCGAGCGGCAAGGCGAACGCATTCTGCTAGGTTTTGCGCCACTACAGGTCTAGCGCCGCGGGGAATTCGCTTTAAAACCGGAACAGAGTTTTTGAATTTTGAGAGGGTTTTCCAAAACGGATCCAAAATGGAACAAGGTGATGTAGGTGTTAAAGAAATAACGGGCTCTGAAGTAGATACATTGGGTGGTTTGTGTACCTTCCCAATATGTACTTTCAGACCTCGCTTACCTTTAAAAAACCGTGCCTGGGTGCACAGAGGACACCTCTCCAGAATATTTTGTGATGTTGAAGGTTGATCGGCACTATTACACAACACATCACTGCTGCCACTCAACATTTATCAGATTATGTTTAAAGAAAAATTAAACTTAGCAACTAAAGTAGTAAATAAATTAAATAATAAAAAACCAAGGAAAAACACTGATTAATAAAAACATCAATAAATGACACCACACGTCAAAAATTTGCGCAGTCGCGGTGGTGGCTTAGGGCGCCGCGAGGCCAAAGAAGGCATTTCGGCGGCGCCCTAGATCAACATTGCCGGATAGCACGCAGCTGATTGTAGGTCTTCGGTGTCGCCTCCAGGATCCTCGTCAACCACTAGTTAGATTTATAGATCTCTCTATGTTCTGGACCAACCGGCACTAAGCCGAGTTTTTTCTTTTTACAAGTTAAGCGGAAAGTAGTTACGGACAAGCGTTTTGCGACTCTTGGTGACTTCAACAGCTTTTTTCTTAAATAAATATCTTAAAAATATATTCTTCGATTTTTGACGTTTATCTTTTTCTTGTTTACTAGGTATTTAGAATGTATATTTCTGTAAATTTTCAGTCCCCGTTACAATATAAATCAAACGATTTGTCTCAACAATCTATCACTTTTTATTATAGTGATTTATTAATTTATTTAGGATGATAGGATTTCAAATTCAGCGGACACATGAATGTCAATTCAATCTTTTGATGTAATGTCACTCACTTCACTTTTATTTAGATTACTTTGAAAAAAAAAAACACTAAAATCTTACTTATAAACAAAATAAATTTATACCAAGTATAACAAAGGAGGCCGCGGGACTTATCTCATCACCGTGACCCCGGAACGTAAAGGGCTATTGAAGGAATACCGTGGGTTTTAGTCAGTTCAAGTCTGACAGTCCCTCCGGCCCGGGGTGGGAGGACTCATTTGATGATTTTACCAAGTTCAAAAAAAAAGTATAACAAAGGAATAACCTTGTCTTTTCTGAAATGGGAATGGAAAATTTAGTTAGGTTAATGATTACCACATTAACATACCTACAACCTACATACAACAACTTTTTATTCTTCTGAACTAAGCTTAATAATTTCTCAGTTTCGTAACATAACGCAATATAACGAAAATGAGAATAAAATCTGAGAAATTATAATCTCTAAAAATATTTTTACGTTAAACACGTGTTTATCGCACAAGCCCTGAGCTTATTCTTTAAGATAATAAAAAAGCAAGAAAAGGACATAGTAAGTAAACCAGAAAATAATAAACTTCACACAATAATAGTCGTTTATAACCCTGAGGTATTTTTTTTGTAAATATTCACTTGATACACGTCTTAACTTCACGACTACAACGAAAACAAAAAGGTTACCACCATAGTGATTTTGACGTAAGTAATAATGATGCTATAATAGGAAAAATAGTTATACCACTTTAAATCATTGTGTTTCTAATTTTATTGCGTGTTACTAACCTTGAGTAACGAAACTTCATAATTTTGGGTCAAAGATTGTTTAATTAAAATTAATTCTTCTATATGCAATTTAGGAAAAAAAATGTCCCAATTAGTTACTTGATTCATCAAGAATAATATAGCCGCAGTCATAATTACATAAACCGATGAGTATTCGTTACAATACATTTCTGAAAAAGTGTAGCGGTCCTTGGGACACAAAAAAAATGTATGAAGATATTTTTAGCAATGTTTTGGCACCCAAAAAATATACTCTTTTAATGAACATTTAAGTTAAAGTACGAGGCTAATCTACATATCAATAGACAGATATAACAACAAAGTGGGGAAAAGTAAATATATCATAACATTAGATATTTACTTAAATATGAAGTAGCAAGACAAGAAATAAAACCAAATGTACACTTTTTCTGAGTATGACCCATAGCATATTAGCATTCGAAAACAAAATATTTTTTTTATGTTCACTAAAAATGTTAAATTGATACGTAAAAGAAACACTCTGTACACGCGTACTTGAAGGACGGCAACATCACAATTTATTTATGAATGCGTACGCGTGTACAGAGTGTTTCTTTTACGTATCAATTTAAAATTTTTAGTGAATATTTTAATATAAAAAAAAATAATAACATGTTGTTTTCGAATGGTAATATTTTTTAGCATGTATGGATGCTATACTATTGCAGGTTAATGGGAACGCCCTCTGTTAGCCAACTGTATAGTAGCCACCACTAATAAGCACTAAATATATGGAAACCCTACTTCTACAGCTGTGATCTACACAAGTCTACATAAAAGTGTCTTATTTGAGTGGAACTGTACCCTGTTTTCATCGTCCTTTACACGTTGTTGCCGGAATTTATTTCTTTTATTACTTTACTTTAGACACGTTAGGTGGCTAATGCGGATATCCTTAAGTGACTAGTTCCATAATACCTATATAACATAACCAGTCTATGAAGTTTCCCACTGCTTGAAAAGAAGCCTCTCTCTGACCAACACAAATTGTATGGACTTTACAAGTTTGCTTATTCCTCAGCGGAGTGGGCCAGAGACCCGTCAGGTTTAAGGAGTGGTGGTAGTGAGGGGCGACAGAAGTTCGATTCGACCGACTTTGCCAGGGACCAAAAAGCTTTACTGCCAGCAGGGTATGAAGTAAGTTTGTTCCCGATTCAGCTAATGTTGTCAAACCGAGCCCTCCGCAAAACCTTTTTACAGGACTTGGCAGCCCTTTTGAAAGCTCTCTTCTTCTGAATCATGTCATTTACTTTGCAGTTTCGAGCATCGACCCATGCTAGGTACGCCGCATGTTTAAGCGCTTCAGCGCGATCACATTCGGCGCCAAACCAAGCTTTCGATCGAGTGTTGCCGGACAGTGTTAGGTCAGAGAACGGAATGTGGTACTCCATCCTCTGTCGCAAAACATCCGCCACGGCGTCTGCGCACGACGATGAATCATTTGAAGAGAAGCAAGTATGCTGCCAAGGATAACATGCAAAGAAATATCGCATGCCATCCCAATCCACTGACTTGTATCGCCACACCTGCCGTGTGCCATTAAGGCTGGGATCGGGCGGGGAGTAGACGGACGTCTGACGGACTTCTGATCTGCGTCTCCGAAAGAAACAAAAGAGCAGATTTTTCAGTCTCGAGATGGTGGTGAACTGCAACGAGATTTGCAGACCCCGGATATTGCTGAAGTGCACTTTGAGAGAGAGGGATTGCAGCCGCGAGTACGTCTTCGAGTACGTCTAGTATTGCACGAAACACAAATCAAACTAAACGGAGGGAGAGCATGCGCGGGGTCGCGCGGGAATCGTAAGTACGATGCACCCGTGCAAATCTAACCCGCGAGCGTAATGGTAAAGAACAGTAAGTCCCACATACAATCATTTAACATTTATCTATATTTATTGTTTAAATAGTGAACAATATTAAGTAACCATACGATCATTTACCTTTTCACGTCTAGGGACTTAATGTTATTTATAATTTTACATCTGCGAAATTAGCGGCTGTAGGACTTTATGGCTTTTACCATTTGATCAATTGGGGTATTCTGAATAAGTATCATTTAAAATATAAAAATGTCAAAAAATGGACTTAAGGTCATTTAGCTTTCACCTACAGCATTAAGGTTGCACACGCGACGGAAGCTTAAAAAAAACTTTTTACCAAAAAATTAAACCGACTCCCAAAAACACTGCAAAATGAAAAATGACTTTAATTTCGGTAGTCGGTGTCTTTAGTTTTGTATTTTCGTTTTTGGCACCGACTTCCGAAATTAAAGTAATTTTTCATTTTGCAGTGTTTTTGGGAGTCGGTTTAATTTTTTGGTAAAAAGTTTTTATTTCACTCTTTTTAGTTGGTCTATTTTTAATTTACCTAGTTACAAGAGCCTAAATGTCAACTACTTATAACCTTTTACAAAATATTGCTTTTCCCAATGCTGGGCCGTTAATTGTTGAGGAGTTCTCCTGGTACTTCACCATCAGCTCTACATCACCATATGCATTGTGGCGAGCATAAAGTGCTTAACATCCATATTCAAGTAATCGAATCGCAATCCACTCAATACTTATTATTGAGTAGTTTCGGCGGCCATCTGTGGTCTTCATCATCAGTTCCACTTCCTTAAATGATACTTTTTGAGAGCAACTGCACAAGTTACTATAATAAATACCCAAAACGTCATAGGTGTGCCTATAATATTTGAAGAGTTCCCTCGATTTCTCCAGGATCCCATCATCAGATCCTGACTTGGTGGCAATGGGACCAATTTCAAAGTATACCCTTTCAAACAAAACAAGAATTTTCCAAATCGGTTCAGCCATCTTTGAGTAATCGGTGATCATACATAAAAAAAAATAAAAATATACTCGTCGAATTGATAACCTCCTCTTTTGGTCGTCGGTTGAAAAGAGACGTTGACCTCTGAGTTGGTTTCGGTGTTTCTTCTCAGATTAGTCAGTTAACACCGGCCTCATCTAGCTAAATAGTAGTAGTCTATCGGACCCAGTGCGGGTATGGATGTCGCGTGTTTTCGAATTTTTGTCCTAGACCATAAGACTTACCAGTTTTCTAACATTTTTTTCCTTCGCTTCTTAGAGAACAGTGGAGGTGATATCAGTAACATAAATAATGTGCCTGCTTGGATTCAAACCCGCGACCCCCACGACAAATCATGCGTGTAACCACTTTACGACCACAGTTTTATGAAACATCGACTCACCATACACCACAGCTCTATCTCTTGAAATACCGACACATGTGTTTTTAGACTTGCAGTCAAAGTTCAACATTGCTAAAGGTAGCTTTTGTATGTGTTCGTATTCGTATATGGCACAAGGATAAACATTGAGTTACACGATAACTAACAAATACTAGAACTTTTTTTCTCGAAAAAATTGTTAAGAATGTGGGTAGAATTCAAATTATTACTAACAACCCTGTCTCCAACTAAGCTAAATATGGTTGTGTCACATCACTGCGAGATAAGGTCAGTTTGATTTGCTTATTGAATGATATAAATAGTTAGATAAACTCATAACGAAGCCAGGAAGGTATAATATAAACCATGATAATGGCCATATTTTTTTTCTGAAGTCCTAGCCAAAAATCAGAAAATACATTTAACTTGCGACGCGCGAAGGGTTAAATCTGTGTGCTTCTTCCTTCAAAAGACCAACTCAAACATTAACCTACAGTCCTAAATGTTTCTCATATAATTTGACCAGTCCATACAATGTGGACTTCAAAATAGACGGGCCTCTGAATTTACTTAACTAAGTGCTTGATTCATTACTTTCATTCATTTTTGAAATCGAGTCTGATAAAGAAAGGTCTAAGTTTCTAGAAATGTCACAGTGTATTACTAGAGGATGAGTTTCCTCGCGATGTTTCCCTAAGGCTCAATTTACATCGCTGCAAAATGGAATGGAAGCGAACGAAATTGTACATAGCGTAATGAACTTTATGTCAATTGTATAACATACAAACTAAATAGGAGCCAAAAAAAGGTCGCGCGTCTTCCGCGGAATCGTCGCGCATTCTCGAGTATTCCTCTAGCTACTGTCCTTTGTATATTATAATACGATTGACATAAAGTTCATTATGCTATGTACGGTGGCCGGCACATCAACCTACTCCAATCTGTCAAAATAATTTAATAGATTTACAACTTTATTACAACATGATAAGGTTCAAACTCAATAGGGTAAATTTGACAGATTCGGATAGCTTGATGTGCTGGCGACTGTACAATTTCGTTGCAAAAAGTCGCTTCCATTCCATTCCGCAGCGGTGTAAATTGAGCCTTAATCGTTTTGAGAGCAGTGTTGATGATGTAAATGACACAAAGTAAGGTGCTTGTCTGGGTTCGGTCCCACGACTTACAACTTATATATAGACTTCTGTCTATATGTATGCTTTTAATTTAATTTCAACTCGATATCTTGACAGATAGACAGTCAGACTGGCGGACAACAAAGTTATCCTATAAGGCTTCCGCTTTTCCTTTTCAGGTACGGAACCCTAAAAGGTCAAGTGAGATTTAGACTCGCGCACCGAGGGTTCAGAAGAAACTAAGTATATAAGTTCAATATACTGAACAAATACATATTTACGGTTTCCCATTGATATATATATTTATATGACAATGTGTTTTCGAGATATTTTCCTATTATATATACGAAAATATGCGACACAAGCAGTCACATCTCTTGGTCGCGATGACTTACCAAGTTTGTTTTTATGTATATGAATGGTAATGTTATTAGAAATGCTCGCTTATTATTTGCACATAAATCGGTTTCAGAATTTCTGAAATTCAAATTCAATTCAAATATCTTAATATCGAACTACATAACCCATATAATAATGGTTAGTAAACAATTACAATTTCTTAAAAACTTAGGGCTTGTAAACAAATATTATTTAAGATTAATTTAGGGTTCCGTACCTCAAAAGGAAAAGCTGAAACCTTATAGGATCACTTTCTTATCCGTCTGTTTGTTTGCCTGTCTGTCAAGACCCCTGTCGTTGCCGAAATAAAGGCAACGCCTGGAGTTATCGAGTTGAAATTAAAACCTTATACTCAGGTCTAAATTAACTTGAAAAAAAAAGGATACGCTGGATATCCGGTAGGCTCGCCTTTGACCACTATCTCACCTGATAGCGATGATGTGGTCGAAAATGAAGCACGCTTACATAGAAGTAATACAGCATCAATAGCTAAGGGCTAATAGGTATCGGACTTGGGATCGAGAGGAGGCGGGTTCGAACTCGTTTCACCATTGCCGTGAACCCACTCCGGACACAATTTGGATTCCATCCACATAGCTAGCTACATTCTTGAAAAAAAAAATATATGGCTGTTATTATTTCAGCCATGAACTCCTCTAAATCTTTATGAATTAAGTTGAACTAAATAAAATACGTAATTTGAAACCAAAGACTATTTTAAACCAATATTTGAATTAGAAAGGCTAGTCTGACACTGAAATTAAGAAAAAACCGACGTCCAACAAAAACACTGCAAAGTGAATAAAAACTTTTTACCAAAAAAACTTAAGCCGACTCCCAAAAAACACTGCAAAGTGAAAAATAACTTTAATTTCGGTAGTCGGTGTCTTTAGTATTGTATTTTCGTTTTTGGCACCGACTTCCGAAATTAAAGTTATTTTTCACTTTGCAGTGTTTTTTGGGAGTCGGTTTAATTTTTTGGTAAAAAGTTTTTATTTCACTCTTTTTAGTTGGTCGATTTTTAATTTACCTAGTTACAAGAGCCTAAATGTTAACTACTTATAATCATTTACAAAATATTGCTTTTCCCAATGTTGGGCCGTTAATTGTTGAGGAGTTCTCCTGGTACTTCACCATCAGCTTCACTTCACCATATGCATTGTGACGAGCATATTGTGCTTAATAACCACATTCAAGTAATCGAAGCGGAACACATGAAATACTTATTATTCCTACTTATGTATTGAGTAGTGCCAGTGGCCATCTGTGGTCTTCATCATCAGGTCCACTTCACAAATGGCGCTTTTCGAATGCAACTAAACAAGTTACTATAAAAAATACTTGAAAACCTCCTCCTTTTTTTGTCCTCGGTTGAAAATAACTTTAATTTGGGTAGTCGGTGGCTTTACAAAAAATCAATTTTCGAAATCGGTCCAGCCGTCTTCGAGTAATCGGGGAACATACATAAAAGAAAGATATCGACGAACTGAGAACTACCTCCTTTTTTTGAAGTCGGTTAAAAAGTAAATGAGGTACAAGTAATAAACTTACAGTTCCGATTTTATACCGTATTGGTGGAGTTTGATTATCGTATCATTCATTCTGTACAAGCTGTGTGAGGTGTGAGGGATATTAGTTTCTAGTGTGTGGGTAGGGTAGACTACAATTTGACGTTTTGTTATATACTTCAAATGTAACCGTCCGGTAAGGGTCAAGCACGGGTCGGCGCGGCGCGTCGTGCTCCACGCGCGCCTCATAGAGCTGTCAGCACCAGTGACGGAGCCCCATAGGGCCATTGCTTGCCGGGATTGCGGGAATGTTCTAATGAGATACCGCGGCCCCGGAACTTAAGAGCAGCTGACACTTCCACTCCACCCAGAGCGGAAGAAGTCATTCGATGATTTTCCCGTCAGAAAAAAAGAATAAAAAGGGATAGGTATGGTGGGTGCCCGGCCTTGCCGCCTCAGTGCTGCCAACCTGGTAAACTTTATTTCAGAATACCCTCGTTCTTCCACGTTGTTTTCTTTTATAGCAATCGGTGTAAACTAAGTCTGAGATGTAATTCATGTAATGACGAGTCTTTTAGCGTTAACGTACACTCTCATGTTGAGAGAATTTACATGGAATAAGACAGTTTCGGTTTTTATCACTAGATGGCACTTTTTCAGCGACCAGAATGACATTTACGAGATTTTATTGCTGTAAATGATATAAAAAATTGAGATTCAGTGCAAATATATCACTTACAGGTATGCACAACATTTTTAGGGAAAGTAAAATGAATTATTAATCAATCTAAATTTAGGTAGGCAACGGCCCCCTAGTAGACCTGACAGACCACCTGAATGAGGACTTTTAGGCCGAAAAGTGTCGTATATTGACGTTTCCGAGGACGGTTACGCGACACATAGTAAAACATGACGCCGTTAACTTTGCGCTAGGATAGTCATAGTTTTAAACAGTTTTTATAATACTATGACATACACAGCATAAGATTATTTTGTGTATTCTGTTACTGGGCCTTAGATGCCAGATAATAAAATAAACAAAACGCAGCTTAACTCACTTCAAAGATTAATTACTGCGTCGAGCCTAGCTGCGATTGTGTTCAGCGCCTAAAAATTATCTCAAACGCTGTTGTTTCAAGGCTAAACCAACGCGACGCTGACGTATTACTTCAAGATGTCTCGATGACTGAAGTGTTACTTCGAGACCTCTTAGTCCACTAGGGATGATTTACGTAATTGCTGACAAGCTCTAATTTTAACACGCTTTTATTAGGTCGACCTGTATCTAACTAACTATGTAATGGAATCTAAGGTAGCTAATTTAACCATCTTCCAAGGATCGTAGCGTAATGAAAATTGGTAGCTGTATGTAGTTCTGATGACAATATAATGATATGGTACTGTCGAACTGATCTGATGATGGAGCCGGAAGATATGAACTGGAACTTCATGATAGAAAATCGTATCATAGCTGTTTTGGATTTCTTAGAAAAGTCTTGTAATGAACTTTGATCACGATTAGGTTTCAAGGTCTGATGATGAAGCCGGAAGATAGGCACTGGCATTCCATGATGGAATATCGTATCATAGTCGTGTTTGCACTTGTGAGAAAGGCCACGTAATGGACTTTGAACACGATCAGGTTTCAAGGTTATAACAAACCTAAAGAAAATCCGTCATCGGTTTTCTTAACCTTTTTGAATTACCGCGTAATCCATAGATTATTTTTTATAGATGTCACTTTCAAGTCCTCTGGGAGAATCTACCGTTTAATTGTTCACTACTCGTCGAAATAATGTGGCAAAAACTACAAAAAAAAAGAAACAGCAACACAAAGAAAACGGAGACTACAAAAAAAAAGGAAAAGCGCGAACAATTTTTTTGTTTTTACGTGCATTCATATAAGCGTGTTTTTCTAGTGATTTTTAAACTATTAATTTATTAGCATTTGTGAGAGCTTATAATAAAAACAGGCGCACGGGTCTGCGGGCTGGGTCTCGCGGGTTCGATTTCCGCACTGGAACAAATGTTTGTATGGACTATACAAATAGCAATACCAACTATACAAATAGTTGTTCCAGGTCAACAGAAGGAGCAAGATGGGTTTTTAGTCAGTAGAAGTCTGACACTCCCTTCCACTCCACCCACGGCGAGAGAAGTCATAAGATAAGGCCTGGGTGTTTGTAAAATGCTCTCCCGATACAGGAGTAATTCTTAGTGTGGGGCAATGTTTATAAAAAAGTTCATAAGAATGTCGACTGTAAATACACGGGGCAACTTCCAACTTTTTTATTGATGCTCGCGTTTGACCACCATCTCACCTGCTAGTTGGCGATGATGCGGTGAAAGATGGAGCACGCTTACCTAGAAGTAACCTATTCAGTCTTGACTTGAATAGCCCCAGGTTATAGCTATCAGGAAACACAGATTTCGCAGTGAATTCCACTCCTTAGCTGTACGCTCAATGGACGTATTCCTAAAACGGTTTGTGCGTACGGTTGGGATGTCCACCACGTAGCGATGATGGATTTAAATTTGGATATTTTAAACTGTTTTCGTTTCACACGATACAAAGCATTCAAACATTGAGATGATATGCTTGCTAATTCGACTTTGTATTCAACATAAGTACCGCCAGTGATCTAAGATATCACGCCTTAAAATCTAAATAAGTTATGTAAAACGTTAAACAGAGTTCAAAATATTTTTCTATTCTAATGGTTAATGTTTTAGTTATTATTTTGAACTCTTTAGTAAGGATAGAAATGGGTGGCTTTTCGACAACCTTCGCCAGAAAAACTTGTCAGAAGACATAATTAATCAAAATTAAAAAAAGAGCTTTTTAGCACATCATTACAACAAAATGAATGTTTAAAGAATTATCATTCTTTTAATGCATTCGCAACCCGACTTGCCAGCATATACTTAAATCCCTTTCCCCTACAATCCCTTCTGGAGAAATGAATATACATTTGAAAGTACTGCTCGGATACCCAGCAGTGCTTGGAAATAATGATGAAAAATAATAGTTTTCTTAAGCCGGCTCTACACGTTGGCCAACACAGTGGCGAATGTAGTGGCCAATGACTATTCGCCAACGTGTAGAGGGGGTGTTTGTGCACCCAACATGCACAAACACGCCGTCTACACGTTGGCCAATACGCATTGGCCACTACATTCGCCACTGTGTTGGCCAACGTGTAGAGCCGGCTTAAGAAAACATGTTACCTACATAATAATAGGTTGAGACTCTAGTACTCTAGACTCCACAATAGGATTCCCTGTGTTGTGGAATCTAGGCTCTGCGTTCCGTTTACAACATTAGCGTATTGTATTATGTCGGGGTCCACTAGGGGGCCGTTGTCTGCCGGGATTGCGGAATTATCCGAAAGAGTTACCGCGGCCTCGGTACACGAAGGGCTTACGATGGAACACGGATGGGTTTTAGTCAGTAAAAGTCTGACACATCCTCCCGCTTCGCCCAGATCGGAAGGCAGTCAATGAATGATTTCCCATCCTTAGAAAAAGCGTATTGTATTAAGTACATACATAATTAGCTATAATAACATTATACACATTTGTTTTTTGTTCTAAATAGTGACAGGGAAAAAGATTATAAAATATCAAAGTTAGTTTGAATGGGGGCCTGAGAAATGGTGGCACACGAGCTCCTTGAGTGCACAGGAGTCACCAGATTATAATAACAAACCATCTCTCTCTGTGGTCGGTTCTTTATGTCTGAGGATCGTTGTCAGCATCATGGTGCATCTGGAACGGATGATCTGCCTCCACCGGTTTCTGTCCTGCGTTTTTTATGACCGTATAGAATTTGGAGACTTTCCTTTGACCAGTCCACCTGTCCTAACCATTCTTTCCAACTTGAATCGGTTTTCCCAAACTTTCGTCGCCTCTGCGCATGTGTGGCTGATATAGGATACGATGCGGATTTTTTTTTTGCTATATCGCTTTAGACCACTATCTCATCTGATGGTTTAAGCGATGATGTAGTCGAAGATGAAGCACGCTTTATGAAATGATGAAGCACGGATGTCTTTAAGTTAAGAGCTATCAGGAAACAAAGATAAAGGAATTTAAAGCATGGAAGGAGGCACAGCACCATAAGGATGCGTGAAAAGTAGATATTATTATTATTTGGAGAAAGCTAATATAAGTTTATTTATTATTTACATTTATTGTAGCATTCAAACTTAAAATTAAAATTTATTATTGTCGAATCCGACAACTTGGCGTTCACTTCCCCATATACTCTTCCACTCTGTGTATTCATCTTTTCGCAGTTACAGTAGTAGAGATGACTGTAGAAATTTATAAGCATAACCTTTATATAGCTGTTACTTTTCCCTTCCTATATAACTTCTGCTTATGTGCTTAAATGAATAAATAAAAATAATTTAATGAATATCCTTACAAAGGCTTGTGTGTACCTTAATATCTTCTGTCCTTAACAAAACGCGGAAATGATCGTGCAATTTACGTATTTAAAACCGTTTTTCAGTAATCTGTAAAAATCATAATTATAATTATTATTTATTTTATTAAAACGCCGGCCAAATATCGAGAGCCTGTAGTGTCAACAGTCTGGTTGACATTCAGATACAGAAATAAATGTCTACCCTTTGTGCAGGCGGACGAGTAGGATGGTAACAGCTAATGTTACAATGTAAGGATACTGCAGAAAGTTAAGTTGGTCTGATCTCTGAGAAAAACTTTTTAACAAAAAATAAAACCGACTTTTATATCAAAACACTATGAAGGCAAAAATAACTTTAATTTCGGTAGTCGGTGTTATTGGTATTGTATTTTCTTTTTTTGACACCGCCTTCCGAAATTAAAGTTATTTTTGCCTTTGAAGTGTTTTGATATGGAAGTCAGTTTTATTTTTTGTTTAAAAGTTTTTTTTCACGCTTTTTAGTGGGTCGGTTTGTAATTTATCTAGTTACAAAAGCCAAAATTTCAACTACTTATCACCTTTTACAAAATATTGCTTTTTCCGATGCAGAGCCGTTAATTTTTGAGGAGTTCTCCTGGTAATTCACCATCAGCTCTACATCACCATATGCTTTGTGACGAGCATAAAGTACTTAACATCCATATTCAAGTAATCGAATCGCAATCCACGAAATACTTATTGTTGAGTAGTTTCGGTGGTCATTTGTGGTCTTCATCATCAGTTCCACTTCCCCAAATGGTGCTTTTCGAGAGCAACTGCACAAGATACTATAAGAAATATCCAAAACGCTATAGGTGTGCCTATAATATTTGAAGAATTCCCTCAATTACTCTAGGATCCTATTATCAGATCCTGATTTCATAACAATGGAACCAACTAGAAAGTATACCCTTTCAAACGAAAAAATAATTTTTCAAATCGGTTCAGCCGTCTTCGAATTATGAGGTAACATACATAAAAAAAAAGTTCAAGATGAACTGAGAACCTCCTCCTTTTTTTGAAGTCGGTTAAAAAGAGCTTATCAGTACTGTCTCGTGCATGAGAACTGATATGCATTTGCATTGTTTTATTCAAGATAAGCTCGTGTTTGACCACTATCTTACCTGAGGGTAAGTGATGACTTGGTCGAAGATGACGCAAGCTTGCCTAGAAGTAACCTGTTCAGTCTTGACTTAAAGATCCCTAGGTTACAATTATCAGGAGATATATATTTATTTTATTAATAACGTTTCTTATTAATTAAATTACGCAGTAATATATGTATATTCCAATGTTAAATTATCATTTATATGAATTTAAAGCATATAATTATCACATCATAATCCACGACTAAATCTTAGTTTTGGGACAGGCCATTATGAAAAATGTGTGCTAAACTTATACTAAATTATTAAAGATACATTATTAAAGATACAATTTCAGAATAATTATGTTACCGTATTGTACCCGTATTCTAAGTCATGACTTTTGACTTGACTTCATGTAAAATCAACAAATTGATTGTTGTAGCATTAATATTAATAGAGGGTTTGTTTTCCGTTGTCACAGCGACGAGTCAAATTGAGCCCCTTTAAAAGGACTTAGAACTTCTTTCTTTTCTTCCGATTGGGAACATCAGTGAATGACTTCCCCCGCTCTGGATGGAGCGGAAGGGAGTGTTAGACTTCTACTGACTAAAAACTCAACCTGTTTCTTCAGCTGCCCTTAAGTTGCGAGGCCGCAGTATCTCCCTTAGAAAAGAGTAGAATTTAAGAAAGCGTAGTATCTAAAGAATGCGGGTCACATAAATTGCTTTTTAGCAGAACACTATATTTTCCTTTATCCTTCTGTTATTTCCTTGCAATGCATCAGCATCGTTTGACCTGCACGCTGCGTACATATAGGCTGGCTCTAAATATAGAAGTGAAGTGCCGAAGACCGCGGGCCGGCCGCTCCTATCGCGGATTTTAAACTTTTTTTTGTACGTATTTGTGTGAAACGCATGCCTGTATGTTTAGTGGTCTCCGATATGTGGAGCAGTTAAGGCGTATTATATACGGAATGATTGGTGTGATATAGGCGTATTGATTGTTTTGTTATTAAAAAATATCGTCATGTGGAAACTCAAAACAATACGTACACATGGTAAATATTCAGTTTTAAGTTGTACTGATACATGTGAAAACTGTTTGGGTATTTTTTTAAATTTATAATAACTAAGTCAGGCGGGGCAAGAGCGCCATATTTTTACCCGACTGCAAAGGAAGGGTTATGTTTTTCGCGCGTATCTTGTATGTATGTTTGTAATATTCTTTATTACCTCATATCTCCAGAACCGCTGAACGGATTCACACAATTGAGGTATCGTTAGATTTGCCTTAACAGCCCGAGTGTTCTTAGATAGGTGACATTTAAAAAAAATAAACATGGCGGCTGTGCGAAGCCATTATACATGGTGAAAAAAAAATTTTTTTTTTCAAATACTACAATATGGGTATCAAATTAAAGGGCTTAACATAAGGATTTCAAAAAGGTATATCATGTTTATCATTAGTGTAATACTAGCAAAATAACACAATGAGAAAGTTTAAAATTATGGACTTCACTTTCTGAATCCGGTGGAGTGCCAATGTGACACGACCGGGAAAACTAAAAAATTGTTAATTAATATTTTAACTAAAAAGTAAAAAAAAAAAACCCGACTGCTCAACTGAAGTGTAAGAAACAAGCACATTTTTATTTTTAAAAGTGACAAGCAGGCGGACCCATCCCATTTGAAAAAAAATATGTTCAATTGGGTCCAGCCTGCTTGTCACTTTTAAAAATAAAAATGTGCTTGTTTCTTACACTTCAGTTGAGCAGTCGGGTTTTTTAAATTTTAAATTATTTTTTTGCATAGATGATTTCGATGCATAATATTTTTTTTGAATGCTGACTTATTAGTGAACATTTATTAAATTGTCGATATTTGGAATGTTGTAGCTGCAAGAAACGTCGATTCAATCAATTATATCAATATGTTAACGAGATTTTCTATTAAATTGGAAAACATGGATATAGGCGCACTTGCCCCTGGAAACGGGGCAAGTGCGCCTATCTAAATAATAACGCTAAAATCGTACGTTACCACAAAAACCGATAATTTACTTAATAGAATATAAACAAATAAACGCATTACTCTTGATTTCTTTTTAGTGTACTCGTCCTATAGGCTACTACAGCTTCCATAACAAATTTGGGGCAAGTGCGCCATAGACTAGTAATCAGGGATTCTAAACCTTAAATGCTGTTCTTTTTAAAAAAGGTAAATTATAGTTAGCAATAACTATAATTTACCTTTGTATTTAAAGAAAAATGTTTGGCTAGAATAATAGATATCTTTAATTAATCAAATCAGACTTATTTTATGCATTACGTAAAATTACAAGAGTAGGTACCAATTTTTCCTGTATGCCTTTCCATCATATGCAAATAATTAGCTAAGTCTATTTCAATTTCGGCTGACAAGTCTGGTGGTCTACCTTGTGTGAAAGATTTTTAGCCTCTTCGACCCGTTACATGATCCATGATTGTTTTACGAGGTATACCATAAGTTTTAACTGCTTCATATCCAGATAGGCATGATCGGACAGCGTCAACTGCCTGACATAAAGTTTATCTAGACCACAAGAAGGTTTATCGGTTTTTCTTTGATAAGTATAAACCATCTCTAAAAGATTATAATTTTACGACATTTTGTAGTAACTATCCAACTACTTTTTCTTGTCGAGAGATCTGTGGGCAACCTAGTGTCAGAGTTGTTCAGGAAGGTCAAAGGCCTTTGACATGACTTAAAGACTGATGTTGAATGATAACAGCCGGATCGATAGTTTTCAAAAGTTGTCTTCGATTATCGCTTCCGATTAGGCACACCTAAGCGTGCAAGTACAACATCTTCTCAGCACAAGACAGCACAGAGGCCGTTGGGTAATAAAATAACTGAATCATAAAAGTTGACGACTTCTGGCTCGGGGGAAGTGCGCCATACTACTAAAAACGTAGGCGCACTTGCCTCACTTGATTATTTTGAGGGTACAATTTTAATTTCTATAAAAAAATATTTATTTCACTACCTAGGACTAAAATACAGCCATAGATTTAAAGAAAAACAACTAATTTCTGTACTCGCTTCATTGGTTTGCCGCAACACATAAAATATTTGAAGATTTAAGGGGATAAATAACACGTCCTCATCTCTGGTAACAGGTTTAAATGACACTAAAACTAAAATGGTGGATACATCAAGTAATGTTGAACAGAGGCATCTGCGATTGTGAAGTGGGACTGTGTTTGAGTATGTGGCATGGATGTAAAATGTCGTTAGTTGTATTATATCTGTAGTTTTCGATATTTTTATGGTAGGCGCGCTTACCCCGTCGGCGCACTTGCCCCGACTGACCTATACATGTATTAGGGAGCTGCGGCAGGAGGAGGTCGTGGATAAATACATACAATAACAGGACAAACTTACATAATGTTACTCCATGCGATATTTTAAATAATGCATTCTTAAATAAAATTTAATTTATTAATGCTTTTTTTATTTTATTGTAAAATTCTCGTTTCTGAGACAGGTTTATTTATATTTGCATGCCTTATGGGTAGGATATGGTTAATCGACACAATTTTTTCTTTTAGACCTTTTCGTTTGTACAAAATATGCTTATTCATGCAAATATGATCACAGTTCATTTTCAAGGTTAAGCAACGCTCGCAGAGGTCGGTTCGTGGATGGGTCTTATTTTTTTTAAGGATGGGAATCAAAGGTTGTTACAAACTTTTACTGACTAAAATCCATCCGTGTTCCATCATATGCCCTTCGTGATTCGAGGCCGCGGTAACTCTATCGAACAATTCCGCAATCCCGGCAGGCAACGGCTCTCTTGTGGGCCCCGACAACTTTGCTGACACTCTTTGAGGCGCGCGTGGAACACGACGCGCCGTCTACACGGGCCTGGTTTCAGTCGGGCGGCGAGCTACCCATTGCTCGCAGCCCGCAGGCCCACACCTACGGTGGCTGGGAGTCACCCTGTGATTCCCGGCGCCCGGAGCGTCTCCTGCGGTCGTGGATGATGGGCCTTAACTTATCATAATTCCTTCGTACCTCGGAAAGCACGATTAGCCGTTTACCCCAGCTCTCATTTGCACATCTTTGACAGTCGAACTTTAGGATAAAAATGTGTCAAAAGGGAATTGAAGTTAATAGGGAGGCGGATTTTAATTTTAGAAAGCATGTGGTACAAGTCGAAGGATTGGGAGAAGGAAGGACAAGAAAAGAAGATATGGTCCAATGTGCCATCGTCAAGGCCGCATTGGCACAAGGAAGTGTCACGTACGTGGATCTTGAACAGGAATACTGGACTACAGCAGTGGCCGAGTCTCAGTCTACACAGAGATGAGACAGTTCTTTTGGCTAGTTTTGGGCATTTGAGGAACCAAGGTTTCCGCTGGACGTCCGGTTGGATACTAGCATAATGTCTACCCTTAAGTTTCGAAGTTACATGCCATGCTGCAGACCACGAGTGGAGGTTGTTCGGTAAAGTATTTTGGATGACGAAAAGTATTTAAAAAAACTATTACTAACCTATCCTACCAACGTTATTATTACTCGTCACCAACTGACGTCCAGCATTCGCCATATTGAATGTGTCGTGGCCAAGGAACTTGTACCTAAACTGGAATGCGGACGCGAAGCTCAAATCCGTTCCGAAGAGTATACCCTCGAAGGACCTAGCTATCTCTTTCTAGTAGTGTGGATATCAATTCGCGATAAACGTAAGGACAATTTTATTTGATGCAATATTTGCAGGTTTTTTTAGACACTTATTATTAACCTTACAAATGATGTATTTCTGTTACCGCTATAACAAAAAATACTAAAAATTAATTAAAATAAATATTTAAGGGAGACTCCCATACAACAGTTGTGATTTTTTTGGTACTTTTTATAGGTAATGGTTCCGTACCATTCATTACCTACCTATAAAAATACCCTTCATGTGCGCGTCCGACTCGTACTTGGCCAGTTTTTTTCTTAACAACGTATTAAATAGAAAGAAAGAAATAAATTCAATTATAAATACAAAGGTCTGTATCGGTCTGTTACGCTTTCACGGTTAAATCACAGAGCCGCTTTCGAAAAAATTTGGCATGGAGATAGTTTAAAACCCTGGGAACTATATAGGGTTCTTTCTATCTCAGATTTTTGAACAGTTGCTCGGTAGCGTGATATAACAGAATTCTACGTGGGCGAAAAGCTAGTTCTCAATATATATATCTGAGGAACTTATATTGAGCGCGCTAATTTCTATAATAAACCCTTCCTTATGCGGGCTAAATGCAAAATTGGTTTTGCAAACTTTATTGCGTTGAATTATAAACTTTCAAAGTGGTTAAGACCCGTGATACAAATACAATTATTGCAGATACAGAATTAATAACAGAATCACCAGCTGGCAATTCTTCGAAGGCTTGGCCTTGATAGGCAGTGGTATAGACGTCCAAACAAACGTACATTAATTGGTAATCTATGTTTATTCGACACTTGTACGGTTAGAGCCAGTAGACTAAAATAAAATGATGCAATGTTTATATATAATTAAAACTACTAAAACCTTTCATGAAAGACGATGATTATAAATAGAAAGAATAACAGAAGAGATATAATTTATTTCGGTATATATTTATTTAGGTTAACCTACAATTGTTTACACTATACATTTGTATGAAACAGTCATATTACATTTATAAGTGTAAAAATTAATTACAGGCTAACACCACATGTGCTATTTAAGGTTAGAAATCAATATTATTAACATACATAATTCTAAACATAAAGGAGGCAGATCGAATGATAATTATAAGGTTATTATTATTAGGTTGGTTCTATATTTTCTAGTTCCTCATATGTTGCAGCTGCAGGTTTGTTACAAGATTGGCTTGACACACAACCCTAAAAATGTATTACACTATTATTAGTTAAAAGTATGGAAATAATCTTTAAATTATGAATTACTAACTTCTGCCCGCAACTTCGTCCGCGTAGAAGTCGAAAATATTCCACGGGATCCCGTCCCCGACTTGCTTGACAAAGATTATATTAGCTCGGCTAATATGCATGATATAAAGATAATTTATAGCCTATAGCACTCAGGGATAATGCAGCTACATGTAAGCGAAAGAATTTTCAAAATCGGTTTGGTAGTTTCAGAGATTACCCCATACATACGAACTTAAAAATTTTACCTCTTTATAATATTAGTATAGATTATTATTTGTCGACATTAACTAACTGCAGTGGATAAAAGTTAAGTAATTAAGTTATAAGTAATTATTAATATAATAAACTACACTTGTAAGCAAGTTTGCGTAGCTGAGTTTTTGGCCAAAATGATATAAAATATTTTTGCCATCAATTTGCTAAGCAAAAGTAAATAAAACAACTAAAATGTCGACTTTTATGCTCATTAATTTGACTCCTTTCATAACTTTCACTTACCAGATCTTTGAATGTGCCCAGTACAGGTTGTATATTCTTTTCTTTAGTGGGTTTTAATATTATAGTACTTGAAACATTTATTTGTTTCGCTGACAGGAATCTAAAATAATAATAGATTGATGAGAACAAAATTGTAGTATTTATGGTTAAGATATATTCAAAATGAAAACTCATCTTGCTATGCTCATATTCTACATTTTTCGAAACGGTGATCTTCATGTCATTTGTAATGATTGATAACTTACTTTAGGGAAAATGGACGGAATTGCATCATTTGATCTTGTTTCGAAATGCAATATTACTTCGGGCTTGAAATGGCGGCTACAAATTTTGGAACCGTTTCTGACCCTTTTCTGTGTAGAACACTGAGCCACCGGACTCGAAGATCATAATTTTTAGGAAAGCTTAAAATAACAAAAAATCTATACTAATATTATAAAGCGGAAAAGTTTGTTAGTTTGTTTGTTTGTTTGTTTGTTTGTTTGTTTGCTTGAACGCGCTAATCTTCGAAAGTACTGGGTGGATTTGGATGAAATTTGGTATGGAAGTAGCTTGAAGCTTGAGGAAGGTTATAGGCTACTTTTTACCCGACTGCAAAAAAAGGAGAGTTATGTTTTTACCGTGATAGAATCCACGGGAGCGAAGCCCCGCGTGAGTACTAGTAATATATAATGAGAAGAAAGAAAAATAATAAATAAGAAGAATAAAGAGAAGAACATCCACTTTTACATTGAAAACATAGTCACCCTAAATGCAATTTGTAAACAAAGTCACAAAACTTACTTAAAAAAGGAAATTCCAGACCCGGGGTACCCTTTTCACTCTTGCAATTAACCACAAAACACGTTCTTACCATGGTTACAATAACTTGCACTTTAATATTACGAAAACTCACAAAATTAAATATAATTCAAATTTACAAACATACAGATGTCAAGTAAACGTCAGTCGGCAACGTAGTAATTGCCAGGTATAGTATAATATATCACTACTAATTCTTGCAAATTCCATTTTTTTTTGGTTTAAACATCTTGTGTTTGCATGGTAAAATAACTTTAATTTTCATTAATATGCATACAGTAATAATGGCAATTCATTTTAAAGATAGAATTCCAAAGAAGTTTAAAACTAGGTGTTATTACTACAACAGACAGGTCGAAAAAATTACCATTGAAATAAATATTTTTAATCTGACACACAGAAGAAAGGGACACAGTCCACACACGGCACTGTCTCGCTCGGAACGAATAGTTCCTTCAGTTTTATACGTGCAAGTTTATACTCTATTGTTTAACAGCTAAGAAAGACTTTCTGTATTCTTTGAGTCATTCGTAAGCAATCCAGTTAGTAGGTAGAAGATCCTTGGTCGTGGCGTCATAGTCTAGGCTCTCAAGGACATCACATCGACATTTTAATTGGCAGCCATGATGAATTTCCGGTATCATTTTAGGCGTCAGATTGACAATGGCGTAGAGTTGACGCTTGTCACCTCAAGAATCAGGGATTTAGATTTTTTTAAATACCACCTTTTTCTTTTCACATGTCTTCCAAAAGGCCAATGAAAATCAATAACTCTAAATTAAAAATAAATTTGTACGTACAATGTTAACCAAACCTGGACCGAAGTAGCCCAAGACTGTGACAATTGGCTAATTTTGGAGGATAGCTTCACCTGTGAACACGCCAAAACGCTTAGCAAGAAGCTAAATAAATATAGAAGATAATTAAAATAAAAAAGTGGTGGTCTGTCTGTCTGTCTGTCTGTCTGTCCGTCCGTCCATCCGTCCGTCCGTATGTCACAGCCATTTTATCCCGAAACTATTAGGACTATACATGTGAAACTTGGTAGGTAGATGTATTCTGTGAACCGCTTTCCGATTTTAAGAAAAAATATTTAAAATAAAGGGGGGCTCCCCATTCATGGAACTGAAACTGAAAATATTTCTTTTCATGAAACCTATGCGTGTGTGTAAGGTTTATTTTTGTCAAATAAATATATTATATTATATTATTATAGTTACTACGGAACCCTTCATGGGCGAGTCTGACTCACACTTGGCCAATTTTTTATTCTTGCTTTATTATATATCATAATAATATCATTTTTTGTAAATATTTTCTATTTACAGACACGTATTTTTACTGTTTAATTATAATATGTACTTATATATTAATTGATTTATACTTATGTCAACCCTAGAAATAATGTATAATTTCTAATGTAGACATAGTATTCCATCTCATATAATAATAATAGTCAGGCTTATCGGGTGCCACCCGGGCCCTTGGACAAGTCTAACCTTGAACACGAAATTGAACAGCAAACCAAATATAAACACAATCAGATTTTTTGTCACCCTCCAAAATTGTATCTAGACATTCGGTAGAAAAAGGCAACTATTCAAGTACATTTTTGTTCACATAACTAGACAAAATATAGAGAGCAGGCAGCTCATTGCTTTTTCTTCTTGGAAATTGTTTATTTTTTTTAATATAAACCTTTTTGTCGATCGATACGTACTGTTTAGATGTATGCCTGCGAAAATTTAAGTGGTCTCTAAAAGAAATACATTGCTAGATCTACATATCAAACTGTGATATACTTGAAAACGATTATGCCAGTCTAACGGCAAAAAAGACATGGAATTGGAACAAACCATCGATTCTCGATACTTTTTTGACTGAATATTTATAATAACCCGACTTTAGATGTAGTCGGATTATTTAGCCAGATGTTAAGCTGCAAGTTTTGATCTTAGTCATGCTATTTCTCAGTATTTATTGTGCATCGTGTGTGGGTCGACGAACCATCGCACTGTGGCCATTTTCCTTGTTTACTTGCTCATAGAATATTTATAATTATTGTAGCTATATAGCTAAGTGCATATTATATTTATTTACTACAACTGGAATGTACTAGCTTTCAGTTGCGATATTGTTCGCGTTGAAATTTTGATAAATCTTTTCAATGGCAATTATACATTTTCCAGAGATAAAAAGTTTTAGTTTATATTATACTATCTGCATGATAAGTATGTATGCACTTTATATCAAAATCTCTAATTGGGTGAAATGCTGTTCTGTTCTGTGTGCCAGCGGCTTCGCCCGCGTGGGAAGTTTTTCCTGTGTAAATCCCGATCCCGTAGGAATTTCCCGAAATCCTTTCTTAGCGGATGCCTACGTCATAACATCTACCTGCATGCCAAATTTCAGCCCGATCCGTCCAGTGGTTTGGGCTGTGCGTTGATAGATCACTATGTCAGTCAGTCAGTCGGTCACCTTTGAGTTATATATGTTTAGATTATACTATCTGGATGGTGAGTATGTATGCAATTTATATCAAAATCTCTAATTGGGTTAAATGCTGTTCTCCTAGCTAGTCTACAGAACAAACCCCACTAATTATCATGATTTTAAATATTTTAAGTAGGTACCTACATTGTAAGGTATTACTAAAAAAATTAGCAACAGGTGCTATAATTTATGCAAGGTAGTTGTTGAGAAGTACGCTAGTGCTTTTTTGTATAAGTGTATGTGTAAGTGTGCGCGTATGTGCGTGGAACTAAATCAGATTATCATCTATGTGTGTGGCAAATGTGATCCAGATCCGTTCTATCTATTTTATTTATAATATTGACATCGAAGTTGGACATAGTAATGATTGACTCATGTAGTGTTTGGTTAAATGGCAAGCATCTGTTGACTGTGTTTTAAGTAGTTTGTCATTGATAACATCCTTATGTAGAAGATGCGTAAGCCTGTTCTGAATTTCCAATATTGTATCTGCTATATCCCGAGTCCTGCCCGCAAAGAATTTTAGAAGTTTTTGGCCATATAGCACAGAAGGGACACAATCTTGAACAATTGATGGTCACTGGTAACGTCGATGGCGAAAGGCCACTAGGACGTGGTTTGACCGAATTTATACAATGCTGAATGCTAAACGCACAACCGCACGATGCTCCTCACGACCCCTTGTTTTTGTCAGTTGAAAAATCATGTAATGACTCTGGGTGGAGCGGAAGAGAATGTTAGACTACGTTTCAGGGCTGCAAAATCCCGTTAGGATATTCACGCAACCCCGGTATACAATGGCCCTGTTGGGCCCCGACCCGTGGCCCCGACAATGGTACTGACTGCATTTTGAGGCCCACATGGAAAACAAAACGCCGTCTCGTCGACCCGGGCGTGGTCCTTACCGAACGGTGAGATTTTAATACGGTGATATTATTTGTTCTTGATAAGCTTGCGTTTGACCACCATCTCACCTGATGTTAAGCAATGATTTGGTCAAAGATGAAGTACGCTTGCCTAGAAGTAACCTATTCACTCTTGACTTAAAGACCCTCAGGCTATAGATATCAGGCAACAGAGACTCTGGCATGGAATTCCACTCTTTAGCTGTACGCGCAAACTAAACTATTCCCAAAACGTTTTGTGCGAATTAAAGCAAAACCGATATAGGGAAGTCACGCCCCTCAGCAATGAGGAACACGACGCGAGGTGGAGGAGCATACTATGAGGACATGCGTCCATGAGTATAGTAATAACCAAAATCAATCTACATACGAATCCATTACATTAACCCTACCGTACTTAAATAACAACTAAAATCGTCAGATCAATCATTTTTTCTACGTCACTCAAGATTTTAATCTCCCAGATAGGCTGAGTCATCGTATTACAAAAAACCAATGGCGTCCAGTCTGGATCGTACTAAGAAAATGACGTAAAAAGTGAGTAGCCTTGATACTAAGTTACTGGCTACTTAGTACGGATTCTTAGATGGAATGGAAGAATAAAAAAATACTTAAGTTGGTTAGTTGAAAATATTGAGTTGAATATCGAGAGCAAGGCCTTTGTTTTTATTACAAACTAGCTTCTGACCGCGGCTTTGTTCGCGTGGGTTTAAATATTCCCTACGTGGTTTGTTCCGTGTTATATTTATATTCGTTTCGTTTCTATTCGCTTCCATGTAATCCCATGTATATATTCGTTTATATTCGCTTCCATAGGAATTCTAGGAAAGAGAAAAGTGACCTATACTGTAATATCTTCCAGTGAACGTACCATCAAAATTGATTCAGCCGTTCCAGAGATTAGCCCGGATAAACAGAAGGACATAAAAATAAAAAGTTTGTGTTTCAATATCGTGTAAATAATTGTAAGCACTTGAGAAAACACGATCATTTAGTAGTCATGGACAAATACTTATATTTCATTTATATGTATAGAGTATGTATAGATAATTCTCAACAATCCTGTCTTTCTCAGCTAGCCTTCGACAAAGAAGGAACTCTTGCGTATTGCCTTATCTGTCAGTATATTTGAGGTATTAAAGTAATTGGATTCTTCCACCATTTCTTAATTTCAAGGTTAATACTTCTAGAAATTACCCGAAGATTAAAGAAACCGTTTGTAATTGAAACATTGCTTGGCCATTGCATTCTAACATTTTTATTATAAGTGCAAACTTGGTGATCTCATTGCTTATTCTTTTTATGTTTGAGAAAAGGCTTTTGACCTGTAAGTCAAGTAAGTGAGTCCTATATTTACTGATTGGTTGCTCTATAATCAACTACCAAATTATTATTGTTACGAGCTGGGGTTCGGGATAGAAATAATTAACGCCAATTAAACCAAAATTAACACTTTAATTAATTAAACACAAAATAAAAATTTAACAAAATTATTCGTACCACAACACTTGTCACTTAACACTTAGATTACACTTAAATCGCACTGAAATTCACTGGTAAAGCTTCGATTATATCTCGTATTCGCCTTTTAATAAGACTGAATCTCTGCGCCCCTTTGCGATCTAATTATACCCCGGTCTATGAGCTCTAGAACATTCATATAAAATCGACTGACTGTTTATACCACCCAGAATATTCCAGGAAGCTACTCGAGGTACACAGTACCGCTATTCGACGCTAGATGGCGTTAGTGTCTCGACTAGATATACTCGTTCCTGCTACTCGCCGCTAGATGGCGTTAGTGTCTCGAACATTCTAGATTTATGTCGAAGTTTCTCGACGTGCTTCACTAAGCGACTGGCGTAACATTGTCATCCATTGCTTAGACTTGCCCCAACTCCTCGTATGATAGGGTCGTCTTCAAGTCTCACTGGAGGCAGCTGAGTACTAGTAGTCTACTGAGTTGTGGAGGTCAGATGTGCAGATGTTGTGGAGGTCACATCTAACCTCCACAACTCAGTATCTAGGTAACGCGATACCCCTTGGCAAGACTGGGGTCAGATTCAATTTTTTGACTTCTGAGAAAGGTTATGAACAGAGGTCGGAATTAGGCAGAGTTTTTTTTTTTTTTTTCTTTATTTATTTATTAGAGACTTTTGTCGTATATCGACAATGTCAGCCTCATTGTTACAAAATCCTTACGCTATATACAATAATTTCTTAACATTATATACAATATGAAACTTATAACTACGGATAGATACACTTTGATAATTAATGAACTTCACAAAATGCACCACAACAAGCATTGATTTTAATAAGTTATTAATATCAATGCCTGCAATTGCACATCTTATAAAGTTCATGAGCTATTCACTTACAATTCACTTTGAAGAGCAGAAAAATCCCTTGATTTATTAAATGAAAAGTTATTTTCTTTTACACAATTTAAACCGCTGCACGCGCGACGATGCCAAATTTACATAATATTGTTGGTCACACGGGATTATCTATGAGAAATCCCGGGAAAATCCATTCATATCAACATTTCGATGCAAGTACATAAAAAACTCTACCTATTTCCGACCTCTGGTTGAGTCTTGACAAATCTACTGTGTAATCTGCTAAGCCTTTTACTGAATATGTTGGGGTCAGCATCCCAAACGTATGCAGTTGAGTACTAGTATTTTACAAGGAGCGACTGCAATTCTACCCTATACTACTCCTTAGTAAGACCAGTGTCAAATTTACTGACTTTTTATTACCCCTTACCCTTATCCTTACTCCTCCTTACCCTTAATCATAATCATTTATTTGTCAGAACATGGTCGGTATGCATAATTACCAGATATCGGAATAGGTAGAGCTGTTTTATGTACTTGCCATAGGTTAGAATAATATGGATATTCCCCGAGTCCCGGGATTTGGTTTTTAAGTAGTAAAATCATAAAAAAAGCTATTCTCGCCTTCGCGACTAATGAAAGATTACACTTCCTTTCTGACGGGTAAATATAAGAAGGACGGGATTAAGGATAGTATAATAAATAGATAAACTTGATTCATTAAACCACATATATTTTTTTACGTAACAATTATTCAAGAATAAACAATCATTTAAAAATTTTTATTCTGAAGTTGCACAAAAACATTTACATTTGTGAAATTTACAACGTCGCTTTTGCGCTTATTGACTTACATAAACATATTCACGTTTTATACATATTGACAAAAATAATGAAATGCAATAAAATCCCGCGGAATATCCATATTAACATCAATGTTTACGGTCAATGAACCTAAATAGCTCTACCTATTCCGATCACTGATAATTACATAATCTTAAAATACGTATATTGTCTCATCGTATTCTACCACATGGGCATACAAATGTCAAGTTGATTACATTGATGCTAAATTATAATTACATTTTTTTTTAATAAGTAATGGTTCAAATTTTAATAAGGAATGTCAGAAATAAAATAATATAAACAATAATTGAATTAAATTAATGTGTCATTTAAGTAGTCATTCAAACTATAGTAGCATTTATTGCATAGAAATTCTTTAAGTTGCTTCTTAAAACCAGCCAAATCTAACTTCCTAATTGATTTTTTTAATTATAAATTTGCGGAGCTCTGCAGAATATGCTTTTCCGCATGAGAGCTGTCTTGGCTCTGCGTCCGCGTAGCATGTCATTACGCCTGTTACGTTGTAACTACAGTACCAGATAGGTGAGAGAACAATTTTGGATTAAATCGCACGAATAAGGCAGTTTCATAAATATACAAAGCAGGAAGTGTGAGAATTTTATGCTTTCTGAAATAAGGCACACAACTGTCCGTCACCTGAAGCCCAAACATAGATCTTATGTGTTATCTGTGGAACGCATTGCCGTTGTCAGACAAGCGCAGTCACTTGCTGCTTTTAAAAGCTCTGTTGTCAATCATTTTTATACACTTCTTTGATTTTACCTTCTATTTCTCTCCTTATGACATATTTATATATGTCGCAGGTATTTGCTAAAATTAGGTTTTTGATCAAAAACCTAGGTTTTTGATGAAAAACCGGAAGATGTCACATTTTAAACTGAATCTATACTAATATTATAAAGCTGAAGAGTTTGTTTGTTTGTTTGTTTGCTTGAACGCGCCAATCTCAGGAACTACGGATCTGATTTGAAAAATTCTTTCAGTGTTAGATAGCCCATTTATCGAGGAAGGCTATAAGCTATATATCATCACGCTAAGACCAATAGGAGCGGAGCACTAATGAAGAATGATTCAAAATCGGGGGATTTTTTTTTCCACGCGGACGAAGTCGCTGGCGGAAGCTAGTTTCATCATAAACCTGTAACAATCCAGATTTTTGATCAAAAACCTGAACTAGTTTGGGTTTATGATAAAGTTCTTGTCAAATTCACGGGTTTGCTTTATTTTATGATAAATAAATCAATTTAAATAGCATATAAAGTCGGTTCGCTTGCGAGCCGATTTCGCTCTCGGTAGGTGAATGCACACAGCAAACTCTCCCTAAAATGTAAATACACAAACCCCCTGATTGAATCAGCCGCCCAATACACACCCTCAAAAATCGATCATCGATATTGGTGCTACAATTTTAGTTGATGTGCCGTAAATAGATAGAGAGCCACTGGATGCAAGTAACATTATAGGTAAGGTAATTGATAAGAAGAACGATTTATTCAAAATTGGTACTTCACCTGGGGTTCTAAAAAGCTGGCTGCCTCGAAACATCTATTCAAATATCAACTATTGCCTTTAACGAACCTGTATCGACAAATGAACTGAGTTTGCGTGAAATTGCTTCAAAGATGTCTTTATTTGGAAGCCAAGGTTTTAAGAAATGCGCGCTGCAAGACAAATCGATGTGCATGTAACAAAAATGTTGTTTTATGCAACTCTAGATATCACAAGTCAACAAACTGTCATAATAAATAAAGCATACTAGTAGATTTATAAAAAAGCAAGCACGTGGTAAACGTTCCTTTATTACATTTTTATTCCTTTTTTAATTTTGACTGCGTTTAGTCGTATTTAATAGTTACTAAATTTCATTTTCGCGGCTTATCAAAATCAGATTAATATAGGTACGTGAAATTGAAACATTTCATTTCATAATTGGATTGAAGGAGGAGAATATTGATTGGATCATGAATGTTAAATTTTGATAAATAAATAATTGTTATCTTTCTACTAAGTTGCAAAGGATGATGGATTGTTTTATTTATTTTATTTAAATTTATTTATTTGTCATGAAACAAAGCAAACCCGTGATTTTGACAAGAACTTTATCATAAACTCAAACTAGTTCAGGTTTTTGATCAAAAATCTGGATTGTTACAGGTTTATGATGAAATTGAGTTTCAAATGTGTCATCTTCCGGTTTTTCATCAAAAACCTAGGTTTTTGATCAAAAACCTAATTTTATGAAAAACCTGCGACATATATACAAAACATATATATTTATTTATACTTATTTATGTATTGTATTGTATTGTATTATCTATACCTATATATATACTTATATTAACTAGTTACTTTTTGTGTAGGTATGTTATATATTTGAAGTAAGTACACTGACTTTCCCCTCCCCTCTTTGTTTTATGTTCTTAAAGTCCATCCAAAGGTTGTCTGGAAGATATCGCTATCAGCGATAAGACCGCCATTGTAACATTGCATTATTGTCATTCAAGGGTTTGTTTAAATTATTGGTGTACAATAAAGAGTATTCTATCTATTTATCTTATGCAGCGCTTTTGCCCTTCTGACTGTTAAAGATATACTGATGACAGCCGAAGCTTAACGTGTATTTCGAGGCACGGAGGTTTCTCAATATGCTAAGTGTTGCCTAACCTTGGAGTTCAATCCTTGCAGTTGTTTTCATTAACCTGCGGTCTCCTCATCAACTCCCGAATACGTTTGCAAAAGTCAATGACCAATTTCTCCGGCTGCCCTGTTTTCCATTGTGATTTGCACATGTAAATTATATCCGCCGATTTAGTTATATGGGTCACGATAATTTAAGGTTATGAAGCAGCGTGTTCCTGATGATTGTCACTACATCGCACACTGACAGATAGTAAACGTTTTAGGGTTCCGTAGCCGAATGGCAAAAAACGGAACGCTTATAGTTTCTTTATGTACTAAACTTGGTAGGTAGATGTATTCTGTGAACCGCTTTCCGATTTAAAAAAAAAACTTAAAAAATATTTAAAATAAAGGGGAGCCCCCCATACATGGAACTGAAACTGAAAATATTTTTTTTCATGAAACCTATACGTGTGTGGTATCTATAGACAGGTCTTTAAAAATGACATAGGCGTTTCATAAACCACTTTCTTAGAAAGTCAATCGTTTAAAAGATATAAGCTTCCAAAAAGGTAAAATGTGTATCCCGCCCTCTAACTTCTATAATAATGGAGTGAAAAATCTAAAAAATATAGATTTTTGTAGATCTTAATGTAAACTTTCAATCAAAATTGGTTTGAACGAAAACGGGTTAGCAGTTTTTGAGATATAGCGTATTTTCTAAAACCGCAAATATATCTTTTTAATTAGTACAAAAACTATCAAAAACAAAGTTATTTGGCGTAGTTACTACGGAACCCTTCATGGGCAAGTCTAACTTGCACTTGGCCAATTTTTGTGTAATTTACATCATCACGACTACTATTAACATACGTGTATATAAAACATCGTGAGGAAATCGACAAGTAACTACGATTCATCAACCCGCACGTCTCGTGGCATACGGCCCATTTCGTCCCATAGAGAGGAGGAACCAATGGGAACGATATAGGTTAATTAATCATTATGTTACAAGTCCAATACTTTTTAGGGGAACCTCTTTAGTCTAACATATTATCAGTACGCTCATGATCACATGCTTGCTTACCATTTTGCCGTTTATACCATGTTGTCCTTCACAGCCAATTCCCACACATAATTAGTTTTAAACAAATATTAAGAGACCCGTAGACACAACAATGGTGTATCATTTACTTAATACACATACCTAAATCAAACAAACCTTGGCACATACAAAATTTAAATATTTTATGTGAACATCGTTGTTTACTAACGGTTATGCCCCGAAAACTAGTTCTTTTTGGGTAATCATAATATTTGTACTAGGAAGTAAAAAGGGTGATGAGAAAAACTTCTACTAAAATAAGGTCTTTCTGTCATGACGTTCCCTATGTGGCAGCACTCAGGCGTTAGGTCCGGGCACTTGTCAAACGATCAAGATTTTTGACATCTGCCAAATTGACGTTAATGTCATGTACCTATATGTTTTCAAAGAAGAAGACCTCTCGCCGCAGTCTGTGCGACCAAATGCTAGTTTGAATTTTCCTAGAAACCTTCAAGTGTACTTGGTACTGAGCGCGAGTCGGGCTGTCTTAACATCCCGCCATTTTTCACATCATCCCACAGCATCCCAAATCATGTGTTGCGGGAATGCTCTAACGAGATACCACAGCCCCGGCACTCAAGTACAGCTGAAGGAACAGAGTGGGTTTTAGTTAGTAGAAGTCTGACACTTCCTTCCGCTCCACGGAAAACGGGAGCTCGCAAGTTTGTTCGCATGATTTTTCGTAGAAACTTTCATCCCGTATTTCAGCCTGTTATTTTTTTTATTCAGTTAATCTAAAGCGAAATACCACTCACTGATTAATCACGAAATCACAGAAAGTACAAGTAGTAGGGCTCTCAAATTTGGCATGGGGGTTCCTTTTAGTACGTAGATGCTCGCTAAGACGGGATTTTGCAAAATTCTCACGGGATCGGGATTTACACGGGAAAAACTTCTCATGCTAGCGAAGCCGCTGGCACAAGCTAGTTATACATATAATATCATTATATAATAACAGTAGCAGTTGCTCGCGACTTCGCGTGGGAAGTTTTTCCCGTGTAAATCCCGATCCCGTGGGAATTTCGCAAAATTCTTTCTTAGCGGATGCCTACGTCATAACATCTACCTGCATGCCAAATTTCAGCCCGATCCGTCCAGTGGTTTGGATTGTGCGTTGATAGATCACTATGTCAGTCCGTCAGTCAGTCAGTCACCTTTGAGTTATATAGGTATATTTATATTTAGATACAGAGGTGTTACTTAATTCTAAACTCGCCATATTTTTACGTTTGACGGCGAGGGGTTTATTTGTGAAACAGGTAGGTTTATGTCTGTTTACCTATCTAAGTTTCACCTCAACTCTTCAACTATCTCCATGCCAAATTTTATAACAACCGATTCAGCGGTTTAGCTGTTCAAGCGTATCAGACGTTCGTATTTACTTTTTTTTTTAAAGATAACTAGCAATGTGCGTAAATTTTACATTACTAGCAATCTTGTTTACCCCTCCAACTAAGCGAAATATGCTTGTCTGGAATGGGTTCACGGCAATAGTGTAATACCCAACTAGCACACATTTGTGCTAGCTGCATTAGGGCTTTGGAGCGTATCCGATTATTACTTATGGTATTAGATGTAAGCGCTAGAGCGTCTACTACAGACTTAAAGCAGCCGCTTTAGCGCTATTTGGGCGCCATTTTATGCAGCCTAAAGTTCCATTTAACCTGCACAACGCTTGCATGAAGGTTCCTTAGTAGCTATAACGATTTATTAACGCTATACTAAAGCTCTCGTAGCGCTACTTTTGAATAATTATGAACTACTTTGAACGAATGAATTGATTATAGTTCTTTATTGTATATCTTCAGTTGACATTATTTGTAATATTTTGGTAAAGTGTTTTCGTCGCCATCATGAAAATAAAACAAAAGTACTTAAGTAAAAGTTTGTATTATGTATTAGCAAGATATATAAAGATACTTAAAATTCTGTCCAGTTTACTGTAGATATATAAGATAAATTTCGAGTAATTTTAACGCTCTTTTATGATATTTAAAAAATTAACAAAAGTTATGTGATATTTTTTATTTGTTATACAGAATAAATTTTATTTCCGTATTTTTACGTGTCGATAACTTACTATTCGCAAGTGGCCGATTGTTTACCGGTACATTTAATGCACATTTAACTGAAACACCAATGTATGTCAACTCAATTTTGCAAGTGAATTATAAGTTTTCTTAAAAAATCATGGCGTCATTGTAATGTAGTCATAACCTGCAGTTTTAGCTCTTATAACTCCCTTTTGAGAATCATAGCGCTAATTTTCAGCCTTCTAAAGCTTCCAGTGATTTTTGTTCCCCCAGTGCAACTCACAGCCACAAAAATCTCCTATTTTCCTGTTTTTGAGGTTTGTGAGGTGTTCGAATGGTTTCCATTTTGGAGATCCGTGGTCTACCCTTAAAAACGTTCACTTAACATAGACATTGTACGCTTCTCAACTTTAAAAACAAATCCAAAATTACGGTGTTTTAATTACGATACTTGACTTTACACCCGATATTTCTACATAAACATGATACAGGTTACTTTTCAAATAGATAATCATCAAACGTCTCAATAATAGTTTACATTATTTTGTTGTCGGTAGAAATAAGATCCAGTTACTTTATGGTTTAGTTATACCTACTTATACTATAATATGAAGCTTAAACATTTCAATTAACTACCTATTATTGTTTTATTACAGAATGCCTTTTAAAATAGTTAAAACTATAAATGCAGACAAGGAAGAGCTGTCAATCTGCCCTTCAGGTTGGGAAATATCGCTAGATCAGAATAAAGAAAATTTGTCAAACGAAGACAATATTCCGATTGAAAAGATATTGCCCAATGATGATGAGAACGTTACATACAAAAAAACCGTAATTTGGCTAAAGAGGTTAATGGACCCTGTGATGGTATTGCGCTAAATCCAAATGTTGAGACTGATATCTTTATACAATAAAAACCCAAGAATAGGCTTTTTTTATTAAGTTTGTGATTTGTGAAATGTTGAGATTAATCTTCTTTAAAATTAAAAGCTTAAAAATTAAAATACTTTAGTATTAGATGATTAGCAGATTCACTGGAATGTTCAGCAGTGTTTGACGATTTTAGCAGGTTTTCATAAACCTTGCGTACTTTCCTGCGATAACCTCCACTTTTCTTTATTAATTTCCATCGTTTAGCATCAATTTTTATTAAATGTTTTATATAATAGTTACAAAAGCGGCTGTAAAATAGCGAATGGATTGAGCCTGCAAGGAATGACTATTGCTACTAAAGGCCTTAGTTACACTGATGAATTTTTTGTAACTCTAGTATGCATAAGAGTATCTATTATTTCTATAATGAAACTTATAGTAGTATAATAGTGGTTACTATAACTATAACTTATAAAAGTTACAATGGAAACCACTGTACAGCTGTGAGTGGCATAATGACCTTCGTAACTCTCATATAAAGGTGTAAGTGATAAATGAGTTCTAAAGTGAACTACTGTAAAGCCTAGGGTAGTATTTGATTCAGCTTATAGCACCTTAAGTAACTTTTATAGCTATAGACGTTTATGGATGCAGATATGCAACTTGGAACTGCTTTTTGAACCCTTAAACCGCTATTTTACAGCCGAAAGTAACAGAATAGGCTGCTATTTCCACTAATGTGCTCGTTGGGTAGGTAGGGTTCGAACCTGCGACCTTTCGATCAGGAGTAAGTCTACGCCTTACCCATTAGGCTATTGACGCTTAGAATGATAAATGATAGATTTTAATGTTAAATGTGATTAGGTTTTAAAGGCCAGGTGTAATCCGGCAGCAAAATTGGTAGGTTCTGGACAAGAAAAACTACTGTTTTACTCTTCGTTAATGTCGATACGGTCTGTTACACATAGTTGTAAACTTGTAGCGGAAACATTAAATCATACCGGAAATGCCGAAAATTTTTGTAATGTACAGCGAGGTTGTCAAGGAAAAACTAGCGTCAAATAATGGTCTAACAGAACTCGCGTGTTAGACATAATTACATGAAGCTAAGTAGTAAAAACTGTACAATATAATCGTTCTTGGTTAGTTTTTGTAACTGGAATTCTTAATCAGAACCTAAGAATCGAAAAAAAAAGAAAGTGACTGAAATAATATAAAACGTGAAAGTGCTGCCCCACTGAAAAAAACAGCGAGACACGGTGTCTTTTGTGTGATACACAGTACTTTTTTCACGGGAGCTCGGTGCTAAATAGTTACTGCCACACGGGTCGATCTTTAACCCCTCGCACGTCTGACCGCCCGCCTGTCGAAACGTCCCAAGTGAGAAAAAAAATAGAAAAATCGGCAATTTATAGCCATTATCATGGTATATATTATACCTTCCTGGCTTCGTTATGAGTTATCTAACTATTTTACCATGCAATAAGCAAATCAAACTGACTGTACCGTTAACACTGGATAAGCAACGCTTGAAGTTACGCCGAAACACGTCACGCCGTTGCACGTTGGTCTGGGCGTAACGTCGCATCCCGGTCCCTACACGTACACAGTCACGCAGCTGCACCCGTTTAGACGCCCGCAACTTTGTTCGGGAGGGTTACCCGCGTTAATCCAGATCCCGTGGGAATTCCGGGATAAATATACATCTATCCTCAAAAACTTTCGCATTTATACATAGTATTAGTAAAATAAGGTTATTTTCAGTTTCATTCCTCAGGAGGATTATATAATTACACGTGGGTACCCAGTGGCTATTAACATTGACTTGAAATTTATCGTCAACAAAACTCGGTGTGACTGTGTTATCATCTCTTTGATTATCATTTCTTCGGGGAGTACCGGAATGACGTTTTTTTCACCTTGATAGGCGGCAAATCTAGATGACATACATAGTACTTAAGACGCGATGGTTAGCTGTATCAACTGATAAAATACAATTAGGTAGATAAATAATATCATTGGTCTTTTATGTGTGGTGAGGAGCTTGTGGAAATACTATAACGGATTAGTCCCTCTTTGTCCCGTCTCCCGTCTTTGGCATTGTTCGTCAGGTCGTTGAGCTCCTTAGTAGTCCAAAGTTGAGCTTACAGACTAACTGACAAAGGCTTGCACTGACAGGACGGGTCTACTCAAATCTGTCTGATTCTTTCCTCAAAAGGCCATTTTCAGACTAATCTATATAATCCTCATAAACGATTGTGAACTATGTAGGTTATTTAATTCGAGTTAAACATGATTGTCTGGCAGTTTGAGTGCTTTTTGCGGCCTACTCAAACGTCCTTTTCTTGGTATTGTTCATCAAATCGTTAAGCTCTTTGTTCTAAGTTGAGCTATACGTCATTTGACAAATGCTTACACTGTTCTTCAAAAGATCGCCTCAGACTGAAACCTACAAGGTTCCCATATAGTTAAACCAGTATAGATTGTATGGAATTTAAAGACACGGACCCCTGAGTTTGTTTCGGTGTTTCGTTTCAGGGTAGGAAACACCGGCCTCATCTAGTTAATATTTACAAAAAAAATAACGTGTAAAAGTGTTATTTAATAACCAATTTTCAAAATAAAGATCATTTCTCATTTATTATGCTCTAGTCCCTCTATGCTCTAGAGTCTAGTCCCGCTATGCTCGAGTCGTAAAATACCTACGAAAAATTTTCTCTATGCACGAAATTTTCCGATTCTGCGTTAACAATGGAAACTACAGTTCGAAAGAAAAGTGTTTGAATTGAAGTTATTTTTGTAGCTCTGTTCGTATATGTGTAAGCGTCTGTTACGGGCCTCTCTTTAACTCTTGCTGATGTCGATTCCTCCGTGCCTCAGCAAGAACGGTAAGCCGTCGGTCCCAGCTGTAATTTGTTCATATTTGACTGTCGTTTCAGGTAATTAGTAGCCAGATAATCTGACAACAGCTTTGCCAAGGCTTCGGCGCGTCGTGATCCACGCGCGCCTCAAAGAGTGGTCAGCTCTAATGACGGGGCCCCCATTGGGCAATTGCTTACCGGGGTTACGGGAATATTCCAACGAGATACCGCGGCCCCGGAACTTAAGAGCAGCTGAAAGAAAAGGGTGGGTTTTTAGTCAGTAGAAGTCTGACACTCCCTTTCGCTCCACCCAGAGCGGGAGAAGTCATTCGATGATTTTTCTACCCGGAAAAAAAAGAAAAAGCCTTGCCAAGACTTATGGTGCTACCTAGCTATTGGTTTGTGGTGGTCAGATATTTAGTCGCCCCATGTAAAACACTTATACTTACTTAGACTAGAAGCTGACGCCAATACTGTAGGTTAAGCGGATGAGGATGATCATTGGCATTTTGTGTGAGTGGCAACAATCTCGTCATATTAATATTGACTTCTGAAAGCCAGACTCCAGAAAAGCGCTGAACCGATGAAACTGAACGCTTTAAAGGTTGAAAGGTCATAAGTGGCAGGGAACACAGAAGCCGGCAGAGAATTCCACAGCTTGGAAGTGCGCACAATAAATGTGGAGGAGAAGCGCTTGGTACGACAAAACGGTATATCAACCAAGTGTGGATGGTATCCAGCCGTGTGTCTGGTAGACCGGTAGTGAAAGGGAGATGAGGGAATCAGGTCATGGAGCTCCTGCGCACACTCCCCGAAGTACAATCTGCAGAAAACCGACAGGCAAGCAACGGTTCGCCGATGAGCCAGCCAGATTCGTTCAGTAGTTTTTGCGTGAAAGAATAACAAACATCCATACATCCATCTGTTCATACATCTATACACTCATCCTCACAAACTTTCGCATTTATAATATTAGTAAGATAAGATACCATAGGTTCCCAACTTATAGTCCTAAAGGACCTTATATGCTAAAGGTAAAATGTGGTCTGAAATAGGTAAAAATATCATCCGCGAAAGATTTAAAATATCAAATTTACCAACTGAAAAGTAACATTGGCGTAAACCAATTTAAGTTCCTATAAAAAAAATGTGTTTCTATTGATTGCAAATAATAGGCAAGCTAACATATTTTATTTCGATCCTTAGTTAAATTTTCTTCAGGACTTGTAGTCCCTATCTGAAATACTAAAAAACAAACGGCGATGCGCCATCGTCACATGGTGGACATCTCACCCATACGCACATAACGTTTTGGGAATTTTATTGTGCGTACGGCTAAGGAGTGGAATTCCCTGCCGGAGTCTATGTTTCCCGATAGCTATAACCTAGGGGTCTTTAAGTCAAGAGTGATCAGGTTACTTCTAGGTTAAGCGTGTTTTATCTTCGACTACATCATCACTTACCATCAGGTGAGATGGTGGTCAAACGCGAGCTTACTATCAATACCTTAGGTATCTATACTAATATAATAAAGCGGAAAAGTTTGTTTGTTTGTTTGAACGCCTTAATCTTCGAAAGTACTGAGTGGATTTGGATGGAATTTGGTATGTAAGTAGGTTGAAGCTTGAGAAAAGACCCGAGTGTAAAAGAAGGAGGTTATGTTAGTATCGTGATAAATTTCACGGGAGCGAAGCTGCGCGCGATTTTTAGTACTACACAATATCATACGATACCTAGTACCGGCCTCATCTAATTTAAATTAAAATTAAACAATGATGTGGCAAGATGTTATCTGTAGCAAAAAATTCTCAACAATGAATATTTTGGTGACACTCATGATTAGATGTAATTTGTTTATAATTTATTAGTTTTATGTTGCATGATTTGATCATCTTCTTAGTAGTTAATTTTTTAACTTTAATTCTTAGTTTGTAACCTTAGTGATAAGTATATTATCTATTGTGTTTGGTTAAATGTCAACGAAAATTAGATATAGGTAACTTGATTTCCCTAACCACGAATGTATTTCATCTTTGTTATTAGTCTGTAAGCTTTTGCCACCATCCAACCTGATGGTATGCATGGTGTGGTCGAAGATGAAGCACGCTTACCAAGAAGTAACATACTTACTCACTCTTGACGTGAAGACCTCCAGGTTATATTCAATTCAATTATTTCAATTATTTATTTTTCAATTCAATTATTTAATTCAATTATTTATTTGCATCAAAAAGGATTACAATATTACTTAAAAACTAGCACATAGAAAAAAGTATCAGTAAAAATAATATAGGATCATCTGCAGCCGAACTAGGTAAACACCTGTATCTCGGCATACAGCGCCAATCCTCTCAGTCTATGACATTGAAATTTTATTAAATCAGCAAGTACAGTCTTTCTTTAAACTTAAAAAGAACACTTAAAAGTAATACTTTATACAAATAATTATAAAATTAGAATTAGGAATTAGTTTACTTAAAATCTAAGTGAGTTATAGGTTTATTTCGTGTGTGTATGAGTATGGATGTAAGGGTGAGTGTATGTGTGTGAGTCAGTGTACGTGTGAGGGTGTATGTGCATGTGTAGTGTGTATGAGAGTGTTTGTATTCTTACATTGTGCCAAAGAGTATCAATCTTTCGAGTTAACTATAGAAAAAAAGAAATAATAAAAAAATTAGGACTCCTGATTATTCAGTAACTTCCATAAGCTTTTCTGTCTCATCATAGGTTAGTGTTAGTAAGTAATTTTTTACCCTAGTTTTGCATTGGGTCTTATTCAGAGAGTAGATATTAATTGAAGTATTGATTTTGTTATATATATAAGGGCCTAAAAAGGCAAAATATTTACGAATAAAGGACGTATGGGGGTGGTGATTGCGAGTACACACTGTCCTGTTCCTTCGCCTATATTTTAGATTAGGGTCATATTCTAAAACTGTATGCTGCTTTAAAACAATACCTTGTAAAAACAGCTGTCGTACACTAAGAACTTCGCAATATTGGTACAACAGGGTGGTAGGAAAAAGACGCGGTTTAAAAGTGCAGATCTTAAGAATAGCACGTTGTGCAATCTCAATAGGTTTGATTATTGTTTTTGGAGCTCCTCCCCATGATGTGATGCAGTATGATATTACAGATTGGCACAAGGCAAAGTAGATTTGTTTCAATAATACAGCATCCACAACGTGTCTCAGCTTTTTGAAAACGAACATGAGTTTTCTGACCCGAGTACTGAGTAATTTTATATGTTCTCTAAAGCTAAGGTTACTGTCTATAATGACCCCCAAATATTTTATGTTGTCTACATGTTCAATTGGTTTACAGCTACAGTGTATATCTAAGCAACATACATGCGGGACTATTTTGTAGTTGCTCCTAATTAATTTTGACTGGCGAATACTAAAAGTTAGATATTTGGTTTTATCAGTGTTGAGTGTTAAAAGGTGGAGTCGAAGCCAGTTGTTTACGATGTTAAATCCCGTTTGCGCTGCATTAAAGACCTCATCCCATGTGTCAGCAGAGAATAGGAGAGCTGTGTCGTCAGCATACGATATTATATCTCCTTTTGGGATGTTTATGGATGTGAGATCATTAATATAAATGAGAAAGAGGCTAGGGCCTAAAATACTGCCCTGAGGAATGCCGTAGGAGACTACACCGTCAGTGCTCACATGACAACCAATTCGGACACATTGTTTCCGTCCGCTAAGATGGCTTTCAAAGAGACGGAGTTGCGTTCCTCTAATACCAAGTTTGAAAAGCTTCGTAATCAAGATGGGAATTGAAATAGTATCAAATGCTTTTTTTAAATCTATGAATATAGACAAACATTTCTGCCCCATGTCAAGCTTAGTACTAATGTGGTTGGTTAGTGTATTAACTGCATCATCTGTAGATTTACCTACTCTAAAACCAAACTGATTTTTTGCCAGGTATTTCTTTTTTTCCATATAGCTTATAAGTCTGTTATTAATGAGCTTTTCTAATAATTTAGACATGGCGGGTAAAATTGAAATTGGACGATAATTTGATACTTCATTTTTATCACCACCTTTAAAAATTGGACGGACTTCCGAGCTTTTTAGTTGCGATGGAAAAATGCCTGTGTCGAGACATAAATTAAAAATGTGCGCAAGTGCCGGTGCTAGATGATTGACATGCTGTTTCAATAATTTGTTGGATATGTTATCCCTACCCACTGAGCATTCGGATTTCAAGCCCATCACAAGGCAAGTAATCTCGTCTACACTGGTCTCTTCCATCACAAACGAGTTCAGTTCTTGACAAGAGTTATTATTTGACAACAAAGCTGAGTCAGAGCTGTCGTACGGTTTCCTTTTTTGGCAATCTTCAGCTAGGTTTTTACCTACATCAATAAAATAATTATTGATTTCATTTAATGATTCTTCTGGCGAGTCTTTAATGGTTAGGAGTTGATTGGAGTTACTGGGAGTTTTATTTAGATTCGAAATTTCTTTAAGTACTTTCCAGAGCTTTTTTGGATCATTTTTTGCTTTCTCAACCTCATTTTTTTCATAGGCACATTTAACCTTTTTTAAAATAACACTACAGAAATTCCTGTATCGATTATATGTTATTTTCAGAATTTCATATTATCAGGAAACAAAGAGGCAGGGAAATTCACTTCTTAGCTGTACTGTTTTGCGTGAATACCATTTATCATTTACTGTAAGTTGACATACTGGTACTTGTATTGATATGTATTCGTGTGCATTTATAACAGACAGACGAAGATTTTAATAGTTTGAGTAAAAATAGGGCCGTCTGAACGATTGATGATGCGTCCACCATAAAATACAACATTTGAAATAACTCGCGCATACAACCTCTGCCGAAGATTGCTGACCGCATAATGAGTTCACTGAGATATAAACGGACCAATTTAATTTATTATTTCGAGGAAAATTATCAAACTTATTCATGACTGCCCGCTTTAGGAGGAGCGTCAGACTTCTACTAACTAAAAACCCACCCTATTCCTAGAGTTGCCTTTACGTTTAGAGGCCACAATATCTCGTTAAAACATTCCCGTAATCCTTTTTTTTTTGGGTAAGAAAATCATCGAATGACTTCTTCCGCTCTGGGTTAAGCGGAAGGGTGTGCCAGACTTCTACTGACTAAAACCCACCCTGTTCCTTCGGCTGCCCTAACGTTCCGGGGCCGTGGTATCTCGATAGAACTTTTTTTTTTTTTTTTTTTTTTTTTTTCCCGCAAACCCCGGCAGGCAATAGCCCTATGAGGCCCCGTCACTGGTGTTGACAGCTCTTTGAGGCGCGCGTGGGAACACGACGCGACGCCGACCCGGGCCTGGTCCTTACCGGACGGTGAGCGACCCCTGCTCGCCGTCCGCAAGCCCATTCCCATAATCCTGGAAGGTGGTCATCTTTCTAGGAATTTTCTGTACCTATCTGGTATACTTATGTAACGATACTGTCTATATTCTTAAGCAACTCTGATGAATTCTGAAATCAATCATTTCAATATTTTCAATGCCACGGTGGGCTTGTATCTATATTCCCTTCTTCCACTTTTTTCGCCTTCCAAATCGTGTAAAAAATCGACAAGCAACCGAACGAACCCTTCCAACTAAGCTTGTATCTAGAATAGTTGTGGTAGGATTCGAACCCACGACCGTTCGATCACAAGGTCGACTCTTTATTTATTAGGCTACTCGTCCTTAGTCGTGTATTCTTGACACAATAGTCGTGATTGATGATGATGCCTTTTCTCTAGATAGAGCAGCTCTTGGAATGTGCCTCCACCATGCCATTAGGCCTCTTATTAATCTGGATGCAAGAATCTCATGACAAACATCATAGCATGATCTCACCAAGTGACATGACACTTCACTCCTAGCCCGTTGTTGTGCCTTCGTATAAATTGTTCCTAGCGGGAATCGAACCCAGAATGCCGTCACAAATTATTCAATGGACTGGCGTCAAGAGACAAAGATTTAAATCCTTTTTTTTTACAGCAAGATCAAAACCCTTTCGAAAAACGGCAAAGTCGTCCTCTCTGACTTATAGGACGGACAATCTTTTTATTATTTCCAATCTCCATGGTGACCCGATCGGGCGGTGGCCGCCGAACGAATTCATTGTGTGTATGGCTGTGTGTGTGTGTGTGTGTGGACACAATTGATTGCGTATGTCAGCGTAACACTCCTTACAGGGAGCGACTAGGGTATTAATTGCTGTTATAGTTTTGTGGATGCGGTACTAGTTACTAAGTTTGATTTGCCCAAAGTTTTACTATTTTTTCTAAGCACTAGCAGTCGCGCGTGGGGGGAGGAGCATCGCTCCCGTGGACTTTATCTTGATAAAAACATAACCTCTTTCTTTTTTAGTCGAGTAACAAGTAGCCTGTAAACTATATTGCTCAAGCATCAAGCTATTTCCACATCAAATTTCATCCAATCCACCCAGTACTTTCGAAGACTAGGGCGTTGAAACAAATAAAACAAACTTTTACTTATATAATATTAGTATTGATTGCCACATTAAAAATTGTAAATTCGTCCTCAATGCTGTCGATTTTTTGACACTATATTTTAGTTCCTTTTATGGGGATCTCGTGGAATTATAACAGCCGCACGGCTCTCTAAGGTCACAACACTTGCCAAACTTGTTCCGTGGATAGGTGATCATCTAAACACATCGAGGTTCACACGACGAGGCATATTAAGCAGTTGGTCCCGGCTGTCATTTGTACATCTTTGACATTGTTACAAGCAGAGCCGGATTAACCCTGTCAGAGGCCCTAAGGCAATGGCATTCTCGGGCCCCTTTTCTTACTTTGACTGACCAAATCGTGTGTGAACTGAGGAAACGCACATTAAGGGCTGTGGTTTTTAATATATTTGTTTACTTATTCCCAGATTTGTTCTAAAATTGTTTTAATTCTACTACTAAATCTAACAATTTGTATTTTGTGAGATAACAGTGAGGTCCCTAAGTTCACACGCACATCAAATTCTCGTTCGAAGAAACATGTTTTCTTACTGCGTGCTCTGGGCCTGGGCCCCTAGTTGATGCGGGGCCCCTAGGCAGTTGTCTACTCCGCCTAATGGTTAATCCGGCCCTGGTTACAGGTAGACAGAAGCCAAGAAATTAGACACCAGTTTCAAACCGTTGATTGAGGAGCTATTGGCTAAACAATAACAGCTAAATGGGTCCTTTAGGTTAAGCAATGGAGCATGTCAAGCCGTTGTTCTTGGCTGACATTCCTACATCTTTATCAGACGTTATTGGCAGTTAGAATCCCGAAAATTTGAAACCAGTCTTGCCATGGAGAATCGTGTTACCTAGCTATTGGGTTGTGTAGGTAAGATAAGCTATCGTTTCATTTACCTAACACTCAGATGCATCTCGTTAGACTGGAAGCCGATCCCGACATAGTTGAGAAAAGGCTAAGCAGATGATGATGATGATTTTAGTATCTAGAATAGTTTAGATTCAATAGCTTGTGTAAATTTCCCGTTATCATCTTATTTGGTAGCTATAATACCTTTCCTCTATATTGCACTTATTAATTACATCTACATGATATTTAGGCTTTTGTAACTAGGTAAATTAAAAACCGACCCACTAAAAAGCGAAAAAAATACTTTTTAACATATTAATCACTTCTTTGCTCCAATAACGTGACGAACTGAAATCACCCTTTTTTCGAAACTATGCAATTTTATTGCGTTTTTAATTATATCATAATTTTTTTTTTCAAGAAAAACTCTTTAAATGGTCGTACGAATTACGAAGATAAATAAACCAATTTTTCTTATAATTTCAGAAAACTAAGATATAAGACTATGAACCTAATCTTAAATTATGGTAAACAATCTATTTTCATGGTAAATTTTTTTTTTGAAGTTAAATTGTTTTTCGAGATAAGTCAAATAAATATCTCTTAGTTTAAAGTAGTTACCACAGAGATCAAGAATTAAATAGGAGTACTTCATGACAGATACGAATAAAAAAACTGTTGGCCTATTTGTTTTTTGGCACTGTGTAGAAATAAGCATCTATGTTGTAATTACCATGGAAATTGTGTGCTGGAACACAGTGACCTAATTACCTTAATAGTTACGGTCAAAAATTTTTATATATATATGTGTTAGTGTGACATTTTTGACTTGAGTTGCTAGTTCATAAATGAATGTAGTTATATAAAATAACGTCATGAATATTTAACCAAATAAATTAAAAAGCCGCTTATTTCCAGTTTAACCATTTAAATAAAAGATTTATCTACCTTTATAATAAATATTTACGAAGTTTATATGTTTAGTATGTAGGCACTAATTTAGTATTCCACTGGAACCCCCTTGATTACCTCAAGGCCTCCTCCAAAGCCTAATTAAAACTGTTAAATATTCCTTATCGCTAGTATTTCACTCAAGTATTGGGTACATTAAATTCCAATTCTTCATGTCAAGGAATGTGTAGGTAATTAAGAATATCGCGATACAGATTCTGTAGACTTGGCATCTATTCACCAGATCAAAATAAAATCATGCGGCCATTAAAACTGTAGTGAAAATAAATAAAACACCAGATTACAAATACAACATATTTTTTATTTACAATATCACTCGTTCGGTTTTTCAATGACACACAAATCTGATATAAATTGTATTTTCATGAAAAAGTTGTGTACACAAAAGTATTTAAAACACAACAATGTACACAACTCAATGAATACAACGTTAAACAATGTTAATAAGGTCAGTGTTCCTAAAACAATGCGGCAACCGTCCGGTCGGAACAAAGAGCGTTGCCGTATCGTATCATTACACTTGATTCATGCATCCTTGTCATAAGTCGATGAACTTGTGCGCGAAATTGGCAAACGAGACTAGAGGCGCGCGTCGGACACTGAACGCGCACAGAACCGTACTTTACGCATAGTTGAACATACATTGCTGTCTAGAAACGGCGACAGTTTTCAATTAGCTGGTCGGAGACAGCATTGGTTCTTGATATCTTCGATTGTAGCGATAGTGTTGAGGTAAAATCGTGCGCCGTGGTGGCGGGTTCGTCTCGGGCGCAAGGTCGAGTGTACTGCCGCCTACTGCTATAAATATACGCAGACATGCAAAAATGTGATACATATAAACATTTATGTGCCCTAATATGTGTGGCTATGCGAACGTTTGATTCGTCGCGAATAGTTGGGATTTGATTGGGCACAATGACATCTGTGGTACATTCAGTGCACTGGAGAGGTTATCTATCAATTGTTTTTGAACGCGTGGACTGACTTTTCATTTCATTCACCGTTTATTTTTTTGTAATAATTTTCTTGGGAACATTTGGTAAATGAAATGGGTCACATACGGCTCGATGTAAATCGTTTTCTAGGAAAAATGTTTCTTAGATGTTTTCAATTCTTAGAACCCTTTGTTATTGTAGGAATATGAAATTGAAAGTTACTTAGATCTATGTATGTAAGTACGTCGGTTACATCTAATTTATAAATGATTATAATTCTAATTGATTATAATTCTTAACATTTCTTACAGTATTTCAACAAGATTATTAATGGGGAGAAATTATGAGAAAATTCAAAGTGGGAAATTAGAATAGCGCCAAAATTACCACAAAAATTCATAGGTGAGAGAAAATCGCAATATCACCGGAGTAGAATGTCAGAATGAACATAGCAGTTGTCTTTGAATTTTGAATCAAGGGCAGGTTTTTAATTACAGTACTTTTATTCAAGAATGCGTTGTACACAACTTTAATGCCAAATTTTGACATGATTTTTTGAAATACTCAACCCAAAATTTAATTCACAAATCTGGGCTTAGTATCAAAAGTGAATACTTTATCAAATTCGCTTTTCAATACGAGAAAATATTATTGAACGTACCGTTTTCAGCTATATCAATCTAAGATTAATTTAGCGTGTTAACATTCGCTATCTCCAAAGACCTATCTCCCTCTAAATAATTGAGAGCGTTTACGCCACACGGTGTTTCATACAAACTTTCAAAGCCTTATGAAAATTAAAGAACCAATTAACTAATGAAACTTGGTACACATTTATACAAAATAACTAGGACTATATAATTAATTAAAAACTTTTTCGAAAAATAGTTAGAGGGAGAGGTAAAAGCAAAAGGCAATTAAGTTTTCTATCTATACGAAGAGAAATTCTCCCTTCCCTTTAACTCCCTTTCTAAAATTTTCTTTGAAATTCGGAATTTATTTTTCAATTTCCAAGAATTTGCATGGAACACCTTAAGGTCTTTTAATACATGTTGTAAGTGACTAAGACACACTATTGCAATTTACTTCAGACATTTGCAGAATAGCTGACATGGGTTCTGTTTTCCATAAATAAAAAATAGAATAAAAGATTTCGTTCCCTGCCAGGGTTGCGACAATGTTCTTCTATAGATATACCACGGCTCTGGAACGCAAGGGCTGCTGGGGCGGGTTTCTAGTCAGTATAAGTCTGACACTGCCTTCCGCTCCACCCAAAGCGGTCAGTCATTTTGATGATCATCCCCCCAAAAATGGAAGGTGGGAAGACAATTAAAATCATAATCATAATTTACATTCGTTATTTTTCTGACAAGTCTAGCCTCTCTAGTCTTTTACTTAACTAAGTAAAGAACAATATTATACTTATATTATTATAATCTAATCACTTACTTTTATAAAATTTTACAACGGCAAGGCACAAAGTTACAATATACCTACTTAGTTGTTAATTTATTATGCAAAAAAACAATATTTCTAGTGCGTAGATGGTTATGTGAATGAAGGAGAGTGTGTGTTTGTGTCAGTATGTATTCATTCGTGTATGCGCATTGGTGTGTGTGAGTACAAATTTATGAGAGTGAGTTCATGGGTGAGTATGTTTGTCTTATTTAATGTAATGACTCACAAGACGTCAAGTACAAATTCTTAACTCAGTTACCCAGTATTAATCTTTATAAATAGTCTTTTTTAACTGTAGTTTAAGTAATTATTTCCTTCAACTCAACAGCTTTTTAAACCGGCAAACAGGAAAAATATCAGTACAATAGGCTCAGTTTCAATGGCCACGCAAAAATGTTGGGCCTCATTTTGTACGTTTTCAGCAAGACTGCTCCGTCGCTTGAACTAAATAGTTTTTGTATAGTGAATGTAACATTTAGTAGATAGTGGTTTTTGGAAAATACGTTACATTGCTGATACTTTGTACCTGTTGCTTATTATGGAATGGGAGAAGCCACTTTTTTGCTTGTAGTACTTGCTTTCGTGAAGCTAATTAGGATGTGCGCTTAGATATTGTAGATATATCAACATAAATAAATATCAACCCCGTATGCCGAAACGGACTAGGTGGGGGTTTAAACACATTTCTATAGTTATTATTAATGTCCATGTCATGGGGAGTAAAATCAAATCAAGACATTGCGCTACTAGGTACTGAATAAATCCAGATATAAAACCCAATTACACTTTTCTTAACTGGAAACGAATCGAGCACCTCATCAGTAGCGCTTGCAAGCACTACAAGAAGCTGCATTTATAAACCAGCTAAAATAAAAACCTCACCATTTTCTTTATTTGGTCGCACCACAAGATACTCGTTAATATTACGTATATTATTAAGCAACTATCACCGCAGTACCTACATTGTAACTAAATGATTACCATTTGACCCAGAATTAAACTCACTTACGTAGGTACCTACTATAACTTACAACCAAAAAACCAACACCAAATTGATACAAGTTGTTAAAAGAAATTACTTGATAAGGCCCGAGTAGATAATATGTAGTTATCATGACAAGGTTGCATGACGTAGTTTATTTATATGGCAACTTGTATAGAGTGGACATTCTGTGAAAAAAAAAAATTATGTCATAATTTACCTCGGCTGTCCGGCTTGACATTTTTTTTGTATTCTGAAAATTATCAGTATTTTGTGAACAGTTCGTAGTATTAATTTTGTAGGACTGGGCATAACAAACTGTTTATTTTTAAATGTAATTGCAATGTTTCGAATAAAGGCAACAGACAACCCAAACAAGGTGTTGGTCTTGTGATCGAGAGGTTGTTGGTTCGAACCCCACCCATTGTTATGAACCCACACCAGACACAAGCATATTTAGCTTAGTTCAAGATTGCTAGCAATGTGAATTCTATCCACATTACCCAGTACTCTTTTTATAAAAAGAAAAAAAACTTTATTAGACACTAAGATTAAAAAATTATGAAAAAAGTTATATTCTAATGATAAAAAAGAGGTAGGTACTTAAATTAATTTAAAACATACAACTAGCGACTTTATCGCATGCCGCGATCTCTTCCAGGCAACCAAGAATGCAAAGAAATGGCCAGGTCTTAAAACTGCGTTGCAATTGGTGCAAATTTAAACTTATCAATTACTAATACGTTTTTTTAAATTGATAATAGGTTTGCGTTTGACCACCATCTCACTACTAGTACAATATACCAAACAAATACATACATATAGCTATAAAAAAGCAGTTGAGGCTCAAAATGTTGAAAACAAAAGACATAATTATGTATGTGTTCGGTCCCGCAACCAGCGCAACGAAACTGGACGGCCGAACTGTCCACGATTACGTGGAGCCCTAAATTACGTTGCTTATAAAAATAGTTATAGATTACAATATGCACACTTACCCAAGGCTGGTAGACGGCGAAGACCTGTTCTCAGATCACGTCCGTGTGGTATGTGTCAGTGTATTTGAGTGTGTAATGGTGTCAAGTGGTGTCACGGCGGTCACAAAAGACGCAAGTTTCCACAGCGTGGTCCAGCGTGGTTCGCACCAGATTGCTTGCATGCAGCTACTTATCACCAATTCACGGGCTGGTTCAATCTAACCTCAATTCGGCGTTATTGTTCAAAATATTCCAGCGTTTCACTCAAAAGGGGATTACTCAGTTCAAGATTTATTAGATTACGACCAACTTGTCGATAGCAACTAGGATTCAATCGGATTCGCAATTACACTCAATGTCAATAAAAATCAATCTCTCAACCGGAGTTTTTGCTAACAAGAAGTAAGGTTATGTCAAGTGTCAAAATCAATAGACAATTCCTTATGTCAAAAAAAAAGATGCGTTCGGAAACACGTTTGGGACTAAACAGTATGTATGTCTCGATTTTGTTAATCAAGCAATGGATATAATGTGGAGTTGGGCAGAATAACTAACAAGGCACGGTGATGGCAGCTGGTAAAGCTGTGATCGACTGGGATCTAAGAAATGGAAAGAGGAGTATTGGTAGTCCGGTAGCGAGATAGACAGACGACATTTTCTCCATACTCTGGGTATAACCTGGATAGCACAGGAACGTGGAGGTTGACACAAAAAAAGGAAAGCCCATACCCAACAGTGGATAAAGTCAGGCTATGGATGGTAATGATGCTGAATACAGCGACGGTGTTCTGTCTATTAGAACTGACATAGAATAATTTCTATGAAAGCGAGTTGTCGCATCGCGTGGGACTCCTATCACATTTTGTATTGGTAAAATGTTACCTCTTTGTAGACCTGTTGAAATTACCTTCGCAGCTTCAATTACTGGAATTTTCATCCTCCTCCCTGGCATAAGCAATGAGCTTTTAACGCCACCATTTGCACCATTGACTCTGTTGATTCTCTTCCCTTTTTCCGTACCTTCATCAGCTCCAGGACGTTGGGCAGCATAACTTTCACTCTGGACAAAATATATATTGTGAACTGAGGCTCTGCTGTAACGTGTTAAAATTATCATGATTCCGTCATATGAGAGACACAGTGATATACGGGTCGTATAACTCTATCTCTTTCTCATAACGGGATCATGATGAGATTGACACTTCATAGATTGGTCCCAAAATGCAATGAAAATATATTAATTGGTTGCAGGGACTTCTAAAAAGATGCTAATTTAAACATGAATGTTTATTTAAATGAATTTATTATAAGACTTGAGTTAATTCGTAATGAATAATTCCATTTGGTAGAATGTTATTTTAAATCTAAGTGACTCGTGATTACGTATCCTTCTAGAATATGTTTAAATAAATAAATATACATTTATGTCAGTACTTTGGAAAATATTTAGTTAGCCTCGTGTAGAACTAGAATCTTATGAGCGATTTGGTTCTCTTTAATAATGAACTCCTAAAATGAAGAAAAGCAGGTGCGACAATAATATCTTTTTGTTTTTTTTTTATAGTTATTAGTTGCATCTAGAAAACATAATCAACCTATAGCGATTCCACTGTTGAGACTGTGAGGGAAAGGGCGGGTCTATTGTGGGTTGGTAGATACCTATTTAATCCTTTCACTCCTTTTTGTCTTAAAGACCGCTTTCGGTTTCTCTGTGACACACATTCAAGGTTCTTGAGATCATCGGGAAATTTAGAGTTAAGTATCCGTATGCATTCCACTTCTTTCTTCGATAAATTTTTCACTATACAAGCAGCCCGTTTGTGGAATGCATTACCCATAAATGTGAGGCATGCTCAAACATTATCTACGTTCAAAAGAATGGCGAAGGAGCATTACCTCTCACTATAATTTTTCCCCTCCTTACTCTATTATGAATTTGATATGTATTAGTATATATTTATATATTATATTTTGTGGTATGTATTTTATATTATTATGTTTAATTAGTATTATGTATGATGTTGTACAATGACAGCCCTAAATCTATCTCCTTTAATTTCTGTCCATCCAAAGGTTGTCTGTAAGAGATTGCCCTGTGCGATAAGACCGCCCATTGTACACTAGTTTTATTATTTGTATCCTTAAGTGTATTGTAAGGTGTACAATAAATTATATAATAAATAACAAATAAATACCTATCTTACCTGTCTTAAGATTTTCAGTCCTGGGTAATAGCGGTTTCCTGACGATATTTAACTTACCTGTTTTCAGGGCAGTGGTGATGATGAAAGTCACACAAAGTAATAACGTCTTCGGCTTGGGTTCGAACTCACGACGAAGACGTATTTTTTATTGAATTGAATAAAACAGGTACCTATTATATCTTACTATTTTAAGCGGTGCCTCTGAATGAATAATGAACAAGGAAATACTTAAATTTAGATAACAAAACGAAGACATAAATAATACATTAATTTAATACAGATGAATATTAACACAATTATTTATTATGTCTTTAATATGCCATTAATATCTTATTTTAAACGGTACAACAGTTTTGACCTACTATTTTTTTTAAGAAAATATTTTTACTTTTTATATGTCACTGGATATAATTAGTCTCAAATCTCAAACATACGTAGAACCATTTTAAATCGAACTAAAATTGGTAAACAGCTTTAAAAAAATCTTCACTGTTTTCGCTCCAAAATCTATACTTAATATTATAAAGCGGAAAAATATGTTTTTTGTTTGTTTGCTTGAACGCGCTAATCTTCGAAGGTACTGGGTGGATTAGGATGCAATTTGGTATGGAGGTAGCTTGAAGCTTGAGGAAGGTTATAGGCTACTTTTTACGCGACTGCAAAAAAGGAAAGTTATGTTTTTACCGTGATAGAATCCACGGTAGCGAAGCCCCACGTGAGTACTAGTATCTAATAAGTCTAGCCAATATACCTAAGCGTATATAAAAAACACACCAAAGGAAACCTATCCCTAAACCTATACCTTCAGTTGTTTAATAATAACATACATACCTAACCACTAATCCTACCTACCTACCTACTCATACCTAATCATTCATTCAACGTTGACTAAAACGTCTACAACAGACGAATCAAACATTTTTGATTGACAAACTTATTAGAAGAAAGTAGAAAGATCCACTCTCATCGAGATGCAAAGCGAGGCGACGCGCGACGCTACTCACAAAAGCCAAAAGCGACATTATACATAGATTTATTTACTACCAACATCAAACGATATACTCGTCATAATATTTATCTTCTACTGCTCATACACTCTACAGAGTTTAAATTTAATTTAATTTAAAAACGCAAATTTTAAATGAATAGAAAGGAAGTTAATATTTTTGTAAAGGTATTAACTACAAACATGTATAACTTTACGCATATTTTTTAAACATTATAAAATAATAAATGTGGTTTTGTTTTGCTCGGCTTTTCACTACGTCTTTTAAGAAACCACAAACTTGGTGCAAACTTCATCAAGTCGTCTGGTTACTTAACACAACTTCTTATTTTTTGGTGACTGCATTACTCGGCTTTGAGTATCTTAACTTTGACATATAATAATGACAATAAATTATTTATTTGCATACCATGTGGTGGATATTACAATATAGTTGGCCTTTCAGTTAATACTATTGTGTAAGTAGTAAAATTAAATACGAGTTCTACAAAATAATAAAAAAGTAATACCTAATTATGGTTAACTTACTAGGTATATCTTTAAGACCTATGAACCAAAAAAATATAAAAGGAAAAAAAACATTACAGAAGTTTAATCATTACAAACAAATACACAACAAAGCACATTTGAAACATACAAACATAATTACTATACATATTAGTAAACACAAAAGCAGATAACTGTCAAAGACCTGATTGTGTGTAAATATGACAGACGATGGGGTTTCAGCGAGGTCGCGAGTTGCGTAATCATTTGCACAACGTTTGCAAACAGTCGGCCATTTTGTTTTTTGCCTAGCGCACTACAAACAGAATTTTGACACTTCTGTTTTGTGCGATAGCTTACGACGACGCGACGTCGCGGCAAAAAGAACAGTTTTTTATTTGGACACAAAAAAACGTTGTAAAATCAAGTTTTCAGTCTGACCGAATGCAGCTGAGCACTAGTATTTTACATGAAGCTACTACCTATCTGCACGCCACAACCCAGTAGCTGGGTAACACCAGGGGCGGATCGAGAATTTGTGGGGCCCTGGGCTAAAACTGCTCAGGGGCCCATTAATTATTCAACTAATTGTCATTTTCATTCAAAAACTTTTTTCTATTTGATGAAAAAAATGGATTAAATTGAATTTATTTAATGAGAGTTCGTATTTACCTCGATCACGCCTGATGATGATGATGGACCGATTCCAGTATAATGTAACATGGCCATTATCAAAAACTGAGTCGGGCAAATACCTATAGAGCCTATAGTACGGCACTTCCGATTCCACAAGAGAATATTTCAGAGCGAGTTGCTTATACAACGTGTAACGGAAACCCCATATCTATCCAAAAGGACTGAAGACAACATCTGGTATGGAGTCACTATGCTAAGTTTCAGCTCAAAATAAGTGACTCACAGAATTGACCCCAAATTATCAGTTTCATATGTTTCTTGAATACCAATGATAACAAAAATGTGTCACAGCACTATGAGGGTCATCACTTTCCACGTCACTTGCCAATAAAACGATAATTCTCTTCGTTCTTCTTAATTTGAAAAATTCGGTCTCTGGTATCAACGTATTGAAATTTCTAATAAGTTCCACACATGTAGACATAGGATTACAAAACCCTCGCTATATCGTTTGTTATCATCCAAAGAAGCCGTGCACTTGGTATGTTTATACCCTTTAAATTACACGTTGTATATTATCTTGGCTGCAAGGTTGTGCCTGTGCAAGTACTCTCCATTAGCAAGACGAAAACAACCAGAGATAATGTGTCATATTGATTCACCCGGACGCGGGACGGTGACATGCCCGACATAATTATGTCAATCGTGCCATCCTTCACAATAAATTTCCTGTAGTTATTCGTCATGATAACTTCATCCAGAATTGCACAGATAAAATCTTCGGTTTCCTACTTGGTCTACGTTGGGCTCATGTAGGGCCGGAAAAAACGTCCATGAACCTCCTTACTCTGCCATATCCTCCTGCGATCGTTAGTGTCTAGCACTGCAGGTTTGCGCCAGTTCTCATTAGCCGAGGAGGGCGGGGTGAGTCCCTTATCCACCGTTACTAAATCTTGATGAATGCCCACTTCGGAAGCAAGGAAATATTATTATTATTCCATTCATTACGACGGAACGAGCGAGCCCGGAAGGTGCCCATTCACTCTTGCTTTAAAGGTGGCAGACGGGTCATATGTGGAAGGGACTACAGAAGCCGGCAGGGAGTTCCAAACCTTGGACGTGCGCACAATAAATTTAGATTGTTTAGAAAATAAATTGTTTAGGCTCTGAACCAGGATCCAACCAATACGCTGAGCGCTTGTGATTGTCGTACAGGATCCATTTTTCACCGCAGGAAATAAAATTCTTTCGTTTCTGTGCCTGTGGAGCAGTGTAAGTCACGTCTCGATGCGTACTTCGCGCTGACGATCATTGAGTTCGTGGGGCAACCATTTGTCAAGCTTTTTGACCTTACCAATTGGACGCAAATGGACCAATATTGTTTTGATGCTAGCATCGAAAGCTGCTGCTGATTCGGCCGTAGATTGAGTGTCATCAGCTCCCACATTCGCCTTTAAATCGTCATTATCGGCCAAAGTTTTTGGACGACCACGGTGTTCATTTTTCAGGACCAAATTTCCAGAACGGAACCGAGCAAACTAAAACGAGTGGTGCATTCGTTTGTAGTGTTCGTTTCGTAAACGTTAAATTTTAAGTTATCACTTCATAGTATACTAAATACCCACACTCACGCACAGTTGTAACTACATATTAAACAGTGAGTTTGTATTTAGACGACAAGAACAAAATTGCGGCGGTACCACACGACGCGACGCAATTGCGCTGCGGATAGTTCCTTGTAACAAAACGCCTTCCCTAGCTAAAAAAAACTGAATACCCGATCATTGACAAGCGACAAAGCGACAAGGTAATTCCTTGCTTCGTTCTCGATAATCGCGCATACGGATTGATCGATATGGCGCTACCAATATTGCGTTGTAATTTTACATATTTTCGATTCAAGTATAATCTATTGTTTTAATGAGCACTGCAGACCTTTTATATCCACGGGGCCCTGGGCTGCAGCCCAAAATAGCCCATAGGTAGATCCGCCCCTGGGTAACACGATTCCTCTTGGCAAGACTGGTGCTAGAATTTCTGGCTTCTGAATTCCTGTATCACAATCGAAGATATACAAATGACAGCTGGGACTAAAGGCTTCTCTTTCCGAAGCACGGTGGAATCTCAAGTTAAAATTGTGATTCATTTACAGACCGAACTCGCTGCGCTGCTAATCTTAAAGAACATCCCGGGCGCATGTTGTTATCTAGCCACGAGCTCCTCCTGTAAAATAACTGTTAATAAAAGTAACATTAATTACAATTCTTGTCCATACATTAGAATACCATGGCCCCGGAATGGTGGGTTTTTAGTCAGTAGAAGTCTGACACTCCCTTCTACTACTACACGTACAGCGGGAGGAGTCATTTGATGATTTTCCCATGCAAAAAGAAATGGCCTTCAACGTTTGTTTTTTACACATTTACTCGGAAATTGATTCTTATTGCTCCTACTGTTAGGTTCAGGATACAATTTCACACTGTTTGTTTTTCTTTTTGTTTTTCCAAGTGTTTTTATGTTTGCAATTTGTTTATAAAGCTCACCAATAGCTGGTGAGTTTTTTCTCCTCTGTAAAGAGGTGCAACCAATGAGAAGCCATATTGTTTTCTGAATATTTAAAGTAGGTTGATTAATTGAAACACAATAAATTCAGTTCTCACAAATAAATATTTTGATATAAAATATAGATTGTACACATTTATGTTTTTCTTGCAGTATATAGTATTACAATGAGTAATGTAATAATGAGGTCGAGAGAAAAAGATAAAAGTGATAGAATAACGAACACAATTAATATAATTTTATTTATTTATTTAAACTTTATGTGCAATGGTGTTACATGGGCGGACTTAATGCAGCAAGGCATTCTCTACCAGCAAACCTTTAGGTTAAAAAAAAAAAACACATTGCGGTAGGTGTACGAGAAAATGGAATGAAATAATATATAATACTAGTACTCTCGCGGGGCTTCGCTCCCGTGGATTCTATCACGGTAAAAACATAACTCTCCTTTTTTGCAGTCGGGTAAAAAGTAGCCTATAACCTTCCTCAAGCTTCAAGCTACTTCCATACCAAATTTCATCCAAATCCACCCAGTACTTTCGAAGATTAGCGCGTTCAAGCAAACAAACAAACAAACAAACAAACTAACAAACTTTTCCGCTTTATAATATTAGTATAGATATACTAATAAAATACATATATCGATCCCCCAACCAAGAACTCGGTAATGTGCTATTGTAATGATGATATTGTATCGGAAAACATTTCGATCACCACTTGAGATTTACGACGCTTTTCTTCAAGAAGATGTATGTTGTTGGAATGATAATGCAGCTTTTCAGGACGCTGAATAAATTGTTTGAAAGTTGTAAATGATACCGCTAAAAGGGCTGTCAAATAAACAGCAGAAGAAGAATAAAAACAGTTCTTGTTGCGTTGTATGTAGGAACATCGATATTTCAGTCAGCAGGACTTTAAAATCTTTTTTTTTTTGTGTAGTCAGCTAGGGTACCCAAGCTAACTATTATTCTTTTCTTTTTAATAAAGATTAATTTTATTATTTAAATTGATTTTATTTTAACTCTTATTCACTTAATTTGTTTCATTTATAACTGTTTTATTGCCGACCCAAATTTGAGAACAAGACAAGATTTTCAATCAACTTTGAAGCTCAGGCGGGACGGGTTGCGATCATGCTAGAAAGATGAAATTTCATATTTGAGTATGTTTTAACATTTAAAAAAAAAATGTCCATATAAGGGACACCCTAGTGTAGATAACGGACAGACAGACATACGCAGATACACAATACCTTTAATGTACCTTTTTATTCATGTTTTTCATTATCTTTCAAGCAGTTACGTCAATCGAATTTTAAATCAGACTTCTGTCCAACTCTTAAGCTTATTGCATCTAAATGACCAATTAGTATATAAGCGCCACGAATATTTTTACAAAAAATATCTACAGCGAATGCACTCACAAATTTAAACTGATACATTTAAATTTATAAGCATTTAATGTGACATAAAAATATTTAAACACAACATTGGAATGCAAAATCTATACTAATATTATAAAGCGGAAAAGTTTGTTTGTTTGTTTGCTTGAACGCGCTAATCTTCGAAAGTACTCGGTGGATTTGGATGCAATTTGGTATGGAAGTAGCTTGAAGCTTGAGGAAGGTTATAGGCTACTTTTTACGCGACTGCAAAAAAGGAGAGTTATGTTTTTACCGTGATAGAATCCACGGGAGCGAAGCCCCGCGTGAGTACTAGTTAATAAAAAAATTAATAAATAAAATATATAATATACTTATAAAATCAAGTCACCGTTTTGTAAACGAGATTCATTTTCAAACATTAAAATATCACCAAATATTGCATTTAAGAAAAATGCAAATAATTTGTATAATGAAGCAACAAATATTTATCACCAGTGTAGCAAATTTGTATTTTTTTTTTTAATATTTGCATAATTTGTAATTCATTTTTAATTGGAGTAGTATTTGTATAGTAATAAGATTAATAATAAACTTTATCTACGTAGTTGCTACCTGGAACAAGACATGAATTCGTAGCGTTATTAGTATCATAACCTTGTCATTGTATTTACTTTTAATTTGCTAGTTAGGTATTTGTTTGGTTTGTGTTTGAAATATCATATTGTATTGTATTGTAGTATGTGATATGGGTTTAGATTGTGAATTAGATCACCAGATTATGAAAATGATTTTTTTATGCTTATGTGAATTGGCAAAACAGTATTCGATGTGAAGGTAATTTATATTAATTTGTGTAGTGTTTACTTAAAGAAGTTTTTCACTTCTATAGTCTGTGCAATATTGGATATTATTTTCTGAAAAAAAAATATATACCTATGTTTTTAGGTTTCCGTAGCCGAATGGCAAAAAACGGAACCCTCATAGTTTCGTCATGTCTGTCTATCTATCCGTCCGTATGTCATAGCCATTTTATTCCGAAACTATCAAGACTAGGTACACACGTATAACTTCGTAGGTAGATGTATTCTGCTAACGGCTTTTTGATATTTAGACAAAATTAAAAAAATATATAATATTACGGGGGCTCCCCATACATGGAACTGAAACTAAATATTTTTTTTTCATCAAACCTATGCGTGTTTGGTATTTATCTACAGGTATTTAAAAATGACATTGAGGTTTCTAAAGTCATTCGTTTAAAAGATATACGCTTCCAAAGTGGTAAAATATGTCCCCCCTAACTTTTATGAAAATAGAGTTAAAAATCTAAAATATGCTGAAGGTCTTAATAAAAACTTCCAACGGAAATTGGTTTGAACGAGATCCGGTCAGCAGTTTTTAGTTTTTGTTACTAAAACCGCAAATATAACTTTGTATATCATAGAAACACTATGAAAAACAAAGTTATTCTGCGTAGTTACTACGGAACCCTTTATGAGCGAGTCTGACTCGCACTTGGCCAATTTTTTTATTATCATTGATGAACATAGCAAAAAATATTTAAAAACTATGTACTTACAAACTATTTTTAGTTTATTTACCATTAATGAAAGTAGTACCTTTTACTTAGTTTTTGCTGTGTTCATCAATAATAAAAAAAACTTAGATAAATAATTTTCTTCACAAAAAGAATACAGGATTATTAATATTAAATAGCAACCAATAACCACGAAGATTTAAACTTATGATATCATGAGTATCTCAATATTGAACTACACAACAACATAATAATGTAAGTAGGTATATACTACACAACTGAACTTTTACTCAACTTTAAGGGGACTACCTTGCCCAACGACCTTGAGGATTTGAAAACTTTACGGGCATTTGGCCCTCTACCGGCTAATATCTGTACCACAACGAAAGATACGAAAAGCGTTATAGATTAAGGATACAGACACGGCGCGATGTCGTCTTTGCCTATTTAATTTTGTTCTCTGAGAGGCTTACTACATTTTTACTATTCCTATTTATCTATACATAATAAAACTGTAGAAGTGTCAGTTTTCAACCGACGACCAAAAGAGGAGGTTATCAATTCGACTCGTATATTTTTTTTTGTTTTTTTTTTTTTTTTAATGTATGATCATCGAGTACTCGAAGACGGCTAAACCGATTTGGAAAATTCTTTTTTTGTTCGAATGGGTATACTTTGAAATTGGTCCCATTATCACCAAAGTCAGGATCTGATGATGGGATTCTGGAGAAATCGAGGGAACTCTTCAAATATTATAGGCACACCCATGGCGTTTTGGATATTTCTTATAGTAACTTGTGCAGTTGCTCTCAAAAAGTACCATTTGGGGAAGTGGAACTGATGATGAAGACCACAGATGGCCACCGAAACTACTCAATAATAAGTATTGAGTGGATAGCGATTCGATTACTTGAACATGGATGTTAAGCACTTTATGCTTGTCACAATGCATATGGTGATGTAGAGCTGATGGTGAAGTACCAGGAGAACTCCTCAACAATTAACGGCCCAGCATTGGGAAAAGCAATATTTTGTAAAAGGTTATAAGTAGTTGACATTTAGGCTCTTGTAATTAGGTAAATTAAAAATCATCCAACTAAAAAGAGTGAAATAAAAACTTTTTAACTAAAATTAAACCGACTCCCAAAAAACACTGCAAAGTGAAAAATAACTTTAATTTCGGAAGTCGGTGCCAAAAACGAAAAAACAAAACTAAAGACACCGACTACCGAAATTAAAGTTATTTTTCACTTTGCAGTGTTTTTTGGGAGTTGGTTTAATTTTTTGTTAAAAAGTTTTTATGTACATAGAAAATATTTGAAAAAAAAAAACTTATGTTACTGAATCGGTACCAAACACGAAAATGTTATTTAAAAAAGTTGTCTGTCTGTTTGTTCAAGCATCAGGAAAAAACTATCGGTTAGATTATGATAAAATTTTGTATTATTATACTTTAAAATCCTGGGCACCACACTGGATGCTTTTATTCCTGAAAAGTACATACGATAAAAACAAACTTAATTTTATGGTTTAGTTGGATGGGTTTATCCCTAGACACGATTACTGTACCAACCACAAATAATAAGTTTGTCGTACGTTACGTCACCCGTAGTGGAGTTCACTAACGTTTTACGCTGTTAATGTGGGGCCGAAGGTCGAATTTAGCTTGAACCATTCGCGACGCCACTGATCGCAACCAATCCTATAAGTACAGAGTCTCGTCGGGACGCGCGCGTAAATTTTATGTTATAAATATATTTTTTTTAATATTCGTCTGTTTGTCTGTCCTGACTGAACGAAATCACGGGAACCGTTAGTTATGTTATTATATTGTTATAGTGTTATGTTATTTTACTCATACTATAAATGCGAAAGTTTGTGAGGATGATACACCTGCCTGTTTCTGACCTTAACTAAGATTACCTTGTTCACGGTTGTTTGTTTTAACTCGGCTGCTACCACATTACATTTTGAAGTTATGATGATGACCAGCTAAATGCTACCGGATCTCTGTAATGAACATAGGTAAGATGGCCTAGTTTTCACTTGTTATTTTGTTTAGCTCGGCTGCTACCACATATTACATTTTGAAGGTATGATGATGACCAGCTAAATGCTACCGGATCTCTGTCATGAATATAGGTAGGATGGCCTAGTTTTCACTTGTTATTTTGTTTAGCTCGGCTGCTACCACATATTACATTTTGAAGGTATGATAACCAGCTAAATCCTACCGGATCTCTGTAATGAACATAGGTAAGATGGCCTAGTTTTCACTTATTGTTTTGTTTAGCTCGGCTGCTACCACATGCTACATTTTGAAGGTCCTATGATGATCAACTAAATTATAAAAATAAATATAAATTATTATAAATATAAAAATTTAGTTGATTATCATGATCATGAAGATGGCCTAGGTTTTACTAGTTCTCTTATGTAGCACGGGTGCTACTACTACACTTTCTATAAAATCTCTTTTGCGATAAAGTTACCTGATTTTAGTTATAAAAGTAGGATTAGTTATCTAGATTTAACTAGTTGTTTTATTTGATATTTCTATAAAATAGAATAGTAAAGTTGCATATCTGATAAAGACTGGGGCTGGTATACATAAAAACAGAAAGTAATAAAGTAATAAAAAGTGTATAAGTATAATAATGATTACGTTAACAAAATTTCAACTTAAACTACTAAAACTGATCAAAATCTAAATATCTAGAACAGGTTGGCTTATTATGTAATATGATTGGTGTTGAAGGTGACTGTTGGTCGTCAGTAACAGTCATATCGAGCTCGCCGATATTGTCATCAGCTGGTATGTTTTCCTTATTATGTTTATTTTTTCGGTCGTTTTTATTTTTCATAGCTTCTATGATATATGGCGGATTTTTTATTTCCATAATACTGGACCATGCACAAGGCTTCTGGAATGCCCTGCAATAATATTAATAAAAAAAACATTCTTTGCCATAAGGAACTAGTGAAAAAACCTTCTGACAAGATTTGAACATTTTGCGGATTGCTACAAAAATGACTTTTACATTTTGTATGGTTACCAAAGGCGTGTAAATGTACCGTTTGTATGTCTTCAAAAAGTTTTTGGGTGCAATAATCTATGTTTTCCAGTGAGTCATGATATTTTCTGCTGCATTTACGAATTGCCGATCTAATGCTCATGATGCGTTTTTTTGTTGATGGACCCGTAAAATTTTTGAAACACTCGTTACGTCTTGGTTGTAGGTTTCTATTATGGTCCTGCGCACATATACTGCAATATTTATTTTTAATACCGAGAAATAAAATTTTCTTCGTTTCTCTACCTATTATGGCTGCAGCTCCTGACAATGCTGAGTAGTTTTTTTATATGATCTTTTACTCCAACATCCATCTACAACCACATCTATAATAGGAATACCATCTTTGCTGACGCGACCTTTTTCTATGGCAATTCTTTTTTTTTCTTCGGCAGCTTCATTCATGGATAAACTAAGTGCTTTATTCCAATTATTTGATACAGTGTCATGCCACTTCTGATATAAATGTTCAGTCATCAAAGGTAAGTCAATTGCTGAGAAAAGTTCTTCTAATTGCGAATACCCAGTACCAGTTGCAACTGCACCCGCGACGACTGCTGTATTTATATCTAAATCGCTAGTAACATTACAAAGGGAAAACTTTTCTTTACACATGAGACATTCTATTGTAGATTTAGATTCAAGACCAACACGTTTCTCTCCTACAAGTTTTAAACTTTGTATACCACAGTTGAAAACACCATGACTGCCTATTACTTGAATTTGGGAAAAAAAAATGAGCTACGTCAATGATGCGTCTTCCATAGATATTCTTTGATTCCTTTTCTTGTGGAACTTCTTCAATAATAAAATCTGGTAAATTTCCTTCGTCGTGTTCAGGCTGCAACAAACATAAATAAAGATCAATTATGAACTATTTTTCATTTTGATAGATATGATACAAAACAAATTGGCGAAGTGTGAGTCAGACACGTCCATGAAGGGTTCCGTAGTAACTACGCAAAATAACTTTGTTTTTCATAGTACTTATTTGTATGAATCACAAAGTTATATTTGCGGTTTTAGAAAATATGCCATATCTCAAAAACTTCTTAACTGATCTCGTTCAAACTATTTTTTTTTTTTAAGTGTACATTAAGTAAAATTACATTAATCTACAGCATAATTTTTTTAGATTTTTCCCTCCATTATTATAGAAGTTAGAGGGAGGGGGGGGGGGTGGTACACATTTTACTACGTTGGAAGCGTATATCTTTTAAGCGATTAACTTTATGAAACAGTGGTTTTAGAACTTCAATGTCATTTTTAAAGACCTTTCTATAGATATCATACACGTGCGTGTATGGTATCTAAACTGATTTTTTTTTCATGAAACCTACGCTGGATTCATGAAAAAAAAAATCGATTTCAGTTCTATGTTTTGGGAGCGGGGCTTAAATTTAAATATTCTTTACTTAAAATCAAAAAGCGGTTTACAGAATACATCTACCTACCAAGTTTCACATATAAAGGCCTAATAGTTTAGGAATAAATTGGCTGTGTGAATAAAATGTAATATACATCAAAATCAATATAATGTAAGGTGTATCTATTCATACACGAAAAATTTTAAGAGATATCCACCATCCATACTAATATTATAAATGCGAAAGTTACTCTGTCCGTCTATCTGTTACCTTTTCACGCCTAAACCACTGAACCGATTTAGATTAAATTTACCGTGGGAATAGTTTAGGACCCTGGGAAGGACTTAGGATAGTTTTATTTTACTTTAGGATAATTTCCACGGTATCGGAATTTACACGGGAATAACATCCCAGGCGAACGAAGTCGCGGGCGAAAACTAGTACTGATTTATGGGACTGGACTGGCGAGGCGCGGGCGCCGCGAAGGAGCGACTGCCGGCCGCCCGCCGCTGCCGTCTCAAATACCGTCGCCTGCGTAATTAGCGTAATGGATGTTTTTTAAATAATATACCTAGATATATATTTTTTGTTGCTATGGCTTTTTACCAGCTATAGGTATATTCTCTTAAAATATTTCGTGTATGAATATATAAGACATACATATAGGACGCTTTATATGAAACTTTTTATTTCTTCGATGGTTCACTTGAAACTTTGTGTATAGGTTCCTCAAATGACGTAAGTGAGCACTAAGAAAGGACTTATGGAACTTCTCCCCTTAAGAGGTAAAAAAGGGGTATGAGATTATGTGAATCTTTTTGTTTCTTCAATGGATTCGCTCACTTGAATGGAAGTACATAAGTAAGGTCAGTTCCTCAAATTTTATATGTAGATAGCTGAAACCTTGGAATTATAGGTAAGCTTTTTATCCTAAAATTCCCACGGGATCGGGATTTACACGGGAAATATCTCTCATGCGAGCAACAGCTAGTAAAGTATAAAGAATTACAGCAAAATAGTTGGTCTGAAAACCCTTGCGATTTGGTAAATGGCCTTAAAAATTTGTTGATAACATGACATTTTTTTGCTGAGCGCACTTTTCGCAACAACGAATCATCAAAAGCAAAACAATCAATTCTAAATCAAACAGGTTTTTAAAGATAAATTACACTCTTACACGGTTATAACAATTTAAAATAAAAGTAAATAGAAGCAGGTAGATAAATAACTCACCGATACAATCTGTAATACTTCCTCCTCAACGACCATACTAGATTGGTCGTATGGTTCTGTTATAGGTGGTTGAATTACGTTTGAAATGTTAGCCAAAGGCGAGTGAGGACTCCGGTTTTGTTCTTGAGTACTCAGCTGTTTTCTGCGTTGCCTAGAAACAAAATATCTTTGTAATTACGCTAGTCTAGTAACAAAGCACATAATTAACCCAAAATACTTTTTAAGATCATTACAATATGCTTTGTAGTGGATCACCATCAGGTAGACGAGATGATCACAGTTATCTTGGTCTCATCGAGCCCCTTTAAATGAGTCTTGACATGATAGTTCTACGAAGTAGGCTGAGATACTTTTCCTATATTCATGGTTCAACATTAGGTAGTCAAAATCAAAACAATCATGTTGGTCTCGGCGAGCTCTTTTAAATGAGATCAAACATGATAATCCTACGTAGTACCATGACTGAGATATTGTTCCCATATTTGGAGCTTATTATCAGGGTGGCGAGATTAATCCCATTGTAAACAAAAGAACGGATTTCTTTGAAAGTTCTGTACATAATGAGGCCGACAGTCGAGTTCATTACGTGCTAGGACAATAAAGCGACAAAAAACGTACACAGCTGCGCAGTTTTTTCATATTTTGGCGACTAAAAAGTACTTTGCCCACGGCTTCGTTCGAGTTTTATTAGTTTTTGTAGTAGATTCGTACTTCAGTAAATAGCATGACCGTCAAATAATTACTAAAATAACTTTCGTTCTAAAAAGTACCACATATCTAACTTTTATAACAATTATAACAAAGCCACAATAAGGCATACTATGTAAAAACATAATATACATGACTTTGTAGTATTATTATTATTATAGGGCCATATTAATACTCACGTTTGAAAGTGAGCTCATCATTATGGCAATTTTATGAAGATAAACTTTGCCTTTTACTGTAAGTAATTTGGACGCATATTTTGAGAGAAAATATAAAATTATTCACCATCGTTATTTACCGAATGCTCGGCAACGCGTCGCCGAGGCGCGACGCTCTGTATGCAAGTCCCGTAGCTTAGGTAGGTATAACTTCAGTACTTACTGATAGGTACCGCTCCGATACTAAATTCCTAAAGTTCTTTGCTTACGAAGTTGAACTGAAACGCGCGCCCGGCTGACAAAATACCGTAATTATTTATTTATATATATAGAGGTTTATTCCGCTTTTTAATTATATTTAGTCATCAGAGTTAGAAGTATACGTATTATATAGATTTTTGCCACTTTAGTTAGTAGGTTATCTAGATCTGGATATAGGGAAAACTAATACCTACAAAATAATACCACACGAAAATAGGAATAAAAATAATATATACCGAAATACTCTAAATCTATTCTTAATAATATCATAAACTCCTTATCTTTATTCATAAATATATATATATATATAAATATATATATATATATATATTCATAAATATTAATAGCGATTCAACAAAAATTACCAGGATTGAATAAATATTGTCATAATAATAATAAAACTAACAGTCGCATGGGGCTTCGCTCCCGTAGACTTAATCACGATAAAAATATAACCTCGTTCTTTTGCACTCAGGTAAAAAGTATGCTTAAACCTTCCTCTAGCTTCAAGCTACTTCCATACTACATTTTCTCCGAATCCACCCAGTACATTGAAAGATTAGTGCATTTATAGAAACAATAAAACTTTTCCGCTTTATAATATTAGTATAGATAATTTATAACTTACCAATAAATTTGAAGAGCTCGGCCACGCCTCACATTATTTTTCCTTTTTTCCTTTTGTATTTAGGCATATTTGTATTAGGTTTAATCTATGACTAATACGAAAAGAAAAACAAACTTAAAAACACGTTTCTGTAACTTTCCAAACTTAAATTCTGTTTTAATTTACTTGTTATTTATGTCAATACTATTAACAATACCATTTAATTAAAAAGTCAGTCATAATTCTTCACTTTAGATATTTTTACAAAACAAAAAACGCACGCACAGTCCTTCCGTCTCAAGAGTCGTCAAGACACTAACAAGACGCGTTCCGAGTATGCACCACAGGCGAAACGGAGGTGTTTCACGCGGGGTGCAGGTGGTATTTTTTGTTTTTATTTTTTAATAAAAAATATACTAAACTAAATAATAAATTAAGCAGTAGAAATTGATAAGGACATCATTACCTTTATGTAGTTTAAAAATCAAATGTATCTATTAACTAGTGAATAGTAAAATTTACAATTTAGGTTTGAAAATGCCTTTTTGTTTAGATTTATTACTTTAATTTGGATAAATCTATCAAAATTGTAAACAAAACATTCGAATCACAAATATCTTAACTTCAATATATATTTTTCGTTTGTTGAAAGTATAAGAGGATTCATCAGCAATCTTCTTTAAAGTTACGATATTTTTACTATTTGAGGATGGTTCCCACCTTAAAAATACATAAAAGCCTTATCACGACACAGGCAACAGCCTAGTTATCTGCGCGTGCGCCGCGACCCGGCCGCAGGACACACAAGGTCGTGGCCGCCGAACGACGCACGACGCGACGAGACGGAGACGCACGACTGCGACCGACGCAAGCCGCAGGCGCGACTCATGGCGACAAGCTGGAGGTAGGGTTGCCATCCGTACGGGGTTCCCGGGATTCGTCCTAGTTTGAAGAGCGTCCGGGGTGATTTCCCTATAAGCGGCCGGGTAAAACCCGGTCTTGGAAGACCAAGACGAACGAAGAACGGGTGCTGAAAAGCAGTATCTCTATTACTTTCCTATGGTATTTCGTCACATTGTTTTTGTTAACTATTGTATTAAAAATGTTCTAGAATTCTATAATGTTATCAGTTAATAAAAACCATAAAAAACTATAGTTAAACATCGTTTCTTTTGTTATCAATTTTAAAAATATATTTTATTGTGTCCGGGGAAAAATTACGATTTTAGCTAAATGTCCGGGGTGTTTCAAGTCTTTGTCTGGGACCGGCAATTTAGGAGACGGCAGCCCTAGTCGCAGGTAGCCTCAACCTCAGTTTGCTCGTTGCAAACTCGCCAGGAATCTCGTGCCTTCCGATAATTAAAGCTTGATTTTACAGCTTTTTGATGCAGCGTGATATTGAACAGGAAAATCTTTGAGGTTATTTGAGGCTGTATTTTGTGAATAGAAGAGAACTCTCATTCAGTCTCTAGAAAGATAAAGTAAGATATTTTTTTAAAGTTGATATATTTTTTAAAACCTCAGAAAACTCAATTTTATTTAATGTATAATGTAATCTATGTCATAATTGTTTATGATTTCCTTACAACACAGAAACGAACCGATCACTGAATTATGAATGAAACACAAAACAAATAATTATTTAACATCATCATCGCCTGGTTACTGTTTTCTCAACTTTGTTGGTGTTGGCTTATACGATGGCCCAGTTGCTGGGTGATACGATACGATACCCAGCTGCCAGACCAGTGTGAGATTTTCTGGCATCTGACTACCCGTAACGACAGTCAAAGATGGCTAAATGACAGCCGAGACCAACGGCTTAGCGCGCTTTCACGTTTTTTAAAGCCTGCAATACATGTTGGCCGAGCGTTGTCGAGTGAAGGCCAATACCAACATGTAGACGGTATATTTGCCTTGTCTTGCTATCGCTCGGCGTCACTTGCCTAGTTGGCCGAGTGGAGGCCAGCGCCAACGTGTATAGAGCTCATTTGGTGCAACTTGTCTTCGCTCGCCGTTGCTCGTGATCACTTGCCTCACTTCGGATCGGTGTCGATTTTTGGTCACAAATCAAAGGCGCTCGCCTGCGCTCGGCCAACGTGTGGGAAGCTCTACAGACCCTCTTCTACATTGGTCGTCTGCATTGGCGTTCGACGAACTTGTCGAACGTGTGGACATTATTTCTTGCCTTGTACCTATTTGCCAACGCTCGCGTTGGCCTACGCTCGGCCAACATGTATTGCAGGCTTAACGTGGTATCACACCGCCAACTTACAAATTCCGGATACTGAGAAACTTCTTGAAAAACCCAATTGCACTTTTTGCCAGACCTACCTAACATAACAATTGTTAGACCAAATAATTCACAGTACAATCTTACTTGTCGTATCGGCAATAATTACTTTTATTGATCAGACCTGAATTCCTAACAATATAAATAGGTAGCAACTGGCAACACATCTTCAATCTACAGTTGCTAGGTTGCATTTAGTTTCAATAAGTGAGTCAATGAACCTATTATTGTAAACTAAGAATCGGACTTAGTGCATAAATGTTGCAATAATTTACACTACAATAATAATAATTTATTACAGTGATAATGTCAGAAAATAAATAAGTTTATGAATATATCGATCCCCCAAGCAAGAACTCGGCAATGTGCTATTATGGGCTTTATGCTGTTATGTCAAATTTGGTATCTATAGACCGGAATACACCATAGCAATTTTTTTAGTTTTTTCCTAATGATATTTACAAAGATAACATGACACACATGATATTTTATGTAGGTTTAATATTAATTAATTTTAGGATTTTTTTTTCTTAAATAACTAAGTTTTGAATAAAAGGAATTCCATATCAATGACACAGTGAACATTTCACAAAAAAATTGCTTCCATTTAATACATCAATAACTTCAATAATCCCACTAGTTAAAACATATTTGATAAAATCACTAAATCTTTTCTCCTGTAAAATTTTGATTTTTCGATTACCGAGTTCTTGCTTGATGGATCGATATGTATCAATGATTTTCATCCATCGTTTGCCTCAACAGATGGAGCTAAAACAATAACTGGAAATAATAACAGCCAGATGGGTCGTTATTCAAGGTAAGGCAACACTCGCTGAGGTCAGTTCTTAGATGGATGACTATCGTAACATATCAAGATCTCTCCTTGCCTTTGAAAGCACATAAGCCTTTGGTTCCTGCTGCCATTTGTACAGAAGCCAGCACATGAAGCTACCCGAAACTGTCAAATTCTCCCAATCAACCTTGAACCTAATTTCTTTAGCAATAAAGTTAAAAATCTATTAAAGAAATTTGACAGATTGTTGTAGCTTGATGTGCTGGCGTCTGGACATCTTTGACAGTCATTATGGTTATTCAGAAGCCAGAATATCTGACAACAGTCTTGCCAAATCTTGTTACCCAGTTACTGGGTTGTGAAGGTCAGATAGTCAGACGCTTCATAGCAAACAGTAGTACTCAGTGGTATCCGGTGAGATTAGAATCTGACCCCAACATGTATGGGAAAAGGGTAACCAAATGATGAGATGCAACTTTATACGATTTGTTTCATAAAAGTAAATGGCCCATTTCATAATATTTAAATTTTCCAATATTATAAACAAAAAATAAACTAGTTTTCAAACTTATAAAAACGTTAATATTACCAATTAGTATTCGCGATAGCTACCATATCTAGCAAGACACAGCCGTGAATATTTCCATACCAGTTCTCTCGTTCATTTTTCTAATTTTAGATCTGTAGATCACTTTAATTACTCTTATACTTACGAGTACATTGTGTTAACAATAAACTATTATTGTTTCAGACTTTGTTGGGTATCTCATATACAAAATATTAGTAATAGGAGCCTTAATAAGCCTGGTTAAGGAAAAACATAGGGATAGGTGTATCCCTATGTTACTTTTTTAAATAAACAATGAAATGAAGTAATAAAAAATATCAACAAAAGAGTATTATACCAAAAATACCTATTTGCAGTTTTTTTGTACTGATTTGTGTCTGTTTATTTGCGCACCTTTACATAACTATTGAGAGGTGAGAAAGACGGATTTTCATGCATTTTTCACTTATTGACAATTCTAATTCAGAGCCAAATATACGATATTTACAAACAAAAGTTACTAAGTTACTTGTATTTCTAAGTGATGCAAGATAACTCTAATATCCACACAGACGTTAATCGCGAGTACAGCTAGTTTTCCAATAAATCAGAAACTTCCAAATCATACGAATACGCACGCGATAAAAAGTAATCTCTTGGGAGTCTGTTATTGACCTAGCCGCGGCAAGGACATTGGGGAAGGTCGGAGGGCGCCCCTCAGAGGGTGACGCCCGAGGAGCGCGGGGCGGAGGGGATTTTTCTATTATTTCTAACCTCGAGACGCCCTCAAACAATTTCTGTAGAGGGTTTTAAATCAAATCTGAGCGCTTTGCGTCTCTTTCGTTCTGTTTAGCCTGTTGCTAGGCACTTGTGAGATAATCTAGCTAGGACGGGTTTACATTATCGCTCTTTATACCTTCAGCGCTAGAGACGACTAGGTAATGGGATGGAAATGAAAGACTGCTTTCCTCACTTTATGGTTATTTCAGTATTATATTTTACCCGAATCACCGCCTAGGCTAGGTCTGACCTAGTGCTTTTTAAGTGGCTTCGGTAATAGACAGAACATACCTATTATATGGTCTTGACATAATGTACTAAAGAGAGATTGGTATTATATTTTTTGACAAAAAATAAAAACCTATGCTCACGTGAATGGGTTTCCAAATTTTCCTTACATCCATAGTACTAATATTGTAATTACGAAATTGTGTTTGTTTTTCTTTCAAGTCATAACGGAGCATCTGATCAATGTGATTTTTAGTGTGAAGATGGTTAAAAGACCGGAGAGTGACATAGGCTGCCTTTTTTTATTAAAAAATTAGATTTTCCGCGAGCGAAGCCACAGCCAGATATTAGTTTCGATACTATCGAAAGACAGTCAGCTTTAGTTGTATTTATTTTTATATAACATAATTTACATTTGAAACTAGGTATACTATACAGCCATTTACACAAGGCTTAAAGTTAGTACATATTTATCTTTTAAAGTATTATTTGGAATGAAGACGATGCAATGTCAGTAAAGTCAAACTATAGGCAAACTTGCCAGTTACGTCAATGTCACATTTCTGGCCTAGGCTGGTATTTCTTTTCTTATAAAGAATACTACCAATGTGGGTAGAAGCTAAATATGTTTGTGTCTGAAGTGGGTTATCGGTGTAATGGGTGGAGTTCGAACTCGCCACCTCTCGATCCGACACCTTATTTATTAGGTTATTGTCACCTGATTTATCTTGTAAAGTATTATTTGAAATTAAGTCGATGTCAGTAAAGTATAACTTGCCAATTATGTCAATGTCACATGTCTAGCCTAGGAATGAAAGTTAAAAATATTTTCTCACATTAATTTGTACTTAAACAGACAATTACGTTGCCAGGCAACGAAGAAGCTATAAAATTAGTTAATACAATGATAATAGCATCATATAGCATAGACAAGGAGCTGCACACGATTAAATTAGCATAGCAATAGACATTGAATTATACATGTGTCTTTACGTGGGTTTTGCTGTGAATTTAGCTTGCAATTATGAGGCGTTTGTCTTAACACTTAGCAAACTAAGAAACTGTAGGATTGTTTTTTTTTTTTTAAGACAGCTAACAATGAGGGTAATATTCACATTACTAGGAACCCCTCCAACTAAGTTAAATATGCTTGTGTCTGGAGGGGGTTCACGGCCATAGGGGGTGGGATTCGAAACTGCGACCTTTGTGAACTAGTTAGAAGAGCCTAAATAATATCGATTATATAAAATTAATATTCAATTTCGACTCATTGCTCACAATCAAAACGATAAACCGGTTTGAAGACAACTGTGTATGTTTGTATGAACAATTAGTTAATAAATAAATAAATAATCTTAGTGACAAGACGTAAGACTGAAAAGCAAAGATGAATACACAAAAAAAAAAGACAAAAACAATATATATTTTGATGGATAATTGAAAAGTTATCATAAGTTAAGCATAATCAGCCTATAATATACCCTCTACTGGGAAAGAGGTGTCCACTGTGTGTGAGAGGGCAGGCTGTAATCCATCTTTTGAACTCAGTACAATACAAAGATTTTTTTCGTTTTTTATTGATAATAGGTTCGCATTTGACCACCATCTCACCTGATGGTAAGTGATGATGTGGTCGAAGATGGAGCACGCTTATCTAGAAATAACCTATTCACTCTTGACTTGAAGACCCCTATAAGTTTATCTATCGGGAAACACAGACTCCGACAGGGAATTCCACTCCTTAGCCGTACGCACAATGAAAGTATTCCCAAAACGTTTTGTGCGTATGGGTGGGATGTCCACCATGTAACGATGGCGTATCGCCGTTTGTCTAGTAGTCCGATGATGGAACGGGCTCGACGGAATTAGATTGTGTAATTCCATAGCACATGAGGCAGACGTGTCACATTTGCCTGATGTTACGTATCTTTGAACTGACGGATCTAGGAAATTCCTCACCCTGAGTTGAGGTGCCTTAAAGAGCAGTCAGCGGTAATGATGGGCCCAATAGAGCCAATGCCAATGCAGGAATGTTGGCGTGTGGACGAGATACTGTAGTCCCATATCGCAACAGTAACTGCAGGAAAAGAGAGTTTTAGTCAGTAGAAGTCTGGCACTTTCTTGCGCGAGTAGTGGTGATGAAAAATAACCCAAAGTAAAAAAACTTTCTTCAATCAAACCCACGACCTATCACTGAACCACTGGACGTAAGTAATTAGGTTCTACATTCTCCACATTATTGTCCTTTGTATATATGTAATAACTTAGGCAAGTAAAAGACAATAATGTTTGGAATACAGATAGGAGAGAATAAAGTTACCACAATATGTATATTGTATTCTGCCTATATGCATATATACAAGATCCAGTTCTAATATAAAATTCATTGGACGTATGAATGCCCTTATTTTCTCATATCGTTTGGATAATATTCAAATTATTATATATTATACATGGTATCGGCTAGTTATTGTAGCGACATGCGACATATGCCCAAAACATTTTTTTTATTATTATTGATGGGTTTGCGTTTGACCACCATCCCACCTGAGGGTAAGCGTTGATGTATCGAAGCTGAAGGGAGTGATATGAAAATTCGAATGACGTTATTGCGACGCACGCTATTTCGAAAACAATTAGGAGTGGTACGCCAGTTCGAAAACCGCTATATCGAATGACGTTGTCGCGAACACGCTGATTCGCTTAGAAGTAAACTATTCACTCTTGACTAAAAGACACCCTTTTTTCAAAGGCCAAAAATGACAGGCCCGTTGGTATAGTGGTCAGTGGCCCTGACTGCAATGCGCAAGGTCATGGGTTCGATTCCCACCTAGGACAAATGTTTGTGTGATGAGCACGGTCATTTGTTCTTTGTCTGGGTGTAATTTATCTATAATATATATGTATTTAGAAATACACACATCAAAAGTGTCTAGGGATCAAGCATTTTTATGCGGATTTCTTGAGATTGAGATGTGGTTTTGTAATAAATTTATGATTTTATAAATTTATATGGATCCTTTTTGGTGCATTTCATAATTTGAAACAGGAACTGTTAATCAAATTCGAGTAAAAGATGAAAATCAGCTGTCAATATTTTCCCTATAAAAACATACAACGCATTGAAGACATTATTAGTGCTACTGTTTCCCTACTACTGATTAAAACCAACGTTATTATGGAGCGGCGACGTCATTTAAGCAGGGAAGAAATGCTCAGAGCCGTGGGAATGATAGAAGCTGGTTCCCGGCAACGTACTGTGGCTTTAGCTCTGAATACAAGTCAGAGTGTTATCAGTCGACTTTGGACACGTTACCGAAGCACTGGTACCGTGGCTGAGCGCCATGGAGGACGGTATCGCTGCACCACACGGAGACAAGACCGATACATTCAAATCTTAACTCGAAGAGCTCCAACAATAACCGCCATGAAGTTAGCCGTGAGGCTTCATCACTCTTCAGGGAACTTAATTAGCGACCAAACAGTCAGAAACCGCTTGCATGAAGTGAACCTTCATTCCCGAAGACCGCTACGGGTACCACCTATAGCAATGCACAATTGTAGGATTCGATATCAATGGGCCCTTGAACACAGAAATTGGGCAGAAGAACAATGGCGTTTCGTGTGCTTTTCTGATGAGTCTCGTTTTGGTATGAGACCGGATACAAGACGTATACGACACTGGAGAACCCCTGGACGCCAACAGCGATTAAAATCCTGCCAGGAAGTCCATCCTTATAGTGGTGGAACCATCATGGTATGGGCGGGTATTTGGATCGGCGGAAGAACTGAGTTGATTTGGATCAGAGGCAACCTCAACGCTCAAATTTATGCTGAGACGATTGCATCTGACGTCATCGTTCCTCTACAAGTGCAAATCGATCCCTTATTTCAGTTAATGCATGATAATGCACGACCGCACACCGCAAGAGTTGTAAGACAGACTCTCGCCGCAGCTAACATCAATGTCCTGCTCTGGCCTGCTCAGTCGCCAGACTTGAACCCGATTGAGCATGCATGGGATATGCTACAGAGAAGAGCTCTGCCAAATATGGAGGGTATCCAGTCGCAAGAAGACCTTTTTTTGTTGTTGCAACGAACATGGGCGGCCATTCCACAGCGTGATTTGGATGAACTCATTTTGAGTATGCCAAACCGATGTTCTTGTGTTGTTAGTGTTCGCGGTAGAAACACGGATTATTAATTGTTTAAGTTACCGAATAAAATTTTAAAGAAAACTGTTATTTCAGTCTTTTTTTCGAACTTTAATGTTAGTGGTTCAAATGTCAAAAATCCCTTTATTAGGAAAATGGCAAATTTCTTTATTAATGCAAAGGTGACTTGGTTTATCGTTACTGTGACAAACGAAAACACTTTATTTGATGAATCCTTAAAGAAAATTTTAATTAATATCAATCAGGAGAAAAGTTATTGCAAAAATATATGTTGATCCCTAGACACTTTTGATGTGTGTATATATGTATGTTTATCAATTATCTAGTACCCATACCACAAGCTCTGCTTAGTTTGGGACTAGATGGCGTTGTGTGAAAAAGTTGTGGAATATTATTATATTAAAAAAAAAGAAAAGAAGAAAGAAGAAAAGCATCAAATAGAAGTCATTTGATGATGTCATTTGATCCCGCTCTGGGTGGACCGGAAAGGAGTGTCAGACTTCTACTGACTAAAAACCTATCATTTTCCTTCAGTTGCCATTATGGTCTGGGGCCTCGGTATCTCGTTATATCATTCCCGTACCCCAACAGGCAATGACCCTATCGGGCCCGACTTAAAGACCCCCAGGTTATAAATAGTTATCAGAAAACACAGGCTCCGGCGGGGAATTCCACTTAGCTGTACGGTCAATGAAAGTATCCCCAAAACGTTTAGTGCCTAGCTATGTCTTTACTTATTATTATATGTATTGATAAATACATATAATTGATAGATAAATATATATAATACTAGCTGTGGCCGTGACTTCGTTCGCGCGGAATAGTGACTTTCGGCAGCATTTTTTTAGTCTAATTATTTTGAAAATAAAACTCATAAATAAATAAGCTATCCTACTATCCTATCCTACTAATCCTACTTCCTACTAATATTATAAATGCGAAAGTTTGTGAGGATGGATGGATGTTTGTTACTCTTTCACGCAAAAACCACTGAACGGATCTGAATGAAATTTGGTAAGTATATAGTTGGCAGCCTGGAATAACACATAGGCTACTTTTTATCCCGAAATTCCCACGGGATCGTGATTTGCGCGGGAAAACCTTCCCACGCGTACGAAGTCGCGGGTAGAAGCTAGTTTACAATATTTTACTGCTAATAGCTTATTTAAGTACATTTTTCTAATCAAAAGTCTAAAAAATAAGTTTCAAGCTGCCAGCTTTAAAAATGACGTAATTTCCATTCAAACTTGCATCCCCTATTTCAACCCCTTACAGCCCTTTTTTCGCATTAAAAAGCAGCCTATGTCCTTTCTCAGGCTCTAGACTATGTCCGTACCAAATTTCATTTAAATTGGTTCAGTAGTTTAGGCGTGACTGAGTAACACACAGACAGACAGAGTTACTTTCGCATTTATAATATTAGTAAGGATAATACATACAATTTACCTTAAAGTAATAAAAGGTTAGATCAATAATGAACTTCTCAAAGCTTTTAAAAGAAACAAACATCAAAAACCATTAATTTATCTTAGCTTTACTACGTCTCAATTACAAGACACAATCTAATTAATGATCTATGTTTGTACGTGAGATAATATTGATAAATGACACCGAAATATTCGTCATAATAATTGTTCTAGATTCTTCTAGAAAGTGGAGACTTTCCAGCTTTCTTTTACCAGCCCACGTAAACAACACGCAGTATTTGGAGAAATACTGCGTGTTGTTTACGTGGGCTGGTAACGAATATCATAATGATCGAACGTTATTTATTAGCAAATTATGTTCGGAAATATACGTTATATGATATCGGGGATAAATAAACAAGATTGGGAAGATACGGCGAATATAAAAAGGATAATCTATGTGAGACTATTTTCATACCATTTTATTACAGATTATGTCGTTTGCTTACTGAACTTGGCTATATAAGGTCTGCCCGATTAAGCTCACAATTAGCGGCTAACAGTTTGCCTCCCTATAGTTATATGTATTTCAATGGAGCGTCTATACAGCGCGTACTGTACGCAGTTTGCGGCGTTTTGCTTGCTGACTCATTCGGTGAACGGCTGAGTCGTAGCGAACGATGCTCGGTCTGCGGCTCAGTTAGCTCACTACGCCGGCGCACTAGTCAGCCACAGGAGCGATAGCGGCTATGAGTATGAACAAAAAAACACATATTACTATAACCGCCCGTAAGAATATAAGATAACTAGGTGTTGCTAAGTGGTCAAACTTCGGCCATAATTAAAATAACTTCGAATGCATTAAAAATGCACTCCTTTTCCAAATAAACTTTAACTGTGCCAAATTTCATACTCCTTTGTCTACATAATTTTCGTAAAAAAGGGTGCAAAGTTTTTGCTTCACTTTTGATTTTTCATACTGAGTTCATACAGTTTTGTCACAGTATAAAAATGTTTTAGACTTAATTGTGAATAATTTTTGTACATAATGGAGCGATATCCGGAAAAAAACAGCACTTGGAAATAGAAATCCCTAAGTCCAGATATTTTCAGCCGCCATCGTGAGCTCAGAGTCAGTCAGCGACCAGTCTGCCGCTCACTGTGAGCCTAATGGAGACAAGCCCTAAGACCCAGAGAGTGTACCGCATTTTTTTTTTTTTATATTGGTTGAGGAGCGCTTGGTACCACAAGACGGTATATCAACCAAGTGTGGATGGTAGCCAGTCGTGCGTCTAATAGACCGGTAGTGAAAGGGAGATGGAGGAATCAGGTCATGGAGCTCCTGCGCACACTCCCCGAAGTACAATCTGTAGAAAACCGACAGGCAAGCAACGGTTCGCCGATGAGCCAGGCTATGAAGCTTGTTCACCAGCACCTCGTCGCCTATAAGCCTTTTAGCTCTGCGCTCGATCGAGTCCAATGCAGCAAGTTGGTACTTTGCAGATCCATCCCACAAGTGGCTGCAATACTCCACGCAGGAACGGACCTGTGCTTTGTACAGATTTAGAAGCTATCCAGGCGTGAAGTACCGCCTTACCTTGTGTAGGATTCCCAGCTTTTTTGCTGCAGTCTGAGCTCTGGACTCGATGGTTGAGCCGAAGTTGAGGTCTGACGTCAACTCCATGCCCAAAAGCTCCAGGCGATTGGTAACTGGCACAGATATACTTCGGAAAGTAGGAGTCAATTCAAAAGGGCTCCTTTAAGCGCTGAAAAGACAAGCCTGTGTTTTCAGAGCGTTGAATTTGACCATATTGTCGTCACCCCATTCGGAAACGAGATTTAAGGTCAAATTTATGCGCTCTACCATGGCCTTTCTGAGAGTGGTAATTTCGTCCCTGTCAGCTCTAGAACTGGATAAGTATACAGTGTACAAAGTCGACAGAACAAATATCTGTTTCTATATGCGAATACTAATACTACTGAAATCTGACAGCTGCTAAAATCGGTTAAGGTCTTCAGCTTAAATTTATGAAAGAGATGAATAGTGTACTTGTCGGTTCCCTATTAGCTCAAAGTTGACGACTTCCGTTCCTCTTCTCAAGGTTAAAATAAAATGGGACCCTATTATAGTGAAATGTGCTTTAAAGAATAAATAGCGGATTAGTTAAAGGGATTGGTTGTATGTACCTTAAATATCAAGCTAAAGTATTTTTCGAACCTATTTTATTTACTAATTTTTTAACAACATATGCATAAAGTACGACAACCCCTCCAACTAAATATGCTTGTGTCTAGCACGGCAATTTAATTTAATTTTAATTTTCATCCTGTATCTTTAAACACTTCGACGCAGTACTTTTTGTAAGCCATGCAAATATTTATTACGGTGCGAGAGTGGATTCTGTGACACAAAGCGCTGTAGCCAAGCGCTTAATCCTTGGGCCCACCGTGTTGTCAAAAGTCCTCGAGTGACTAGCTCATCACCATAACGACATTATAATTATGTACATAGTTGTAATAATTGTGTTACTCAAGAATAAGTAATTAGAGGTGTTTACAATCGTACTTATATAAATCAATACTGATTTTTGTACAAAATAAGTCATATATTCCGATAAATAGAGAACCCATCAAGTGACTCAACCACTCGATCGGTCATCGAATGAAATTTTAATAGTGATGCGAATCGAGAGCTGAAGAATTGAGTTGCATCATTACTTTAAAAAAATTGGAAAATCTTGGCATAACATGGGATCATAATTTTAAATTATAGCGCATTTAGTAACACAAGCATTGTAACTTCGATATATGTAGTTACATAGTTACGGAAAATAAATTCACAGTAGCATAGTGATGACCTACTTTGGGGCCCCAGATTTTGCCAATATGTATATAGTGTGTAGTCAGTGACCTAAATGGCGCGGTGACGAAGCGCTCGCCTTTAGGTCAAGGCTGGGTTCAAGTCCCGCATAGCAACAAGGAATTTGTAAGACCCTTATACCTACCAGTTAGGTAGACATACTTCTTTTGGTTTCTGAACATTAGAGAAAACGTGGTTAAATAAACAGTCGCACAGGTCGATTTTCAAGTTAAGCAACGCTTACCGAGGTCTGTAAATGGACGGGTGACCACCTAATCATATGGAGACACCTGCGTGCCTTCGAAAGTAAGTAAGCTGTTGTTCCTGGTGTCATTTGTACATCTTTGAGATCGACATCCGTGGTATTGTCTGCGTCTCCACCTCCACTAATGTACGCGGTGTGCAAATATTTGAGTTCGCCATGACTTTGATCAGGAGAGAGATCATAACGCCTCGCACTCTTCGCTTCCGTCACGTTTGGAGTGCTTGTAAGCTGGTGTGTGTGCAATTTTGCACTCTCCCCGGCAAGGGCTGCCATCTGCCGTCCGGGTTTTCTCAGCCTTTAAAGCAAGAGTGAATAGGCATTTTCTGGGCTCGCTCGTTCGATCGTAGACCTCATCTTACACTTACTATCAGGTGTGGTCGAGGTCAAGAGCGAGCTCATTCGTAATAAAAGAAAAAAAAAGATTTGTCCTAGTTTGGAGGCATCCTGGAGGATTTTCCCTATAAGCGTCCGGGTAAAACCTGGATACTTACTGGTCTTATGGGTGCTAAAAAGAACTATCTCTGTCACTTTCCAATGCTATTTCATCTCACTGTTTTTGTTATGTTGGTAAATGTAAAGAAAGTGACGAGACTTTATTTCAAAAAAGCTCTGGTACTCTATAATGTTATCAGTGAATAAAAACCTTAATTAAACATCGTAGCTTTTGTTTCCAATTTCAAAAATATATTTTTCAAGGACAAGGTCAATGTGCCGGAGTTTTTGAAGTCTTTGTCTGGGGCCGGTAATTTAGGTGAGGTATTCCTCGAAGCGCTACTATTTTGAAGCGCTCCTAATGAAGCGCTCCTTTTTTATTCCTCGGAGCGCTCCTTTTAGTAGCGCTTCCGATACCATATGATGGGTAGTTAGAAGGCGAGAAATCTGTCACCTGTCTTGCCAAGGTGTATCGTGTAACTAGGGTTGCCATCACAAAATTTGCCGGCCCCAGACAAAGACTTATAAACTCCAAACATCTGGGTAAAATCACAGTTTTTCACCGGACATTGTAGAAAAATACATTTTTGAACTTGAAACTAAAAACAACGATGTTTAATTATGGTTACTATACTGATAAAGTGATAAAATTGTAGAGCTTTAGAACTTTTTTAATAACAGTCTCTTCCTTTTCATTTAATCAACGTAACATAAACAATGAGATGAAATACCATGGGAAAATAATAATACAGATCGTGCTTTTTGGTACCCGTAAGACGAATGTGTGTCTGGGTTTTACCCGGACGCTTATTGGGCAAATTCCCCCGGACGCCCCCGGACGCTCTCCAAACTAGGACAAATCCGGGAAAACCCGGACGGATGGCAACCCTACGTGTAACCCATCTCTCCGGCTGTGGAGGTGAGATAGGCAGTCTCTTCATGTAAAACACTAGTTAAGAAAAAAAAAAGAAAAGAAAATTCTAAACAGATGGTGATGATTTTAGAACATTGGAATGATAGTTGACCGGATAGAATGAAAGGAAAAAATTGGCCAAGTGCGAGTCAGACTCACTCATGAAAGGTTCCGTAGTAACTACGCCAAATAATTTCAAAGCGTTTCTATTAGATACAAAGTTATATTTGCGGTTTTAGAAAATATGCTATATATCAAAAACTGCTGACCCGATCTCGTTCAAACCGATTTCCGTTGAATGTTTACTTTAAGATCTACAGCATAGGTATATTTTTTTTAGATTTTTCGCTCCATTATTATAGAAAGTTTAAGAAGTTTTAAGGAAAAGTAGTTTTAGAAAGCTCAATGTAATTTTCTCAATGTCAAAAACCTATGCGTGTGTAATATTTATAGACATAAACACGCATAGGTTTCATGAAAATAAATATTTCCAGTTTCAGTTCTATGTATGGGGAGCCGCTTTAATTTTAAATATTTTTTTCGTTTTTTCTTAATATCGGAAAGCGATTCCCATAATACATCTGCCTACCAAGTTTCACATGTATAGTCCTAATAGTTTTGGAATAAAATGGCTGTGACATACGGACGGACGGACGGACGGACAGACAGACAGACATGACGAAACTCTAAGGGTTTTTTGCCATTCGGCTACGGAACCCTAAAAAGTAGTCGTCCACAAATAAGTACAAGGCAAAGAATATCATGATTTTTTTTTCAAATTCTTTTTATCACTGACCGAAACATACATAACGGTATGTTTGACTTCTATTTTGAATTGTAACTGGATACTGATATAAATAGTTACTATAGGTATTGATGCCCCAGACTGAAACCGCATCAATCTTTAAAGACTTCCGCTATCAACAATACACTGATATATTTTAAACCGATTGAACATTTTCTACAAAACCCGTTCTAGCGTTACGGCGCGGCGTCGCGTCACAAAATTAAAAAAAAATATATGTCGCATAGGCTGACATGGGCACTTAGAATCATATCCTAAAGAAAAGAACCGGCAAGAAACTCATCTAATTCTTTTCAAAACATAATTAATTTCGTTGTTTTCACAATGTTTCCATAATGCTACAAAATAATAACAGACCAAAAACGAATTTGAGGGTCAACTGCGTTCTCGCTATCACATAAAAAGACCTTCCTTCGGGACCCCGTTCCGGTATAGGATTCCCGGACACCGAGTACTTCACTCATTTTTCTAGCTTTACAAATCTTCTTTCTAATATTATAAATGTGAAAAGTGAGGATGGATGTATGGATGTTTGGTACTCTTTCACGCAAAATCTACTGAACGGGTCTGAATAAAATTTGGTAATTAGATAGTTGACATCCTGGAATAACACAGGGGCTACTTTTTATCCCAAAATTCCCACGGAATCGGGATTTACGCGGGAAAACCCTGCTACGCTAACGAAGCCGCGGGCAGAAGCTAGTTGATATATAAAAAAAATACACAGGAATAATACTTTCCCTCTTTCCTCTCACGAAGGCCAAAAGTGTAGCTTACATAGCGGCCGCTAAAATGACTACTATTTCCCTTACGATTTCATGACCTTAATCATTTAGGCGAACTGTCATGACGCGGCGATCAGTTTACGCAACAATTTTGCAGTATACGGCAGCTGTTCCTCAATGTCGGTTGTGCAACCAGTCACCTAACAACCGATGGTGGATCACGGTAAGACCTTGGGCCACACGATTTGCCATAAATTTAGAGAGGCGTGAAGTTAATGGAGGCTGTTACCAAACTTTATAATTTAAAGTAATGTGTTGAAAAGCTATTCGTCTCTCAGGCTTTTAATTTGATGGCCGTCTGACGTTGATCAGCTGTTTAATATGTAATTCAAACTATGGTATATTGTTGAGGGAAAAAAAATGAGGTATGTATAGGTACACGTGTATTCATCATCGACAACAAATGTGCTGGTATTTTAAACGTACAATATTTTAAAATTAACCTCTAGAGCCCCAGCGGCACAAAAACGTGCCAGTATACCAGTATTAGTTGAGCCCCGGTGGCAACAAATTTGTGTGCCAGCGAGGCTCAACTAATAGTTGACGTAAATAATGGTGGTCCTTGAGAGGTTAAAGAGAAGTTTGGCCTTTTTTGGTGTTATCTACAGTGAACGATAGTCGTAAGTACAATGCTGAAGGTGCGCTTACACGGGCAACTAAAATTGCTCAATCCCGGTCAACATTCGTCAACTGTGACATCACGACTACATCAAATTAAATTACTTGCAATGGCAATAAGCATCAACTTGACAAAATGTTTTGCAACAACAATATTGAGCGATAAGGAGCAACTTTAAGAAACTAGGCAATACTTTTCTACACGAGCAATTCAATAAATTCAATTCAATTCATATCTTTAAAATCGGGACTTTTGTTATCCCACAAACAAGGAAGCAAGTGAACTGCAGCGATAAAGTTAAAAATCTTTTCATTATTCCACGAAGAAGACGACGCCATGCAGTTACATTTCACAACATATAGAGGCCGAACAGGGCACTGACACCGCTGTACTTTTACCCGTCCGCGCCATCTCGCACTCCTCGCGGAAGCGAAATGGTAGAAGCCGCAAAACAAACAAGTGCAAACGAGATGAATATAAAAATTGACTGGAATTTCCATGCCCAATGGATATTCGGCAATTCGTATCATAAGCAATTATTGCTCAAAATATTGCCCGTTTATTGCAACATTCGTCAACTGTACTACATCAAGTAGTCGTGACGTCATAGTTGACGAATGTTGACCGAGATTGAGCAATTTTAGTTGCCCGTGTAAGCGCACCTTAAGCGCTTCTTGAGGTGGTTTTTTTCGGGGCAAAATCATCAAATGGCTGTCAGACTTCTAATGACTAAAAACCCACCGTTTTCTTTCAGTTGCCTTGTGTTCTGGAGCTGCGATAGACGCGGCATCTCATATCATATCATTGGTGCTGACTGACTGTTCTTTCTAACGTGGAACACGACGCGCAATCGCCTCGAGAGCTTAGGTGGTTTGATAAGTACATATTAGTCGATGTAGCAGAAGATGGAGGACCAAAACTTTTGGAGGACAATAAGTGATAATTAAGAAATCAGACTAACTTACCTTAAGTGACGTCTGATGGTAATTTTATGAACGGCTCATCCTGAAAACAATTATCTTACATGGTAGTATTCGTCATCAACGAACTCGGCCGCGTAGTTTTTTAGAGGTCTAAAACATAAAAAAAAAATTGAACGCAGCTATATAGTATCTAGCTGTCAGCAGTCACGTTTCTGTCAAATCACTTTCTTTAGAGTAACAAACAAGTGTTGCCATTGTTGATGGGTGGGTGATACCTTGCAGGTATGAGACAGGGTGGGAATCTAATTGTTTTCAGGATGAGCCGTTCATAAAATTACCATCAGACGTCACTTAAGGTAAGTTAGTCTGATTTCTTAATTTTATTACACGGCTCATCCTGAAAACAATTATCTTACATGGTAGATGTTCAGAGATAATGGCAACATCTTTACATGTGTGTGTGTGTGTGTATGTATAAGGGTCATAAATCTTAAATCAGATAATACTTTACAAATGTTATATTTTAAAAGATACAATCAAAATATTGGCTAGGTTTAAAATGTAAGTACCAAACAATCTAGTTGTTATAGTTTAACAAAAAGTAACTTACTCACATGACTATATATTATGCTTATTTATATTAATAATTTTGTTACATTAAATATCACATTTTAATGATAATTGAAATCAAGTAACATAGAAATAAACATTTAATCTATCACTTTTGTGTTATATTTATTTAAACTTAACCATGAGTAATCATTATTACAAGGTACAAAACACAGTCTTTGTTAATATTCTTTCTTTTTATTAAATTAAAAAAGTTATAATATAATAGAATTGGCAAAGGTGAGGTCAGTTCTACCACTAACTATTGGCAAATTATAATGTTTGGCAAAGACAGCTGATTTGTCTGACCAGCCGGCAGTCTTTTTGATAATTTCAATTGACACCCCTGTTCTTTTTGCCTTAGATGTGGATGCATGTCTAGTACTATGGGAAGAAAAGATGCTAGTGTCAATGCCACTATCTGTGAGGATTTCCTTAATCCAACGACTTACTGTTGGTGGTGTAGCTTTTTTAAAAGGTTTTTTAGTGGTGATTAATAGGTAGGGGATATCACCTCGAGCTTCCTTGGTGATTTCCATATACAATTTTAAGGTCTTAGCTGGGCACACTAACTGGTTTTCAAAATACGGTAAGCGCAAGGTGGTAGTGTTTTTAGTTCTAATTGATGTTTTTAGAACATCAGAGATTTTAATAATGACACAATCATCAGTAAAATGAATATCTTTCAGTTTAATTGACACCAGAGTTTGAACTCTGTGGGCAGTAGTAAGGGCCAATAAGGTTACTAATTTTTTTGATAGTTCTTTTATATCCAAAATCAATGGCATCTTATTTATGAAATCTAATACCACTGAAGGATCCCAAGTTTCTGTGTACCTAGGGAGAGAAGGTCTCTGTCTGAAAGCTCCCTTCAGCAACCGTTTCACATTCTCATCCCTCCCAACTTCAGAGCTTATTAGTAAGGATAACGCTGAACGGTTTGTATTCAATGTAGAATAGTTACAGCCATTATTAAATGCTTCAGACAGGAAGCCTATTATTTGCGGTACAGTAGCCTTATAAACATCAATATTGTTATTGTGGCAGTATGCCCACCATTTTTTATAACAACAATCATATTGTTTTTGGGTACCTGGGGCTAAAGATCCAAGCATCACATCCAAGGAAGCTTGAGGGAGTAATCTTAACTGAAGTGCCGTCCGGAGAAGTGTCCTGCAGCCAGGGTAAGATGGGAGCTTAGGCGATGTTGTTTGCTAAAAGGGGATAAAAGCAAATCAGTGTTAGCATCAAATATTATTGGTTTAGATATCATCAATAATTTTGCTAAGGGAAACCATGGCTGTGCTGGCCACCAGGGAAAGACAATAATACCTTCAGCCTGGTCATCTCTAATCTTTTCTAAACATTTAGTTATTACTGAAAATGGGGGAAATGCATAAAAGAAAAATTTACTCCAATTTAATGTGAATGCATCTATATCAAAGGCCATTGGGTCTCTTTTCCAAGAAACATACTTTACACACTTGGTGTTTATTCGAGTAGCAAATAAATCTATTTCTGGTGATCCAAATTGTTGGGCAATTTTTGTAAATGCATAGTCTGCTAAGGACCATTCGGCATCATGATTTAAATTCCTAGATTCTCTGTCAGCTTCTGTATTTTCTTTGGATTTTATATATGAAGCTGTCACCCATATGTTCCTATCCTCACACCATTGCCATAATTCTTGAGTAATAGTATTTAAGTGTACAAATTGGACACTACCCATCTTGTTAATACAAGATATGGCTGTTGTGTTGTCTATTCGTAGTAATACATGACAGTTTGACATGTTCTTAGCAAATGATCTTAAACCAAAATAAGCTGCTACCAGTTCTAAATAGTTAATATGTTGCTCTTTCTCAACTGAATTCCAAAGTCCCCCAATTGATTCGCCTAGGCAATGAGCCCCCCAACCTGTAAGTGAAGAGTCTGTAAAAATTTCTAAACAAATTTTTTGTGCAGCAAATGATTTTTTAGCTTTAGGTATGTTACACAACCACCATTTCAGTTCAGGAATGATTTCTGAAGAAATACTCATATAACTTTCAAAATTATCATTAGATGACTGTAGGGCTAAAAACTTTTCCCTTTCTAAAAGTTTGGTATGCCGTCGACCATAAGTAACTGCCGGACAGGTTGCAGATAATGTTCCAAGTAGTTGAGCAAGGATCCTAATTTTGCATTTTTTCTGTAATGTAAACTCCTTTATCATATTAATAATTTTTTCCTTTTTTTTCAGATGGCAATTTTATTGTTAAATTTTGAGAGTTAATAATAAACCCTAAAAATTTACATTGTCTACTTGGTATTAAGCTACTTTTTTCATAATTAAGTATGAAACCTAAACATTCTAAGATCTGTATGATATGACGCGTTTGAGTTTGGCATTCTTCATATGTCCTTGCTATACATTGAATATCATCTAAATAAATGACTGTAACATAACCCAAACTCCTTATGTATGACATCACAGGTTTTAATATTTTTGTAAACACATAAGGTGCTGTACATAGACCATAAGGCAGTGCTGTAAATTCATACAACAGCTGCTTGAAGTTAAATCTAAGATATTTCCTATCTTCTACAGCAACTGGAACTAAAAAGTAAGATTCTTTTAAATCAATGGTTGTCATAAAGCAATCTTTATGTACCAAGCTTGTAGAGGTACGTAAATCTTCCATCTTAAAATGAGATGTGGAGATAAAATTATTTAGAGGTTTTAAGTTTAAAATAAATCTAAATTTGCCATTAGGTTTGGGTACCAAAAATATATTTGAAATGTATTGCTCACTATCAGGTTGACAGAGTGTAATAGCACCCAATTTCAGTATTTCATTAATTGATTTATTAATATTAAATTGCTCAGATTGAGAGAAATTATTGGATGGAATTTTAGTTTGGACTGGTACAGATGTAAAAGGTATGTGGTAACCTTGAATCCAATCTAGTATAAGTACATCATTTGTAATAATCTGCCAGCAACTTAAATACCTAGCCAGATTACCTGCATGTTGTACCTGATGTGGGATTAGCGTCGAGGGCGAGCACGCTGGTAGTCCCTCTCGGGGCGGTTCACAGGTGCACGTTTCAATGGTTTCTTGGTTGGTTGGTAAGACTTCCTTGTCTGCGCCTGCACTGCTGGACGCTTGAGCCCTCCACGCATTGTTTGTGCCTTCTGTTGTGTTTGGCGTGAAGGGCCTCCCCAGTTTCCCAGACGGTTGAATGTAGGCTTGAGTTTTCTTAACTGAAGTCCTGATTTTTCAATCTCTTTGTTGTTTTTAATTGCTTCAGATAGATTTTCACCAAATAGGTACTTATTTCTTGGTATTGATTCAGCCATTTTTGTAAATGATTTGTCCAGGAGAGGTGCTAGTAGCTGCTTTCTTGTATTAGTCTCTCCATGATGAAGAGATGTCAAGATTTTTGTACCATCGCTGAGGAATTTAAGGGCTTCTGATACCTCATGTCCGGCTAAAATTTTGGTCATTGCTTGACCAAGACAAGTCAGGGCGATGCCTAATTGTTGTTGTTTGGTTTGTAACACCTGATCTCGATTACGGGCTGATTCAGTAATAGCAGCCTTGACCTCTAGGTTTAATTCCGGTGCCTCTAGAAGTGGGCAGTTTTTAGGAACTTTGTATTGTTTTAAGATATCTATTATATCTTCGCTGTTATTTAAGATTGTGTTTTCCCACCTCGAGCCAATAATGCTGTTAATATTTGGTCCGTACCTCTCTTCTATGGGTTTATCACTACCCAAAGCAGTTAACAAGGCCTCTGGAATAACAGTCTCATCCCCATTCTCCACATTGATAGTAATAGGATCTGAAATAGATACAGAATATCTTCTTGTAACCCCAAAGCAATATACTAGTAGGTAGTATGTATGCTAGGACCGTACGACTACCGTTTTATGTCACGCATAATACAGTAGGGTATACCAGGATTGATATCTCGTATCAAAACCTGATCTTCGTGCGGAAGTATCTCGTACTGGCACGGATGGCGGTCAAGGTCGTCTTATTCACACCTCAATTCGTATGAGCTAATGGTGCATTAGGAATCTCGTTCCATAGATTTTCTCGACGAATGAATTCAATTAGGTAGGTAGCTATTTTTCTAACCTAGAAAAAAAAAAAAAACATAGGTACTTACCAACATCTTCCTTTCCTAATTGTCCCGGAGGGGCCATGGGAGGGGGGAACAGATGAGGTGACATCAAGTGGTTATCACGATGTGGTGATTGTGATGGACTCGTCGACCTTGGTCTGATCCTAGATCGTGATCGAGTCCGAGATGTAGAATGCCGGGAGCGTCGGCGGGAATCATGGCGGCGCCGATGGCGTCGGCGCCGGCGTCGATGAGTTAATTTCTTCAGTTTTTTCTTCATTCTTGCAATTTCCTCTAATATAACGTCTTGATCCGAGCTAGACATGATGAATTGACACAGTGAGATAATCCACAGCACAAGAACGTAATATTTTTAACACAACACACAATTTTACGCGGTAGCGCGAGCGCGCGAAGTCGAAAAGTGATTTGACAGAAACGTGACTGCTGACAGCTAGATACTATATAGCTGCGTTCAATTTTTTTTTTATGTTTTAGACCTCTAAAAAACTACGCGGCCGAGTTCGTTGATGACGAATACTACCATGTAAGATAATTGTTTTCAGGATGAGCCGTGTAATAAAATTAAGCCATTTATTTTAAAAAGAGAACTAGCAAATTGGATAGATACATTCTACCCAAATTGCTAATTCTCTTTTTAAAATTACTAGCAATTGTGTTAACCCCGCCAACTAAGCTAAATATTTTTGTGTCTAGCACTCTAGTTCACGTATTTATAACGTCCGCACGCGCACGCATTAGTTCACGACAATAGTGTAATGGGTAAGGTTCGAACTCGTGACCTCTCGTTCACAAGGCAGACACCTCAACCATTAGGCTATGGACGTTTTTATTGCCATTGATACGAGGAATTTCTTAGTCAAAAACCTAGTAAAGCCATTCAATTTGCCAAAATATTTTGATCAAATAATTACTTAACCCCGTTTTATCCATGCAAATCAACCCACACCGTCTAAGCAACATAAGTACACTTCAAATACCCTCGCGAGACCCCTCGCTGTAAATATATCAAACAAATATAAAAAGGTATGTGTTCTAAATCAGGGACAGACAGACAGACGGTTTTATAGTTATAAAGCAGTAGGCTGGTCTCCCCTACGTCTTGGAGAACACAAGTAATGTCACGAAAGTAAAGTAATCATAGATTTGTATGACAAAATACGTGAAGGGTCCCGAAATGAGGTTCTAATGGAAGAGGCTTTTTGGGGAGGCCTTTTATTGGCATTTAGGGAATGGAGCGATTGAATAAAGACTCTTGTTGGATAATATTGATATGGATGGACGATATATAATTATAATTCTTTTTATACGTTAACAACGGATTTGGTTTGGAACGTTGAAAATCAGCGCTGCTGTGAGTCCACCAATGGCATAATTATGTTCACACTGAGTGAACCTTCTTGTTCAATCAAGACGTTCATCTGTAGGTACAGTTTATGGACTTCTCATTTGTCATTCATTTTTACAGTTTAAATTTACTAACATAATTAAGCCTTTGCCTCATATTACACAGGATACTATTTAAAATGAAAATATATTAAAACTTTTAATTGTATAAAACGCATCGTATGCAGCCAATCATATTAAAAATAAGTTTTTTTAATACAGATAGCATTTTCATAACTCCACCAGCAATCTATTAGCATTATAGGTTGCCCAGTAGTTAAAATCAGACCATAATTTAATTTATATCGAATGAAATTTTACTTAATAAGCAGTCTGCACTCCTCCATATAAGCCTTCTGTCTGTGCATATAAGTAGTGTGCGTATAAGGTCTGTGCCCAACATGAGCCTCCGTCGTAACAACTGGACGCGGTTGAGTCTATCGAGAAACGGGCCAAGAGACTCATTGGCAACGATGCACTGGTCGAGTCAAAGCTCCACAGTCTTGAACATCGACGACGAGTTGCAAATCTATCGGTTTTCTATCGGTTACATTTCGGGGAGTGTGCGATGGAATTACACAATCTAATTCCGATAAGCCCGTTCCATCATCGGACTACAAAACAAATGGCGATGCGCCATGGTTTCATGGTGGACATCCCACCCATACGCACAAAACGTTTTGGGAATACTTTCATTGTGCGTACGGCTAAGGAGTGGAATTCCCTGCTGGAGTCTGTGTTTACTGATCGCTATAACCTGGGGGTCTAGTCAAGAGTGAATAGGTTACTTCTAGGCAAGCGTGCTCCGTCTTCAACCACATCATCACTTACCATCAGGTGAGATGGTGGTTAAACGCGAGCTTATTTTCAATTAAAAAAAAAACTTTCGTAAGAAACGGTATAACGATTTTTCACGTATTAAAACCGGTATCATTATCACCTTTTCACAGCTATGTTCGGGTCAGTTTCCAGTCTATCCGGGTACAGCTGAGTACTAGTGACACTGAGCGACTCCTATCTGGCCTTCACTACCTAGTAACTGAGTAACACAATACCCCTGGGCAAAGTTGGTGTCAGATCCGGCTTCTAACTGCCAGTAACGACTGTCCAAAATGTACAAATGACAGTCGGGATAGGGTTGCCATCACCAAATTTGCCGGCCCCAGACAAAAGCTTATAAACCCCGGACATTTGGGTAAAATTACAGTTTTTCCCCGGACACCGTACAAAAATACATTTTTGAACTTGAAACTAAAACAACGGTGTTTAATTATGGTTTTTATTTACTGATAAAGTGATAACATTGTAGACAGTGTGACCAGATTAAATTTTACAAAAAAACCGAAGCTCGTTAAAAAAATACTGAAATATTCCAACTTGCACAGGGAAAATATACCAATAAAAATACTGATTTTCAAAACATATTTTTGTTTATTAATCATCATCATCATCGCAATAAATATTAGAATTATATCTTAACATTCTGTTTGATGGGTTAAAATTCACACAGCCTCCTTCATCTTTTATACCTTGTTTTGTTTAACTAGTTATATTCTTGTATTTTAATGTACCATTACTGTTAGAAATTTTCCAACTTCCAACCAAAATTGTTCACAAGAAAGGGGTGAGCCAGTACTCGAAGATTGTAATAAATTACTTACTTCGCGATCAAGTTTGAGTGTTCTATATTTTTCGTCAATTATCTGCATTAAAAAGATTGGCACTTTCTGAAAAAATCAGCAATTTGTTCTTTCATGTTTATGTTTCCTCTATGTTTAATTAATTCTTGACCCACTTGAATCCCTAAGTACATATTATTCAATGGTAAATAATTCACACTAGATTTTGGGTCTAATGTAAATACGTTGTCCGTGCTTTTTATATAATTAGTTTTCAAATAGCAACCCAAAATCGACAAGTACATACTAGAAGCATCATCGTATAATCTTTCAATGCACGGGTAGTCGCCTTGAAAAATTATATTGAATTTGTTTACAATCGGCAAAATGTAGTCTAAAAAGTAAAAGTATAATTTGTTTATATCATTATTATAAGAATGATACAAAACTTCTGATGACATAATGCGATCACTCAAATATTGGTCTTGAAAAAACAACTGCAGTGCCCTCCATTGCTCAATTATTCTATTAACACAAGCATGAAGCGATAGCCATCTTATATCATAATGACGCAGTAGTCTATGTTTTTCAGTGTCAGTGAAATTTTGGAACTCAACAAATTCTCTTTGACGCTTGCTGCTTTGAGAAAAATATCCATATACTTCTTTTACTATCTGTTCTAAATTTCTAGGTAGTATTTTGCAAGCATGACTAACACTTAATGCTGCAGAATGACAAACACATTTTATGAATAAGCACTTTGGGTTCACTTCTTTAATTTTTGTAACAATGCCAGTGTTGACCAAACATCACATTCGTAGTATCAGCAGCGAACCCCATCACGTATTTTATATCTAATCCTAACTCGGATAACTTTGATGACAAAGCATCAAATAAATGATCTGCAGTCTCACCACTTAAATCAACTAAATTAAGGAATTTGGGTTGTACTTTACATTTGGTTTCAGAAAAGTATTTGATTACTATCGCCAACACTTTGATTGTGGTGACATCTGTACTTTCATCGATTACAATTGAATATACTGGTTTACCTGACGGAGATACAGTACGAAGTATATCTTCAATCATAACTTTTTCAAATTCGGGTTCTAAAACGTTATAGGTAATAGCTGCTGCTTTGTTTCTATTGCAGGAAAATTCTTTTTCAATTTCGGAGTCAGGAAAACATTTCACTAGAACATCACTAAGATGGTCCATAGCTCTAAAAGAGATGTTGTGTTCTGAAAGAAAACCGCATAAACGCAGCTCCGCTTTCTTGACTTCGTCTTTCAGTGGTACCTTTTTGAAAAATGTGTCAACCTGGAAACAAGTAAAAACATAAATTATACATTATGATCAGACACTAAATAAAGTACCTCCGAACTTCTCGACTTTAGGTACAGTAATTCTAATTTTACTAAAAACTAAAAACAAGTTCAGCTTACCTTTGACTGTCCTTTATATTTGTTCAAGTTCGATTTATGCTTTTCAGTATTTGCATGTTGTTTTATAGATGCTAATCTACTTTGGAGTTTCGCACTGCACGCTTTACAAAACGCAACGTACTCGTCATCTTTATAACGTGAAAGCCACGAAGAAAACTCCGGAATTTGTTCCCATTTAGCCAAATAACTTTGCTGAAAACTAGACATGTTTTCTGAATTCTGAATTGCGTATCAGATAACAGCGTATTAGCATGAAGTAAAATTACAACAAAAAATCGCGCGCTCTATTTATATTACGACGAACACGTACAATATGAACTTAGGGAAAATCCCTAATTATTGAAACTTTCAATAATTCGGGAATTTCCCTAAGTTTCAATTTCAAAGTTTGAAACCAAACCTTCAAAGATTAAGCCAAGTGCAGAACAGAAAATCATTTTGAGACTAGATGATTCGATACTATTTGTAATTCTAGGGGGCCCACCTGTCATGTCCTATCTGTAACTTACTGATCTTTGCTCCTAAATGAAATATAGACTAAATCCGGAAATTCCCCTGAACATCAATGAACGCAGTTTTTTTTTAATAATTTTATGACATGGCTATGGTATTGCCATAATTTTTTTCCAAAATATACCCAAAAATACTGGCTTCCGCCAATATACCTTTAAAAATACTGACTCTTGGAAAACTTACTAAAATATACTCAAAAAGTATTAAAATACTGAATCCGGTCACACTGACTGTAGAGCTTTAGAACTTTTGTAATAACAATCTCTTCCTTTTCATTTAATCAACGTTGTTGATTGAGTTGAAATACCATAGGAAAATAATAATAGAGATCGTGCTTTTTGGTACCCGTAAGACCAATGTGTGTCCGGGTTTTACCTGGACGCTTATTGGGAAAATCCCCCGGACGCGCCCGGACGCTCTTCAAACTAGGACAAATCCGGGAAAACCCGGACGGATGGCAGCCCTAAGTCGGGACCAAGGTCGATATGTTAAAATGGTCACTCATCTACAAATCGACCTTGAGGATCATCTCGTGCAACTTTTATTATTCAGCTACGGGTACCTCTCTTGAGGTGTCTATAAATACTTATCCGTTATTATAAGTATTTAACCGCCGATTTTTAACCGCAATTTAATTGTAATTCATAGAGCGAAGTGCCGGCGGAACCAACCATACTGACTTCTAGGAATAAGTGATGACGGAACTCCAATGACCTAGAAGTTTTTCGAATTGTAACAAATAAATATAAAGTGTTCGATTGTAATTCGTGCGAGTCAAACTCGATTCGATTCAAGAGCCTATAGGTACTGCGAATCAGTTACACGAGTCTCCGAAAACGAAATAAGTCGAGATTATTGACAGTGGTCGCCCAGTGGTCAAAAACTAATGTGTAGGACTTGTGATCGAAAGTTCGCAGGCTCGAATCCTACCCATTACACCTTGAACCACAAGCATATTTAATTTAGTTGGAGTGATTAACAAGATTGACTAACTAATTGAGGGATTCCCGGACACATTGCTAGTTTTCTTTAAAAATAATAATAATATTAAGTACGTAAATAATAAGTTTGAAAGATATTACAAAAACACCTTTATGCACTCTTTCTATATATAAACATTAACTATGCGAAAGAGCAATGCAGAGTGTCCATAGTAACTTTGGCCTAATATAAAATTCTCACGGCCAGTGATGAAAATTGTTTATTGTGTGTAGTTCAATACTAAGAACTGTTTCTTAGCATTGAATATTGTAAATAACTTCTAACAAAAAATATTAGGATTAATACAAATATGGAATTTTGGGGTCAAATTGTAATAACAATTTGACGATCTCTGTGCTCGACTGGCCTACACACCGGTCTTCATGGTGTAATAATGGATTTACTTCAACACTTAGAAAAGCAATAGAGTCTCAAAAAACAGAGAAGGAAATGTAAACACATGCACTTCGCAGAATCACTGACAACAACAACTGTTTGTGTTTGTAATGTCAATCAATTCCCTTTGTGTCACTTTTGACACTTGTTTTTTCTGCTTTTCGATTTTGTATTTGACAGAATAGTCGACATCACTTTGCTTGCCATATATAAAAATAAAATAGAGTTTTTATTCTCAATAATTAAAATAGTATTTCAGATTTTTTATGTCATCAAATGTATGTATATGATTATTGTTCACCACACATTGTTATTATTTTTAGTATATAAAAGAATGCAGAAAACAATAAAGGATGTCAAATAAAAAACTGATTAATAAGTTTAATTGCAGCATACTGACAACTCAACTTATTTTCGACAATTTCCGGTCAGCTATTTGTTTATTAATAAATCAATTTTATTGGAGAAGTTCTCGAAAGATATTAAACATAAATTTATATTTTAGATCTTTTTGTATAGATTCTTATACATTAAAGATAAATGGCCGAGCCATTTTAAATTTAAAAGTTGTGGACCAGGACCTGTCTTTGTTCTTTCAAACTCTTCCCTCCACCAACGAACCTTATTTTTATGATTACAAGTAGTATTTACTTATAAATAAATTCAGGCCACAAGATGGGACATTCTCGCAACCTCAAGAATAAAAGAAATAAACAAAAACACGCAAAATAAGTACCTGAGAGTATTAACGAACCAATGTGCATTTCTTGAAAATGTATAATTTTGATGCACTCATACTGACTCAAATGATTAGGTCATCATAATTATTATCAACAGTAAAATTCTCGGTAATTCTATAATACTTGGGCAGGTATTTATTTGGAAACAAATTGATTGCATTGAATAGTATAAGTAAAAAAAAAATTCTGAGGTATTTAAGTATTTTCCTGTAGTACATTTGTAATAAAATTAGTTTTTGTGAAGGAAAATAGTTCATTTTAGGTATTCCTTCCTGTAAGAATCCTATTCATAACATAAGCTTTTAATACAATTCCCATTAACAATGCCGTTAATGAGAATTCTATTAGAAGCCGATGCCCGTTCCATCTTCGGACTGTAAGGCGAACGGCGATTGGCCAGCGTTACATGGTGGACATCCCACCCATACGCAGCAAAATTATGGGAATAGTTTCATTGTGCGTACAGCTAGGGTGCGGAATTCCCTGCAGGAGTCAGTGTTTCGTGATAGCTATAACTTTCGGGTTTTTAAGTCAAGAGTGAATAGGTAAGTTCTAGGTGAGTGTTCTACATCTTCGACCACATCATCGCTTACCATCAGGTGCACAGAAATCTTAATAGATACCTGTGATTAGGTGATATGGTGGGCAAACACGAGGCAACAATAAAGGAAAATTAGCAATTTTCTTATAGCCAACTTGAAACGCAGAACTTCTTGCGTTACGTCGGGTAAAATCTAGATACTTTAGTAAAGATCAATAAAAGTCAATCTCTTCGTTGATTGGATATTGGGTATAACATGACGAATTACAGCCTCTTTGTAAAGGCATATAAGACATCCATTTAAAAGATATTTGTCGCCGACTGATCGACATTTTGCGTGACTGCAATGCTGACAGCAATGCCGTTCAAAGATTCTTTTGGGCTCTTTTCGGTTGACACCGACGTGGAGGACAATGTTATCCCGTAGTGTATTTTATTTCTGTTTGTAGATGTTTGGTAGATGTGATGATGAAAATCGTTCACTATTTTTAGAGTTATTCACATGCATATGCGTACACACTATTGTCATAATATTATAATGTTTTTTTTACAAGAATATCAAGCGACAATATTATAAAGAGGAAAGCTTAAGGCTGATTAAAAAAAGTTTCCCCAATATAAAGCTATCAGAAAGTTATCTAAACTACTTTAATTATTTTATTATATATATATATATATTATTTAAGAATGAGCCCGCTGTTGACCTTGATCACACTTGATGATAAGTGTAAGGTAAGGTCTACGATCTTAGATAAAATTTGATTTCTGTGTCTACGATCGAATGAGCGAGCTCAGAAGATGCCTGTTCACTCTTGCTGTAAAGGCTGACCCTACAGACCGTTACAGACCCTCAGGCTTCTATAGAAGCCGGCAGAGGGTTCCACACCTTGGCTGTGTGCACATTAAATGTAGAGGAGAAGCGCTTAGTACGACGGGACGGTATATCGATCAAGTGTGGATGGTATCCTGCAGTACGTCTGGTAATTTCGCTGAAAAAAAAATTTTTAGATAAGCGAAGTCGCATGCAAATGCCAGTAGGTATTTCATCCTGCCGGGGTTGCCGAAATGTTCGAAACGAGATACCGTGCCTTTCGGCAGCCTAATGCAAAAAATAATGTAATACCCCGCAAATGTGAATGCTTTAATTTTGGCGTTGTAACCCGTATACATGGCGTTTTATTTCGTCGACGAACAGATACATTTTTAGACATATGAAGCAATGGCTGCAGATCCATTGAATGTGATAAAAATCTATTTCATTTTTTTTAAATATATAATCGAATGCGTTTTTAAGCCTGCAATACATGTTGGTCGAGCGTGGGCCAACGCGAGCGTTGGCAAATAGGTAGAAGGCAAAAAATAATGTCCACACGTTCGACAAGTTCGTCGAACGCCAATGCAGACGACCAATGTAGAAAAGGGTCTGTAGAGCTGCCCACACGTTGGCAGAGCGCAGGCGAGCGCCTCGCGCCTTTGATTTGTGAGCAGAAGCGACACCGATCTGAAGTGAGGCAAGTGATCACGAGCAACGGCGAGCGAAGACAAGTTGCACCAAATGAGCTCTATAGTATAGAGCCAGCGCCAACGTGTATAGAGTCTATACACGTTGGCGCTGGCCTCCACTCGGCCAAGTAGGCAAGTGACACCGAGCGATAGCAAGACAAGGCAAATATACCATCTACATGTTGGTATTGGCCTTCACTCGACAACGCTCGACCAACATGTATTGCAGGCTTTAGATCTACTGCCATTATGATATTATTAACGGTGACATGTATTATGACAGTATCATTAGAACTTAAAACGAGGAATTCATTCGTGATCACGGCGCTTGCAACAGTGCCGAAATATAGGAAACTAAGTAATGATATGATGATACTGTTAGTGACTATGTTAGCTTAAGTCTTGGCGAAAATATTTTATTTCTGAAATGCTTTTGCTGACAATGGACATTGTATTCATCAGACAACACAAAAAATTAAACTGTCGTTGTGTGTTATTATTGTTTTTATGCAAAATTAAATTCAATCGCGTTTACGATTCAGAGATTAAACCGTACAATGCTTGGTTTTATCATATTTAAGAAATAGTCGCTAGTGATGATTATACTAAAAATAAAAATTAATCATTGCCTGAGCGAGAGGCATGATTTTCTGTCCTTTTCAGGTAGATACGCCCCCCGTTTGTACATATTTATCTTTTGCAATGCGTTTGCAAACTGTGAATTAATTACGCGTCACAGCACAGCCGAAGACCGCTAAAGTTAATTTGGCTTGTTATGAATTGTATATAGTTTTTAGATTTATTATAATATAAACATTGAATCTAAATAAACAATTCGCTTGATAGATACATTTAAGAGAAAATGTAATTTGGAATATTTAAAATATCGACTAAAATATACAAATTAACTTGTTTTGGCAATGTTTGCATGCTGTGCCAAAAGTTTGTTAAAAAGAATTAAAATCATTAACAATTAAGTACAATATAAAATTCTTCAAATTCAAATATACAAACACCTGTTTAGTGTTTGTATTTGAATTTGAAGCCAAAATTGTGTGACAAAAGAAGTCCCTATAAATTAAGAAAAGCTGTTATTTTTTTGAACAGATTTAACAATGTGGGTAGAATTCATAATACCAGCAATCTTGTTAACCCTTCCAATTAAGCTAAATATACTTGTGTCTATTATTCTGCCATGACATATTATTCAACAAGTTAAGTCTGCCTCAGACAGGTTCATTGCGACAGTAAATAGTTGTCGCATTAATCGCCCTTAGCATAAATGGAAACACATAAGACATTTCATTTGCATAGAAAATATCCATCTTATTACGAAAACTGAAGAAAAAAGAGTAATCGAGTGCCTGATGACGTCATGAGTGCGTATCAGGTGAATGACAGATAAACGCTAGGTAGGTATGGGTCATATCTAGTGTTATCACTGGTTTTAAGAAATTATTGAGGTGAAAGAAGTGGGGTAAGGGCGACACGGAGTGGTCACGTGGTGACTCAAAGGTGTTTCGAAGGCTAGTAAAAGCAATCACACGAGAAATTCGCTGCAAAATGATAGTGTTACGATTTTTTTTTCCTAATTTGTATTTTTTTTTCTAGAGCTCAGAATTCCAAACTCAAGGATCGAAAGAGTTACCGCGGCCTCGGAACACGAAGAGCATGTGATGGAACACTGATGGGTTTTAGTCAGTAAAAGTCTGACACATCCTCCCGCTTCGCCCGGATCAGAAGGCAGTCATTGGATGGTGTCCCATCTTTAAAAAAAGATGGTTTGACAACTAGCGATGGAGCGTAGCATCCCAAATATCAAGCGGACCGACCGAATACGCTCCAGGACAGCTGTCGCCGACGTTGGTGACAAGTCTGCTACGCTGAAGTGGAGTTGAGCACAGATGGGCCAGTATTAATTGTCACGCGGTGGGTGCCTCAAGTCGGACGTCGTAGCCGAGGCAGGCCTAAGAAGCAATATGGCGAGACGATCTGGACTCATTCCTTACGGATTGGCCGGAGAAGACTAAGGACAAAGTTGTCTGGAAAGATTTTGGCTAAAGAAAACGAGATATTTTATTTAGTTTATTGTTATTACTCAAGAATTGGCGACTTTATAAGTCCAAGACATATTTACCGTTATTTTATGATAATAAACTGCAAAGATTTATTTTAATTACAGTGATCATGATTTCATAAATTTAACGCAGACCAGGGTAATCTATAGGCAACCCTCCTTCGAATTGTTACAATTTATTAACCGACTTCTAAAAAAGGAGGAGGTTCTCAATTCGGATGTTTGTATTTTTTTTTTTTTTTTTTTTATGTTTGTCCACGCATAACTCCGTCGCTTGCCAACCGATTTCAAAAATTCTTTTTTTGTTGGAAAGGGTATACTTCCCAAATGGTCCCTTGAAAATTTTATCGAAATCGGACGAGGCGTTTCTGAAAAATCAAAAAAAGTTGAAAAAAATAATTTACCTTGATGATCTTTTCGTTTACTCTGCATTGCGTTTTTTGTTCGCGCATAACTCCGTCATTTACGAATCGATTTGGAAAATTCACTGACCCACTAAAAAGCGCGAAAATAAAAACTTTTTTGCAAAAAATAAAACCGACTTCCATATCAAAACACTACAAAGCCAAAAATAATTTTAATTTCGGAAGGCGGTGTGAAAAAAAAAGAAAATACAAAACCAATAACACCGACTACCGAAATTAAAATTATTTTTGGCTTTGTAGTGTTTTGATATGGAAGTCGGTTTTATTTTTTGCAAAAAAGTTTTTATTTATGATAATATTGCATCTATGGCCTATTCATGTTTTAGCTCAAGTAATCAGCTTTTCTGCGCACAGGATAGGAAATTAACGCCTTTATTATATCAAAGGTTGTCTTTCATAAATGACTAGAATTTACAAGATTGAAAATATCTCGTGTGGCTTTTAATCTAAGAAATGTTTGTATGTAGCTTAAATAACAACTTATTTTAAATTTAGAATAAGTATAGAAGTATTTAAGCGTCAATAGTTCAATGGCTAAAGTGTCAGACTTATATTCGAGAGGACGCGGGTTCGAACCCCACTATTGCCAGACACAAACATATTTAGCTTAGTTGGAGGGGTAAACAAGATTACTTATAATGTGAATTCTACCTACATTAAGAGTTAACTTTATTAAAACAATAAAAAAGTGACAAAATTCAAAGATATAAGAACTAACTTTGAGGTCTACATCAGCAAATGGCGTTGTCTCTGTCGTAGACCCTGGCGCAGATTTTGTTCAGGCGATGCCATGAGTCATCATCACCTTGGTGGGGGCTTACGTACATACGTCGTACGTACAACTTTCAATTCATATTGATATATTTTTCATTATTGATCAGATATCTTGATTTGCTTTTAGTTGAGAAGAGTAAAAAATCAAGCAGACTACTAAAAAACTTGCCAAGTCGCCCAACGTTTTTGTTTTTCAATGAACATGGAATAGGAATTTCCCCTGTACCGTGACTAGAGAATGGATTTTTACAAAGACCAAGAATAAGTATTTGTATGCAAACATTTTTCCCAGTGCACGAATTGAACCCATGATACTCAGCGCAGCAGCCAATCGCTCAAACATTGCGCCAACCGTGTCAAAATTTAAATGGTGCAGTTTCGTTTGAGACTCTAGAAACGTCTGCTCAAACTTAAAACAAGTAATCTCAATTTATGTATTACGTAAAGTGCCTTAACATAATATAATACGTAGAATTCAAATTATTTTGGGTCGTAAGCACATTGATTTTGTTAGCTAAAAATCTTAGACGTAGGTATTTTCTTTGAAACACTGTTGACGAATAAATTAGCTACTTGAACGAACATCTAGTCCTCAATAATATTAAAAGTACCTGCGTATTTTATGTCTAACTTTTAGTCTAGGTTTTCGTTATGTAAAGAATAATATTAATCTGACCTACATTAGGTCTTGTTTTAGTTTTATATATAAGTACCTAATATTTTAGTGAGTTGTTAGGGATATTTTTTTTTTGCTTTTTGAACTGTTCTCCCTACTCAGATCATAATTTAGTGCGAGAGTGAGAAAAGGATGCTGCTATTGGCTCTGCATAGCTCTGTCTCCCTCTTAGGTAGGTACTACAATCATGTTTTAAGATATCATAATTTGACTTCTAATTGTTTTAATTAATTGAACAAAATTGTTTACGCCATAGAGTTACAAAATCGTAGCCTACCTTATAGTAAGAAATTACCATAACCTACCAGCAATATCAATTTACTCATACATAGACACGTACCCTTACCTTTTTAAAAAAGAACAAAGAAGAGTGGTCTCATTCTTCTTGTTATCGTTGTGATTATACGCTAGATAGGCTCTGCTACAAAATACTTTGACAAAAAACCGACCATCAATGGCGTCGAAATATGACTTTTATATTATAAAAAATAAGAAACGGTCGAAAGAACCTGTCATCTAGGGCATTTAACTACCGACGTGACTTGGTTTTTCTTTTGTCATGCTAAAAAGTGTAGAAAATAATAAGAAAACATGTCCAACGTTGATTTACAAAGCAAACTATGGACTTTTCTAACTTCTTTCTACCTCGTAGATTTCTGATAAGTGATGTTAGAAGTATGAACCTTATTAAAACCAATTATTGTAACAGCAGAAAACATTGATTAGGTTTTTTTAAAGGGTATCCAGACTAGGCAACACAAAGTCGCTAGTATATACTGAACTGAAAGTTGGGCTGGATATTTTTGCATTCATTTTATCGTTGTGTATAAAAATGTGAATTCAGAGCGGCTTTGGTTGTAAAGCCATATAAAAGTTATATCACGTAGTGTTTGGCTGTTTTAATACGTCAAAGTTCCATTCGGAAGTTCCATTTAAACATAGTTACTAATATTTATATTAATGCATTGATATCTACAATGATTTGTCTAGATATAGACGTATCATAGTTAAATTACACAGGATTTTTCCTAGGAACGTTTTGGTATACCTACTGTATCGTTGATATGACAAGATGGACCTTTTATTTTAATTTTACTTTAATTTGATTTATTTTTTAATTTAATTTTTATTTTTTCCTTCCTACAATAAATTTTTGGTATGCCCTTACAGCGTCCATAGTTGTTCCTTAGCTTTAAGCCTATTGTAACACCTACAAAAACATTATGGTATGCAAATAAATAAATATGAATATCTATCGGCCATCTTGGCCGGTGACGTTTTGGTCAGTTCACATAAGGTTTATTTGTAACATTACTTTTGGTGGTTTCTAAGCCTCAAAAAATATAATCGCATTTATATTGTCGAATAGGACAATGACAAATGTCAAGTATCCTTATTAAATTAGTTTCACTAAAATCTATTTTACCGTTACAGTTTTTTAAAGGATTTTTGCTACGAATTCTATATTGCTGTGTATGTGTTGACTTTAATTAAAATCAACTTATTATTGGGCCGTTTAGTTGTCTAACTGTCGGCCAACATGTTACCCAACATTTCGTTGCTTCGTGTTAACCCGACTTTATTGGTATTGGAGCGTGAATCGGTAACTTGTAAGAATTCTTGGCGTGACCTGGAAATTGTATTAATTAGCAGTTCCAAGTACTAATAACTATATTTAATACAAACTAGGCGAATAGAGCTAGTTCCTTCTTACACGTTCAATTAATGGTGGTTCAATATTATTTTAGTTGATTTTCCAGTATGGTCTATATTAAAGATAGCAATCCAATATAAATATAGTAACTAAGCAATATCTATATATACTGTTATATAACAGCGAAATACCACTAACTGATTAATCACGAAATATCAGAAACTACAAGTAGTAGGGCTCTCAAATTTTGCACGGGGGTGCCTTTTATTACGAAGATGCTCGCTAAGACGGGGTTTTCTGAAATTCCCACGGGATCGGGATTAACACGGGAAAAACTTCCCACGCGAACGAAGTCGCGAGCAACTGCTGGTAATATTATATATAATTTAGTAAGTAGGCTATTACTAATACTCGCTTATGTTCAACAGCATAGGTTCACATATTGTAACTAACCAACATTTTTAATTAGTTAGAATATAATTCCGAGGGTACCTACTCAAAAAAAAAAAATTATTTTCTATATCTTATACATATTTAAATGTACTTCTTTTTATTCAATGCGACGACGAAGAAGTAATTGTTTAAACTTTAAATCGGTGAAAACAAGTGAACGGTAGGTATAATGTTCTTTTGAGAAATAAATATTATCTAAACCTATATGGAGTAAAATCCGAATTATATGATTAGTAAAATCGGTGATCTCCAATAAGGTCTATGTATATTGGAGATCACCGGAACATGTAAATTTAAAATTGTAATTTTTATAAATGATCTTATCATTCACAATAATTATGTTTTCCAAGTTTTGTCAGCGGAGTGGGGACCTGGTGACTTGTAATACAGGTATTGATATACCTACCATTAACCAGTCTCTTACAAATTTGTTAACAAAGCATAGTATTAATAGCGTATATTTTTATACGTTTTATACGTTTACTATATAAGTTTGTAGAGAAAATAAATGCATTGTGTTAGTATTTATTTTTAATTGCAACCCTGAACTTATTTTTTTCGCCTCAAAATGCAGTCTAATTTAAATGGGACTGTGCTAGACCAGTTTACAATACAAGCCGTGGGTCCGCATGCTAAAGAATTGATGCCTAGAAATAGTAAGACTGATCTTGATGTCTTCCTTAAGCATTGGTACGAACTAACGTCGTTTCTAGATCGATAGAAGGATGGGATGTACGGGCAATAAATTTATAAAAATATATTTTATTTATTATAGTGCGTCACTGTATATTTTGAAAAGAGGCTGTTACCTTTGGAAACTGTAGACTAATTGCTTAGTTGTCATAATGAACTAGATACATTTTGGGTTTCTTTGGATATAACCATGATATAACATCAAAAACGTTTTGACAAATATTTTTCAGGTAAATCTAAGTTTGGAAGGATGGCACGGATTGAATACCTACAACGTTTTTTCCTTTATTTCTTTCCATTTATTTTATTTATGAGTATTTCAATTAAGTAGTAAGATTTTGTTACGTTTTTATTATTCACATGAATGAATTCCCTGGCTTCTGCGCTAATTTTAACTGTATTTCAGAAGCCATAGCTATAAGCTACAATATTTCTATACTTATATAAAAAAAATTAAGCACTTGACTTTAAATACCAGAAGTAACTTTTTGTTATTACACTTTTCTTTTACCATTGTGTTTAAAATTAATTAAGTTTATAAGAAAAAATGTGCGAGCCGATAATACATAGTATATCCATCTATTCATTCATAATAACAATAGATCCCCGCTACAAAACCTTATCATTATAAATATTTTACTGCCGAAGATAAACGAGTAAAAAAAATAACAAAAGATTCAGCGAATATGGTTTTTTTTGCCCCGAGTCCAATTTGGGAACGTAATTTCATAGACAAATTGAAAATAATCGGTTAAAGACGTCATTGAGTTTATGATGCGCATAGTTATTTAAACAAAGCTTGCAAGTTTAGTGTTGATAAATAGGTGTGTAAAGCTACTGAAGTATTATTCATGAAAAAGTACCATAGAGTATGTTTATTAGGCATATTAAGTTTAAAGAACCAAAAAAAAAACGATGAAATAATTGATAAATAAGTAAAATAAAAACTTATTAATAAAATAAAATGTAATAAGAATAAAATCTCATAAGTATCTTGTAAGACCTTAATTTTTACGATCTTAAAGCAATCTTCATCAAAATAATCCAATAATAAACTAAAAGAAAATAAATCGTGAAAGTTTCACTAAATATTTTCATCATACCGCCGAAAAATGCTAAAAAGGACACAGAAATTGAAAACGAAAACACATATCCGTTGCCTAGCAACACGACAACAAAATGAAAAAAAATAGTTAATACAAAACAAGGCAAAAAGATAAGAAGATAATAATGTGATAATAGATCCTTTATTAGACAATGAAGATGGTAAAAGACCAATTTAAGAGGAAACTGGTGCATGTCAACAAGAGACAATACATCAACAAGAGACAATAAGAACAACTTATAAAAGTAAGCAGGACAAGAAGCACCAAAAACCCAATAATACCGACAATAATGATACCAAATCAACATTAGTTCTCAAAAGCATTGACTCATAAGTTCGAGAAACTTATCGTTTCATAGCATGCCTGAGTCATTAGTTAAGTTTGTCACTACACGTCTGGTAACACCGGAGACTACCCGCGTCACCTCTGGTCAAGGCTGGAGGCCTAGCAGAAATTTTACATTCTTGTGCCTTAAATAATGGAGACTCTATAAAGTTATGCGAATTTAATGGTAATTTTACCCTCTAGATTATGCGACTAATGTGCCAATGACATTTATACGAAGGTGAAATGTCTGAAGGACACATAAATTATTAATGAATCTAGAGATTTGAAAGTCAACCCTAGATTCAACCATAAACCTTTAGCACCATATCTTATCGCAGTTTTTCTTCCGGCGAAAGCATGTTAATTAGTTTAGTAGCAGGCTAGCTGTAAGAACACAAAAATGATAATTTTCTAGAAGTATCGTGCGAGGATTGCGTAGGCAATCTAATAAGTAGACGTTAACGAGTGGCAGTACCAAAGCAACTCGATTGCGTTTCACTTTAATTTGAAATCTAACACGATAAATTCTTTGTGTTCACTTCAACAATTAGACGCATTCCTGTGAGTCATCCACCCGAGACTCGTATTTTTATTGGCTGTTTGCATTATTATATCTTGACAAAGATATATTTACGAGAAACTGCACGCAGTCAGAACTCTATGTAATGGTACATACAGTCGAATTTTGCATCACCGCGGTTTTCGCAAACCTATCGCTGTGGGGCCGACTCGCACTCGAAAGTAAAGCAATAAACGTTTCGAAATCACCTTGGTCGAGACGACGCCGGTGGAAGATATACGCGTCCATCTGACGTCACGCCAAATTCGACTAGCAAACATTAAGTTTAATGACTTTGATTCGAATCATGCAAGCTACCCATCGCTCTGCAGCAGTCCTGCTCCTCCCAGCGCCAAGGAGACGCCTCGCAGAAGCTACACAAACACATTTTGCAACAGATCATATCATTTCAGTCCTGAACACACTTTTGCGAGATCCTCTGAAAATAGGCCATATCACACAGTCAAACACGGGCCATAAGATTCGTACAGGAAAACAGTGCGGCGCCGGTTGGCGGCTGCTGTCGAAAAACATGCAAAAACCAGTTTGAGCTGCTTTTGTTCATATCTTTCGGTGGGGAGTTCGATGACCAATGCAAATGTACGTGCGATTTTAGGTGCGAGGGTGGTGCGAGGGAGGGGCGAGGCGAGGGTGCGGGGAGTGCAGCCTGCAGCGGTCGACAACCGGCGCCGAGAACACGCGTGACTCACCGAGCCTTTGTCTCCTGTGGCACGCTACTCACCTCCTCGCCTCCACGCCTCCACGTGCTCCACAGTCGCACCACGTGTCGCACATCCGACGCGCCCGACGACTACCGCCGACACGGTAAGTGTACTCCAACAAGCGCCTGGAACGATCATCACCAGAGCACCTGATGAAGTACAATGGGCGTGCGGCGGCTGGGCTCCTGGGCGGGCAGGCGGCTTGCTGCGGGGGCGGCGGCCGCGCGCGCTACTTCAGGTACCTGACTCGTGAGCACAGCCCGGCGCCGGAGTAGCGCGCGCTGCCGCCGCCTGCTCCTATTTATAGCGCGAGTGAGCCGGAGAGCGTGCGTCTCAGCTCGCGGCCGGGAGTCGACTGCAGCTCGGGGCCGGCGCCGCGTCCCCCGCGCGCCGCCAGACGTCAGCTGACCGCGGCTGCACCGGCCCTGACATTGGCGGGCGCGCCGGCGCGGGGGGCGAGGTCGCTGACCCCGCCCGCGGAAGCCTCCTCGCGAATCTGACGCGACGCGACGCCCCGCTCCCCTTGCCCCGCCAACACGCTCTCACATTCACCAAGTTTGGCTGTTGAATGATTTTCGACTTACTGGAAGCTGGGATTTGTTCAGAGCCCTTTTTGTTTGGGGCTTTGTTTCATACCCTGAGGAGTTGATTTGAAGTACTCCTATAGAAACAGTCAAAACAGCTGACGGACTCTGTGACAAATACAGATGGTTATTATATGAGATTAGTCAGACTTCCAAAGATTAATATATCTCGACATGTTTTGAAAGGTTAACTGTATAGACAAAACATCGTGCTCACAGTTATTCTGGGTAGCCTTACTAGCCAGTAGCCACAGTGACTGGACCTGTAACATGATACCCTGGAGGGAAAGTAACTCACTGTACTGCCCGTACTACAGTGTTATTGTAAACTTGGACACAGATAACGCACAATATTTGTGGAGGACTTTGAACTTGGACTCTAGGTATGCAAGAGGCTTCAGATTGTCTCTACGGGCAGTGCTAGCGATTTCTTGAAAAACCCGGCCGCTTCTGTGGCTACGCTGGTAAACTTAAAAGTCGGATTAAGAACTGGAAATATTGATGTTTTAAACATATGAAGATCTAAAGATAGTCTACAGGAGTTCAACTGCTACTATGAACTATGTCCGTTCCATATGAGTATACAAGTAGTGGTTCCTTGAAAATTATTTCTTGAAAAACCCTCATATTATAGCTTGGCATATACGTGTCTCGTGGCTATGACTTGCACATCCTATCGTGGCTTATATCTATTAATTTACTATTAATGTTTTATTACCTATTCCCTGCGTCACGAAACAGAAGTAAATAAAGTCATCGTTTATTGACATACACATCACAAGTTATTGAAGAAGAGGTACAAATAGAGTGAGTGCACTTATGTTGAAAACAATAGAAGTAACCGTGGGCCTCAAATTATTAATTTATTTATTAAAACTTAATGCAATACAAAATGCATAAAGGCGGACTTAATGCCATAGGCATTCTCTATCAGTCAACCATGGGGTCAAATTAGGCACAGCCTGTATCTTGGTAGCCCAGGATGATAGATTTGGCAGATGTAAAGTCATTAGTTGTAAAACTGCTCTCCATATTTTAATGGTGTTCATAGTTTAGCTCTAATGTTTTAATTAGTATCACTTGATTGGATGCTAAAACGCATAAAAATACATCATATCATCATCCTCTCAGCCTTTTGCCAACTTTGTTGAAGCTGGCTTTTAGATGCTCGGGCACAGCAAGGAGCTACTATACTAGTCCAACTTACAAAACGCATATTGGGCATTCGTCTATTTACTCATACTTCGCCTATTTACTTATAATCCTATCCTACTTCCTACTAATATTATAAATGCGAAAGTTTGTGAGGATGGATGGATGTTTGTAACTCTTTCACGCAAAAACTACTGAACGGATCTGAATGAAATTTGGTAAGTATATAGTTGGCAGCCTGGAATAACACATAGGCTACTTTTTTTCCCGAAATTCCCACGGGATCGGGATTTGTGCGGGAAAACCTTCCCACGCGTACGAAGTCGCGGGCAAAAGCTAGTTAAATATAATATAAGAAAAGAAAACCTTATGAATCCTGGGAAGGCAGGTCTGACTGAAATTGTGCTCTCCGGACTACCTTGATTGTGGTCTAGTTTCAGACAAATAACTTGCTTTGACACAATACTTAAAGCAGGTTGGAAAGACGCCTCAACTCATCCTCCTCTACGTGAGAAAAATGGGTTAAGGCGACATCCCGAAGTAATCTTTAATAGAAACCACATGACTTTTTTATTAAGGAAGGAAAATCTCCTGATCTGAACGAAGCAGGAGGGTGTGTCAGACTTTTACCCATCCGTGTTCCGTCATTTGCCTTCTGTGTTCCGAGGCCGCGGTAATTCTGTCGAACAATTCCGCAATCCCGACAGGGAACCACATGGCATGGCTAAGGTAGGTCCTAATACAGCAAAAACACCTATCTGTTGGTTTTTGTACATACCTAATCTTTTTCATTATTAATGTAAAAATTATTAGTGTCTTCTTTGTCTTTTTCTGTATAAAGTAGTTTTTTCTACGTTTATGTAACTTTTATTGCGCTAGCAGAACAGTGTTAGGTTAAGACTTAATGAGTTGTATGGGTCACCAAAATACAGGTGTGCCTAGTTTGGGACCCCATTTGAAAACCTTTGGCATGTAAATTAAATATATGTCAATTATACAAATAAATAAATAAACCATCCATTAAATGTGATTCCAAAGTAAGAAAGGTAATTAATTTGACGACAGGCGATCAGGTTCAGAAAGATTAATTTTAGCAATGTTGCCAGACAGGTAAATGAAAATCATATCTGTTTAATAAAAAAATATAATAGCACGTCTTTTTTACGTAAATTGAAGCTGGAGGTGGCCGCTGAAAAGAGACACCAAAACAAATTCGGAGATCAAGGTTTCTATTAAAGTTCATACAATCCATGTTGGTCAAATTACATGACAATCATATACTCATGGTGTTCTTTTAAGGAAAGAAAAGGTGATGTCTGATGCTACTCTTTCAACGAAACGTTGCTGGAAAAAAGATGGTGGCCATTCTATCAAATTAGCATAGCTTATTGAGCCTAATAATTCATCCAAGTACCGTAGGCACATTGCACAGTTACGTATGTAAGTATATACTTAGGTCATACACGAAGTAGGTGAGGCAATGAATCATAAAGAATGGTCGTATTATACATATAATTTATCACTAATTATTTACCATTATCATTGCGTTTTTGTAAACATGTCAGCGTGTTGTCAGGCAAATTAATTAAATGATGATAACTTACTTATATTCTGACCATGCTGGGTCAAATTGAGTCAAGTCTTGTCCAGAAGCAATGCGTTCACTCATCGAATAGGTTACTGCTGGGCAAGCGTGCACCACCATGGACCACATCATCGTTTATCATAAGGTGAAATAGTGATCAATCGAGATCCTGACAAAAAAAACTTTTTTCCAAAAAATTAAACCGACTCCCAAAAAACACTGCAAAGTGAAAAATAACTTTAATTTCGGTAGTCGGTGTCTTTAGTTTTGTATTTTCGTTTTTGGCACCGACTTCCGAAATTAAAGTTATTTTTCACTTTGCAGTGTTTTTTGGGAGTCGGTTTAATTTTTTGGTAAAAAGTTTTTATTTCATTCTTTTTAGTTGGTTGATTTTTAATTTACCTAGTTACAAGAGCCTAAATGTCAACTACATATAACATTTTACAAAATATTGCTTTTCCCAATACTGGGCCGTTAATTTTTGAGGAGTTCTCCTGGTACTTCACCATCAGCTATACATCACCATATGCATTGTGACGAGCACCAAGTGCTTAATATCCATATTCAAGTAATCGAATCGCAATCCACGAAATACTCATTATTTAGTAGTTTTGGCGGCCATCTGTGGTCTTCATCATCAGTTCCACTTCCCCAAATGGTACTTTTTGAGAGCAACTGCTCAAGTTACTATAAGAAATACCCAAAACACCATAAGTGTGCCTATAATATTTGAAGAGTTCCCTCGATTTCTCCAAGATCCCATCATCAGATCCTGACTTGGTGACAAATGGTACCAATTTCAAAGTATACCCTATCAAACAAAAAAAGAATTTTCCGAATCAGTTCAGCCGTCTTCGAGTACTCGGTGATCATACATAAAAAAAAAAAATATACGCGTCAAATTGATAACCTCCTCTTTTGGTCGTCGGTTGAAAATACATTTACGAGTAGCCGCCACTCTATGTGCCATAAACTATTATATTTTACTGTATTTTAAAGTGTAATTACATACACATATTTACTCGTGACACTTATAGCTAAATAACAACTACCGCCCGGGTCAATCTTGAAGGTTAAGCAACACTTGCAGAGGTCGGTTCTTGGATGGGAGAACATCTTAACATATTAAGATCCCTCTATGCCTGCAAAAAGTACGCTAAACCGTTGGTCAGTGGTTACTTCGACGTCTTTGACAGTCGTTACGGGTTGTCCAGAAAATCTGACACCTGTCTGGCCTAGGGGTATTGTGTCACCCAGTTACTGGGTTGTGGAGGTCAGCTTGACAGTGGCTGCAAGTAATACTCTAGTAGGGGAACGGGGGGCCAGTTGTAACAATTTTTCGTTTCTTAACTTCAGAAAGTTACTTGTTTGGTATTAAGGAAATTCAACAATACTGTTCGAATGGGCTACTATTCAACTATTGATTTCAAAAATAAATATTGATCAAACCTGTGACGAATTCTTGTAGAAACGGTTTAGAAAAAGAAATGGCGAGTGTTCCAACTTGCCCCGCTATTGGGACTAGTTGTAACAGGCTTGGGGCAAATTGTAACATTAGGAATTAAAAACTAGTTTTATATTTTTCAAAGATTTATTTAGCATATTATTTAACTTCAGAAACTTAAGAAACGCTTAAACAGAGTTAGACTTTTAAGATTTATTACTAAAGGATGTTGCGCGACTCAGAGATGTAGTTTCAGGCGTTCTCAGGCGTCTTGTGTTTCTTGCCATGAAGTTTTTGAACTAATCAGGTCCAGCTGATTCATTTTCATGCCATGTCGGAGGTAAATTTATTCCTGACCTAAGGAAGCAATTCAAAGTATATGTTGGAGCAGGTAAGCAAATACTCAGATATTTTAGCTTCTGCTTCGTCTTTAAGAACCAATCTAAGTTCGACATAGCCGACTGATAGAGATTTGTTACTTTCCTTTTTTACATAGCAACACATGGGACAAATTAAAATATTTTGCAGCTTTTCTTACACTGGATTTATTTTCCAAGACTCCAACCTAAGCCAATTTCTACACATCTTGGCTTTGGAAAGCACATTCAGACATTCTTTTGTAGTGTCTCATCCTGAAACAGTTAATAAATTAAGTTCAACAAAAAGAAGTATGAAAACACGAAAGGAAGATATTTAATTTGTCCTACGTAATTTCTAAGAATTAATAAATCAATAAGGGGCAAGTTGTAACTTGTCACAACTTGAAAAAGTTACAACTTGCCCTATGAAATTGTAACATACCCCATAGAAAGGTTTTTTAATATAACTGCTGTAAAAAATATATATCTTATTTTATGTAAAATTACAGGTAACATAACCGAACCAAACAAATGCTAAATGTTTTTAAATAAATCAATAAGAGCTAAATAATTTGAAACCATCAATAATCAATTTTGTATAAACAAAAAAAGTCCAGTACCTGGCCATATCGGAGCGTCTGCTCAACAATGCTACTTGCGCCGCCGCGCGCCGTCCGGCGGGATACTGATCGCGCTCATATGATAGAATGCTTATTAAACAGTAGGTTAGGTTGAAAATCCAAAAAATACTCTTCCATTATCCATTATCTAAGCAATAAATGCTTGTTACTACTTGCCCCTGTTACAACTAGCTCCCCGTTCCCCTACTCAGCTGCATCCGGTTAGACGTTAGACATGAAGTCGATCTTTGGAAAAAGGCTAAAAAAATGCTGATTATACATACGAGTATTTATTTTACCTTTTGTAATTGTGTATAAAGATATTGTGTGCAACCTCTTTTCTTGTACTGGAAACTTATTTTAATTCTTGGTTGCCTAGACTAGATAGCGAGATGCGATATGGACGCAATTTGTCCTTTTTTGTTGTTAAAGATTACCATTATATGAATAATAAAGCATAATGTTGTATTAAATGAATAGATATTCATATTTGGCAAATCTAACGTCTCATGATAAGACTTTGCTTTTATCACTAATTACTACACGATTGAAGCATAGGTACATGATCTTTATGGATGGATAAATGGTGCTTATAATAACGGCGATACCTACTTACAAAATAATTAACCTGTTTCCTTGAACCGATCTTCAAGGTGACCATTCAGGTTTTTTTTTATTGATAATAGGCTCGCGTTTGACCACCATCTCATCTGATGGTAAGTGATGATGTGGTCGAAGATGGAGCACGTTTGCCTAGAAGTAATTTATTCATTCTTGACTTAAAGACTCCCAGGTTATAGTGATCAGAAAACACAGACTCCGGCAGGGAATTCCACTCCTTAGCCGTATGCACAATGAAAGTATTCCCAAAACGTTTTGTGCGTATGGGTGGGATGTCCACCATGTAACGATGGCGCATCGCCGTATGTCTTGTAGTCCGATGATGGAACGGGCTTGGCGGAATTAGATTGAGTAATTCCATCGCACACTCCCCGAAATCGCCGGTGATTGTCTAATTTCGCATATTTTGCCGGGATAAAAAACAGCATATGTGCTATTCCAGATCTATATTTGTCCATCTATATTTGTGCCTTCATCGATCCTTTCAACAGTTTTTCAGAAAGACTAAAACTTTAAAAAAATATTACGTTTCCACCGCTTGAACACAGGCATCCTCTCCACGAAAGAGAACAGGTCGTACGTACAGTATGGGTTGGTGATGTCACATGACTTCTAGGACTAGGAGGTTCTAGGTCAAGCCGGTTTCCTCACGATGTGTTCCTACACCGTTAAGAGCGTGATGATATAAATTACACAGAGTAATGTGCCCGACCTGCATGTTACAAGTCGAGCCTGTTACCGTCACCACTGCTCTTAACAAAAACATACGTCCATCCATACACACCAACTTTCGCATTTATAATAATACCAGCTTTTGCCCGCGGCTTCGCCCGCGTTAATTTACACTTTGTCAATAATTCTTGTTGCCAAAAAGGTGTACCGCACCTTTTTGGGTGGTAAAAAAACGCATACAATATTAAAAAAAACCATCACCAGGGTCCATCCATCCCCAAAAAGAGACAGTATTTAAAATTTATCTTTTAAAACCAAAAACGTAGCTTACAATACATTTTTGTAGGCTATGTTTCTGGTTTTCCCGTCCTTGGCTAAAACCTGCGATTTGTGAGCTTGATACTCGTGAGCACGCCACATACAGTTGCCCATGGGAAAAGCAGTCTTTTTCTAAATGTACACCTGTGACTTTCAATGTCTGTCCTTGAGCTTTGTTTATGGTCATTGCGAAAGCCGCTTTTAGGGGAAATTTGAGTTTTTTGAACTGGAATGGCAAATCGGTCGGGATTATTGGAATGCGAGCAATAAACACGTTTTCACCGTTTGCTGCAGTTCCTGTCATAATTATTGCTTGAACAAAATTGCGTCCAAAGTGTATAATTTGTAGTCACGTGCCATTTCAGAGCCTTGATACGTCCAGATTACGCATCAACAGGACTGGGACACCAAGTTTAAGCCTCAAATAATGTGATGGACCTGTAGCACCTGGGTATCCTGAAAATTCCAGAGAATTGATAAACTCTTCAGGTTACGACGTCAGTTGCTCAATATCCATAACATTGTCGACGGACAGATACTCAACAACATCACAATCCACATGAGACATAATCTTTTCGTTGATCTGCCCCACAATTTCGTTAGTTGGTGCCAAAATTACTCTTTCACGCAGCCATTCTTTATCCCTCATATTTGTTTTCAAATCAGAATAAACGTGGTTTATTAAATTATCTGTATCTTGGACTACGTTCACTATGTATGTTACTACAGTTTCAGCTTCAGTTTCAGTTTCAGCTTCAGTTTTGGTTTGAGCATCAGTTTCAGTTTCAGCTTCAGTTTGGCTTCAGCGTCAATTTCAGCTACAGTTCCAGTTTCAGTTTCAGCTTCAGTTTTGGTTTCAGCATCAGTTTCAGTTTCAGCTGTAGCAGTAGTGTAAGGCAGTTGTGTAGTTTCAGTTTCAGCTTCAGTTTCAGTTTCAGTTTGGTTTCAGCGTCAGTTTCAGTTCCAGTTTCAGCCTCAGCTTCAGTTTTGGTTTCAGATTCAGTTTCAGTTTCAGATTCAGTTTCAACTTCAGCTTCAGTTTTGGTTTCAGTTTCAGATTCAGCTACAGTTTCAGCCTAATTTTCAGCTTCAGTTTCAGTTTCAGCTTCAGCTTCAGTTTTGGTTTCTGCGTCAGTTTCAGCTACAGTTCCAGTTTCAGCTTCAGCTTCAGTTTTGGTTTCAGCATCAGTTTCAGTTTCAGCTTCAGTTTGGTATCAGCGTCAGTTTCAGTTGCAGTTTCAGCTTCAGTTTCAGCTTCAGCTTCAGTTTTAGTTTCAGCATCAGTTTCAGTTACAGCTTCAGTTTGGTTTCAGTTTAAGCTTCAGTTTCAGTATGGCTTCAGCGTCAGTTTCAGCTACAGTTTCAGCTTCAGCTTCAGTTTGGTTTCAGCGTCAGTTTCAGCTACAGTTCCAGTTTCAGCTTCAGCTTCAGTTTTGGTTTCAGTTTCAGATTCAGTTTCTGCTTCAGCTTCAGTTTTGGTTTCAGTTTCAGATTCAGCTACAGTTTCAACTTCAGTTTCAGCTTCAGTTTCAGCTTCAGTTTCAGTTTCAGATTCAGTTCAGCTCAAATAAATCATCCCGTTGATATCTGTTGCCACACGATCTTCTCCTATTTTCAAAAGGGCAAACGCATATTGCCCCGATTTTGAAATAGAAATGATTCGTATATTAACTTGATTGGTTAAAATTTAAGCGACACGGTTGGCGTAACTTTTATCTGGTGCATGACGTGGGTTCGACCCCAGCTCTAAACAAAGATTTGTATAGCCTACATGCAGTTGTGTAGTTTAAAAAAAATGTTATGAGTGGTTCTTGAATACGCGCTTTGAATGAATTGAGAGGGGGAATACAAAGTCCACCCCTTTACATCCTTAAGGGATGATTTCCAGGATAAAAACTGTCCTATGTCTTTTCCAGGGTCTAAAACTATCTCCATAGCAAATTTCATCCAAATCGGTTTAGCGGTCAAGTGTATTATGTGGGTGGGGAGGGCGGGGACATCATTGATTCCCTATACAAAATTCCAACACCATTTTTACATCTTTTAGGAATGATTTCCGGGAATAAAACTATACTATGTCTTTTCCAGGGTCTAAAACTATCTCCATACCAAATTTCATCCAAATCGGTTTAGCGGTCTAAGTGTATTATGTGTGTGGGTAGGGCGGGGACATTATTGATTCCCTATACGAAATTCTAACACCCCTTTTACATCCTTTAGGAATGATTTCCGGGACGAAACCTATGCTATGTCTTTCCCAGGGTCCTAAACTATTCCAATGCCAAATTTCATCTAAATCGGTTCAGCGGTTTAGGCGTGAAAAGGTAACAGACAGATACTTTCGTATTATTATAATATTAGCTTGGAAGTATTGATGGATATTGAAGTATGGATAGTATGGATATGGATATGGAAGTATGGAGTTATATTATTAGTATTAAAGTATGGATAGCTTTTGTCCGCGACTTCGTTCGAGTGGGAGGTTTTCCCCGCGTAAATCCCAAATCCGTGGGAATTCCGGGATAAAAAGTAGCTTATGTGTTTTTACAGGATGTCAACTGTCTCCTTACCAAATTTCATTGAGATCCGTTCAGTAGTTTTTGCGTGAAACAGAAACAAAAATACAATTCGAAAACTATCCTGCGGGAACCTTACATCGGGATAAACTATCCTATGTCCTTCCCAGGGTCCTCAACTATTCCCATGCCAAATTTCATGTAAATCGGTTCAGCGGTTAAGGCGTGAAAAGGTAACAGACAGACACACAGAGTTACTTTCGCATTTATAATATTAGTATGGAAGTATGGAAGTAGGAACTAGAGATATAATTCCAATTTAAGAAACCAGCCAGTAAAAACAAACACCATCAACCCACCCAATCGAGTCAAAAGTTCTTCCACAGTCGCACCTAACTGCAACTGAACTGCATTAACCCGATCGTAAATAGAGCGAATAAATAAAGTAAACAGATATTTTAATTGGCATGTAATCACGGTGAATAATTGGCATCCAATGCGGCCGTATACTGATGGAAGTTTAGTATTGCTTTTGAAAAAACTGTTAGTTACCAGACCAGAACATTTCGTGCGAGGTGTAGACTCAATTAAAATCAATGTTCCTTTTGAAATTGGTTTTGGGCTGGTGCACTTATCCGTAGTTTTGCTATTTACAATTGTATTATATAATTATACTAGAGGACGCCCAGTGGTCGAAATTCGTATACAACGTGTAATTTAAAGTGTATATACATACCAAGTGCACGGTTTCTTTGGATGATAATAAACGATATGGCAAGGGTTTTATAATCCTATGTCTACATGTGTGAAGTATAATAGAAATTTCAATACATTGATACCAGAGGCAGAATTTTCAAATTAAGAAGAACGAAGAGAATCACCGTGTTATTGGCAAGTGACGTGGAAAGTTATCGACCCTCGTAGTGCTGTGACGCGTTTGTTATGATTAGTAAAGAAGAAGAAAGAAATTCAAGAAACATATGAAACCGATAATTTGGTATCAATTCTTTGAGTCACTTATTTTGAGCTGAAACTGTGCACAGAGACTCCATACCAGATGTTGTCTTCAGCCCCTTTGGATAGATATGGGGTTTCCGTTACACGTTGTATAATAAAAAATAGTAACATTAATCTATTAAAACTAGCAATTTGGGTTGACTTCACATTACTAGCTATCTTGTTCCCTACAACTAAGTTAAATATGCTTGTGTCTTGAGTGGGTTCACGGCAATAATGTAATGAGTGGGGTTCGAACCTGCGACCTCTCGATCACAAGTCCAACACCTTAGCCATTTGACGCTTAAACTTTATGGACAATAGTGGTACATGGGCGGACTTAATGCAACAAGGCATTCTCTACCAGTCAACCTTTGGGTATTGTAAATAGCACGATGGGATTGACATTGCCACACATGTGTATGAAAATCTCTTAAGGTGTGTCCAAACATTGAGCAGCAAGAGCGCGGCAGCAACACGCGGCATTTCTAGGACACATTTCTGCCGCGCTCTAGTTAGGACAAAGCGGACTAATGTTTGCGAGGCAGTACTGCGCGGCACAATCAAGATACGCCGCGCGCTTCATTTGGCATCAAAATTGTTGGCTATTTCATTCCACAAGTCTTCACGTTTGTTTTATTATGGTATTCTTTTTGTCGAGGATCCCAAAACTCTTTAAAAGATCTACCGTCGCTGTAGAATGAATACCTCGTATGTCAAAAAAACATATTTTTTCTTTTTTTTGTGTAAAAATCGTAAGGAAACCACGTATTTTATAATACGGTCAAACTGTGAACCCAGTATATAACTACAAGTGCCATCTATGGAGTAAAACGAAAACCTCTTATCTATAAAGACATGGGCTACGTAGATATAAGAACAGAAAACCTCTTATATCATTTCTCTGGCATAATCCAGTTAAGTAACGCGTTGGTTAATAACATAAATAAGTCCTTTTTATCATTCAAAACATGAGACAAAACAATATTTTACACAAAAATATTTTAAACATTGACAAAATTAACCGTTTTTTTCGTTTCCTGTGAAGTTTGAATTTGTGGACATACGAGGTTATAATTCTACAGCGACGCTATACTTTTCAATGAAACGAATCGATGTTTCGTTGGCCATGTTTGTGCGCAGAAATACGTCCAAACACAAATACTGCCGAATGTTTACTAAGAAATACTAAGAATGTTCGTGCGTGACCGGTAGCCAGAACTCCAGAAGCGTTCGCTCGCGGCTGTCGTCTAAACACAGGGCGGCGGGCCGCGCGCTGCAGTCGCGCTCGATTGCCGCTCGATGTTTGGACACACCTCTTAATAAATAAGATTTAACTACTATCGTTCCCAAAAAAACGTTGGGGTCGACTTCTAGTATAACCGGGTGAAGCGTAATACACTTCTGGACACATCTATTGGCCCACCTTAGAGTTTAGGTTTCGATGGCCCCTACCGAAATATGATTGCTAGATTGAACAAAAACTGTTGATGCAGTTTTAAACCTGATACATTTTACCATCTTTTTCGATCGTATAGTTTTAAATTTGAATTCAGAATACCATACGACATGGACCTACGCCTAACAAGTCGGATATGCGCCTTGTTAAAGGCAATTAATTTTTGAATAAAAAACATGTTTTATCAAATAAAGGTTTAATTTAATAACGCGTGTTGCCTCCATGGGCATCTACCACAGCTCTCATACGATTAGGCATAGAGTTTATCAACCGCTCTATGAAATTTTGAGGGATCATCTCCCATTCCTCTTCTATGGCAGTTTTCAACTCCTGCATCGTCTGGGCAACTGGCTGACGAGCCCTAACACGCCTTTTTAGCTCGTCCCACATGTGCTCAATGGGGTTCATGTCTGGGCTTCTGGCTGGCCAGTCCATAACTGTGATGTTCACATCCCGAAGATATTCCCTGACGATGCCGGCCGCATGGGCTCTTGCATTATCATGCATAAAAAGGAAATTTGGGCCCACATAGTCCGCGTATGGTATCACGTGAGGTTCTAAGCACTCACGAATGTATCTTTCAGCATTTAATGTTGGCAGCCGTGGTCCTGTAACAACCTCAAGTTGAGTTTTGCCGCTCGTGGATATACCGCCCCAGACAGTCCATGAGCCACCGCCATAAGCAACCCTCTCTTCAAAGCAGCATTGTGCGAAACGCTCTCCCTTACGCCGGTAGACCTTCTTCCTTCCATCATTGCCATGTAACACAATTTTAGACTCATCAGAAAAGAGTACACGGCTCCAATCTTGCTGTGTCCAATTTAAATGACTGCGTGCGAAATGAAGGCGCGCTGTTCGGTGGGCTCGCTTTAGTTTGGGCCCATTAGCTGGCTTGTGTGGTACCATATCGCGTTCTTTTAACCTTCTCCGTACAGTTCGAGCGCTCACAGATACTCCGTGGAAGTCGCGAAGTTGGTTTTGTATCTCAATGGAGGTAAGGTGACGATTTCTCAAGCTGGTCGTCACGATGAATCGATCCTGCCTTTCAGTTGTGACCCGAGATCGTGGCCTTCCTTGGCGACGAACAAAGCCGCCAGTCTCTAGGTACCTCCGATAAACATTTCGGACCGCAGATCGACTTAAATTAAGTTGAGCACTCACGTTTCTTTGGCTGTGTCCGGCCTGAATAAGTGCCACAGCTTGGGCGGCGACTTCAGGTGAAGTATCCATAGATTATTGATAGAACCTCACCTTAATGTTAAGAATAAGTAATGTTTGTTGCAAAAGCAAAGATATCAATCACTTTTTCAAGAATTAAATCCAAGTAAACCTATAAAACCAAGTTTTCTTAGTATTCGATTGTTTGATATCAACAAACAGGCTCCAAATTGTCTTTTGTTTCTTTAAATTCTGTGTTCGAAATTCAAAAAATGACTATTGAATGAAATTGTGAATGTGCCAGGTTCAAAACTGCATAAAAACTTTTTGCTCGACCTAATATAAAATTTTAGCTAGGACCAAACGAAACTGAAAATACAAGGTGGGCCAATAGATGTGTCCAGAAGTGTATTTGTTTTACATTCAGCGACTGCCTATCTGAGCTATACAACCGAGTAGCTTGGTAACACAATACCCTTTGGCAATACAAGTGTCAGATTTTTTTTAATTACTGATAAACCCGCCCTTGACCTAGATCACGCTTGATAGTAAGAGATGAGGTGTACGATGGAACGAGCGAGCCCAGAAGGTGCCTGTTCACTCTTATTTTAAAGGCAAATCAAATGGGTCATATTTGGAAGGGATTTTCTGTAAATAGAAAATTAACAAATGAAAAGAAGTAAACTACACACACATCTGTCTTATGGTGTTCGGACCAACACCGCCATAGCGTGAGAGCACTGGAGTGAGTCGTACTATTCTACTAACGTACTCAAGATGCTGTTAGAACTTGAACGCACTATTGAGTAGATAAAGAAATTACCGTTTGTTTTACTTCTATAGCTTTCGTAATGTGCTTATAAGTTGGCGCCCTGACTTGGCATGTAGTTCTGAATGTTTCATAAAATGTCTTGTATTCTTTTTCTTTATCAAGCCGCAATTTCTAGTTCTGGCCACTTGATTATCTAAAACTAATAGCAACCTTGAAAAAAATTAAGTCATCAATCAACATTTTTCAATTTGAGTCAACCAAATAAAAACAATAAATTATTAAATTGGTTCAATGTCATTATGCAAAACTGGTATAAAACTTGATAGGAAATCTATCTAGCTACATTTAGACGATAAATGTTTTGAAAAATATTAAAAAATAAATTGGCAATCCTTAGTAATTTAAAAAAAGGGTTCAAAGTGACTGTAGGGCATCATAATAGCGAGAACACTATAGACTCTGAGATTCATTTCTGATTAGTTATATTACATTGTATTATGTCAATTGGTCTATACTGTCCTCTCATACCAAAAAAAAATGATTGTATTATGGAACGATTGTGCAAATCAAGATTTTTTTTAAAGAGTAACCTTGGACTTTCTTGCCGGTTTTTCTTCATAGGAAACAACCAATTTCGAACCGTGCACTAACTTCTGATGTTTTACCCATGTAGGCTTATGTAAAATAAAATAATTATGATTTTGATAATTATGACCTAACTAGGAGTTGTTGCTTTACCCGCTTTGAAGGTGCAGTCGTTCGGAAGTTATGCGCGTACATACCTACATTTAGAAAATTCAATTTTTTTTTATATAGATGGTTGGTCATTTGAACATTCACTCTTACCTGTAGAATTATCAAAACCACAACCACGCCTATGCAAATATCCTTAAACCCTCGAAAAATCGAATACATTTCGTCCTGCTATCCGCTAAACCGCAGTTACCAAGACCAACGTTCGATGTCCTTCTACACAAACAATGAAGTTATGATCCCGAACTTTGCCACTAGATGGCGTTGCCTTGTAGGACATGTCAGAGACCTTGCCAGCCCGGGGAGAGGGAAGGTGACACCAGGTGACGTCAGGGGACGAGCGTAGTCTTAACCTTCGCTAAGGTTTTGTTTCAAAAACAAAAGTTATACTGATATAAGATAAATAATTATTGACTTAAACTGTTTTGATGTCAACAAGGAGAGTTTGGAGTGTACTAGTTTCTACCCCCGGTTTGTGTGTGACTAAACATTTTTTTTTTCGGGAAAATATGTAGTAGCTTTTCAGCTATGTAGGTATCTCCATGCCAAAAATCACACTGATTCTTTGCGTTGCGAGTTTAAAGAAAGACAGACATACAAAAATACTTTTGCATCACTATCACTACATAGTATAAAACAAAGTCGCTTCCCTGTCTGTCTGTCCCTATGTATGCTTAGATTTTAAAAACTCCGTAACGGCTCTTGATGCGAGTGTTTTTAATAGATAGAGTGATTCCTTAGGCAGGTTTTAGTGTATAATAAGTTAAGGTTTTGTGTAGATTGAATGAAATACGACGATATTACTTCATCATGTCGGAAAGAACTAAGCCTATGGGGAGCTTTAATCGAAAACGCTGCCAAAACCTTTTGAGTTATTAAAATACAATGTATGGCGGGATTATTTCTCTTTTATAGATCTACAAAAAAGTCCACAATGGCATATGTCTATCTTCCAAGAATAACCCACAATAACAATTTTTTTCTTTTACAAATTACTTTAAAATTATGAGTTATTTACGAATCTTTTTTTAACAGTACAGTATTATTCCTTATCCAATTAAATACGTCAGATATGTTGAGGAATTAATGAAGATCAAAATTGCTTTTTACACTATATCAATAAAATGAATATCTTATGAGTTATCGCCGATATATGAGTGTGTCGAATTACCGGATGAGAAAATGACTAAGCAAAATCATATATAAGCAAATATAAACTTTATTACCCGAGCGAAGTCGGGCCGGGTCGCTAGTTTATAATATTATTCATCATCTGCTTAGCCTTTTCTCAAGTATCTTGGAGTCGGCTTCCAGTCTAACCCTATCTGACCTCCATAACCCAGTAACTGGGTAACACGATACCGCCTGGAAAGACCAACGTCAGATTTTCTGGAGGAGTCTCGATATATTAAGGGCGCGTACACATAGTACGTCTGATTTTACAGGATTCTTTTTAACTGATCCATCGCTACGCTTACGCTGCGCTGGAGGTAATATTCACACAGCATTTACAGGACCGATTTACAGCACTGGACACGTGCACTACTCTAGGAATGAAACCGGCAAATGGCGGCTGTGTGCAGCACACCGCACCCCGCGCACCCCTGCGCGTTTTTGATCCGATAAAACGGATCAGTATTTCCGTTGTGTGTGGGATTTTTTTACTGCATCCGGAGTCATGTGTGTGAACTGGCTCATACAATTACATACGCTAATAACGTATACGTTTGAACGGACCTGTAAAACGGATTGCTGCTTATTTTGTCGGATCGGTATTTTTTACTGGATCCGGAACGGAATACTGTATTCTGTGTGAACTCGCTCATACAACTACATACGCTAATAAAATATACATTTAAACGGACCTGTAAAACGGACGTTCTATGTGTACGCGCCCTAAGATCCATTCTCGGGCCAACATCCGCAAGCGGTGCCTTACTTTGAGGAGGGGCTGTTGTTATAAAGCCGAGAGCTCCTCCTAGATAGAAGTGGAAACTTGTTCCTAGTAATTAATTCAAACCGTAACGCCTTCATTGCATTCGGGTTAATATGATTCACATGAACCATGAAGGTCGTAACTTTAATGAAGTTAAATTACATGTTACGACTATCCACGCGTAATATAATTATCTCCAATGTCTATCCACAATCTACATACTAAGGCGGAGACGTCTTTCCAATCCCAAGTAGTGTGTCACCTTAAGAAGGGCGCAGGGTGAACCTCGGAGTTCACATTGACGAGACAATGCCTCGGAGGGCGCTCCGATGACCTCAACGTTTTTTCAACCCCGGTCGCAGTGCGAGGACCTTTGCGTAGGGCTTACACCTTTTGTTTTGTTTTTAATAAGGATATACTGTAGGGATTTTTACCGGAAAAAAAAATAGTTTGTTTTCGTAAAAAAAAGTATTAGATACGTATTTTTCTTTTTGTTATATGAAGACGATAAGTCAGTTGATATTTCGCATGACCGCATGGCGTCCTAGTATGCTGGTTCAGTTTTACAAACGAGTAATGTAACCAGCCCCAAACCCTGATTTTTCTTTGCCTTTTTTTTAATTTAGCCTGGTGTTCTCAGTTATCTACTAAGTAATCTTCGAAACCACTCATTATATTTCAAAAAACCTTTTACCAGTAGAATGTTACATAATCAATGAGTGGCATAGGCTACATTTTTCTCTGAAAAAACTTTTTACGCGTGCGAAGCTACAGGCAAAAGCTAGTCGTGTATAAAATTACCAACACTTATACATATGGCAAAGGATCTAGACACGCGGGAGCGTGTCAAGCCAAGAACTGGCGCGCAGCTCACCGTGTGTAATATTACACGAACCATTTGGAGCCACTTTTGTGCCCCTCATAACTCAAAAACTATTTCACCTAAACTTGTCAAATTTGGCTCATATATTGAGACTGGCAAGATACATATGTGTTCTAAATTTTATAAACATATCTCAAACGGTTATTTAGATATTAACGTCCAAAAATCGTCATTTTTATGACTGACCTATAGATCAAAACTATAACCCAGTTCCAGATGACCCAGAAAGTTCAAATTTGGCATGAAGATAGGTAATTAGTTGAATACAAAGGAAAAAATCAGAAACTGGTAATTTTTTATCATAATTTTCACTTAATTTATAATTAGTGCCTGTAAATCTCTATATGTGGATTTTAAGATCTTTACGTGAATATATAACGAGTTAAATACCACCCTTAATTTTTAGTAATCCAAATATTTCCATTTTTGTACTTATAAATAAGAATATAGTAAATTTACGTATTTATTACGCGTAACTAACCGTATTCTACAACCACTAGCGCCACCTATTATCTTAGAGGGTCACTACACCATGGAGGCAAAACGCGTAAAAAGAATTCCGGATACTGAATGGGCAATTCATTCGAACATTTCAAAGGTACAAGAAAATATAGAAAATAACACAAAAAGGACAATTATACCCCGTAAGCGTAGGAAAATACAGTAGTTTAACAAAAAGCATTTAGTATTAATTTTGTTATAAGTAAGTACCTACTACTAATTTATGTACAAAAAGTAATGATATCCCATGAAAAACATAAATGTGAAATGAGAGCCAAGTTCAATATTATCATAAATGCCTTGGTTGTTGACTTCAACGACAAAAGAAGTGAAATCTAAATGGGTGCCAAGTTCAATGGTCAGTCCTGAAATTTATTTATAACAACATAAAATATCATTTATTCTTATAACTTAGGAGAATATATTGTAGCCTAAGGTCTGACTTGGCTAGTTTTCATATACGAATTATATTATAGCCTTTGCAAGTTCTAAACCTGTTACTTGTCGGTTCTTATTTTATTATTCCGAAAATTTGGCTTGCTAGTAGAAACTAACCATCGAACATAATAATTCGTATATAAGAACTAGCAAGGTCAAACCTTAGGCTACAATATATTCTCCTAAGTTATAAGAATAAATGATATTTTATGTTGTTATAAATAAATTTCAGGACTGACCATTGAACTTGGCACCCATTTAGATTTCACTTCTTTTGTCGTTGAAGTCAACAACCAAGGCATTTATGATAATATTGAACTTGGCTCTCATTTCACATTTATGTTTTTCATGGGATACAATTCATACGATTCAGTTCGTTCCTTATGCCTAAGAGCCATTGCCATGCAATTGGATTACTTAAAGCAAAGTTAGAACTCGATACATAAACCCCGCTTAGCAAACCAGACAGAACCCGCCAATATCTTTACTCTACAAATCTATATATACATATATAAAAGAAAGTCGTGTTAGTTACACTATTTATAACTCAAGAACGGCTGAACCAATTTGGCTGAAAATTGGTATGGAGGTATCTTAGAACCAGGAGACTGACATAGGATACTTTTTATCCCGAAATTTCCACAGGATCAGAATTCACGCGGGAAAAACCTTCCACGCGAACGAAGTTGCGGGCAAAAGCTAGTACATAATATTTCTAAGAAACTCAACAGCCCTAACTCTTATATTTTATTTTATTGTACATAGTTGAATAATGAACTCTATTCCTTTTGTCTGACGAGAATTATCGGCTCCTATTTGGCAGGACAACACTGTGTAAATAACTTTTTACCAAAAAATTAAACCGACTCCCAAAAAACACTGCAAAGTGAAAAATAACTTTAATTTCGGTAGTCGGTGTCTTTAGTTTTGTATTATCGTTTTTGGCACCGACTTCCGAAATTAAAGTTATTTTTCACTTTGCAGTGTTTTTTGGGAGTCGGTTTAATTTTTTGGTAAAAAGTTTTTATTTCACTCTTTTTAGTTGGTCTATTTTTAATTTACCTTGTTACAAGAGCCTAATTATCAACTACTTATAACCTTTTACAAAATATTGCTTTTCCCAATGCTGGGCCGTTAATTGTTGAGGAGTTCTCCTGGTACTTCACCATCAGCTCTACATCACCATATGCATTGTGACGAGCATAAAGTGCGTAACATCCATATTCAAGTAATCGAATCGCAATCCACTCAATACTTATTATTGAGTAGTTTCGGCGGCCATCTGTGGTCTTCATCATCAGTTCCACTTCCTCAAATGGTACTTTTTGAGAGCAACTGCACAAGTTACTATAATAAATACCCAAAACGACATAGGTGTGCCTATAATATTTGAAGAGTTCCCTCGATTTCTCCAGGATTCCATCATCAGATCCTGACGTTTATGAAAATGGGACCAGTATCGAAGTATACCCTTTCAATCAAAAAAAGAATTTTCCAAATCGGTTCAGCCGTCTTCGAGTAATCGATGATCATACATTAAAAAAAAAAAAAAAAAAAAAAATATACGCGTCGAATTGATAACCTCCTCTTTTTGTCGTCGGTTGAAAAGGGTGTGTTGCGACCTCTGTAGTCACCTTACTCTGCGAAGAGAGGGACGGACAATAAAAGTAAATTATTCTAAGTAAATATGTAGTCATAACGGATTCCCTTAGGGTACTGGAGGTTAGACGAAAGTCGCTTTCATGGAAATTATAATATTTAAATTAAGTACGTTGTTTAGTCTCGAAGATTACACCACCGGTTGCATGTTTTCCAATTATAAATGACTAGCTTCTGCCCGCAACTTCGTACGCGTGGAAAGGTTTTCCCGCGCAAATCCCGATCCCGTGGGAATTTCGGGATAAAAAGTAGCCTATGTGTTATTCCAGAATGTCAACTATCCACTTACCAAATTACATTCAGATCCGTTCAGTAGTTTTTGCATGAAAGAGTAACAAACATCCATCCATCCTCACAAACTTTCGCATTATAATATTAAGTATAAGTATGGAGTATGGATTAGTATGGATAATTATGGATATTTATTTTGCAAACTAGCTGCCCCGACAGACGTCGTCTTTCTGACCTTTAAAAACCTTCCCTGTATGTGTGGAAACTTACTACTTATAAAATTATACCTAATAGGCGTTATCTAGTTTTAGTGAAATTAACAATTAACATTCAGCCTTTCATTTTTGTATAAAAGATATGTATAGGTTAACACTTTTACATGTTATTTTCTTTCGTTTTATTTTAAACTAGAGGAGGCCGGTGGAACCTAACTGATCTAAACTCAGAGAGAGGTCAATGTCTATTTTAAAGTTATTAATTTTGGAAGATTCGCGATAAGTTATGATTTGTGACCTATTCAATCTCAATATTGAATACTCTGGTTATATGTATATCTTGTATCTTAACTAAACATAGATACAGATTAAATGTCAAGTTACCTCTGAAATTTTCGTTTTTCATGAAATAAGTTAACGTATTCTTTTCTCTATTTTTTATTTCTATTACCCATACAACCGATGCATCTTTGCCAACGCAATGGTAGCTTATTGATGCCATTCTTGAAGAAATCACGTGGACGGGAGGCAATAAATTTTTCAAAGGCATTTTGTACTGCCTCTCGGGTACTGAATTTTTTTCCCGTCAAGAAGATATCAAAATTCTGGAAAAAAGTAGAAGTCTATAGGCGCAAGGTCTGGTGAGTACGGCGGATGGCGGAAAACCCCAGCTCTTGTAACTTGGAGACCGTCTGCTGTACAGTATGAGAACGCATTGTCGTGCAGGAGCAGCGGAGCCGAGCTATTGAACAAGGTTGGTTGCAGACGTGTGAGCTTCTCCATCATTGTGTTCAGTTCTTCACAATACACATCCGCAGTAATACTCACCCCGTTAGGTAAGAGGCTTTAATGAATTATTAAGAACAATTAAATTATATTAACTCTTCTTTTGCAATACCGCATCATATAAAGTTTGGTCAAATCTTAGGTTGTTGAAAACCCCATTTTGGAAAAGGAGTTCAATCACTGAAGCCCATGATTGATGGCCAATTTAGCAAATTCACTTTGGTTTGTATTTATCGTCATTTTAGCCTTTTTAGCCTTTTCCTAACTATGTTAGGTTGGACTTCCAGTTAACTGGATACAGTAAAGTATCAGTGTTTTACTTAGAGTGATTACTGATTACCCATCCACGATTCAGAAGCTGGGTAATTATTTTATTTTATTTTATTAATTTTAAGGAAACATTTGAATGATCATTGACAATAAGTAAAAAAGGCCAATTACAAGCTTCCGCTAGTAAACAGTTATGTGAAACATAGTATTTAAGACGGCGGAGACGAGTATTATACGCATAGATAAAATAAATAACTAGATGTGGTCAACAGAAGAAATTATATCGGAACCGTGTGTCTCCAGTTAGGCGCTGGGCGGGGCAACAACTACACATGCAGTTTAATAAAATCAATAGATACGCACTCGCGCACACACCCGCATTTCCTAAATCAGAACGTACTATACAATCAATAATAAACCTTATTCCGTCAAACACAGCGTGTATTTACCATGCACCTTAGAATTTACCCACACAAAAACATCGGTCGCTATCGTTGTGCTGTGCAAAAGCAATTTATTTTACATATACGCTAGTGATTGACTAAATCGGAAAGTTATCGATTCTTCCATTTGTTATTGTACATTTTTTTGGGCACCTGAAAATGAACCAAATAAAAAATGGCATGTCCAGAAAATATTATAATAACAATAAATATATTATTAAGAACATAACATTACATAATTATTATTAAGTACTACCTACTAAGTATTAAGGGCTACCCTGGCGCTTTCGACTTAAATCTTAATATTTAATTATAATAGTGATAGGTCAAATAGAAGTTGATGTTAACTTACATTACGCTCTTGATCGGAACATACCAGCCGTATAGGTTGTATAGAATCCTGAAAAGTTGAATGACTGATTTTATGAATGCCCTAAAACATGAGAATAGCTTTCAGTAATAAAATAAAATTTAACCCACTTCTGCAAAAATCAGTTGTACTCTTAATTTTGGAATTGTCCATTCAGGCTGGAACATTTCTGCGCTGAAGTGAACCGAGCATTTATGGTGCTATTTTTTGTAGGGTACCAGTTAAGTGGCATGCCTGTGGCATCAATCCATTCCTTTTTTATATTACCATCTTTTGGGAAGCTGAAAAGTACGAAAACCACTTATTTATCATTTACATACATCCTAAGCTACTTCTAAACGTCACCATATAATAAGCATCGCAATAATTACGTAACACACTATAAATCAAGATCTGAATGATTTTGACGTATATTGCTAATCCATTGCTACATATGTTCGAAATATTGGTCTGCTCAACAACGTAAATACCACAGTGAGTGTTGTTGATTTAGCATAATGAAACCGATTCCTACTGTAAGTGTGTTACGCAATTATCCCGCAGGTAATAGTTTAGTAGGTTATAATAGGTTTTTGTTATAAGAAAAATCCTAGTTAGTAGAGAAATTGTTAAATATATAAAAACAAACACACATCCATGCCTAACAAATAAATAGCATGAATATATTGACTTATTTTAAGCTAAATTCACAAATATATTATCTGAACCATGCCGATTATTATAACGCATTCGAAGCTTCAACGGAAGTTAAATACAAAAACCATAAAAAATAAAGAAACAGCAACATAGGATAAGGCATAACATGCGATAATTCTAAACCGAAAAACACCACCGATTATTAACCTAAAATTAAAGTAACTTACTTTACGAATATTGGTTACGCATTTACGCACTCTGTAAAAAAATCAAAATAAGTAAAAAAACATTATTTACAACGGGCTAAAACGGTTGACAGATTGAAAAATAAACTATTGTAGCGACAGCGACGTCGGAACTCCTTACGCATGCTGCGGGTGTAAAATAAATTGTTTATTTTTTTTTTACTTTTTTGTACACTTGACATTTCAACGTATTTTTATTTCTGTCATCTCATGTAAAATAAAAGTTAAACATATTTTTTTAGAGGTTTCCGTATGTTATAAAAAACTTTTACCAAAAAATTAAACAGACTCGGTAGTCGGTGTCTTTAGTTTTGTATTTTCGTTTTTGGCACCGACTTCCGAAATTATAGTTATTTTTCACTTTGCAGTGTTTTTTGGGAGTCGGTTTAATTTTTTGGTAAAAAAATTTTATTTCACTCTTTTTAGTTGGTCGATTTTTAATTTACCTAGTTACAAGAGCCTAAATGTCAACTACTTATATTCATTTACAAAATATTGCTTTTCCCAATGTTGGGCTGTTATTTGTTGAGGAGTTCTCCTGGTAGTTCAACATCAGCTTCACTTCACCATATGCATTATGACGAGCATATTGTGCTTAATAACCACATTCAAGTGATCGAAGCGGAACACATGAACTACTTATTATTCCTACTTATATATTGAGTAGTTCCAGTGGCCATCGGTGGTCTTCATCATCAAGTCTACTTCACAAATGGTGCTTTTCGAATGCAACTACACAAGTTACTATAAAAATACTCAAATCACTATAGGTGTGCCTATAATATTTGAAGAGTTGCTTCGATTTCTCCAGGATCCCATCATCAGATCCTGACTTGGTGACAATGGGACCAATTTCAAAGTATACCCTTTCAAACAAAAAAAGAATTTTCCAAATCGGTTCAGCCGTCTCCGAGTAATCGGTGATCATACATAAAAAAATAATAATAATATACGCGTCGAATTGATAACCTCCTCCTTTTTTTGTCGTCGGTTGAAAAACCCCTAAACTATAATAGCAATATTTCATTCGTCAATCGACATTGCTGTCGATAGCCTACGTTAGTGGATCTGCACAAGCACATCACTAATTCGTCGCAAGAAGTGGCGGCCTCACTACGCGATGTATCCGCGTAATACAGTTTCGTATGTTATTTTTACATTGCTTGTCCAGTTACTTAGTGACGAACTCAGGTAGTGGTTAAGGAGCAATGTATATATAGCAAAAGTAGTACAGTCGATCTGATATTTGAAAACAAAAATAACATAGTAAAACCGAGAAATATTTTACGATTTATTGTTTTTCATGATTTTAAAGACAAATATTGTAAAATACTTGTACTTACATATGGTAAGTGATTCCATGATTCACATAGATTTGATTTTGGCTTCGGTTTTTACAAGATACCACAGAACAACTCGGCATTCATATATGTTATCACGATCACGGTCGAAAGCGCACTAGTTCGCGGAGACGGCCACTTGCCTGTGACATGAGCCCTGTGGCCATGTCGCGCGGACACCGATACGCCCCCTTACCACTTCTCCTATATTTTTGATTTCTGTGATTATACGTATTAAGAAGTAAAGATACATACCAAGTGCATGGCTTCTTTGGATGATAACAAACGATATGGCAAGGGTTTTGTAATTCTAAGTCTACGTGTGTAGAACTTATTACAAATTCCAATACACTGATACAAGAGACCGAATTTTTCAAATTAAGAAGAACGAAAAGAATTATCGTGTTATTGGCAAGTGATGTGGAAAGTTATTGACCCTCGTAGTGCTGTGACACGTTTGTTATGATTGGTATTCAAGAAATATATGAAATCAATAATTTGGTATCAATTCTTTGAGTCAGTTATTTTATGCTGAAACTGTGCATAGAGACTCCATACCAGATGTTGTGTCTTCAGCCCTTTTGGATAGATGTGGGGTTTCCGTTACACGTTGTATATTAAGAATTAAGAAGTATGGTACGCAATAAAGAATTGAGAATTAAAACATGCAAAAACATTATTTGATAGAAATGAAAGAAAAAGAAAATAAATCATCATTTGTCAAAAAAAGGCTACATAGGCGTTTATTTTAATTGCTGAACACTGGTTCTGAATAAATCCAATTCCGTGTCCTGGCACACCATATTGAAAGTTCGACAAGCTCATAACATAAACGAATTTTGCCTGTAGGCAGTTTTTACACGTGGTACATGAAGGATTACGCAATTATCTGGCTTCTGGCTACCCGTAACGACGGTCAAAGATGTTCAAATTATAGTCGGGATCAACGGTTTAACGTGTTTCCCGAGGCACGGGGGAATGTGTCGATACGATCATCACCCATCCACTAATGGATGACCACATCAACATATCAAGGTCACTATGGTTTCTTTTGCAACTGCCTTATCTTTATTTGCTCTATGATTATTATGAATAAATAAATAAATAAATTATGTAAGCTACCCAATGTTTTTATAAAGTTACCAAAGTTTTGTTTTACATAAAATGTTTGTCTTTACTTAGAGAAGTTTTGTTTTGTTTAACTTGCCAATAGGTTTAATAATATGTTTATATTATTCAACTATTTCTAAGTATTAACGATCTACATACATACATATGCCTATTTTCTCAAATTCAATGAAACTTCTTTCATTCAACCAGGCTTAGCTCCACAAGTCCACAATCCAGTTATTGGGTAACACGGTACCTGAAATAAACAGGATGCTACTGAAACGCATTCCCATTATTAAAAAACTACTTCTTCCTATTTAGGCTATTTCCGTTTTATAAGGATGTATTTCTAAAATAAATGTGATTAGTTTTGATCAACTGATGATATCTTAAATTACTCCGAATAAAATTCGTAAATTACACTTTGCCTTTTCATTACACACTGTATAAATAAACTTATTATTAAAATCTTTAATTACATGCATTTAATGCAGTCGGTTTAAAATTATAGCCTAAATTACATAATCAGCCTATAACATTCCCACAGCCCACCGCTGGGATGCCTGCCTCCACTCTAAGAGAGGGGATCTCTATCTCTCTCTTTAATTTGTTACTATTTTTTATATAGATAGATAGATATACTCTTTAGTGTACACCATAACATCATTAAATAAGGACTTAAAAAACTACAAAACCGCCCGTTTTATCGCTAAAAGTTACCTTTTACAGACAACCTTTGGATGGATTTGACATAGCAGGAGAAAATAAATACGCGGGTAGTCCATGGTGTACTATTCACTTATATACAATAAATAAGTAATAACCTACATACTCAATACACATATACATATTGTATACATAAAAAAAACAAAGCTGAGATTTATAAAAAATAGTAACAAATTTAAGAGAGAGATAGAGATCTCTTACCATGTTTTTGAAAGAAGGAAGGGTTTGTGCTTGTCTTACTGACACGGGAAGAGTATTCCACAGTTGTACTGCTTGAGCTGCGAACGACTTACCATAAAATTGGTGGAGTGACTCGGTACCTCTAGCCTCAAGTTTTCCGATGACCTCAGAAATTTGGCATGTGTGTCATGGAGGAACTTAAAACGTTCTTTAAGATAAGAGGGGTTCTTAGGATTAAACAGAATACTGTAAAGCAGAGACAAGATGTGTAAGTTCCAGCGAAGACGTATAGGAAGCCACTTGAGTTTCGTACGAAATTCGGATACGTGATCATATTTGCGCAAACCAAATATAAATCTTATGCAAAAATTTTGAAGTCGTTCAAGTTTATCAAGTTGTGCCTCTGTGAGATCAAGATAACTGACATCAGCGTAGTCTAGGATGGGATGTAAAAGAGACTGTTCTAGCGCAATTTTAGTGGTAGTTGGCAGAAAGTTACGCAACCGTCTTAGGGAACTGGCAGAAGCAAATAATTTGCGACTCACCTCTGGTAATTGGGGACCCCACGAAAGATATTTGTCCAACCAAACCCCAAGGTTCTTAACTTTCTCGCTTAGACCTGCCGACTACAATGATCTGGGTCTTTAACGGGTTAACCTGCAAACCATGTGCCTCACTCCATTCGCAAACTGAAGCCAAGTCCTGGTTTAATATTTATTGCAGCATCTAAATCGGTATAAGGCGCTTGTCTGTAAATTTGCAAGTCATCAACATAAAGGTGGTAGGAGGATTGAAGTTTTTTGGAAATAGAATTTATGAATATTGCGAAGAGTAACAGGTAACTACGAAACCTTTACTTTAGAGAGAAAAGGTAGGATGGAAATAGGTCGATATTCTGAAAAAGAGGTAGGATTTGAATTTTTGGGTAAAGGATTAATTTTGGTCTCTTTCCATACCGATGGAAAGACACCATTGGAAATAGAATAGTTAGGGATGTAGGTCAGGATAGGAAGGATTTCATTGAGGACAGGAAGTATAATCTTCCGACTGAAACAGTCGCTGCCAACCGCGTTAGATGTAATTGAAAGTATGCTCTTCTTAACATCAAAATCAGAAAATTGACTAAAATTAAATGCGGAGTGATCCGGAGTTGGAAGGTTAGAAAGATAATTTGTGAGATGATGATGAGAAGTGTTGATTCAATAGATCAATGTCTAGGTCTTTAGGAATCGATTCTTGGCGTGATTTTCGAACTCCCATTGATTTGAGAAATTTCCAGACTTATATATCTCTCAGCTTCATTTTTTTATTGAGTATATAAGCTAATACTTATGTATTGTATATACGTGAATAATAAGTACACCATGGACTACCCGCGTATTTATTTTTTCTTGCTGTGTAAAATCCATCTAAACGTTGTCTGTAAAAGATCGCTTTTAGCGATAAGACCGGCCATTGTAACTCCCTTTTTAGTTTTTAAGTCCTCGTTTAATTCTATTATGGTGTACAATAAAGAGTATATCTATCTAATATCCGCTACGTGGTTCTAATGCTGGTTGCTGGATATCCCATATCTTCGGATATGGTAAAATTATGATTCCTTTATGTTACTGTAACCACCTTATTGTAAATACCTACATTCGGAGCAAATAAATGAATATTCTATTCTATTCCTCACGATGTCTTTCTTCAGCGTTTTGAGAGCAGTGGCGATGATGAAAATTACGCAGAGTAATGCGCCTGTCTGGGTTCGAACCCTAAATCGTAAGTCGTGTCTGTCATCACTGGGCTACCACTGCTCTTGTCTAGCATTTTTTGGAAGGTTTTCTAATGTAGGCTACATTAGAAAACCTTCCAAAAATGCTAGACAAGCGAAAATGGCTACTTTTATTAACAATACGTACATTGAATCTTTGGAAAGTGATCACTATTGCAGAGATGCACTTTCCAGAGTTTTTCACACGAAACTAAACACTCTGTTAATTGGAAATCGTGTAGCAATAACCGCAACACAGAGATTTTATTGAGCAAACAATTTAGTTTATATTTTGTAATTACTAACGTCACGCTTAACAATCGCCAAAGGAATAGGCAGACATGTTGGGGCGTTAATATATCCTCACATTATAAGGTGTAAATTTGAGGGACATGGGGTGAATTACTGGTCTATTCTGTAAAATCACCCAGAAACATCTTGCCGGTGAAATCTTTGCAAAATAGCACTGTGAAGTGAGCTCTCAATCCATAGTCTTAGGCACTCTTGGGTAAAATGAAAGTACCCTTCATGTTGAAAACTTAGGTGAAGTCAGCTCACCGGAATTGCGGAAATGTTCCAACGAGGTACCGCGGCCCGGAACGCTAAGGCAACTGATGGAAAAGAGGGTAAGAAATGAGCTCTCAATCCGTATTTACATAGGTGAAATGAAAGTACATACCTACAATTCATGTTTACTACACCAAATATTCACGGTAACAGGTTCTCAGAACAAAGAATCGATGTTTCTCTCTTAAAAGTAAAAGGAAGACTAATTTAGAGGATGGGCAAAGGGCAGCAAAATACCCCAAGAGGCAAAATATAGATGTCACCAAGTTTGGGGACTGCCATAGGTATAGACCGAATGAAAATTGCTTTATTACACATTAACATTGTTACAAATATATTATTTTTATTTAAAACCTATTCAGAAATCCATGCGGACAGAATAAAGTGCGTTTTACAACCTACACAAAGGTGAGAAGCAAGTTACATGGTCTTCGACTTTCTAGATGAGACGTGGATCAAAGAGATCTAACTTCTCAACCGTAAACAGAATAGACGCTTGGACGTGGAGTTACGCACATCAGTCTCAAAAGGCCATTTCAGACACTTATCTACATCATTTTCATAACGTATTATGAATGAGGGAACTATGTACTAGCACTTTGCCCGCGACTTTTCATCCGCGTGGATTTCAAAACCATTTATGGCACAACAATGCACCTTACTACTAATTAAAAAAAATTAGAATTGGACTATTCGTTCTGGAGATTAACCCCTACACAGAAACTAACAAACAAATTTTACCTCTTATTATATAAGTACAGATAAAATATCATTATTGCCACCAAACGACCGAGTCAGTCATTATTGTAACCAAAGGCACGTTAACATGCTTTCCGAAGCAAGGAGGAATCAATTTGCAAAATAATAGTACATTGTTCATCGAGGGGAGAAAGTGACCGATTACCAACGAGGGTGTAGTTTGAGGCCCGAAGCACAGCTGAGGGCCTTAATACACACGAGTTGGGAATCGCACTTTCTTCCGAGTGATACATAGTGCTTTATACTATACCTACGAAGAAAATAGCTTTTTGTATATTAATAAATGAAACCGAGTTAAAAGATAGGACCTATGGCCATAGACAGCAGGTACCTCAGTTATTTTTCGCGCCAAATTGTTATTCTTATTATGTTCGAATACTGAAAATTAATGTGAGAATTTGTTCAGCAGCGTGTTGGGAGTAATTTTAAATAAATGTTGAGCAATACTATGTGGCCAGTATCATTTTCTCTTGGTGATAAAAACTTTTTGGTCTTTTGGCATTATTATATATTATTATTTTTAGTTAGCTACTGAATTGGTCTAAATTAAAAAAAAAACAGCGCGTTAGTAATGGATTTTCATACAATTTTCCCTCCCTCACCAGTGTCTCCAGCACGTTAGTAATGAATTCTCATACACTTTTGTGACCCGCACATTTGTACTACAGTAATGACGTCCTTTCTGTCAAAATTTTTAATAAGTAATAAGGCACTTTCCGAGCAGGTATAGTATAAATATCATTATCTGTGCGTTATTTATATCTCCCTAGCACCGACAAGGTACAAGGGGGGAAGCCTATGTCCAGCATCAGATGTCTTTCTGTTGGAATGCGATCTTAGCATCATCGGACTACAACACAAACGGCAATGCGCCATCGTTACATGGTGGACATCCCACACATACGCACAAAACGATTTGGGAATACCTTCATTATGCGTACGGCTAAGGAGTGGAATTCCCTACCGGAGTGTGTGTTTCCCGATAGCTATAATCTAAGAGTCTTTAAGTCAAGAGTGAATAGGTTACTTTTAGGTAAGCGTACCGCGAGCCTATTATCATTAAATATATAAATATAGTGACACATCACAATCCCGAATCGTGATATCTTCAGAATTAGTAAAATTATTTTCTTTCTATGATAACGTATTGTTTTAAGATAATATCTAATTTTTGTCTGCCAATACTTTGTTTTATAATCATAAATTATGTTGTGTACTATTAGTAATTATTTTTTTTTATCACTGCGTGAAGTTACAACTGATATGATTATAAATTGATTAAAGAACAAAGACGGATCCTGGCCTACACAACTTTTAAATTTAAAATGGCTCGGCCATTTATCTTTAATGTATAAGAATCTATACAATAAAATCTAAACTATAAGTTTGTATTTAATTTCTTTCGAGAACTTCTTCATTAGAATTGATTTATTAATAAACAAATAGCTGACCGGAAATTGTCGAAAAAAGGTTGAGTTGTCAATATGCTGCAATTAAACTTATTAATCAGTTTTTATTTCAAATTCTTTATTGTTTTATGTATTCTTTTCTATATTAAAAATAGTAACACTATGTGGTGAACAATAATCGTATTTAATTATATAAAAAATCTGAAATAATATTTTAATTATTGAGAATAAAACTCTATTCTATTTATATACATGGCAAGCAAAGGCGATGTTGACTATTCTGCGAAATAAAAACTCGAACAAGTGTCAAAAGTGACACAAAGGGAATTGATTGACATTACAAACACAAACAGTTGTTGTAAAACAATAAAACATAGTGTATTACATTCTCTTTGAGTTGTTGTTGTCGGTGATATTGCGAAGTGCATGCGTTTACGTTTCCTTCTCTGTTTTTTGAGACTCTTTTGCTTTTCGAAGTGTTGAAGTACATCCATTATTGTGACCATGTCTAACCAACAACGTTGCACTAATTGTGGATTGAATGTTTTCCGAATGCGGAGGTATTTAGTAGAATGCGAAGAAGTTCGTTCATTGTTACAGCAGTGGACCTCTATTCTCGAAGTAAAGTACTTTTATTTAATTAGACAGAAGTAATTACTTTAGTGCTAAATGTTAGCGTGTACAAACATGTATAGTCAAATTGTGATAACCTCAAAATTCCATATTTGTATTTATGCAATATTTTTTTGTTAGCAGTTCTATACAATATTAAATGCCAAGAAACAGTTCTTAGTATTGAACTACACACAATAAAGTTATTTTCATCACTGGCCGTGAGAATTTTATATTGAGCCAAAGTTACTATGGACACTGCATTGCTCTTTATTTCGTTCATATCTTTTGTTTTTAACCGACTTCAAAAAAAGGAGGAGGTTCTCAGTTCGTCTTGAACTTTTTTTAATGTATTTTACCTCGTAACTCAAAGACGGCTGGACCGATTTTGAAAATTATTTATTTGTTTGAGAGGGTATACTTTCTAGTTCGTCCCATTGTCACGAAGTCAGGATTTGATAATGGAAACCTAGAGAAATCGAGGGAACTCTTCAAATAAGGTACATCGGGTATATAAGGCCCACTTTAATTTATATTAAAATATCTTTAAGAACAGTTAAGCTAATAAGAAAAATGCATGTTACATTAGTTCTTTTATTTTTATTTTTTATTGAAACTCATACAAATATAGTAAAGGATAACGAAAAAAAGCTTTCGGCCTTATTAAACGCTATAAGGATATAAAGGCCCACTAAGGAATTGTATATTTTGAGAGAAATAAGACCTTTTAAATATTTTTAACACTAGGCATAATCATAATTTGACCTTTGGAAACTTAGCATAAGGAATATTAACTTAAATTTTAGAAAAATATGGCCATGGGCTTTATTAAACTAAACGAACTTAAAAAAACGTAACATTTACTCTTAAATACAAAGCAAAAACATAATTAAAAAATATTTAGATAGAGCTCGATCAACATAAACTTTTTATCAAAAAATAAATCAAATTTCTCATGCTATCTATATTTCTTTGGGCCTTATTAGACTAAGGGCTTTTACAAAAATCAAAACATTTATTTAATTCTAATCAGTACTGAAAAATAAGTGATTGACTTAGAATTTCTCACTTTCTAACTTATTATCATACTAGGAACTTGTTTCAAATCAACCTTATTATTAATATTTACCTTAAATTCTTTGTTCCTTATTGGTTAAACTAAAAGCTTCTATAAAAATAACAACTATTGCTACAAAATTATGATGAATACAGAAAAATATGTGATTGACTTAGCATTCCTCACTGTTTAACTTATTATTTATTATACTAGGAACTTGGTTCAAATCAGCCTTATTAATAATAAAGAACTGAGATCCATACAGATTACTTAAAGAATCATTTTAAAAATCTAAACGAAACGATGCAATTAGGACAAATAAAATCATCATAATCTTCTTTAGTCAAATCAACACATTCTTCGTGGTACCATTTATGACATTTTAAGCAAATTCTCATATCTTCTTTTCTATCTAACTTGCACGCATGACAAAACCAGTTTTCACTTCGATTTGTCTTCTTTCCTTTATTTTTCTTAGTTTTTTTATCAACTTTCGTTGCTTCTTTCTTACTCTTTTTAATAGACACATTCTCCTTTTGTTGCGAGACATTTTCCTTTCTTTAGCTTATCGTCTTTATTAATCGAATCGTTCTTTTTCTCAAATAAATCTTTAACTATTCTCTGTCCTTTGTAGTTAAGAGCTTTGCGCCGTGGATGTGTTTTAATAACAGCAAAGTTAGGTGTGGGAATCAGTTGCTTGAAAGAAGTCGTTGTGGAAGATTTTTTACTTTGTATGTCAGCCAATGGTAAATCATCGTCATCTGAATAATCAGGACTTCTGATCCTGTTTTTCACTGCAGTTTTTTCTGATTTTTGTTTAAAACCATTGTTTTCAGTATCTGAATCACTATACGGATCAAAAGCATTGACACCTCGGAGATGCTGAAGTAAATCTTCAATAGGCAGTGATCTTGATGATACAGAATCTGAATCTGAAAATGTTGTAGGCATACAGGCTCCAGAAGGTCCTGGAACAGGTGATTGTTCTAAGCCTACAACAGACTTTTCAATATTTTCTTCATTTTCTGCATCAGAATCCAGTGAAGAACTATAATCAACTAACCGTCCAAGAAATGGAAGTTCATCTTCAACTCGTGGTTTGGTGGAGCGGGATGTGGCGAAAGTGCAACTGGTTCTAGGCTAATCAATAAAGATGGTGAGGCCACGGCATTGCTTGAGTCGATATTAGCTCTTGCATCTTCAGCATTAATAGCATCTATATCTGAATCACTTTGAGAATTCAAATTCGTGTTGAAATCAGGGTTGGGCATAGTTATGTGGTCTGTTGAGTCTTCAGCGTCAGTTACGTCTGTATCTGAATTGTTTAGACGTTGCAAGTTCATGTTCTGTTGATGTGTGAGCTACTGTTTTTGTTAATAAGGAGGGTACATAGGCGTCCTCGGATATGGCGTTCGAGTCGAAGGGATATAGTCCTGTTGCCTTAAAACCATTCATTATATTTATTAACCATTCATTATATCTCTTGGTCCCAGTAATTTGAAAAGGATTTATTTACCGATTTATCCAACGGTTGTAGTTCGTGGGTCGTATTTGATGGTAGGCAGTAAAGAATTATATCGTTTTTTTCCGCTGCATCTACAATGTCGTAATCAAGATGACAGGAAGCTCCATCGAAAATTAATAAACATGTACCCGGTGATTTAAATTTTCCTAAACTTGCAATAAAATCAATGAATAGTGGGGTAGTCATGCTACCCTTGGGTGCCATTTTGACTAGTGTTCCAGGTGGTAGATTGTCTTTTAATTCTTCCTTTAGTCGTTTACCTTTGAATAGTATCATTGGAGGGATGACGTTTCCTGAGGCGCTAACGCAAGCAGCAATTGTCACGTTTTCTGCGTGTTCTTGTGCTATCATGTGTACTCTGCGATTACCTTTTTCTGCCAAAACATTTTGCTGGTGATGAAAAGTCAGTCTGCATCCCTTTTCGTCTATATTGTACTAAGGTTGTAAGGTGTAATATGGTTTGGAATGTCAAGCTCGTCATATAACTTTTTCACCTCTTGTTGCACTATGAGCTTATTCAGTTTTTGTGCTCTTGCTGGATTCATGAATTGAGCTTTGCGCTTCGATATATTTGGGTTACGTTTAAGAAACAATTGTAACCAGTCCCTACCAGCCCTGCCAGTTTTTTATTGAAATAGTTTTCTATTCCCTCTTTTTCACAGAATTTGAAAGCCTGTGTTCGAACCACTTGAGGAGTTAGTGGCATACCAATTTTCGAAAACTTAATGATTCTGTCAACTAAATCTTTTTCTTGAGATTTTGACAATATTGGGCCTCTGCCCAACATTTTTGTAGTTTTTCCAGATTTCAAATGGTTTCGAAGAGTCCTGCGAGGTATTTTGTACCGGGTAGCTGCTTGGCGTTGAGTAAGTTCCCTATTAATGACAGCAGCCATAGCTGAACATAAACTATCCTCTGTCCAAAGACCCCGTCTTTTTTTAGCTGGCGGAGAAGATGACATTTTAATCTAAAAAAAAGAAGATAATTTAATTTAGGTTCTTCACTGAACTCAGGTGACATAAAACTATACCTACTGATTCTAAAATAAAAGAGTGAGAAATAAATAATATTGAAGATATCAAATAGCATAATTAATATTTTTCTAGATATTTTGGTTATTTTCTATGAACTTTGATTACAGGTACGTAATTTGCTTTATGATAAAGCTATAATAGAAAAAAATAAAAATAATATGACAAATCATAATTTTATCACAACGTATTGTTACCAGGCACCGCTCTACGCCTTATAAGCCGAAGGTACCTTTTTAAATTCCAAGACTAAATAACATATAAAAATTGCAAAATAAAAATGTTCTTACGGTTTCTCTTATAGCTGGATATATCCTAGTCTCGCCAAATTAAAGAAAAAACTGTTTGAATAGATAAACTTACTGAAAACTGTGATTAATTTGTACGGAAAAACATTAGGAGGCGCAGCCGCAACCGTTCACTCAGACAACTTAGACGCTACTGACAAGATGGCGGCACGCACGAATGCAGACGCCGTTGCCAGCTCGCTATGTCTGCAACTTCTATGTGTGCGTGAATTGTTGAACTTTTTTGTTTATCCAAACTGTTATTTTTTAATACTGGGCCTTATTCCCAGCTAGGCCTTATACCCCTGAACTACCTTATTATAGGCACACCTATAGCGATTTGAGTATTTTTCATAGTAACTTGTGCAGTTGCTCTCGAAAAGCACTTTTTGGTGAAGTGGAACTGATGATGAAGACCACAGATGGCTACTAGAACTACTGAATAATAAGTATTTCATTGGTTGCGATTCGATTACTTGGATATGGTTGTAAAACACTTTATGCTCGTCACAATGCATATGGTTATGAGGAGCTGATGGTGAAGTACCAGGAGTACTCCTCAAAAATTAATAGCTCGTTCGCATAGGGAAAAGAAATATTTTGCAAAAGGTGATAAGGTGACATTTAGGCTTTTTTAACTAGATAAATTACAAACCAACCCACTAAAAAGCGAGAAAAAATCTTTTTAACAAAAAATAAAACCGACTTCCCAAGAGAACACTGCAAAGTCAAAAATAACTTAAATTTCGGAAGGCGGTGTCAAAACGAAAATATGTACAAAACTAAAGAAACCGACTATTAACGATACCGTGTCATCATGCGGAGCACCCGCCAGTCGGGTACGAATCAAAACACACTAACAGAAATATGTGTTCTTAGGGAAATAATGTGGTCCTTCAAATGAACCAAAATACGAATGAGCTTCAATTTGTTTTCAAAGTAAAACAATATACTTACGTGTAACAGATCCGCAATCATTATCCATGTTTACCTGAGTAGAACATTGTTCCTAGAAACAATAGAAGGCCAGAAATACATTCTAATCCTTTCAAAATGCATCTGCTTATGTTCATGGAAAATTTATTGTTTTTTTTTCCTCGGCGTAAAATAAAAACAAAGAGCATTGGCGTGTTTTTCTGGACCTTATTGAAGTATAGTTATTGCTAATTTTCTTTGTTGTAGCAAGTAATCGCAGGGCTCGCAGTCTGTCGAAACATTCTAGTTCGTGAGAAAAATATTTAAACACCTAAAAAGGAACATATAAAATAATACACAATACAAAATACAACATACATTTCTTTACTTAGACACTTACATTCCAACAAAATTAATTATAGTGGCTTATTTTATCGGACACACGCTTCTTAATTTGTACCAAACGCCATAGGTAGGTAAATGTTTTGCAAACAAAAATATACATCAAATATAAAAACAGGCTCAATTTTTAAATTATAATTATATTTATATTTGTATGGATAAGGTCATTTTAAGAACCAGTTTGTTGTACTTAGCGCTTCTCCTCCACATTCATTGGGCGCATGGCCAAGGTGTGGGTGGAACTGTCCGCTTTTGTTCCCAACCACATATAACCCGTCAGCCTTTAAAGCAAGCTTGAACAGGCATGTCTGATTTAGCTAGTTTGATTGTAGGCTTCGTCTATCGATCAGACGTGGTAGAAGTCAAGAGCAGGCTCACAAAAAAAAAATTAAAAGGGGCCCAAGAATCTTATCACTCAACACTTGAATACTGAGATCCCTCTTACAAATACAAACCGGTCTCCATTGATCACTATCACATGAAAGTACCACCATATCCCATTGATATACTAAAAGTATATCAATGCCATATCCTCCGAGATTATCTGGGAAAAATCAATACCAAGCAAGTTGCCTGATTCGTCCTAAGTCAATGCTACTTCTACAGTTGTAGCCAGAACAAACACACCGAAGAATAGTGGTGTGGTAGATCTCTCTCTTCACTCAAATCTGTGTACTTCTTTCCTCAAACGCCTCAGACATTAACCTATTCCGTTAGGAGTCAGGAAACACGGGCCTAACCTAGTTTATAAAAAAAAAAGTGTATAAGTGTTACAATAATAAATATCAGTTCATCCTTCCATTGGACGAAATGGAGAAGACCTGATCCAATTTACACTACTCTTAGCATCTCATTCAACGATTTGAATCCAAATGACAAAGGAATAATGTCTCAATAAAATCAAAAGACGTCTACGTGATTTCTCTCTCTTTAATTAGTTACTATTTTTTATATATCTCAGCTTTGTTTTTTTTTATGTATATATATGTATATGTGTATTGAGTATGTAGGTTATTTCTTATTTATTGTATATAAGTGAATAGTACACCATGACTACCTGCGTATTTATTTTCTCCTGCTGTGTCAAATCCATTCAAAGGTTGTCTGTAAAAGATCGCTTTTAGCGATAAGACCGCCCATTGTAACACCCTTTGTAGTTTTTAAGGTCTCATTTAATTTTGTTATGGTGTACAATAAAGAGTATATCTATCTATCTATATTGTATCAATACATAAATACAATTATCGAAGAGCGGGCTTCTCCTTTAGACTAATAGCGTCCAACAGTTTCAAACACAGAAATCAAAAATACAGAGAAGTGGTATCGGTGTCCGCGCGACATGGCCACAGGGCTCATGTCACAGGCAAGTGGCCGTCTCCGCGAACTAGTGCGCTTTCGACGGCGATCGTGATAACATATATGAATGCCGAGTTGTTCTGTGGTATCTTGTAAAAACCGAAGCCAAAATCAAATCTATGTGAATCATGGAATCACTTACCATATGTAAGTACAAATATTTTACAATATTTGTCTTTAAAATCATGAAAAACAATAAATCGTAAAATATTTCTTGGTTTTACTATGTTATTTTTGTTTTCAAATATCAGAGCGACTGTACTCCTTTCGCTATAAATACATTGCTCCTTAACCACTACCTGAGTTCGTCACTAAGTAACTGGACAAGCAATGTAAACATAACATACGAAACTGTATTACGCGGATTCATCGCGTAGTGAGGCCGCCACTTCTTGCGACGAATTAGTGATGTGCTTGTGCAGATCCACTAACGTAGGCTATCGACAGCAATGTCGATTGACGAATGAAATATTGCTATTATAGTTTAGGGGTTTTTCAACCGATGACATAAAAAAGAGGAGGTTATCAATTCGACGCGTATATTATTATTATTTTTTTATGTATGATCACTGATTACTCGGAGACGGCTGAACCGATTTGAAAAATGCTTTTTTTGTTTGAAAGGGTATACTTTGAAATTGGTCCCATTGTCACCAAGTCAGGATCTGATGATGAGATCCTGGAGAAATCGAGGGAACTCTTCAAATATTATAGGCACACCTATAGTGATTTGAGTATTTTTTATAGTAACTTGTGTAGTTGTATTCGAAAAGCACCATTTTGAAGTAGACCTGATGATGAAGACCACCGATGGCCACTGGAACTACTCAATATATAAGTAGGAATAATAACTAGTTAATGTGTTCCGCTTCGATTACTTGAATGTGGTTATTAAGCACAATATGCTCGTCACAATGCATATGGTGAAGTGAAGCTGATGGTGAACTACTAGGAGAACTCCTCAACAAATAACAGCCCAACATTGGGAAAAGCAATATTTTGTAAATGAATATAAGTAGTTGACATTTAGGCTCTTGTAACTAGGTAAATTAAAAATCGACCAACTAAAAAGAGTGAAATAAAAACTTTTTACCAAAAAATCAAACCGACTCCCAAAAAACACTGCAAAGTGAAAAATAGCTTTAATTTCGGAAGTCGGTGCCAAAAACGAAAATACAAAACTAAAGACACCGACTACCGAAATTAAAGTTATTTTTCACTTTGCAGTGTTTTTTGGGTGTCTGTTTAATTTTTTGAAATAAGTTTGAAACCTCTAAGAAAATATGTTTAACTTTTATTTTACATGAGATGACAGAAATAAAAATACGTTGAAAAGTCAAGTGTACAAAAAAGTAAAAAAAAAATAAACAATTTATTTTACGCCCGCAGCATGCGTAAGGAGTTCCGACGTCGCCGTCGCTACAATAGTTTATTTTTCAATCTGTCAACCGTTTTAGCCCGGTTGGAAGATCGATGTAAATAATGTTTTTTTACTTATTTTGATTTTTTTACAGAGTAGTAGAGAAATGCGTAACCAATATTCGTAAAGTAAGTTACTTTAATTTTAGGTTAATAATCAGTGGTGTTTTTCGGTTTAGAATTATCGTATGTTATGCCTTATCCTCATGCTGTTTCTTTATTTTTTATGGTTTTTGTATTTTGCTTCCATTGAAGCTTCGAATGCGTTATAATAATCGGCATGGTTCAGATAATATATTTGTGAATTGAGCTTAAAATAAGTCAATATATTCATGCTATTTATTTGTTATGCATGGATGTGTGTTTGTTTTCATATATTTAACAATTTCTCTACTAACTAGGGTTTTTCTTATAACAAAAACCTATTATAACCTACTAAACTATTACCTGCGGTTACCCCGCAGGTAATAGTTGCGTAACACACTTACAGTAGGAATCGGTTTCATTATGATAAATCAACAACACTCACTGCGGTATTTACGTTGTTGAGCAGACCAATATTTCGAACATATGAAGCAATGGATCAGCAATATACGTCAAAATCATTCAGATCTTGATTTATAGTGTGTTACGTAATTATTGCGATGCTTATTATATGGTGACGTTTAGAAGTAGCTTAGGATGTATGTAAATGATAAATAAGTGCTTTTCGTACTTTTCAGCTTCCCAAAAGATGGTAACATAAAAAAGGAATGGATTGATGTGGCATGCCACCTAACTGGTACCCTACAAAAAATAGCACCATATGCTCGGTTCACTTCAACGCAGAAATGTTCTAGTCTCTAAAGAAAAGTCGCAGGCTTTTTGAATGGACAATTCCAAAATTAAGAGTACAACTGATATTTGCAGAAGTGTGTTAAATTTTATTTTATTACTGAAAGCTATTCTCATGATTTAGGGTATTCATAAAATCAGTCATTCAACTTTTCAGGATTCTATACAACCTATACGGCTGGTATATTCCGATCAAGAGCGTAATGTAAGTTAACATCGACTTCTATTTGACCTATCACTATGATAATTAAATATTAAGATTTAAGTCGAAAGCGCCAGGGTAGCCCTTAATACTTAGTAGGTAGTACTTAATAATAATTATGTAATGTTATGTTCTTAATAATATGTTTATTGTTATTGTAATATTTTCTGGACATGCCATTTTTTATTTGGTTCATTTTCAGGTGCCCAAAAAAAATTGTACAATAATAAATGGAAGAATCGATAACTTTCCGATTTAGTCAATCACTAGCGTATATGTAAAATAAATTGCTTTTGCACAGCACAACGATAGCGACCGATGTTTTTGTGTGGGTAAATTCTACGGTGCATGGTAAATACACGCTGTGTTTGACGGAATAAGGTTTATTATTGATTGTATAGTACGTTCTGATTTAAGAAATGCGGGTGTGTGCGCGAGTGCGTATCTATTGATTTTATTAAACTGCATGTGTAGTTGTTGCCCCGCCCAGCGCCTAACTGGAGACACACGGTTCCGATATAATTTCGTCTGTTGACCAAATCTACTTATTTATTTTATCTATGGTTTCAAACATAAAACGCAAGTGCTTTTCAACATACTCACGCTTCTAATCAAGGTCAAGTATAAAAAAAATATAGCTAGTAACCTATTAGATTATTTATACAGCATGCCTCAAAAGTTTAGTGAAAGACCTTGTATGGTGCGACCATACAATTTAGGGCTTGTTACAAAATACTCGACCGGAGATTTGATACGACCAGACTGTTGTTATTGTAAGTTGTATTTATAGTTTTAATTTTTTTTCTATACTGTATATTAGACACAGGATGCCCCTCTTTTTCGTGGGGAATATCGTCAAATGACTTCTCCCGCTCTAGGTGAAGAGGAAGAGAGTGTCAGACTCCTACTAACTAAAACTCAACCTGTTCCTTCCTTTCCTGTTGTTCCGGGACGATACACTCTTACATCTACTCTTATATCTTATAATCTATCCATCTATATACCTAAATATCACTGTATAAGCTTGTATGTAAATAAAAAAGTGGTTCAAATGCGCGAGACCTTGCGGCCACGGAGTTCATTGGCAAGTGACGTCAGACAATTAAAGTGATAACAGCCAACGTTTATATGGCTAATGAGAAAATAATAAAATGATATTCACGTGTGTGCTGGAGAAAAAACAAGATCCACGGTTTGTTTTGTTTTTACCCGACTGCGCCAGAAGGAGGGTTATGTTTTTGTTGGGAATGTTTTAGCCACTCTTACAAGATTTTTTTCGGGTTGGGAATATCATCAAATGACTTCTCCCGCTCTGGATGGAGTGGAAGGGAGTGTCAGACTTCTATTGATTCAAAACCCACCCTGTTCGTTCAGCTGCCCTTAAGTTCCGGGGCCGCGGTATGTTGTTAGAACATTCCCGCAACCCCGACTCTTAAAGGACTTGGAATATGGTTACTGTCACCTTCCTTAACACGTTGAACGCCAAGAAAAAAAATGCATCTTCCCGTTCAGGCCGCGTCGGTCAGTGCTGGCCGACAACTAGACTTGCCGTTCGGGCCGCGTCGGTCAGTGCTGGCCGACAACTAGACTTGCCGTTCGGGCCGCGTCGGTCAGTGATGGCCGACAACTAGACTTGCCGTTCGGGCCGCGTCGGTCAGTGCTGGCCGACAACTAGACTTGCCGTTCGGGCCGCGTCGGTCAGTGCTGGCCGACAACTAGACTTGCCGTTCGGGCCGCGTCGGTCAGTGCTGGCCGACAACTAGACTTGCCGTTCGGGCCGCGTCGGTCAGTGCTGGCCGACAACTAGACTTGCCGTTCGGGCCGCGTCGGTCAGTGATGGCCGACAACTAGACTTGCCGTTCGGGCCGCGTCGGTCAGTGCTGGCCGACAACTAGACTTGCCGTTCGGGCCGCGTCGGTCAGTGCTGGCCGACAACTAGACTTGCCATTCGGGCCGCGTCGGTCAGTGCTGGCCGACAACTAGACTTGCCGTTCGGGCCGCGTCGGTCAGTGCTGGCCGACAACTAGACTTGCCGTTCGGGCCGCGTCGGTCAGTGCTGCCCGGCGTTTAATATCTCCATAATTAAATAATTAATGAATAAAGTTGACTTTTGTTAATGAAAACATACATTTGGACATTAGATATAAGTATCAAATTTTTTTTTTGAGGTTGGCTTCCCGTCAATCCAACAATTAAAAAAACATTTGGTCTAAATTTGGATAGAACTGTGATTTTTGCTTGGCCTGAAGGGAAAGCTCTGTGTCGGTCAGCACTGACCGTGGTCAGGACTGCAATAGGCCAGCCAACGGTAACTGGACGTGTCCGGAACCTTTCCACGATACGTGGAGACTACCGTTGTTTTCAATAAACAAGGTTACTTAATAATAAGAACAAAATGTACCACTAACCTGAGTGCTGGGGACGCCAAGTTCGACCTTCAAAGGTCACGCCCTAAGTGTGGTTTGTATGTGATATGAGGTGAGTAATTGTAACGTGTGATGTAAGTTACGGGTTCTAGGACGGTCACAAGGCGTCGATCTTCAGATGGCGCCGTCCCGACCAGCATCACACCCAACTCGTTTCCAGCAAGCGCGCGCTACGCGTGGTAGACAATAAGGCGATGTGTTCCGAGAAATATCACTGGATTCTTGTTAATCCGAGATTACAAAGTTCAATCAATCACTGAACACAATTAATCTGTTCATATCTCGTGAGATCCAATTCGATTTTCAACAAATTCCGCGTGCCAGGCCAACCGACGACAAGGCGGCGTACGATTCAACAATATCCCGGGGTTTTTGTGCAAATGGGGAATACACTTCAACAATTAGATAATTCGCGACCCAATTATCGGTCTCGACAGGCGAATCCAACAATATTTTACCAAATAATTAACTCAACAGGGTCCCGATGACCGGCATTTTTTTCCAAGCAAGCAAAGACAATCTGTCAAGTCAAGTAATGTCAAGTGTCAACATCAAAGACAATAGAATGTTGCCACACCAAAAAGAGCGTTCAAAATTACATTTGGGACGCAACATCTACCCCCCCCCGGACGGGCCTACCCGTCCGCTAATCAATTGGAAGTCTTGACAAGGTTGCAAATTCAACACAGCTTCAATGCGGCCAAATACCGTAGCTAGTTCATTAAAGGTGAGAACGGTGTCTCCCAACAATCTCCGCCAGCGTCCCTTTGCCGCTTTCACCGCGGCCCCAAAAATACCCCCCCAATGGGGGGCAGGCTGGCGGGTCAAACAACCAAGTGACCCCTCGGCGGGCCAAACTATTACCAATGTCAACCTGGTTCTCATTAAGGAAGGCGTATACCTCCTTCAAATAGTTACTTGTACCCTTGTAATTCGTACCGCAATCAGACCTAATCAACGAAGGTAACCTACGGCGAGACACAAATCTTTCCAAAGTCGCCTCAAAGGCCTCTGTCGAGAGGGAGGTTACCAGCTCCAAATGTACTGCCTTGGTTGACAGGCAGACAAACACACAAATAAGCCCTAACAATCTTGCTATTACGAAGGGTGGACGTCTTCAACAAAGGGGGACCAACAAAATCCGTTACGACGCCAGCAAAGGGCCTCGCCTCATTGACGCGATCAGCCGACAAAATCCAAAATTCTCGCTGCAGAATGGCCAACAGCGCATTGCAACCGGCATGCGAGTTCTTAGTGTGACGATCAGTCACCAACAATTGTACCAAGTTCAGTTACAACAAGGGCAGGAGCACCAATTTTAGGGTAAGGACAACTCACAAGGGTGACCTCAAACCAGGTCCTTCCCTCAACAGTGGTGTCAGCCGGTTCGCCAATTCCCCAAATCTTGCCTGAAAGGTCGTTCACCTTCAGGCCAACCTGTCCCGCTAACCAAGAAGACAAAAGGCAACCCCGGACTCCCGTCTCCAAAATGGCACAGACCACAATCGAGTCACCCAAGGGTCCCCAGACCGTGACCGAGGCCGTTGGCAACAAAACCGTCTTGATCGGGGGGGTCCTTTAGCGGGCAGGCGTCAATCTCTTAGTGATGCCTGGGCGGCGACCGATCGCCGCTTCCAGGCTGCCTTCGTTCACGACGAGGCCAACAATCCAAATATTCGTCCGCGCGGTGTCCCAAGCCGCTCGCCATCACTGGAGGGGCATATCCCACCGAATGCCCGAATGGCGGAGGGCGCGACTCCAGCCGGGGACGTTCCGCCAACGGAGGGGAAAGGCAGCGGCGCCGACCCGGCCACTGCTGCCTAGCAGCCAATGCGCGTTCTCCCTGACGAGGGAAGACCAAATGGCGCTCGTGGGGCTCCCGTTCAACTTGCGCGGGGGGTGGAGTGCGGCGTACAGAATCGCGGGTCTCAGCCCGGTGCTCGTCTCCGGGGTACCCCCCCCTGCGCGAACCCCCCTCAGAGGCTGGTCTGCTGGAGCAGTTCGCGTTGGCGCACAAAATCTCAAGGTGGGACCCTTCACAAATTCTACACGGGCGGGGGTCGGGGCAGTCCCGATGGAAGTGGGCCCCCAAGCACGAAAAGCACAAACGGCGTGCGTTGACAATACGGCGGCGGGCACTTACGTGCAAATTCAAAAAAATCCGGGCAACGCGCCATGACATGCCCCGTTGCCTTACAAAAGTCACAATGATGAGGACTCCGGGCACCATCAAAATGGGGGGCGGGGCGAACATCAACAGGCCCCCTAGCCCGAGGACTCCGGGCGCCAGCCAAACGGGGGGCGGGGCGATCATCAACAGGCCCCCTAGCCCGAGGACTCCGGGCGCCAGCAAAACGGGGGGCGGGGCGATCATCAACAGGCCCTCTAGCCCGAGGACTCCGGGCGCCAGCAAAACGGGGGGCGGGGCGATCATCAACAGGCCCCCTAGCCCGAGGACTCCGGGCGCCAGCAAAACGGGGGGCGGGGGGAACATCAACAGGCCCCCGGGCCCCAGTCCGTCCCTGGTCTCTGGGCTGAGAAGGTAGTGGGGGCGACCCCGTAGCGCCACGAGTGTTATCCGCAAACCGACACTCGTCTTCCAAAAATTTGAGGAGGTCGTCAAAGGGGGGAAGATGGGTGGCACCATCCCCACCATACTCCTGCTCAAAACGTGACCTCAACTCCGCGGGGAGCAACTGCAGCACTATGTGCACCAACAAGTAGGACCAATGTTCTACCGGTAACTCCAAGCGTCTCAAAGCGTTGGTCGCTGAAACCAACGGGTTCAGCAAGTCAGTGCGCAACGTCGACGTGCTGACAATGGCCGGTAGCCCCAAAATCTGGTCGATGTGCACATCAGCCAGGCAGCGCTTGTTCTGATACCGTCGGGAGAGAAGCTCCAGAGCGGTCGGGTAAGAGGAATCCGTCACCGGCAAGTGCTGCACCAAGGCTCTGGCTTCGCCCTCCAGGACAGACAATAAATAGGCCAGCTTCTGGGCAGGTCCGAGGTCCGAGCGTGCATCGACAAGACTCTCAAAGAGATCTAGGAAGCCCAGCCAGTGGTCCAAGCGACCGTCAAAACGTGGCAGCTCCAGGGTGGGCAGCCTACTCAATAGTCCAGGGCCTGCAACAACAGGGGTCTGCGGCTTGGCCGCATCAGGCACCCGGCTCTTCAAAATTTCCCGCGCTCGCAGACATATGACATCCCCCAGGTGGATAATCTGGTCATAGTCACCCAAAATCCTATCGCGGGCCGTCTGATCCATCACCCCCAAATCCACGTCCATGATGTACTCGTTGAAGCGCGTGAGCGCAGCATCAGCTGACTTGATCCTCTCAATCACTTGCCCATACCGAGCAAGGGTGAGCTCTTCCAATTCCACACGCTCAACAGTTGCAGCTGCCGATGTGAACCATCTCAACTGTGAGGTCAATCCCGCAGCAGCCTCCCTGACTGCCCTTAATGAGGCCATTGCAACAATCAAATATTAATACAAAACAACAATCAACAACCAACAATCAAATATTAAACAAACAGCAATGACTTGTTAGCCGGCCAAATATATTCAACAAAATAAAAATTCAAATTCAATTATTTCAAGTCCAAATGCGACCCTGTACTTATTCCAAGTGTGAATCTAGCTTGCTAAGGATGGCTAGTTACAAAATAAATAACAATTGAATGTATAATACAATGCTGGATCAACCTCAAATTAAACATCAATAAGCACAACAATTGTCTGTATAATATTGAGCCGGAGAATCTCTAACAAAACTCCAATAATTACTATAAATGCAATAACCAATACACACAATTCAAGTCCTATGTTGTTAGACTATGTGTAATTATTATTTAGATAACCTTTCAATTTCAGATCAATGACATTCAATTATTAATTGCCACAAATACCAAACAACTTTTACAACAATATACCAACTTATGTACCAAATTATGTACCAAATTATACCAAATTATACCTAATTTCACAAATAAATCCTACCTGTCAATGCAATGAAAGAGGCTACAGTACAAATTACAAATACAACTTCAATTGATTCAACTTCAATTAGATAGCCCGGATGACATGGTAATATATTCAAAACTTATTAAGTTACAAGTTATGTTAAGTAATTAAACTCAAGTTTTAAGTTTTCAACAATATTCAAAACTTCCAATTAAACCAGTGGATCTTATATTATAAGAACCACGCTCTGCTACCAGTTTGGTCAGGACTGCAATAGGCCAGCCAACGGTAACTGGACGTGTCCGGAACCTTTCCACGATACGTGGAGACTACCGTTGTTTTCAATAAACAAGGTTACTTAATAATAAGAACAAAATGTACCACTAACCTGAGTGCTGGGGACGCCAAGTTCGACCTTCAAAGGTCACGCCCTAAGTGTGGTTTGTATGTGATATGAGGTGAGTAATTGTAACGTGTGATGTAAGTTACGGGTTCTAGGACGGTCACAAGGCGTCGATCTTCAGATGGCGCCGTCCCGACCAGCATCACACCCAACTCGTTTCCAGCAAGCGCGCGCTACGCGTGGTAGACAATAAGGCGATGTGTTCCGAGAAATATCACTGGATTCTTGTTAATCCGAGATTACAAAGTTCAATCAATCACTGAACACAATTAATCTGTTCATATCTCGTGAGATCCAATTCGATTTTCAACAAATTCCGCGTGCCAGGCCAACCGACGACAAGGCGGCGTACGATTCAACAATATCCCGGGGTTTTTGTGCAAATGGGGAATACACTTCAACAATTAGATAATTCGCGACCCAATTATCGGTCTCGACAGGCGAATCCAACAATATTTTACCAAATAATTAACTCAACAGGGTCCCGATGACCGGCATTTTTTTCCAAGCAAGCAAAGACAATCTGTCAAGTCAAGTAATGTCAAGTGTCAACATCAAAGACAATAGAATGTTGCCACACCAAAAAGAGCGTTCAAAATTACATTTGGGACGCAACAGACCGCGTTGGCGTTCAACGTGTTAAGATCATTGGCTTCAGGAAAAAGGTTAAGCAGATTATAATGAATGAGTCTTGTAAGAGATAGGCACTATTCATCATTATCATTTGGTTAGCCTTTTCTCACCAATGGTAGGGTCGGGTTCCAGTCATTCAGTTGCAACTGAATACTAGTGTTTAACATGGAGCGACGACCTATCTCACCTCCATGATACTGCTTGACAAGACTAGTATCAGATTTTCCGACTACTCAGTACCCGTAAAGCTTTGTTTTCCTAGGAAAGCGGTGCCATCATATAGCGGCCGTAATATTACGGACGCAAAAAGACGGCCGTCTTTACGGTGACGACATGTGGAAAGTTCCACGGCCGTTTTATCACACTGTCTGCTTCATCGCTTTCTAGTGTATTACATTCTCTTTGGAATCGTTCACGAAACCATCTAACACCGACAAGACGGCCGTCATGCAAATGGCGGCTTCGCTTTTTGACGTTAAGGTGTCTGTTACCGCTCTCTAGGAAACCGCGCCATTTTGTTTACATAGACAACGTTCTAGTGACGTCATTCACCGCTGTATTACGGCCGCTATTTGACGGCACCGCTATCCTAGGAAACCAAAGCTTTACGTCTGTCAAAGATGTACAGGCGCCAGTACATCAAGCTACAACAATCTGTCAATTTTTTTTAATAGATTTTCAACTTTATTGTTAAAGAAATTAGGTTCAAGGTTGACTGGGAAAATTTGACAGTTTCGGGTAGCTTCATGTGCTGGCTGTCTCCTGTCTGTACTAATGACAGCCGCCGCGCTTCCAACGACTAAATGTGCTCTCTAAAACATGCACAAATCTCGATATCATAAGAATAGTTACGTTAGTACAATAATTAATAAATCTTATAAGAGTTTTCCATGTGTGCTACTTATAAGTGACCTAAGTGTCATAGCTATGACGCACAATGTTTTTTTTTTTATAACTTATAAATATACATCGGCAAACGTAACTACTTGACAGATATTATATTAATTAATAGAAGATAATATATTATTATTTGATAAGAGAAGTAGGAGGCCGTTGTATTTCAGATATTCTAACGTAGTCGCAGTGTACGTAAAAGTAATTTTAATGTTCCCATAAGTTTGTATATTATAGGAAACTATAATCTAAATATATATAATTCAAAGGTGACTGACTGACTGACTGACATAGTGATCTATCAACGCACAACCCAAACTACTGGACGGATCGGGCTGAAATTTGGCATGCAGGTAGATGTTATGACGTAGGTATCCGCTAAGAAAGGATTTTGCGAAATTCCCACGGGATCGGGATTTACACGGGAAAAACTTCCCACGCGGGCGAAGCCGCTGGCACAAGCTAGTATATACATAAAAGCGAAATACCACTCACTGATTAATCACGAAATCTCAGAAACTATAAGTAGTAGGGCTCTCAAATTTTGCATGGGGGTTCCTTTTAGTACGTAGATATGCTCGCTAAGACGGGGTTATGCAAAATTCCCACGGGATCGGGATTTACACAGAAAAACTTCCCACGCGAACGGAGTCGTGAGCAACTGCTAGTTACTAATAAAATACTTAGCCTAATGGCTAAGTGTTGGCCTTGTAATCGAGAGGTCGCGAGTTCGAACCCCTCATTACACTATTGCCGTGAACCCACTACAGATACAAGCTTAGCTTAGTTTGAGGGGCTAACAAGATTGTTAGGGATGTGAATTCTACCCACACTACTAGTTCTGTTTCTAAAATAAAAGTACTCAACTGCCATTGCATCATGCGGCACGACATTCTCTATACAATGTTTTTTTTATATCCCATAACTCTAGGGTTGTACTCTACATATAAGTAAACATTTTTTTTAACATGGTAAAATCATGAAATGAGTCCTCCCACCCCGGGCAGGGCCGGAGGGACTGTCAGACTTGAGCTGACTAAAACCCACGGTATTCCTTCAATAGCCCTTTACGTTCCGGGGTCACGGTAATAAGTCCCACGACCCCGGCAGGCTTCGGCCCTCTACAGGGGAGGCCTCGTCATCTTGCTGACGCTCTTTGAGGCGCGCGTGGAACACAACGCGCCGTCGACCCGGGCATGATCCATGGTCGGACAGCGAGTTGCCCTTTACTCGCTGTCCGCATGCCCGCGCCTACGGTGGCCGGAGATCGTCGGCCGTGGGCGTCTACCACTGCGGCTGGGCTGGAGGGAGGACGCTATCCTCTCCCTCACGCGGCCCGCCTCCTCCTTCGATAGCATGACTGCTTCGCAGAAGGAGGCGACCACTTCCCACTCCGTCTCGCCCCGCAGCATGGCCTCGACAAATGCCGGGCGCGAGAGGTCTCCGCCTATCACCGCCGTGAGGACACATCGGTGCTCTGCCCAAGCGGGGCAGTCTTTCACCGTATGCTCTACTCCACCGTGTCCTCAGGGCGATCCTCGCAGTGGTGACACCCAGGCGTTTCTTCCTTCCTCATCAGACACAGGTACCTCCCGAAACTTCCGTGTCCGGTGAGGACCTGCGTCATGCGGTAGGTCAGGACGCCATGACGCCGATCTAGCCACTCCTCAAAGAGGGGTCTTACCGTGTATAAGTAAAAATAAAACGTTATTTGTTTAAGCGGCAATAGCCTAGTTAATGGCTAAGATGTCGGACTAATGACCGAGAGGTCGCAGGATCCAGCCCCACCCAGTACACTATTGCCGTGATCCCAATCCAGATACAAGCATTTTTTATTTATTTATTAGGGAATAACAAACAGTAACACATTTTTTATAAACTATAAAATCATAACAAATAAATGTTAGTAAATGTACACCCACACCGTTATCCACAAATTATATAGGGTGGGCCATGAATTAGTTAACATTTAAATGTAACTTACCGCGCAAACTATTGCCGCGCGGGGCGCGGGCGCGGGCGGGGGCACTAGCTCGCTTCTTGGAAATTTAGTCGCAATGGATCGCTTCACGGGTAGTGTTGGGTAGGACAAGCAATTTCGATGAGTTTGTATGAGTAACTCATTCAGTTTGGTGAGGCAGTACATTGTACCACTTCAAATGAGGTGGGACAATGTCACATTAATGGGACATTATCCCAAATTGTCCCACCTAATTTGAACCCTTGACACTAGTTTGGGTAGGACACGACTTGAAAAAGGGTTTGTAAGAGTAGCCTCTTTTTTGTACTGAGCCGGTACAATGTCCCACTTGACACTTCAAATGAGGCGAGACGTACTGAACTGAAGCTCGGCGATACATTTGAAGTAACCAGTACGAATATGATATTTGATGTTATTGTGTTAGTATTGTCATAATATTACACTCTTTTTTTCTCTCAAACCAATACAAAAGTAATAAACCACTCCAAAATAATAACACAAACTAGCTAAACAAGCATAATAAATAGTTATTGAAAGTCATTCATTATACAGAATAATTACAAAAATGATGATGATGAGTGACGAGCACGCACCGCGACATAAAATTTGAAATAGTACATTTTATAGTGCCGAGCCGCTCTTACATTAATACATTTTGACATCATGTACGGGACAAATGTACTGCCTCTTGTAAGTCCTACTCAACACTAACTTACTCGCTCCTCACCTCGCGTCACCACTCACTTCTCATCAGTTCGAGATTCATTCATTTTTCTATGTCACAGTGAAGCGGTACAAAATATTTTTTTGAGGTGATGGGACATTCAATCATTTTGTATGGGACATTTGAAGTGCCTCTTGTATGTCCTACCCAACACTATTCACGGGGCCGCAACGCGCTTACTGCGTGAAACAGTTTTATTTAAACAACTTTTCGCTCATTACTGTGAGACGCTTATTTCGCGTTGAATATGGTTTACACGACTGAAGTCAGTGTCCAAGTGCTCCTTTAATAAAGAAATGGGTGAAGAAGTTCGAAGAGACGGGATCTACACTAAATGTGAAACAAACCGGCGGCCCGCGGACTTCTCGGAGCGAAGAGAACGTGCAGCAAGTTTCCGCTTCTGTTCGACGTGATCCAGATTTATCGACACGCAAACGTTCGGCTGAATTAGGATTATCCCGCACATCATTACGCCGTATTTTGAAATTAGATTTGAAATTACATCCATATAAGATCCAGCTAGTGCAAGAACTAAACCCTAATGATTTAAATTTGCGTAAGTCATATGCCGAAACAATGTTAACTCGATTCAATAATTTTCACAACATCTTATTCTCTGACGAAGCCCATTTCCACCTAAATGGACATGTAAACAAACAGAATTGCAGGTATTGGAGCAGCGAAAATCTTAAAGCTAAACATGAGAGGCCACTTCACTCTCCTAAGGTAACTGTATGGGCTGCAATTTCAGCAAAAGGAATCATCGGACCTTACTTTTTTGAAGATTCTCGAGGCCGTTCAGTTACTGTTAATTCTGCCGAGTATGTGAAAATGTTACGGGAGTTCTTAGCACCGATGCTACTGGAATTTGCTGGCTATAATCGTAACACATGGTTTCAACAAGATGGAGCCACGTGTCACACATCGAACGAGTCCTTGCCGGTGGTCAAAGACATGTTTCCGGAAAAGCTGATATCCAGACGGGGTGACATCCCATGGCCACCCAGAAGTCCAGATCTATCACCAGCAGACTTCTTTTTATGGGGTTATTTAAAGAGTCGTGTCTACATTGATAAACCGAATACACTGCGTCAACTTAAAGAAAAAATCATCGAAGAGATGTCGGCGATCTCGCGGTCTCTTTGCAGAAGAGTATTCGAAAACTTTAGGACTCGCTTAGATGAGTGCAAAAACCGAAACGGTGGTCATTTAGACGAAATAATTTTTAAAAAATAAATTACAACTAATTAGCTTTCTCGTAAATAAACGATTTCTAAAATATGTTAAATGGTTTTTTTATACGATTTTTTCAAATGTTAACTAATTCATGGCCCACCCTGTATATTAGGGTTGTGACATAAGTTTTAAAATGTTTTTTTTTTTCTAACCAAATATTATACAAAACAATGTTACTTCCTAAATTATGCATATTATTTTGTTATCATTATCATTAAGCTAAAGTAAATAAATTCAATCATTTCAATAAAATTATTGTTAATATTAATTAAATTATTTCTTATGATTCTATTATTATATTTAAAAAAAAATCAAAATATTTCATTCATTTTTAATTACATAATATTAAAAATAACTACAACTCTTTAAGTATCTGTATGAGACCGTTCCGGAATTTAGTTACAGACATAGCAAATAAATCTAAATCAGTGAACATACTATTATAATTTTTACTTATACGGTAAAGCGGTGCGCGAGCTCCGGCGTTTGTTTGACACGAAGGTAACGCAAAAAGTGGATATGCGCGCACCTCTCGCCTGATGACAGTTCTGGGAACTACATAACTCAACCTATTGACGATATCGGAGCAATAAATAAAATAAAAATAAAATACGTTTAATTCAGGATTCAAAAGTCCCATATAGACACATACATTAAAGACAGATACATTACATATTAAATAAATTATCTTAAACATCCACACAAAATATCAAAAATAAAATAAAAATTACAATTAAATAAAAAAAATAAAAAACATGCAAAACAGATAGGCTATCCCACCCCACACGCGACATGTCTCCCACAACAATGTCGTATATAGGGACAGTCTAGCCTTACCTTACCTTAGGCTCATTAAATTATATTTTTCAAGTAGGACATTATATGTTGGAAAGTAACGACAACAACGATAGTGCACCGATTTAAGAAATTTGCGCTGGACGGCTTCGAAGCTGTCTATGTATTTGTGATAATACGGGTTCCACACCACCACAGCATACTCCAGTTGTGATCTGACCAATGCTTTGTAAAGGTTAAGAAAAGTATCTGTGCGTCTAAAGTCAACCGAAGATCTCATGACAAACCCGTACATACGATATGCTTTGTTAATAATCATTTCAATGTGCTTATCAAGGTGGAGCTTGTCGTCCAGCAATACCCCAAGGTCTCGAACAATGGATACTCTAGCTAAACCGACATTATTAATATTATAACTATTCTGAAAGAGGTTTTTATTTTTAGTGAAAGTTATTGCAGAGCACTTAGATAGATTTAGCTAATTTTATTTTTAACGCAGTAGTTTGACAAGCGGTTAAGGTCTTCTTGAAATAGTTGACAATCTGAAAATCCTCTAATAGTTCTATATATTTTTAAGTCATCAGCATAGAGGAGAAAATTACAGTGCTTAAAGCAATTAGCAATATCATTTATGAATAGGATAAATAAGAGAGGGCCAAGGATCGAGCCCTGGGGCACACCGGACGTAACAGATACTGATGCAGATTGAAATCCTTTAATAACGACACTTTGGGTTCTATTCGCAACAAATTTCTCCTTATTCCATTGTATGCAATTTTTTCAAGAAGCAGTTGATGGTCTACCTTGTCGAAAGCTTTCTGAAAGTCGGTGTAGATACAGTCTACTTGTACTTTTTGATCCATGTTTTTGAATAAGTAATCTGCAAACAATATCAAGTTGGTCGCTGTAGATTTACCCTTTATGAACCCGTGTTGTTGTTCTATAATCATTATGTAAATAATCGCATGAATGGCATCATGTACAAGTCTCTCAAAAAGCTTCGACAAGGCAGACAAAAGGGAAATTGGACGGTAATTTTCCACATCTTGTTTATTACCAGATTTATGGACTGGTGTAACATTAGCCTTCTTCCATACTTCAGGAAAAGCACCTTCAGATATGCATTTATTGTAAATCATATGTAATGGGACGCAGATACTGTTAGCAGTTCTGTTTAAAAAATAAGGAAGTATATTATCAGGACAAGGACCTTTTGTGGTATCTAAACCCTGCAGAGATTTTAAAACTTGTTCGGTATTAAACGTAATACTAGTGAGAAGAGTGCTATAACTTGCAGTTTTTTCAGGTATGGACCAATTACCACTATCAAAAGTAGATGTTTCATAAACAGAATGGAAATAGTCCATAAACATGTTACAAATCTCAACAGGCGAATTGCTCTTCAAATTTTTATAAGACATTGTAGACGGAATGCCTGCGCTGCTGGTACGATTCGAAACATAACTCCATAAATATTTCACATTATTTTTAATATTTACTTCGATCGAGTCAATATAACATCTGTAACATCCCGTAAACAACATCTGTAACACTCTGTAAAAAATCTATTCCGAAGAAAAGAAAACCGTTCATAATCCGATATATTATTATAGGTTTTCCATTTCAGCCAGGCTTTATTCTTGTTCTTAAAAATACGAATTAGTGAGTTAGTAAACCAGATGGGGAACTTGGATGATCGAGAGCTAGATTTCGGAGTGTGATTTTTTATAACTTTAAAAACAATATCATAGAAAGCATTAACGCACTCTTCAGCTGACAATCCTTCAAAAACTTCCTTCCAATCAACTTCAAATAACTCCTTGTTAATGAGGTCATAATTAGCTTTATAAAAGTTATATTTAATTATCTTAGCACGATTGATTGGCTAAGTTGTAGATTTATATTTAATGTTTGCACAGAATGGAGGATGATAATTATCGCACAACAACAGAGGACATGAGGGTGTATAGATTAAACATTCAGTATCACATATTAATAGGTCCAGCGTTCGGTTCATACAATTTTTAATATGATTATATTGGGCAGCATTGAGTAAAGATAGAAAATTACCTATGTGTATACAAATAGATGAAGTACCCTGACATATCAACGCCGCAGAGTTATTCAGCTTGGGTAGCCAGTCTACGTGGGGTAAATTGTAGTCACCGAATAGGTTGATACTACTGAATGAAAGATGGTCTATTAGATGTTGCACTGTCTCAAAATAATCAATGTATACTTCATCCGATGATTTGGGCGGAATATATACTGCGCCAATTAAACATTTATTGTGGTCCGCGTCATAAAGCTGTACAAAAACACTTTCTATATATTGTGAGTGCGTTAAATATTGTTTGGTACGCACTGAGAATGTAAGTGTTTTAACACTGCTATAAGTACTCCACCTCCCTCTTTTTTGTTACTAACGATACGGTCACGATCATAGCGATAAACTACATAACGCTCATCCATGAATTCACTATCATATATCTGAGGCGTTAACCAGGTCTCCGTGAGGACAATAATATCGTAGGAATTTGATAATATGTTCATATACAATATGTTAAGTTTAGTACGTATTCCTCTACAATTTTGGTAGTACACGGTTAGGTTATCCAGTATTCTTCCTGCATACGCTAATAAACATGAGTTCAAAAGTATAAAAGTTTTTACAATTTATACGTAAAATGTCCAGAACATATAATACCAAAGTTCAGAACATATATAATAAATAAAAAATCTGTGAATTATATAAAAATGAAAAGAAATACTCTCGTTCCTCATTACACATACGATAACGCCCACGAGTTGTGTTATTCATCACTGCCTCAACAATATATAAGTCTATTAAACTTCTACACGACATATGCCAAACACATAAGAGAATAATTATGTCATAATATACAATATTCTTAATCTTGCGGTTATAATTAGCTTTTTCGATCATTATACAACAGGCAAAGATTTTGTCTTAATCTTGTTAATATCTTGTACCGATCGGATAGCGATGGCTGACGTAGAGTCATTCTCGCGAACAAGAATTGTAGCGTGCTTAACCCATACATATTTAAAGTTATTCTTCCTTGCTGCTTCTCGAACTTGCCGAAATAATTGCTTCCTTTGTAATGTAAGATGTTCATGCATAAATATGGGTTGATTAGCCCCAGAAACCCCCAATTGGTCAGTCGTTAATCCCTTTGCTAAACGAAATGTGCTCAACAAATTGTCTCTTAATATACGTGAGCTCAATTTGACAATAATATTTTTAGGAGTTTTGTTTTCCTTATGTGCATGGTACTCGATGAATCTCTAAAATATCCTTCTGTGATAAAGAAAAATTTAATTTCGAGGTAATATTTCCCATCAGCATTAAAAGGTTCTCACTGCGCTTTTCTGGTACATTACATAATTCCAAATTAGATTGGCGGGCTTGTTGCTCCAACGAGTCGATCTTTATAGCTAGCTCGCTTAAAGCGCCATCCACAGTAGGAATACTCATCGTCTGTTGAAGAATGGTTCCAAATTCTCTTTTTAGGTCTTCTTGTTGATCTGTGGTATATTGAATAGATTTTTCGATATTGATTATATCCTGCGTCATATTGTGATACTTAGAATCCAGCTCATTCACATGTTTATTCAACTGTAAGTAATCCGCACGCAAGGTACTCAACTCGTCCTTAATCTCGGTTGTTAATTGAGTTACTGTTTTGAGTTCTGACTTAACATTAGTAACACTCTCTGACAACCTAGAAAATGCGCTCCCCAGGTCAGTTCGCAACTCGTCCATCTTTTTATTTAATTCTTGGGAATACAAGCATATTTAGCTTAGTTGGAAGGGTTAACAAGATTGCTAGTATTGTGACTTCTACCCACACTGTGATTTTTTTTTTTAAGTCCGTGGTCCAAAATTGCATAGTTTCCAAGATATCATCAATCATCAAAATACTAACACTAGACTAACCACCATAAAAATATAAATGACCATGTCACATTGTACTGGGATCGGTCTATCATCATTGATAGGACTATGTTGTTTGAGATCAGGAATATACAAAAAAAAATTTTTTTTTTCATATTTCGTACAAAATAGTTCGGCAACGCACTATCCTAATTTTCAACCGACGACAAAAAGAGGAGGTTATCAATTCGACGCGTATATTATTATTATTATTTTTATTAATGTATGATCACCGATTACTCGAAGACGGCTGAACTGATTTGGAAATATCTTTTTTTGATTCATAGGATATACTTCGAAATTGGTCCCATTTTCATAAAAGTCAGGATCTGATGATGGGATCCTGGAGAAATCGAGGGAACTCTTCAAATATTATAGGCACACCTATGACGTTTTGGGTATTTATTATAGTAACTTGTGCAGTTGCTCTCAAAAAGTACTATTTGAGGAAGTGGAAATGATGATGAAGACCACAGATGGCCGCTGAAACTACTGAATAATAAGTATTGAGTGGATTGCGATTCGATTACTTGAATATGGATGTTAAGCACTTTATGCTCGTCACAATGCATATGGTGATGTAGAGGTGATGGTGATGTACCAGGAGAACTCCTCAACAATTAACGGCCCAGCATTGGGAAAAGCAAAATTTTGTAAAAGGTTATAAGTAGTTGACATTTAAGCTCTTGTAACTAGGTAAATTAAAAATAGACCAACTAAAAAGAGTGAAATAAAAACTTTTTACCAAAAAATTAAACCGACTCCCAAAAAACACTGCAAAGTGAAAAGTAACTTTAATTTCGGAAGTCGGTGCCAAAAACGAAAATACAAAACTAAAGACACCGAGTACCGAAATTAAAGTTATTTTTCACTGTGCAGTGTTTTTTGGGAGTCGGTTTAATTTTTTGGTAAAAAGTTTTTATAAATATAAATAATTGTTACAAAAGAAAATGAATTACTACTATTTATCAATTAAACTTAGATACCTACACGCACCCAGTACCACCAACCACAGACCGATCCCAGTACAACGTGACATGGTCATTTTCGAGTAAAGAGAACATACTAATCATTATTATAATTAAAACAAATACAATGATCCGCAGGTAAATAAAGCGCCCGTGGTCCACCCAGGTGAACTAAACAGGTGGAATAAGACCGAATCTCTTCAATGTTAAGGCTCTGGGTTTGATTTCGTGCATCTGCGAGTATGCACTAGATGTAGGGCTTCCAATCCCACAGCCTGAATTCAATCTCGGTATTTGCGGGACTACGAATTTTCAATCCTGCGGAATCTCGGTATTTGCGGGATCCCGCATATTGAAAATATTCACATTTATATAAAGCAAATAAAACAATAAATGAATCAACTAACTCCACATTTATTTACGAATTAGTATGAGATCAATCAAATTACACCGTTTTAACTTCACAAAAAACGGTAACAAATACTGAATAAAAATCTTTATTGATATTTTAGGCTACATACTTAGGCTACCACTGACTGAAATTCCGCTATATTAGGCTACTTAAGCTGTGAAAAACGGGCGACATCGGCCCCCGCGTTGTTTGCAGCACTGCCGGCCGCCAGTCACCGAGCGATCGCGCTCGCGAGAGGTTGCATGCATGCTTTTTTCCAGTCCCGGAAATCCCCGGGACTCCCGCATCACGCGGGATTGGAAAATGACGCGGGATCCCGCAATACCGAGATGTTGGTATTCCGGGATTGGAAGCCCTAACTAGATGCATGGTGCGTTAGACGTCTCCCCATACGATCATATTATTAGGACACTTACATTAGTATGTAATTTTTTAATAATACTAATAATTATTATTATTAAAACAAAAACAAATACCATACAAAAACATATTTGTAACAAGAATATATTAATTTATTTTAAAGCTGATACCTATACAGAATGTTAACTAACAGAGGGCGTTCCCGTTAACCCGCAATAGTACTTATAGCATGATAAAAAAAATTACCATTCGAAAAAAAAATTTTTTTTTATATTAAAATATTCACTAAAAATGTTAAATTGATACGTGAAAGAAACACTGTACAACCGCATTCATAAATAAATTGCGAAGTTGCCGTCCTTCAAGTACGCGTGTACAGAGTGTTTCTTTTACGTATCAATTTAACATTTTGTTTTCGAATGGTAATATTCTTTTTAGCATGTATGGATGCTATACTATTGCGGGTTAACGGGAACGCCCTCTGTTAGTTAACATACTGTATATAATTGTTACGCCAGTCGCTTAGCGAAGTACGTCGAGAAACTTCGACCAACTTCTAGTACGTTCGAGACACTATCGCCACCTGGCGGCGAGTAGCAGTATTAAGTATCTCGAGTAGCTTCTGGAACATTCTTGGCAGTGAGTCGATTGTACAAGAATGTTCTAGAACACAGATAGTCTTTTTAGAAGATACGAGGCGATATCATCGAAACTTTACAAGTGAATTTCAGTGCGATTTAAGTGTTAAGTGACAAGTATTGTAGTGTGAATAACTGTGTTAACTTTTATTTTGTGTTTATTTAATTAAAGTGTTCATTTTGCTTTAATTGGTGTAAATTCTTTCCATCCCGAACCCCAGGTCGTAACATAATTATATATAAATGTATGTTTTTGATCGCATGATTCTAAGAGAAAATAAAACCACAATATTTTGGCAATAACCTTTCATTTAATGCATTAATTCATTTATACAGATAAAATATTTACACGTTTTACATTTATTCATAATCTCATTCATTCATAATAATTATTAATTCATTTTCAATTAATTTCGTATGTACATAATAATAATAAATAGTTTTTTGTTTTTATAGAAATATTTAAAAATATAACTTGTATGTATATGATTAAAAATAAAGGAAATAATAAAATAAATCCATAAAAATAATATTAAAATTTACTATTAGGTACTTAGTCGAAAATTTGCTAACTAGTCTTGAGTAATACATTGAGCATGCATTTTGCTTTTAAGGATAATGAACAACGTTTGTTATTTTTGTGATAAAAATTTAATACATCCCTCAGCCCATCCATTTCTCAATAATATCGCGGGCGGCTTCTAGTTTATGTATAGTGACTATATGTTGCTATTTTCAATAGTTTGCAATCCTTCAAAATTGTTGCTCTGATTAGTATAGACACAAAAAATAAGTTGTTAAATTGATTCATTTTAATTAATTTACTTATAATTTTAACCTAAATATGTACAATTTAAAACTAGCAATATCTACACAATTGAATCTAATTTCGTTCGTAGTGGCATTATAAATATTGATTAAGCAGTTACCATTTATGTAAAAAAAAACTAGATCTAATAAAAGATTTTTTTATTGTATTTCTATTGCAAAATATAACCATTAAATCTATTTTAGAATATCCACGCAGATACTTTCAAATGCCGATATTTTGAGGTGTCAAGCGCACATATTTTGACATAACATAAATATCAAAACACACCCCAATTAGAATATTAAATTAACTAAATAAATTGAAAACAAACCTAGACTTTTTTTATAAAATAGTTATCCTTACTAAACGCAAAACGTATGTGCTTCATACAATATCCTTCCGACACGTACACGAGCGCATTTCCTTGAATTAAGGATTGTATTAATTTGTCATGATACTGTGTTCCCATTTTAAGTTAAATGAAAGATTTTTCCGTCAAAATTTAACACCTATTTTTTATGACGGAAATCGATTCAGAAGCCGATTCTGTACCAACTACTTTCAGGAATTGCGTTTATTCTGTTACACTTTGTATTATGTAGTAGTATAAAATAAATAAAATAGATGATTGTATCATACTATAAAATAAATTGATAATTGTATCATAATATGTAATAAGTAACATTTATAATTTTTATTTCAAATAAAATATTTGTATAATTTAATTCAAAAAGGAATAAATAAAATTACAGTAAAGAGTTCTCCATTCACTGTAGGTATGTTATAAATGTTAAAATCAATACCACAATGAATGTTGCCATGCATAAAATACTAATCTACATACATTATTTTTTATTTTAAATAGCCAAGTGGTATTAAAATGTTATATAAATATCGTAAAAAAATAAGTACATAGGTTCAATAAAAACACAACTACATTGACCAGTGGCCATTAATAAAATAATTCCAAGAATAAAATAAAAATAAAATAAGCTACATTTTAAAATTGATGAATTAATCTCGCATAATTTATTATTACAAAATTGATTGTCTTATTCAGGCGAAATACAACCTTCATATCATAAAAAAATATACACAGATTCACAAATACATTCAATTATTGTAAAACATTCAATTTCCTATGTTAAAAGTCTTGTGATAGCTAAAACACAGTCACTTTACGTTTAAAATTACACTATTATTCTGACACTGATGTTAAGGCTTGTGTCCCACTACGCTGGCAGATGTGTCTGCGTTTGTTGCAAGTTGTATTCTCGGCACACAAGCTTTGTCGCGACGCCGTCGCCACGAGTTATATCTGTTCGCCCGCGCACCGCTTACTGTGAACAGAGACGCGAAAATCGATAAATAGGGTGAGCTTTCAAAGGAGATGAATGAGGGCAGCTATTTTAACTACTAGTTAAAAGAAAATGATTAAAGTATAAAAAGTAGGACATTGCGGGACACCCGGCAGATGGTGAAACATCTATATTAATATTTGTATTCATAATTATTAAGATAGGTACGAAGCAAAAAAATATCAAATGAAATAAAGTAGAGAGCGGTGGCAAAGAAAGGGCATCACGGTATGGCATGGTCATGCCGTTTGTCGTCACGGAATACGTGTCGGTTTTACTGCCAAAACACACCTATACATGTTTCGCATCCAAAACAGCGTGATACATATTATCAAACTCTGAATAAACGCCGCGTAAACACATCATCGTACCGTGAGCCTCGAGTGTTTATTATAATGAAAATAGCTAGATTCATGCCGCGTAAACGCAGCATCGTCGTACCGTGAGCGTAGATGGCTATTGTAATTAAAATAGCTTGATACATATTATTGAACACTGAATTCACGCCGCGTAAACGCAGCATCGTCGTACCGTGAGCGTAGATGGCTATTATAATGAAAATAGCTTGATACATATTATTGAACTCTGGATTCACGCCGCGTAAACGCAGCATCGTCGTACCGTGAGCGTAGATGGCTATTATAATGAAAATAGCTTGATACATATTATTGAACTCTGGATTCACGCCGCGCCCGCGCCCCACCAGCGCAGGCACGCAGCGAGTGTAGTTACCTGTGTGTGTTCTATAGCAGTGCGCGCGCGGCGCTACTGTTGGGGCGGCGCGCGGCGGGGGCGCGGCGTCAGCGTGCCGGCGGCGCCGCGCCCGCGCCCCACCAGCGCAGGCACGCAGCGAGTGTAGTTACCTGTGTGTGTTCTATAGCAGTGCGCGCGCGGCGCTACTGTTGGGGCGGCGCGCGGCGGGGGCGCGGCGTCAGCGTGCCGGCGGCGCCGCGCCCGCGCCCCACCAGCGCAGGCACGCAGCGAGTGTAGTTACCTGTGTGTGTTCTATAGCAGTGCGCGCGCGGCGCTACTGTTGGGGCGGCGCGCGGCGGGGGCGCGGCGTCAGCGTGCCGGCGGCGCCGCGCCCGCGCCCCACCAGCGCAGGCACGCAGCGAGTGTAGTTACCTGTGTGTGTTCTATAGCAGTGCGCGCGCGGCGCTACTGTTGGGGCGGCGCGCGGCGGGGGCGCGGCGTCAGCGTGCCGGCGGCGCCGCGCCCGCGCCCCACCAGCGCAGGCACGCCGCGTCCACGCAGCGAGCACGCGCCGCGCGACGGGATACCTCTTCTAACACCTCCTAAAGCGAAATCGTTTTGTGTCTAGAATGGCTCTTTATATCAGCTTCAAAAAATCTTTAACCTCTCAAGGACCGCCATTATTTACGTCAACTATTAGTTGAGCCACGCTGGCATACAAATTTTGTGCCAGCGGGACTCAACTAATACTTGTTTACTGGCACGTTTTTGTGCCGCTGGGGCTCTAGAGGTTAATAAACAAATATTAATAAAACAATTACGAACCATTAATCTGCTCTTCTAAAATTATTGTGTTATCTATAATTTCAGAGAACATTATATTTAAAGACGAAATTCCCACTTTTGTCAACAAGTGTACAGACTGGGAGGACTTTATGTCCAGATTGAATGAGTAGTTAGACCTGAAAGTTCCATTAAAAACACCCGATCATCTAAACATTGAAGTAGAGAATTTCATGACGAGTGTGATACATGATTTCGAAAAATGAAACACCGAAGAACACGTCCCCGTAAGTTCACGAATACGAAACACTTAACAAAGAATGCACGCTACCATGAAAAACCTAACACCCGTAGCCATGGGATCTCGAATAACTAAATCTCTAATTTCACCTATTCGAAACACTTAACAACGAATTTTTTTGAATACTTAAGGACACTACAAAGACCAGTATTATTATATCACTTTTAAAGTATCCATTGACTACTTCCACCACCCATCTGCAAATGGTAACACACCTGCTTCGATTGGCTTGAGATGTAGTTAACTGGTGCTCGCCTTATACCAAAGATTCTGGCATGTATGCTATGTAGCCATATCCTTCTAACAAAGTAATGCTATCTCTAAAACCCCTGTCAAGAACGTCATTATTTCTGAAATACAATCTTAGAGCAGAATTCTGATCACTAAATAAGTTGTTCATAATAACAGAATCTGATGCCGTTGCTTTGTAAGGGCCGTAACAATCGACAATGCAACTATTAAAAAAGTTTTCAAGAGATTCCTGTATTTATGCAGAGAATATGTGTCTTTTTGAAATGGATAATTGGAACTTTTATTTATATAAATATATGTGCCATCACATATAACAATGGCATTATTAGTGCTTCCAAATAGACCATTGGGAATTGTCAAATTGTGTTACATTAATTATACATGAGTCAATTGGTTAATCCCAAGATATCTTGACACAGTCTTTGCAAGAAATCTCCCTTACATTGTCCGTTAAACCTTCAAATGTTCGACGTGGTACATTTATTAAACTTGAGATTCTTTCATCTGCACTTCTGTTGAAAATGAGAACAGAATCCCCTAATCCAGAATCCCAGAATCCTCAGAGATACGTGGCACTCCCCAATTAAAATGTTGAATTTTTCTTTGGATAAACCAATCCAGTATCAAATAATCTGTCATCCATATCTTGAAGGTTATCAAAGTCATATTATAAGAGTGGTATTATACAAATTAACAAATGAAAACACGTGCTGTATTTGGTCAACCGTAAATGTCTGAATACTATTTTCAGAATCATATGAGGTATCTAGGGCGTCCAATCCCGGAATACCGAGATCTCGGTATTGCGGGATCCCGCGTGATTTTCCAATCCCGCGAGATGCGGGATTACAGGCGCGGGATCCGCGGGATTTGCGGGACTGAAAAAAGCATGCATACGGCCGCTTGCGAGCGCGATCGCTCGGTGACTGGCGGCCGGCAGTGTTGCAAACAACGCGGGGGACGATGTCGCCCGTTTTTCACAGCTTATGTAGCCTAATATAGCAGAATTTCAGTCAGTGGTAGCCTAAGTATGTAGCCTAAAATATCAGTAAGTCTTTTATTCAGTATTTGTTACTGTTTTTTGTGAAGAAAAAACGGTGTAATTTGATTGATCTCATACTAATAGTAATACGTAAATAAACGTGGAGTTAGTTGATTAATTCATTGTTTTATTTGCCTTATATAAATGTGAATATTTTCAATATGCAGGATCCCGCAAATACCGAAACCCCGCGGGATTGAAAATTCGTAGTCCAGCAAATACCGAGATTGGACGCCCTAAAGGTATCCCATAAGTTATTTGTAAAGTGTGCACTACACAGACGAGCTAATTTTGGCAAATAAAAATTATGATTATGCAGAATTGTGGCTCGTAATTTATCCGATATATTATGAAATGTGTTACTGCTGCAATATAGAAAAAGACAAGTGTGTTTAGAATTGGGTGCTCGTCTGTAGTTAGGCAAAACAATTATTTGTGATTCAACTGTTGCTGTTGACTCCGACTGGGTTATTGCAGCTCGTGTCTGTTGCACATTTTCTTCTTGTTGCACATTACCATCTTTAATGTCCCCTTGTTGCTTCATGATGTCGATTTACACAAACTGCCTCTCTTTTTGTACGATTAGTGGCAGATAAGTGGCATAATTCATTAATGAAGTTGAAGACATGGAAATTGGTTGACAGAGAAAACAGGAAAGTTATACCATGTAAATGGGTTTATAAATTGAAGACAGATCCAACAGGAAATGTTCTGAAGTACAAAGCAAGATTAGTTGCCAAAGGATTTTCCCAGACGCCAGGTGGAGATTATTTTGAGACATTTGCTCCTGTCGTGCGGCACTCCTCCTTGCGTACTCTACTGGCTCTCGCAGCAGAATTGGGTTTGAAGATCCGTCACATGGACGTAGACATTGCTTTTTTAAAAGGAGATCTGCAAAAGAAGGTCTACATGGAGCAACCTCCAGGTTTTAAAGTAAAAGGTATGGAGAACAAGGTATGTCTTCTGCAAAAATCCTTATATGGACTTAAACAAGCTCCACGTGCCTGGAATATAAAGTTAGATGAAACTTTCTCATCTCTTGGTTTTGTGAAAACTTCATCTGAACCATGCGTATATACCAAACTTTTTGGAAAAGAGGTGGTTATCGTTGCAGTCTTCGTCGATGACATAATTGTTTTTTACAGTAATGACAAGACGTTTGACATGGTCAAAAATTACTTGCAAAAATATTTTTCGTTAAAAGATTTGGGCTATTTAAGCTGTTATCTTGGCTTAAATATCACCAGAGAAAATGATGAAATAAGAGTTCATCAGAAAAATTATATAAACAATCTTTTACAAAAGTTTAGAATGGAGTATTGTAAAACTTGTACAACTCCCCTATCTGGAAAACTGGAGGTTAGTACCAGTAGTGATAGTGATCATAATCAAGAAGAGTATCTCTATCAAGAATTAATTGGTTGCCTCGTGTTCCTGAGTGTTAATACTCGTCCAGACATCGCATACGCGACTAGTTAGTTACCTGAGTCAGTTCATTACTCGGTACAACAAGACTCACTGGTTAGCCGCGAAGAGAGTCTTACAGTATCTAAAAGGCACTTTAGATTACTCGATTTGTTATAAAAAGTCAAGTATGCCCCTTGTAGGATTTTCCGCTGCCGATTGGGCAAACTGTAATATAGATCGCCGTTCTTATACGGGTTACTGTTTCAAATTAACAGGCAGTCCGGTATCATGGGCCTCGCGGAAGCAGCAAACCATAGCCTTGTCCTCAGCGGAAGCCGAGTATGGCAATAACAGAAACTACGAAGGAAGCGATTTATTTAAGGAGGTTTGTCACTGAATTAATTTCAGATCCTATGGTAAGGCAAAAGTTATGACCTAATACCGTAACTATTTGTACCGGTAGTCAGAGTGCACAGAGTTTGGCCTTGAATCCGGTACATCACCATAGGACGAAACATATAGATACCAGATTTCACTTTATTAGAGAAAAGATTAGTGATAATTCGGTTAACTTGAAATATACCAAATCAAGTGATATGCCCGCTGACATCTTAACAAAACGATTGCAGCGTGTGGCACATCGTAGATGTGTACTAGGTTTAGGTTTAGTGTAAATATATTTTTACACGTTTAATTTCAGAACTTAGTATACATTTTTCTTTTTTTTTATTGTTATATTTTGAGTTCATTTTTGTATGTAGTTTATTTGTGAGAATTTTGATTAAGGGGGTGTGATATAATAATACTGGTCTTTGTAGTGTCCTTAAGTATTCAAAATTCTTTTAATCATTCTATGTAACTAGGTTACCTGTTAATTCAAATATAAACAAAAAATGTATACGTCTTTTCTTTTTACTAACACAAAATTACAACAAAAAGAGATTTTAAATTACTGAGGCAAGAATATTTCCATAGATCACTTCCCCACGTGAAGCAAAACTTCCAGATAGCAGCAGCTTTACTAAATAAGTTTGGTGCTCACCTGCAAGATAATGTATTGCCAATGAAATATTAAGCGTAATTAGACAAAATCTAGAAAATAATCTGGCTAGTATGGTTGAGGCTGTCAATATGAATAGAAGAACTTCTAAATTCCAAAATATATCAGCAAACAGAAACAATGTTTACTTTCCTGTCTTAGAATATAGAGACCTAATTCTATTCGCCCTGGGAACGTACTACCAAATACGATAGGCACGTTCATATTATGGCGAACATGGACGTTTCCACGACGGATACAGGATTGAGATATGCAGTGAGCCAGTTAATTCATTTGAATACAATCTTACAGGCAGTAGTGATACAGCCCTTATTAGAGGTAAAATTAAATCACGCCATGTCTCTACAAGGCAATATTATGTATATATATTAATAGAAAATAATGTGCCCGGCCGTGCAGGAATAATAAAGCACTGTTGCAGTTGCTTAGTGGGAAGACGAACTGTCGGATGTTGCGCGCATACCAATGACATGAGACAATAGTTTGGTATCTCGGATGGGCCAGACATAAGACAACTATTACACCAGCAGGTTTTTTGGACGATATTATCATAAGAGAAGATGAAGAATAAATACACACATATATAAAACAAATTGTTTTATTTTTTATAACTACCTATTACCTACTTTTATATTATTTATTTATTTAATACGACCAAGACCCATATTAAAGGATGGCAGACAGATGTTCCGACTGATGGAAAGTGATCTCCGTGGCCTATATGGATCTGTATTACAAAAGGCATTGTACACGCGTTGCCATCCTAGAGACAGAGCCGCAATTAACTTGTAATACTTAATGCCTGTAAGTATAGCTTTCATAACGCAGAACGCATACGTCTTGTTTTAAACAGATTTTCGATATAGTAAACTTCTAATATAAATCATCGAATGACTTCTCTCGTTAAGAAAGCAGTATCTGACTTCTACTGTTACTACTTCTGTTCTTCTTCGTTCTGCTACTTCTACCCACCCTGTTCCACCGCGGTATCTCGTTAGAGCATTACCGCAACCCCGGCAGGCAATGGGGCCCCGTCACTGGTGCTGACAGGTCTTTGAGGCGCGCGTAGAACACGACGCGCCGTTGACCTGGGCCTGGTCCTTACCGGACGGTGAGCTACCCCTGCTCGCTGTCCGCAAGCCCGCGCCTACGGTGGCCGGAGATCGGCTCGCTATCCCCGGGGCGTCTTCCGCGATGGCTGGGACGTGAGGAAGAGAGTTGCCTGTGCCTCGCACGTTCGGTCTTCTCCTTCGCTAGCATGACTGCTTTGCAGAAGGAGATGACTGCATCCCATTCCCTCTCGCTCCGCACCATGGTCTGAACCAGGGCCGGGCGCGAGAAGTCACCGCCGTCGATCGCCTCAACAACGACACGGCGAAGCTCTGCCCAAGCGGGGCACACCTCCACCGTATGCTCCACCGTGTCCTCCGGTTGGTCCACGCAATATCGACACCCGGGCGTGTCCTCCCGCTGAATCCGAAATAGGTACCTCTTGAAACAGCCGTATCCGGTAAGCACCGGAAGGTGAGGACGCCGTGGCGTCTCTCAAGCCACTCCTCAAAGAGGGGACTTATCGCCGCGATTGTGGCGTACCTAGCCTTCGGTTGCAACAGCCGCTATTTCCGTGCTGCCGTGGTATCGCGGGCGAGAGACCCCTGGCTCACTACTAGATCTATTTTCTTCACACTAGCGTCGACTATGGATATAATCAAGTCTACGGTACCAGTCTGCTTCCAATAAATCGGTTTACGTAATAATGGCCAGACATAACCTCTAAAACTTCTTCAACGAATATCTTTTTTTCAAGAGTTCCTTTAATAGTGAATCTTAAGGCAAAAGTGATAATGTATTGAAACTCTATATACTCGTGTATATTTTCCATTAATAAACGCTACAAAATTATGCCAACAAAAATTTGTTAGAGGATCTGCCATTGTTCTTTGAGCTTACGGTATTCAGCTGTTGTCTTATGGTATTGGTCTGTTTGGTGCAGCCCACCAATAAACTGATCATACAACGATTCCAGCACAAAGTGCTAAGGGAAATTATGAATGCACCTTGGTCGGTACATTCGAAATGATAATCTCCATCGGGACCTAGAAGTTGAGGTAGTCGAAAAAATGTTTCTGAAATGAAGAAAATTAAGGCAATCCAGCTTCTCGAACACACAAATATAGTTATAACACTAAAAAGAACGAAACTGTTCGAGTTAGTGATAGTGAATAGTGTAAAGTGCTACCAAATAAACACAAGAACGAAGTGTATTCCCATTAATAGAAACAATAGGAAAAGTTCTATTGGACACACTTAGTAAAGAGAAATTATCGTTAATTTAAAATTAAATCACTTATTAGTCTATAGAGTCTGGCAAACGAAAGTAGACGCTCGAATAATTTACAAAGTTTTGATATGGCAATGCTATACTAATGTCAAACTCAATTTTCCAAAACAAGATGGCGTGTTGTTGGTGATTTGTTGTGATCTTGTTAATAGCATTTATTCAGCGAAAAATGAACAAAACTATTAAAAGTGGAGTACGGGAGATGTTGTTTCGCATGATGTCTAAATATCAAGAAAAAAAATAGGAGAAAGACGCCGAATTCAAACAAAAACAAGATTGTTTACGTGTGGTGTTCGATTTCATAAATTAGTATGACGCTATTAAGTTGATACTTTGTCGTAATTCATAATTTATATTTATCTTTTAGCGAGGAAAAATATTTATATATTTTGATTCACATTTATTTTATAGTATGTTAAACACCTTCATAATAATGCATTATGGTTATTTAACATACTGTAATGTTGCATGGTTTTTAACAATTTTTTTTCTTTTATAGAAAATCTGGTAGATGAAGCAGGGGTTGATGAGATAGTGAAAACTATTGAAAAACTTACGGATTTAGAGCAGAATGATAGGATAAGAACCGAGAACCAGTACTTGGATGAAATAGCTTCAATCACTGGTAAGTTTTTACTAGGAGTACATACATACATCATGAATTCAATTACAACTTTTATAAAGATGTAATTGAATTCATGATTTATAGAACCTAATCATTTTGTTTTACCATTCTTTACAGAACTGAGCGTTACTACATTAAAAATAATTAAAGATGAAGGTGCATAAAGGCCATATAAACCCAAAGTGTCCGACTTAGATAGTTTTGACATAGATGCTATTCGTAACACAATTAACGAATTTTATATCGTTAGAAAACAAGTTTAAAACGAAACACACCAGAACCAGTATATGAAGCTGATGAAATTCTGAAACAAAATGGGCACAAGGTATTGCGATTTCCCCCCTGCCACTGCCATCTAAATGCCATTGAGCTAGTATGGAGTTTGGCTAAACGTAAAGTGGCAAGTAAAAATATTGCTCTGCGTGCAGTGGAGTTAGAGAACGTTATAAAAGTATCGTTTAAAAATATAACTCCCGAGGAGTGAAAGAAAATGACTGATTTTGTCATGCATGTTGAAAATAAATATAAAGAAAGGGACAGAATTACAGAAAATAATTTGGAAAGTTTTATAATTAACGTAGGAAACAATGATTCCAGTGACTCTAATGAAACTTTCCACATGGAAGTCTTACATTCAGATTTTGATTATAGTGAATAAATCAGAACTATTTTAGAATACTGTTGTTTTTTTTAATTCGTATTAAGACACAATATCTAAACTATTACCTACCTAAAGTACCTCTTATATTTTTATTCACATGAAATAATATAATTTAATTCTAAAGTATCAAATAAGGTTATTGTAGGTATTTCATAGTAGTTTTGGGGTTGCTATGCTGATATTTTTTAAATTTGCCGCGCTTTTTCAGTCTCTACTTTCGTTTGCCAGACTATATATATACGGCTAGATTGTAATATGATTAGAGTTCGTTCTGCTGATGAAGCCTAATAAAAAATAAACTAATTTTGTAAACCGAATGCAAACACTACATATACATAAATATCACTTAACAAAAGGAATCTTAATGTAGGATCTAGGCCTTGAACCAAAAATTAAAAAAAAAGGCTAACTCACCTGTTTCTTCAACACAATATGCTTGCCCTTCCAGTACTTCATAAGTCCCCGTTCTTGCAATGTGGACACGATATCCGAGGACGCAATAGCCAAGTCCTTGCTGAGGTCCCTGATGCAGAGGGTAGGTCCTGGGGCGGAACACAACCGCTTCAGTAAAGCCTCCTTCCAGTACGACCGATAGGAGATCAGGCCAAGGTCTGATAGTGGAGTTTCTGGAGATCCAACCTTGCCTTCTTCTTTGGTTAGAAGATAGCCTGGTGGAATAATAAGAGATGTTTGATTATTATAAGGGAAAGTTATAATTTAACTACAGTACGACGTTGACTACAGTAAACAACGCATGATAAGATTGGTCCGTCGATGGCTGACTATTTTAACCACAGATTTTAACATATCGAGATTCTTGGATGGTACAGACGCCAGCACATGAAGCTACCCGAAACTGTCAAATTTTCCCAATCAACCTTGAACCTAATTTCTTTAACAATAAAGTTGAAAATCTATTAAAGAAATTTGACAGATTGTTGTAGCTTGATGTGCTGGCGTCTGTACTTTAAGCCGTTGGTCACGACTATCTTTTCTACATCTTAGACAACCGTTTTGAGTAGTCAGAAACCAGAAGCTAAAGAGTATCTTACTACCCAGTTACTGGGTTTTGGAGATCAGTTAAGCAGTAGCTCATTGGTCGTCGCCGGGGTTAGAATAGAAGGCACCTCGCCATAGGTAATTGGAAAAATGCTAAGCAGGTAATGAGGACGAGGCACATCATTAAGTAAAAAAAAAATTTTTAGCAAAAAATAGAACCGACTTCCATATCAAAACACTACAAAGGCAAAAATAACTTTAATTTCGGAAGGCGGTGTCAAAAACGAAAATATATACTAAACTAAAGACACCGCCTTCCGAAATTAAAGTTATTTTTGCCTTTGTAGTGTTTTGATATGGAAGTCGGTTCTATTTTTTGCAAAAAATTTTTTTTGTCGCTTTTTAGTGGGCCGGTTTGTAATTTATCTAGTCACAAAAGCCATAATGTCAACAACTTTTCACCTTTTACAAAATATTGCTTTTTCCGATGCATAGCCGTTAATGTTTGAGGAGTTCTCCTGGTACTTGACCATCAACTCTACATCACCATATGTATTGTGACGAGCATAAAGTGTTTAAGATCCGTACTCAAGTAATCGAATCGCAATCCACGAAATACTGGAGTTTCAGTGGCCATCTGTGGTCTTCATCATCAGTTCAACTTCCCCAAATGGTACTTTTCGGAAGCAACTGCTCATGGTACTATAAGAAATACCCAAAACGCTATAGGTGTGCCTATAATATTTGAAGAGTTCCCTCGATTTCTCCAGGATCCCATCATCAGATCCTGATTTCGTAACAATGGGACCAACTAGAAAGTATACCCATTCAAACGCAAAAAGAATTTTTCAAATCGGTCCAGCCGTCTCCGAGTTATGAGGTAACATACATAAAAAAAAAGTTCAAGACGAATTGTAAACCTCCTTTTTTTGAAGTCGGTTAAAAACAAACTTGGTGTCTAAACAGATAAGGAAAATAACCGCCATACCCGCTCGAAAACTCGAACGTAATTATGATTATAGACAGGCGTGTGTTTCAATACTATATCGTATGGTATGGTAGTCGACAATAGATTACATTTGCGTATAAGCAACCTTTTTACTTTCAATTAATGCGTATCATATAAGGAGCTTCAAGCATGACATTATTGTTTCCAATTATTGTCTATGTTCGACCGCAGTCTCCCCTCTCTTATATTTCTTCCTCGCATTGTAAAACAGGATACAACGTCCTTTCGCACTGATGTGATTACTAAGCGAATATATCGTTATCTAATTGTTTTTTGTTCTTATGGCTTGTTATACAGTATTATCTGTCCACAAAAGGCAAGTGTAAGTCCTATTTTTTATCATATTGTTTTTATGCTTGATAGGCAAGCTTTGACCAACATCTCCCCTAATGGTAAGCGACAATGTGGTTGAAGATGAAGGATGCTTTCCTAGAAATAATCTATTCACTGCTGACTTAAAGACCCCCAGGTTATAGCTATTAGGAAACACAGATTGCGGTAAGGAAATCCACTCCTTAGCTGCACGCACAATGAAAGTAACACCAAAATGTTTTGTCGTATGTATGGGGTTATTAATTAAATATAAAGATCTTATACATCAATATCTGCTTAGTAACTGGCGAACCTAATAGTTAATTCATTTTATAATGGAACCCTTTTAACCGCAGACAGGCAGGGAAGTGACGACGCTGAATTAATCGCACACTGCCTTGCCACTTACAATAACATTCTTTCACTACGATAAATAAAAGCCTACTTTACACATAAGCCTTAGAAGAAATCAATTCAGTTTGGACAAATTTCATAAATAAATAATAAAAAAAAATCATATTATGCCTGCCGGTTTTCCTGGAATGTTTGAGAGATACCGCGGACCCGGATCGCAAGGGAAGTTATTAGAGAACAGGTTTGGGGTTCTTAGTCAGTGGAAGTCTGACACTCCCTTCCGCTCCACCCAGTGCAGGTTGGGTTCATTTGATAATGATTTTACCACCGCAAGAAAAAGGTAAACATATGAAGAGAAGAGCAAATTTACAAAGTTACCTAAGGTTGAAAAAAAAATGAAATTACATGGGGTATTTGACTTTTTAGGGTTCCGTAGCCGAATGGCAAAAAACGGAACCCTTATAGTTTCGATATGTCTGTCTGTCTGTCTGTCTGTCCGTCCGTCCGTATGTCACAGCCATTTTATTCCGAAACTATTAAGACTATACATGTGAAACTTAGTAGGTAGATGTATTCCGTGAACACTTTCCGATTTTAAGAAAAAAAATAAATAAATAATTAATACTCGTATAAAGGGGGGTCTCCATACATGGAACTGGAACTGAAAATATTTTTTTTCATGAAACCTATGCGTGTGTGGTATCTATAGACAGGTGTTTAAAAATGATATAAGGGTTTCTAAAACCACTTTTTCATAAAGTCAATGGTTTAAAAGATATAAGCTTCCAAAGTGGTAAAATGTGTGTCCCCCCTCTAACTTCTATAATAATGGAGTTAAAAATCTAAAAAAATATAGGTCTGTAGATCTTAATGTAAACTTTCAACCAAAATTGGTTTGAACGAAATTGGGTCAGCAGTTTTTGAGATACAGCATATTTTCTAAAACCGCAAATATAACTTTGTAATTCATACAAACACTATGAAAAACAAAGTTATTTGGCGTAGTTGTAAATAAATGTAAATAAGCTAGTTTTACGAAATTTGTCAGGTTTTTTTGTCAAATAAATATACATATTATATTATATTATAATAGTTACTTCGGAACCCTTCATGAGCGAGTCCGACTCGCACTTGGCCAATTTTTTTCTATTAACCCATTACTTCCCAAGCATCGAAAAAATTGTAATTTTTCGATCAAATCTTTAAATTAAGTTCTTAATACGTTAAGAAAAAATAATATGACTTTTTTTTCAAAAAGATCGAACACGTTTTCGTGGCAATTTGTATAGACATGTTCCCAGTGTCATATTTATAGTACGGCTCATTTTGAACGTATCTCATAAGTTTCCAAATTCTATTTTGTTTTTGTTTTTATTTATTATATATCTGGTAAAGGTTTTAGAATCAGTTTTATGTACTTTGAAGTTGATATTTTTTTTCTTTTACGGTATATAGAATCAGAACATAATGCTCTTCTTGATGCATCAAAAATGATCAATTGAAAAAATTATATTAAAATTACGGAAACATTTTTTACAGCGAAAATAAACATTTAATTAGAAAAATAGTGTAAAAATACGAATTTCATCAGAAAACATTAAAATAAAAGACCTAACATTAAAAAAAATGTTGAATATAGTGTCCTAAAAATAGGACAGTGGGGAGGAATGGGTTAACTTGAAATTAGTTAAAGTATCCAGCTTAGACAGACTTAATTAATCTAGTCAATCAAAACAAAAGGCTTTTGACAACTAACCCTTTGATGAAATAGGGCTTACAAAATGCCTAGATTGTATTTACATATATTTTTATAATGGGTAAATATTGTATTAATTTTTAGGGACAGAAAAATGAAGCGGCAGCTAAACTACGCTACTCGTTCTAGTCATTTGTTTTTAACACTCAATTATGTCCATTCCCATTAGTCTCATAAAATTCAAACTCGCAAACATGGTTACTAATCACACTCCAAGTTATTCAATTCAAATTTTCTGGGAGCAGCATTAATATTCAACCGCTAATTTACAGTTTCAAAATTCAAATCGAGACACACGTTTCAAGTATTCGGTCAAACTTCATGAATAAAATGTTTTACCAATTAATATTCGCGTTACTTCAATCAGTGAGTTTACACCTACAACAATAATTATGGGAGCTATAAAAATACCTCACGTCTACAGTTCGAAGGGCGGGCAGGGTTGTCTGATCACACTAAACCGAATCATTTGTTAGCGTCGGGAAGCGTTTTGGAAATTCATACCCGGTTTTGTTAAGGGGCAAAGTGAATATGGACTGAATTTCGGGCATTTCAGTTTGAAATTAGAGCGGAGCTTGTCAGTTACCTGAATACATTCATTCGTTATTGTTTTGTTGCTCTTCTGTTGTTTGAATGATTTCGAATTTCGATCATTTCTAAACGGTTTGACCGTATAAATGCCACAGCTTAATTAATACGAATTTAAAATTAGAATATTAACGTCAAACACGCTCGCGTCGAGACAATTTCATCAAATTGTATGTAACGGATCGCATCGCGAGTAAACAACAGTATTTTTTAAATGAAAATTGCCGAAAATACGTCTGTATCAAACCAGATTATCCTAGGTTAGTTATGTTACATATGGCAGCCCTATTTACGTCTCACGGTGGGCCCGTCGCCCCGTCCCCTGCCTAGACCCGAGGGGGTGGAGGAGTCTAGACGGTAGACCGATCCATACTGCAGTGCATCGATCGGGGTCGGGTCGACGGCCGGCGCGACGCCTCGCCCCCTTTACGTGGGGATCTGAGGGACAAAACAAACCCGCAGTTGGAGGGTTTATCACGTTGACCGCACAGGTGGTGTTATAGGTTTGCGATTTGTAAGAATTACGCATGGCCAGTGTTGACATGGGAGTGTAGCACGCTACGGGATTTAGCAGAGAGATTCTCAATTGGTAGTTAGGCTTTTGGAAGATTACAGCTCACTAGAGAATATGAGGCGATATAGTGATCATTTATCATGAAATGAAATTATATTTTATTATGCAAATACATATGCAATTGCTGATCGCCAGTCTCGCTAATACTCGAAAATGGGCTGGATCAATTTTGCTTTTAAAATATATTTGGAAGTCCAAGAAAATTTTAAAAGGTGAGACAACATGGAAAATTAAAAATACTTCGCCTGATCAGCTAATACCTAGATGCTAATGTTTCTTAACTGACTACCCTGAGACGAAACATCAAAACAAAGTCAGAGGTCAACGTCTTGCGGAATTGTTCGAAAGAGTTACCGCGGCCTCGGAACACGGCAGGCATATGATGGAACACGGATGGGTTTTAGTCAGTAAAAGTCTGACACATCCTCCCGCTTCACCCAGATCGGGAGGCAGTCATTGGATGATTACCCATCCTTAAAAAATTGGCCAAGTGCGAGTCGGACTCGCCCATGAAGGGTTCCGTGGTAACTATAATAAATATAATATACTTAATATATTTAATTAAAAAAAAAAAAACAAAAAACCTTAAAAATTTCTTAAAACTAGCTTATTTACAATTTTTACAACTACGCCAAATAACTTTGTTTTTCATAGTATTTGTATGAATTACAAAGTTATATTTGCGGTTTTAGAAAATATACTGTATCTCAAAAACTGCCGACTCGATCTCGTTCAAACCAATTTTGGTTGAAAGTGTACATTACGATCTACAACATATGGTTTTTTTTAGATTTTTCACTTCATTATTATAGAAGTTAGAGGGGGGGGACACACATTTTACCACTTTGGAAGCGTATATCTTTTAAACGATTAACTTTATGAAAAAGTCATTTTAGAAACCTTAATGTCATTTTTAAAGACCTGTCTATAGATACCACACACGTATAGGTTTCATGAAAAAAAAAATATTTTCAGTTTCAGTTCCATGTATTTGTTTTTGTCCCCCTTTATTTTAAATGTTTTTTTAAATTTTCTCTTAAAATCGGAAAGCGGTTCACAGAATACATCTATCTACCAAGTTTTACATGTATAGTCCTAATAGTTTCGGAATAAAATGGCTGTGACATACGGACGGACGGACAGACAGACGGACAGACATGTCGAAACTATAAGGGTTCCGTTTTTTGCCATTCGGCTACGGAACCCTAAAAAAGGAGGTCAACGTCTCAAGTCCATAAAATTCGTACTGGTCAAATCATATAAGAACCATTGTGAGTTTATGTCTGTGGTGGTCTTTTGAGGAAAGAAGCACACTAATTTGAGCGGCAGTGAACATAATCAGTGATTTTAAAAGTTACTTAAAAGCTTAAGTAGTTTTAATAAATCAGTGACACACCCCTTCATCGTAACCGCCATAATTCTAAAAGACGTGCTAAAATATGACATTTCTCTATAGACACAATCCAATCGTCTGTTGCCACGCTAATGATGGGCAATGCCAATGTGACATTGACATTCGCACTGAGCTATTCCACGCGCGTCGCCGAGGGCAATTTGTATGACTTTTCGTATTATTAAAGGTTAAGCCCTCGTGAGTTATGTCCGTCTAGAAAGAACTGGTAGCAATTTAATGCGGTGTCACGTTAATGGGATGTTTAAGAGGTATGGCAGCAATAATTATGAGATATTCGTTTTAGGGGGTCGCTTAATAATTATGTTATTTTTCTCTGTTTATTGTTCGTCTGCTGTATCCTTTGTATGTAAGTCCTTAGTTAGTCTATATCTTTTTTTATTAAACAAATGAATTTTATTTATTTTCACAGCCTCATAAAAAATATAACAATACACATTAGTCACATTTAAAAACAATTAGATTTAAATTAAGTCGCAACAATATTAAAATTTGTAGTATTTGCTCTACTCCCTGCGTGCAACGTGTAACCTACAGTATTATTGATGAAAGGCAAACGTTCGACCACCATCTCACCTGATGATAAGCAATATATGATTGAAGATGAGGAGTCAAGAATGAATAGGTTACTTCTAGGTATGCGACCTAGAAGTAACCTATTCGTTCTTGACAAATTATAGCCATCAGGTAACACAGCCATCAGCAGGGAATTCCACTTATTAGCTGCTCGCTTTACGTAAAATAGCAATACTATTCGGTACTGTGATAACACCTTAACATTTATCATACAATACATTTCAAAATGAATTATGTGGCTCTATAATTACTAATTATAGAGCCACATTAAGGAACTTTTAAAGAAGGTTCGTTTACAAAATATATTTTCCATGATGTATCTGGACAAAATATATTGTCCTGTAAGAACCTACTTATTTTGTGTGTCTAATGGTTTTAAAAATATAGGTTCGGAACTTCGAACACATACTACAGACTGACAGCCATAGTTAGAGTCTGCTGTAGTTGTGGGAACCTTCTAATGAGATACCGCAGCCTAAGACCGCAAGGACAACAAGGAACTGAACGAACAGCGAGAGAAGTAATTTGAAGATTTTACTCATGTAAAAAATATCCATGATTAAAGATTTGTACTTACTGAAGTCTATAAGCAATCTTCCATATCCTTGTCTCTGGTATGGTGGCAGCGTCAAAATGCAGGACACGTTGTAGTTCAGGAACGAGTTCTTTTCCTGTCACAAACAATATAAAACAAACTTCAGTAAACTAGGTATTAATTGCTTCACTAACTTTTCATAAAAATAAAAACGTATTTACAATGCGTTGTATTATAAATGTCTAAAAGGTCACAATGGAGCAGAGGTGGCTCAGAGGTTGCAGGAACGACGCAGTTGTAGGTCGTGGGTTTAAACTCGGGTAATCACATTACTTTGTATAATTGCATTGCTATCATCACCACTGCTCTTAACCCCTCAAGTGTCAACGGTACAGTCAGTTTGATTTGCTTTGAAGCCAGGAAGGTATAATATACAACGTGTAATTTAAAGGGTATATACATACCGAGTGCACGGCTTCTTTGGATGATAATAAACGATATGTCAAGGGTTTTCTAATCCTATGTGTACATGTGTGGAACTTATTAGAAATTTCAATACCAGAGACCGAATTTTTCAAATCAAGAAGAACGAAGAGAACTATCGTTTTATTGGCAAATGATGTGGAAAGCGATGACCCTCATAGTGATGTGACACGTTTGTTATTGTTGGTATTCAAGAAACATACGAAATCAACAATTTGGGGTCAATTCTGTGAGTCACTTATTTTGAGCTGAAACTTTGCATAGAGGCTCCATACCAGATGTTGTCTTCAGTCCTTTTGGATAGATATGGGTGTTACACGTTGTATACCATGATAATGGCCATAAATTGCCGATTTCTCTTTATTTCTCTTGGGGCGTTTCGACAGTCGGGCGGCCAGACGTGCGAGGGGTTAAAACGGTAAAGGAAAACATCGCGAGGAAACCGGCTTGACCGAGAATCAAAAATCTGAAGAAATGTGACATCAACCAAGCCGCATTGGCACTGCGTGCTTGATGACCCATTCTCTCTCAGAGAGAAAGCCTGTGTCCCAGTTGTTCGAACGTCCCAGGCTAATACGTGTGTCCAAACTAGAATTTAACTTTTAAACAATATTAAGGCGTTTCCTTGTTTTAGTTCTACACCTTTTTTTTTGATGGGGCCACTCGTAGTTCAGCACAATAAGGCTGGTTACTACTTAGCCGGACGATCCTGTGGTGACCTCTAAATTTTAAGGCCCTCCAGCCAGGGCTTATACAGGGTTAATTGTAAAACACCAAAAACCTCTCAGGACTATGTTACTAACATCATAATCAACAACTTTTGTTCTATGACTTTTAAAAATTCGTCATATTTTAGTTCACCAGATTTTCATACAAAAATAAAAATATTTAAATTGAACACCCTAAATGTTACAAAGTCTATGTGAAGCAAAAGAAAATGATCATCTTTTGTTTCGCATAGACTCCGTAACATTTAGGGCGTTCAATTTAAATATTTTTATTTTTCTATGAAAATCTGGTGAACTAAAATATGACGATTTTTTAAAAGTCATAGAACAAAAGTTGTTGATTATGATGTTAGTAACATAGTCCTGAGAGGTTTTCGGTGTTTTACAATTAACCCTGTATACTAATATTTACATTTAAACGACCGCACGCTAAGGGCACTCCATGTGGAGTACGGACCTCGGCATAGCGGGGTCGTTGGTGAGGTCTACACCTTTAGTGACCAAACGGTTGGGCAAAGGTGCACTTCTAAACTCGAATAGGGTATCGAACCCTAGGATTTTAGCAACAGAACATTCTTGTAAAATCGACTCACTGTTTATACTGCCAAGAATATTCCAGAAGCTACTAAAGATACACAGTACTGCTACTCGCCGCTAGATGGCGTTAGTGTCTCGAACATTCTAGATTTCTGTCGAAGTTTCTCGACGTACTTCGCTAAACGACTGGCGTAACAGTATTATATATTTACTTTACTTTATTTTCTAAATACTAATATATAAAATATATGATATAATATGATTGAAAGGACACTTGGCTCAGCGTGGGTGGTATATGTGATCTGAGTATGTGTCAGTGTGGGTGGTGTATGAGATGTGTGCTAGTGTGAATTGTGGATGTGGATGCGTGTCAGTGTGATGTACGAAATGTGAGTGTGTGTGATGGATCAGATGTCCTTGTATGTCAGCTTGAATGATGGATGTGATGAGTTATCGAGAGTGGTGGGTGGAGTGACGATGTGTCTAAGTGTATGAGAGGTATTTAAGAGTGTATGTTATGTTCAGTCTGCTCTTAACATTTCCTTAGGGGCAATTTTAACAAGTCTTTTGACTAGTTATTATAATTGAGTTCATGAGTAATTTTTTAATGATATCTGATCAATACTAATCGGAAAATACTCGATAACAAATTGGCAAAATGTTGAATGAAAATAGGAATAAAATTAACATACACGTCAATTTAAATAAAATTGAAGCTAATGATGTTTGCTTAACATGTAGCTTGTCCTTAGTCATATAACTACATAGGTACATACGAAAACAAATAAATACTACAATACTACTGACGTCACAGACGCAAATACACGTAATTGTTATGGCTCGGTACATATAAATGAGTTTTCATTATAAAGCGGTTTAAAAATAAGTCTTTATGACGCGTGCCATGACGCACGGGCGTGCGTTATGGTGATGTCAATGGCTTGGGCGTTTGCACACACCACAGACTTCTGAATGGCACCGCCGCACTGTGGGCAAAAATATTTCGATGATTAAAAAAATAGCAGCGATAACGGTTATGTGGCGTATGACAAAACATCATAAATTATTAGTACCTACTTTAAGCACCTCTAAGGATATTACGGTTTTCCTTGCCGTTTATGATAAGTATATTTTTCATACAAGCTCCATATAAAAGTTTTTCATAAAAAAAATATATTAAGAGCGCGTATTCGATTTGGCGTAGGTATAAAATTGCAAGAACGGCGTAATATTTACGCACACTACAATAGTTATTCAGTTTGCGTGAGCCCGGAACTAGAAACGAATCGTGTTGATACTTTTACATTATTTATGTTCTAAATTGTTTTACTTGATCATTATAAAAACGCATAATCTTTAAGGGTGGAAAAGGAAAAGAATGAAAAAAATATCATCAAAAAATATATGTGGCGAATGTATAAGAATAAGGCTTTCTATAAATCGTACCTGAGACATCGTTTACCGAAAACGTTGATAATCCTTTTATAAATACATTTTAAATAATTTATGCTTATATTCTACTTATTACAAAAACAAGTTTGTGAGGATGTATGTAAGGAAGTTTGTTTACTCTTTCACGCGAAAACTACTGAATGGATTTTAATGAAGCTTAGTATAAAAAACGCAAAGCTGTTTACAGAATACATCTACTTACGAAGTTACAAATGTGTAATCCGAATAACTTCGGAATAAAATGGCTGTTATATACGGACGGACAGATAGACATGACGAATCTATAAGGCTTCCGTTTTTTGCCATTCAGGTACGGAACCCTAAAAATACATACAGCCGAACATAGAAACTCCTCCTCATTGAAGATCGGTTAATAAGTACTTAAAGACATAACTCACCTTTTTGCTTGTCTGGCGATAGCCATAGATTTATTATTTTTTTACTTCCAAATAATTTTCTTTTATTACCCATTTCTGAAAAATAATAATACTTAATAGTACTTAAAATGTAACATTGTGACGTATAAATACTAATTATCGGGTTTTCGGTCCTACGTACGGTTATACGATTTCATATTTCTATTTAATTTTAAACATGTATGACTGTATGTCACATATTTTATTTGTGATCCCCTCGAGAAACCCTTAATTTTGATACTGCACTGAATGGGTCTGAAATAAAAAAAACCCGCACCCCTTAATATGGCCCTCCAAATCCGTTTTGAAACGTTATATAAATGGTTGCTTAAAATGAAAATTGGTGAAAAAAATCAAAATATTTTTTAAAGACCTATTCAACGATACCCCATATGCATAGTTAGCAAAATCCATATTTTTATACTTATTCATTGTGTTTTTTAATAATTAATATTAAGTAAATTAGTATTAAGGTAATGATAATCATAATATACACACATCAAAAGTGTCTAGGGATCAAGCATTTTTATGCGGATTTCTTGAGATTGAGATGTGGCTTTGTAATAAATTTATGATTTTATAAATTTATATGGATCCTTTTTGGTGCATTTCATAATTTGAAACAGGAACTGTTAATCAAATTCGAGTAAAAGATGAAAATCAGCTGTCAATATTTTCCCTATAAAAACATACAACGCATTGAAGACATTATTAGTGCTACTGTTTCCCTACTACTGATTAAAACCAACGTTATTATGGAGCGGCGACGTCATTTAAGCAGGGAAGAAATGCTCAGAGCTGTGGGAATGATAGAAGCTGGTTCCCGGCAACGTACTGTGGCTTTAGCTCTGAATACAAGTCAGAGTGTTATCAGTCGACTTTGGACACGTTACCGAAGCACTGGTACCGTGGCTGAGCGCCATGGAGGACGGTATCGCTGCACCACACGGAGACAAGACCGATACATTCAAATCTTAACTCGAAGAGCTCCAACAATAACCGCCATGATGTTAGCCGTGAGGCTTCATCACTCTTCAGGGAACTTAATTAGCGACCAAACAGTCAGAAACCGCTTGCATGAAGTGAACCTTCATTCCCGAAGACCGCTACGGGTACCACCTATAGCAATGCACAATCGTAGGATTCGATATCAATGGGCTCTTGAACACAGAAATTGGGCAGAAGAACAATGGCGTTTCGTGTGCTTTTCTGATGAGTCTCGTTTTGGTATGAGACCGGATACAAGACGTATACGACACTGGAGAACCCCTGGACGCCAACAGCGATTAAAATCCTGCCAGGAAGTCCATCCTTATAGTGGTGGAACCATCATGGTATGGGCGGGTATTTGGATCGGCGGAAGAACTGAGTTGATTTGGATCAGAGGCAACCTCAACGCTCAAATTTATGCTGAGACGATTGTATCTGACGTCATCGTTCCTCTACAAGTGCAAATCGGTCCCTTATTTCAGTTAATGCATGATAATGCACGACCGCACACCGCAAGAGTTGTAAGACAGACTCTCGCCGCAGCTAACATCAATGTCCTGCTCTGGCCTGCTCAGTCGCCAGACTTGAACCCGATTGAGCATGCATGGGATATGCTACAGAGAAGAGCTCTGCCGAATATGGAGGGTATCCAGTCGCAAGAAGACCTTTTTTTGTTGTTGCAACGAACATGGGCGGCCATTCCACAGCGTGATTTGGATGAACTCATTTTGAGTATGCCAAACCGATGTTCTTGTGTTGTTAGTGTTCGCGGTAGAAACACGGATTATTAATTGTTTAAGTTACCCAATAAAATTTTAAAGAAAACTGTTATTTCAGTCTTTTTTTCGAACTTTAATGTTAGTGGTTCAAATGTCAAAAATCCCTTTATTAGGAAAATGGCAAATTTCTTTATTAATGCAAAGGTGACTAGGTTTATCGTTACTGTGACAAACGAAAACACTTTATTTGATGAATCCTTAAAGAAAATTTTAATTAATATCAATCAGGAGAAAAGTTATTGCAAAAATATATGTTGATCCCTAGACACTTTTGACGTGTGTATGTTAAACCCTTTAATTTGATACCAATATACAATATTGGATTCGAAAAAATCAATATTTTTCACTAAATACAATGGCATCGCACAGCCGCCATGTTTGATTTTTTTAACGCCCTACCCCACGTCCTATCCAGCCTATATAAGAACACTTGGACTGCTACGACGAATCTAAAGATACCTCAATTATGTAAATCCGTTCAGCTGTTCTGGAGATATGAGGTAATAAAGAATATTACATACATACGTACAAGATCCGTGCGTAAAACATAACCCTTCCTTTGCAGTCGGGTAAAAGACATAATTTATTGTAGTATTATAAAATAAATTTATTTTATATAAAACTTTTCAAAATTATTTACCTAATAAAAAATATTAATTGCCCAGTATCAATACTGCTGTGTTACACTGTGAGTCGTCGACACTATGGGTGTACACGCGAGCAAGCGGCGGGAGGCGGGAAAAAAGTGATACGTCCTGTCGTTGGGAGGGCCCAGCGCGAACTAATCGGCAAACGATTGCGCGCGCTGATTTATAATATTTTTTAAATATTTTTCTAAAATAAATGAGATAATGAAATAGTCTGAAAAAAAATAGTGTATTAACCAATACCTTAATTTTCATAAAATAAATATGTTAGTTATGTTTCTGTTCAAAATCTGGTTGGAAAAAATTGTTAAAGTGAACCGATTTTGCATTATTTTCAAGTGGTTTTATTATTATCAAATTGCCACATTTTCGTAATTGGGCTTTGAGGACAAGACTATGTATTCTGTTGGACAAATGCATAAAATAAAATGTGTTGGTACATTATCACGGTTATTTTCGTCCTGAAAGACGACTCTGACGTCTATTTTCGTAAAATGCGTTGAACAGATTGCCTTGTCTTTAAAAAACTGTCAATAAAAATTATAATTTTACATTGCTGTGTTCTAAATAAAGACTTAATCTTTCTATAACCGTAATAATCTTTGAATAATCTGCTAATATCATTACGATATTGCTCTCACAAAAACTCGAAAACACGTTGATTCGTGGCGAATCGAATACACGCTCTTAATCCCTTTCATTTTTGTGGAGTATAAACTCGGGCGAAGCGATATCTGGCGAAAAATCCGGCACTAGCAAATTATTCTTAAGTCTATAAAAGCTGTTTTTTCAACCACCGTGCGCCCCGATCGCAATGTATCTACCCAACTAGCAAAAAATAATCTTACAAATATCCCAAGACCATATTTTTTCCAGTCTTATATCACACTTATAGACATCTATAAGTGTGGATTTGGGCGCACTTAATAAGTATATTCACCCTTACAATTGCCTTGTAATGGTCTCGCGAAGTGTATTTTTAAACTTACAAAACTCTTGCTGATACTTTTATAAGGAAAAACAAACTTCGAAGTGCACAAGGCATGCTTTAGGGGAAATAACCTTAAAGTCCTCTTACTAATGCTATTTTAAGTGTAATATCGCTTTTAGTCCTCTTTGTGATCTCCTAATAAGAGTGTAAACACAAACCGCCGTGAGCTAAAGATAAACTTTACCAAAATATTAAAAAGTCGCGAAAAACTTTAATATCATATAATTTTATTTTCCTACAATATGCTAATGTGTAAGCTTAGTTTGTCACGCACTTTGTGCGATTATTAGGTAGCGAAGTAGATTTTCTCGATTATTTTGAAATTTGAATAACAGTATTTTCACGGGCCTTTTCAACAATGTGTCTTTTATTATACAACGTGTAACGGAAACCCCATATCTATCCAAAAGGGCTGAAGACAACATCTGGTATGGAGTCTCTATGCACAGTTTCAGCACAAAATAACTGACTCAAAGAATTGATACCAAATTATTGGTTTCATATATTTCTTGAATACCAATCATAACAAACGTGTCACAGCACTACGAGGGTCAATAACTTTCCACGTCATTTGCCAATAAAACGATAATTCTTTTCGTTCTTCTAAATTTGAAAAATTCGGTCTCTGGTATCAGTGTATTGGAATTTGTAATAAGTTCTACACACGTAGACTTAGGATTACAAAACCCTTGCCATATCGTTTGTTATCATCCAAAGAAGCCATGCACTTGGTATGTATATACCCTTTAAATTACACGTTGTATATTATTTTAATTATTTGTGAAATAATATCGAAATGTCGCCATTACGATCAACCACGACTCATAAGTAATGTAATAAGTGCTTTTTCAGAACAATATAAGTCCAGTATTCTTATGTAAGGTTTATATCGCACTCATAAAAGTCAAATGAAACCTAGAACCATTAAGTCTACACGGCCATACTGCTCATAATTTTAGAGTTCCTTAATAAGCAAAAGCAAGCCAAACAACGAAGTCATTATAGGTACAAGTAAATAATTAATCCGCAACATTAATTCAATGTACCTGATTTTATAATAATTTCTCGTGTCAGACACAACAAGGAAAATAAATAACCCTTAATAGAGAATTGTTTAAGACATTTGTAAGACTTACTCTTTAATATGTCTTAGGTGAGATAAATCGCACTTAAAACAGAAGTCTAATAAAACACTTAGTATAGTCACTTCTAAGATTGAATGTACTTATAAAATGCTTTTATAAGTATTAATTAAGAATCAAAGGCAATTAGACTTGTAAAAGGTGCTTATAATACCACTGCTCTTCTTAATATCATATAACGTTTTCTTATATACGTCTATAAGAATAATGTTACAAGTATGAATGCTCTTAAAACTTAAATCTATACTAATATTATAAAGCGGAAAAGTTTGTTAGTTTGTTTGTTTGTTTGTTTGTTTGCTTGAACGCGCTAATCTTCGAAAGTACTGGGTGGATTTGGATGAAATTTGGTATGGAAGTAGCTTGAAGCTTGAGGAAGGTTATAGGCTACTTTTTACCCGACTGCAAAAAAGGAGAGTTATGTTTTTACCGTGATAGAATCCACGGGAGCGAAGCCCCGCGAGAGTACTAGTAGACTTATAAAATAACACTATAAGAGTTTCTGGCTTAATCAGAACACATATAAAACTTATATGAAACCATAGCTCTTACAAGCTTTTGTTTGTAAGGATATTAAGGGTTTCTGGCTTAATCAGAACACGTATAAACCTTTTATGAAACCAGAGCTCTTACATGCTTTTGTTTGTAAGGGTATTTTGCTAGTTGGGTAGTGTCTTGATTCACAACATATTATACATATAACCTGGTTGACTGTCTGTACAGTCGGCCAAGAAAGTGGTGTACCACCCTAAGGTTGAATATCGCTTGCAGATTCATAGGTGATAAAGATTAGTTTCGCTTGCAGATCGATCTGACAACTTCTATTGCTGTCTTTATCTGATTATTGATAACGACTATTACTGTTTGTAACGTGACAGCTGTTCTTAGTTTGAACTTGATGGAACCAATGACGTCGTAAAATCAACGGCGGGGGGCTGTAGATTTTGATGACAAAATTGTATCTACAAATTCTGAATTGTAATCAACAAGTTACATAAAATTGTAAAGGCACAAGGCGAGTCCACAAACCTACAATTTCTGTAAACTTGTAATTACAATATCAATAAAAAACAAGCTAAAAATAGATTTATCCTTTTATTAAATTTCTACAATCAATTTTAAAATACTTATAACAAACAAAAACATAGCATATATAGTAATATTTAGAAGATATTGAAAATTTTTAAAAATTAGAAACGGGTGTAACCGCCGTTGGCCTCTATAACCTCTAAAAGACGAGACCTCATTGAACCAACAAGCCGTGAGCAAATATCGGTTCCCCGCATTTCCTCCCAGATATAATTACAGTGACTAATAAGAGCTTGTTTGGTTCTTTCATTTTGATGCGACCATCGTTGGACCATAAGGCCCCAAAGATTTTCTATCGGGTTGAGGTCCAGCGATCTTGAGGGCCACTGAATTACCCTTACGTCAGTGTGTGAACGAAACCAGGCTCTTACGATCCTCGCATTATGAATTGAACAATTATCTTGAACAAAATCAAATTGTGGCACTTCGTTCTCCGGGTAAACATTACGGACTGTCGGTAGCATTGCATTCTGAAGCACGTCGATATAATTTACAGCCGTCGCTCGAGGAGGTAGAGAACACAATTCTCCTACACCATCCGTACTCATCCAGCCCCAAATATTTACGGAAATTCGACCTGATTCTCTATTTGGGATTACATGATCATCTTTATACCGTGTTGAATTATATTGCCAAAGGTGAAGACGTCCATGCTGACTGGATTTAAACGGTTTTTCATCACAAAACACTGTATTAGACCAATCAAACTCTAAGTGCTCTCTGGCGAAGTTCAGACGAGCAAGTCTGTGAGCATCCGTCAAATATATTTTCTTGGCGTAATGCCTGTGGTGCAACCCCATGTAATGTAGATGATTCCTTATTGTTTGGGCACTCACATCGAACATCTCCGCAAAATGTTTTGTGGGCTTAAAACCATTGATTTCATATTCCCGTCTCATGAATTCTCTATCGTTATTGGAGAGTGCAGGCCGGCGACCACTTCTTCTGTGATCCAACAAACTTCCCTCCTCTCCTTCACGACGAATCCAAAAGCGGACAGAACGCCTCGATATATTCAAATTCCGGGATATCGCACTGATACTGCTTCCCTCATTAAATTGGGCAATTATTTGTGCTCTTTCGGCAATGGTCAAGTTGGCAGGCATTGAGATGATTTTATATGCAGTTGATTGAAAAATAACACGGAAAATATATCGATTTTTTGCATATATTTGACAAAATGTCAATTGTCAGTTTTCTTTTTCAAATGGAATTCGGTTGTCTAAATAGTTTTTATTACTTTTGTTTGGAAACATTTCAATTGCTTTGTAGAAACTAATGTCCTTTTCATTTATACTAAAGGTTAAAATGTCATGTACTTATATGTGACCTTGTATGTGACATATGACGTATGAATACTAAATACATAGGTTTACGTCATGATAATGTTGTCTCTTTCAGTAATATCTTTTTATAACGAACCTTGTTGTAATTTTCGATGACCGGGAAACTAAATCAAAACTGGTACACCACTTTCTTGGCCGACCGTACGTGATAAACTCAAAAAATACCGAACATACTTTGATAGAGGTTTCACCAGCAGACTGATTGATTCATGAGAAAAGGTAATTATTTGTATAAGTAAATCAAATACGACGATAATTTTTAAGTTTTCTAATATTTTGTAGTAGATTCTTACGAGCTCAAAATAATTAAAAACTTCGTCTTTTAAAACTCGTGGGTTATTCCAGTTCGAATTGAATATCATAGCTAAGATTAGGACTAGACAACGTCTGTCACGTCAACTTGACTATACTTTTCGAAATAAATATTTACTGAAGTGCTTATTGTTATTAATATAATATTCCACAACTTTTCACACAACGCCATCTAGTCCCAAACTAAGCAGAGTTTGTGGTACGAGTACTAGACAACTGATAAACATACATATATATTTCTAAATACATACATATTATAGATAAATTACACCCAGACAAAGAACAAATGATCGTGCTCATCACACAAACATTTGTCCTAGGTGGGAATCGAACCCACGACCTTGCGCATAGCAGTCAGGGCCACTGACCACTATACCAACGGGCCTGTCTCTTATCTTCTCCCTATCTGTATGTTTGTCAGCCCTGTCTATAGAGCGGCTGAACCAATTTTAATGCCCACGTGACAATACCCACGTGAACGGGATTAACACGGGAAGCGAAGTTACGGACACTAGTTACCTTTTGAACCATTTTCTTGTAATTTTTTCCAGTCAAAAGTATCTTTTAATATTTAAATGAATGGTTAGACTTGGGCTTTGCCGCCGGGACCATCTCTATTCCCTGACGTTTAAAGTAGTCAGTTTAATTAATGGCGAAAGGAAATAATATATCTTCCGACTGTGTTTTTTTTTTTTTTTAAACTATACATTTGGTTTTCTCTATGAATAGAATGCGTACGAGAAGTAACCAGGAATTATATACAACATAGTATAAACATTCTTTTTCTTTCGGAATCTTGTTTGTAGTAAGAATTTGCACATGGTAGATAGTGTTTAAAAAATAACAAATACTGAAGCGATTTCTTGACAGGATAATTTATATTGTTGAATCGGCATTTTTTTCTGATCTTTTTATTTGCCAATGGAAATCACAGCCATAATCAGATCATCTGGTAAATTTAAATAGTTTAGCAGTTAATATAATTCCTTTCAGTTCTGTCCATCCAAAAGTTGTCTGTAAGAGATTGCTCTGTGCGATATGACGTCCAGTGTACACTATTATTTGTATCCTTGTAAATATTCTAAGGCATACAATAAGGTGTACAATAAATAAATAAATTTACGTTAAAATTGATTTTAGGTTGAAAGCCTTTAGAACTTAAAACACGATATTTACTATGTTTATTCATTGTTTTATAAAAACCCTTTATTTCCAGCAACGTTACAATTTACATTATTTCTTTTTCTGATCCATTTATTCTGTCGTTGAAACTCCATACTGGGTATAGGCCTCATCCCGCTTAGTCCATGTTTTCTTATTCTTCGCTCTAGTTCTCCACTCCTTTCCTGCCATTGTTATGATTTCATCGAGCCATCTGATCTTTGGACGGGCTCTTCTTCTTTTGCCCGTTGGTGCTGTCCATATTGTCACTTCTAATGTCCACTTTTCGTCCGTGTATCTCGCTAGGTGGCCTGCCCAACGCTACTTTTGAGTGAGAGCATCTGTTTGAAATCTTTTGAATAATTCTTATTTGTATTATTTTTTCTTTCCGTTGCTTTTTGACAGGTTACTATTTTTATTTTGTTGTTGTATGTCCATGTTTGGCAGCCGTACGTGAGAGTCGGTAGGATACAGGTGGCCATAACCTACATAACTTAGTTGGGAAAAAGATAAGCTGATGAGTTGAGATTATCCATTTCAATTATATAAATACCAATAATTGTACGCCATGGCAGAATGTGAAGAAGCTATTAAATAATAATTTTAAGACCTTAAAATGCACCATGTTCAGACAAATAAATGATTATGATTATGATCACAATATTTCGGCACAGATGTAATTGTTATGATAACGGACGAACTGAACGATGAGCGCCTTTGTTTAATCAGTCAATATCATTGTATAAAGAAAACCAATGGAAAACCACTTTAGAATAATCTTCAAATCTACCGATAAATAGAGAAGTGGCCGACTTTATTCGGTAGTTGGTTTTAATTGAAAAATACAAGGATAATTATAAATGTTGTGGCGCCTTGGAGGCGGCGAAAAGTAGGCTAAATAATTTTGGAGGCACCACAAAATGAAAGCGTTCTAATTTCAAATTCTAGCCCATCTCAAGGCTTCGATATCAGTCTAGGCAAACAGTGCTAAAAATAACTTCTACCAAACTACGCAAACACTAACACAATCACATCCAGACGAACGATAACTAATGCACATTTTAAGTTAAAACTTTAAAGTTGCACCTTAAATCTAGACAAAACAGTCCTCTGTCTGCAGCATCAGGTCGTCGAACTTTACGGGGTAGGCAGGGGGAGGGGGAGGGGGGGTGGACGCGTCGCTTCCCGAAACATGAAAAATAAAGTCTGACCACCGTGTAAATATTATAAGCTTCTTAACAAATAAGACGGTGGTGGATGATGGCTTGCTTAGCGTGGACTGATATATTGGGAAAATGTATAAAGTACCTATTAAAATAATCTGTTCGAAGTTAAATTAATGTAACAATGAATGGCACGGTAAGTTTAACAGTCAGTTGTCGCACGATGATGGCTTTTCCGATAACTTTAAAAATGAGTCTTTGCAAAGCCGCCGGGAGATTTAGATGATCTTGATTGTAAATTTTAAGGTTTCTCTACCTCTACTCCACTGTGGGTACGTGTAGATCAGTCTGTTAAGATTATTATATCAGGAATCAAAAGATATGACCGTTTATGTCAAACGACAAATCAAAACCTACAGGGTACTTTTCCGTTCACCTAAAATCATGTAATTACACTAGAAGCAATTTGCATGTAAAGGAAAATCTTAAGAAGTAAATATGAAGTAATTTTGGTACTATAATATAATAATATAAATATTCCACAACTTTTCACACAACGCCATCTAGTCCCAAACTAAGCAGAGCTTGTGGTATGGGTACTAGACAACTGATAAACATACATATATATTTCTAAATACATACATATTATAGATAAATTACACCCAGACAAAGAACAAATGATCGTGCTCATCACACAAACATTTGTCCTAGGTGGGAATCGAAACCACGACCTTGCGCATAGCAGTCAGGGCCACTGACCACTATACCAACGGGCCTGTCAATAGAACTCACATATAAAGAATTTAGATAAGATGTAATGTAAAAAACAATTGACGAAAGTCCGTATATACACGAATAAAAAGCGACTATTGCGGGTAACCTAAAAACCTTACCATCTGATTATTCTCTAAATAACGCGGTAGTTATTGATTAAGATAAATTAGGAATAACAATAAACTTATTAAGCGTTTGTTACAATCATATTCTCGACCATAAGTATAGTCGGACAAGACATAAAAATACAAATGTCAGATATCAGTGGATACCAAACTAGGCTGTGCCGCGGTGCCTGTATATGTACCTATATTAGAGACCGGAGTTATTTATTTATTTCTTTTAAAAAGAGAGCTAGCAATATTGGTAGAATTCACATAACTAGCCATCTTGTTAACCCCTCCAACTAAGCTAAATATGCTTGTGTCTAGAGTGGGTTCACGACAATAGTGTAATGGATGGGGTTCGAACTCCGGACCTCCCGAACGCAAGGCCGACCCCTTAGCCATGAGGCTATTAACGCTTCCAACATTCATTCAGTTGTATGAACACAAACATTTTCAACGACAGAAAATCCTTACTAATATTATAAATGCGAAAGTAACTCTGTCTGTCTGTGTGTTACGCAATCACGCCGAAACTACTGAACCGATTTTAATGAAATTTGGTACGGACATAGTCTAGAGCCTGAGAAAAGACATAGGCTGCTTCTTAATGCGAAAAAGGGCTGTAAGGGGTTGAAATAAGGGATGAAAGTTTGTATGGAAATTACGTCATTTTTAAAAAAGCTTGAAACTTATTTTTTAGACTTTTGATTAGATATTAATAAATACGACATTCAAATTATATATGAGTTTTATTTTCAAAATAATACAGCCTTTACAGCCTTTTTTTTAGGCTAAAAAATTTAAAATGCTGTCGAAAGTCATTATTCCGCGCGGACGAACTCGCGGGCACAGCTAGTAATACATATGTTTGTTATAGTGTGACAAGGATCAAAAGGCTATAGGAATTAGATGATTTACAAAAAATACAATTTTGTACACCCTTTGAGTCGGTTAAGCAACAAGAATAAACATCTAACTAGTCCTTTAAATTATATTGTTCACTGAACTGCGAACACTTTAAACTGCAATTTTCCTTTTTCCGTCTAATAAAAAGTTTAGATCACGTAGCTCATTCAAGTGTAAGGAAGGGCACGTTTATCATTAAATTATGATCACACTAATTCTACTAGACTAAATCATTATTTACATATTAATGTGGATAACGATTTTTCAAAATTAGTTTACAAAATAATAAAAAATTTAAGAAAAACAACTAATGCACAAGTAATTAATTCGTTGATAAACATTTTTCTTCAGTGCACCTTGCACTGGGTTAACAAAACTATACTATAATCAGCCTAGAGCCCACTGCTGTGGCACAGCAATATACAGTATGTTAACTAACAGAGGGCGTACTTGAAGGACGGCAACGACGCAATTTATTTATGAATGCGTACGCGTGTAGAGTGTTTCTTTTACGTATCAATTTAACATTTTTAGTGAATATTTTATTATTAAAAATAATGAAAACATTTTGTTTTCCAATGGTAATATATTTTTTATCATGTATGGATGCTGTACTATTGCGGGTTAACGGGAACGCCCTCTGTTAGTTAACATACTGTATTTATTAGAGAACAAAACTATGAGACTATAGAAGCAAAAAAAGAGGCTGCTTACCGTAAAACATATCTTAAAGTTACTTCGAGTTATATATTTAACTTCTATCGCAAAACGAAGACTGAATATAACAAGTAGGAAAATATTATTTTCTCTCTCTCTCTGTCTTCCACAAAAGTCCAATCCAAAAAGAAAATTTTCAATATATGACTCCATAAAAGCAAATTCACAAAACCAGTCAGTCAACGACACCCTTAAAAACGCAAAAGGAAAATATTCAAACCAAATCTTCCGTAATTAATTCCAACTTTTCAGCCACCCCTTACAAATCCTCCATTACCATTGAGATTCCTAATAAAATTTCATGTAAAATCATGGCATACGTGTCTGGCCCGTAATGAATTCTCACAATATAATGGTGGATGTTAGATACTGCGGTGGTTACCGTCGTCTACCGTCTAGACAGACGCGCGCCTGTTTACATCGCTAAATTGTCACTCGGGATCAGGGCTGTGCGAGTAGGAAAGTATGATGGTTCATAGTTAAATTGGAGATACGTTTGGTGATCGAGTGGCAATTACAAAAATAATAATTTAAACATTCCGACTAAAACCCGGTATAATCCACCTTTACGGGTACCTTTCAGCTCAACCAAGTATAGGCAAAATTCATTTATTGGGCGTGCAGGCAGAAGCTTTAATAACCGGTGTAAGCAACACGATTTTGATCCGTTTATAACAAGTGTGATTGCAGCCAGAAGACGCCTAAGCCTTGATTTTTTTCAAAAATAATTAAGTCATTTTGAATGTTGTATTTATGATAACGGTTATATTAAGACTACCTTTTAAGTGTTCAACTTAAGATTTTCCTGCCTCTAAACGTGAAGACTTTTAATTGGCTCACTGTCTACTATACTATTTATTTTCTGTATTTAATAGCTGTTAGTCCTCCATACTTCTTAAATAAATAAATAAATAAATAATTAGCGTAGCGATTCCCAATGCTGGGACAAAGGCCTGATAAGAGGGAATGGACCATAATGAGGTACGCGGACCCAGAATTGTGCACTAACCGATCATAAAAAAGAGAACTAGCAATGTGGGTAGAATTGATATTACTAGCAATCTTGTTAACCCCTCCAACTACGCTAAATATGCTTGTGTCACAAGTCCGACACATTACGCTTGAAAATTCGACACTTGATAATGCTTTTCATGGATTCATAAATCAGGCGATCACTAGTTTTTGAGAATACCCCATTTAGTTTAAATCACGAGATAACATAAGCGACAGTTACACAAATAGATATACAGAGTTGATACGACCGAGGGGCTTTCCTTTAAACTGCGTATACTAGGTACCATTTTCAAGCTTTGTACCAAAAATCAATTAAATAGGATTTTGATGAGATGCACCTTAAAGCGATAAATCTGACCAAGACAAGAGATAACACACGCCGCGCTACGTTGCCACTTTGTTACCTAGGTATTTAAGGTCAGTCACATTTATTTACAAAGGGTGGTTGCGTTTTACTCTGATTTGTAAGGTATTTAGTGTTTGAAAAAAAAAATTTCGCTCTTTATTTTTTAACTGTATCAAATTATCACTAATCACGTATAGTATACGTAGTGTATTAATGCCCCTCTGTCGTCTCAACTCTGTATATCTACACTAAAATTATAAATTCGCGACAGCCCTAAAACTGAACGTGAGCGGGCGGTAACATTGGGGGACCGAAGTACGAAATCAGCCGGCGATATTCGGACGTAACGCAACCATAACCTACCACAACATAATTGTCAACATGTTTATGATGTGCTTTATTTCATAAACTGATTTCTTTTACCCCTACAGTTTAAGGGAGATAACAGACTGTTTGACGAATATTTTCCTTGCTTGTACTGAGTCTTTCAAATATTTCGAGCCTTCTTTTGGTGTATACTTTTTGGTTCTGACTCAAAAAATTAAATGAATAAGGACGAGAGTTGGGAACTGCTAATCACCGGTATGTGTGGAGGTCTCGAGCAGACTGAACACCAGATTTTTTTAAGGAGAACTAGAAATGCATAGAATTACTAGCAATCTTGTTAACCCCTCAAACTAAGCTAAATATTCTTGTCTGAAGTGGGTTCATCGCACAATGTAATGTCACAATGTAGGGTAGGGTTCGAACCCACGATCTCTGTCGATCACAAGTCCGACACCTTAATATATTGATGCTTTTCACTGCCCACTAACCATATGCCATAGGTATTTGAAAGATACTGCTTCATTATCCAAAGACGCGGTAGCGAGCTGATCAGAGTTTTCGATAACCAGGTTCATGTTTTATTGTTCCAAATGCTGAGTTTCAATTGGCTAGGAAAATTTTCCCTCGTTTTGTCTTAGAAAACTCAACTCCGTCACTATGAATGATGTTCTATTTACGCTCGTGTTACTTCATAGGGTGGAGACGTATTCAAGTGCCGCGGGGCGTAGGTGGTGCGTGGGAATTGAGACCAGACGCTACGCAGACTGCGAGGTGTTGACGTCTGTTTGACATGAAAGACGTTTCAAATTTGAATAATGATGACGTCATTGTGAGGTGAAAGACTAACATTACATAATCAGACTGCAACGTTTACACTGAAGAAAGGCCTCTTCTCTTTGAGAGGGAATGGACCGTTTTTACCACGCGGGCCCAGTGTAACGTGGTGAACGTTAGGAAAAATATTATAAACCATTTCATTAAAAAAAACACTTATAAGTATAGTATAGATCGAAAAAGTATAGATGGTAATTATATAAATGTAGCGTTAAACATAAACTTTCGGTTCGATATTTGTTAAGAATAAGTTTAAACTGCTAATCGTGTTGAGGGAGGCTCAATCCAATATAAGTTTGAAAATTGCAAGGAAAAAATACTTAACTGTGTTTTTTCAGGGGTGAATTATCAAATGACTTCTCCTGCTTTGCATGAAGCGGAAGAGTTTAGACTTTTACTGACTAAAAAACCCAATCTGTTACTTCAGTCACCCTTGCGTCCAGCGCGCGGTATCTCATAAGAACATTTCCTCAACCCCGGAAACAATGGGGGAGTATAAATGTAACTCATAATCATCTTATAATATTCTAACTGCTAGGTCTCTAGGAGGGGGTGAGGGAATATGTTTAAAATAACATAGACATGGTTATTTCTGGATAGCGTTACGTCTTGAAAAGCGTATCGTTAAAACCTGCAGACTTTAAGTACTCTTGGTGAAATTATCTACACTTTACGCGTTGAAAACTGTAGCGGTTATTTATACTTGTAAGTATGTGAGTAACATGTCTTTTAAATTAGTTTGCCCTTTCCAGTTTACTTTCTACGTAATAGAAAGATAGTTCATCGACCTCAAACACGAATACCACAAGTGCGTTCAGAAACTTTTTACCCCGTTTACGATTTTTTTTTTTATAATAGGCTCGCGTTTGACCACCATCTCACCTGATGGTAAGTGACGATGTGGTCGAAGATGGAGCACGCTTGCCTAGAAGTAACCTATTCACCCTTGACTTAAAGACTCCCAGCTTACAGCGATCAGGAAACACAGACTCCGGCAGGGAATTCCACTCCTTAGCCGTACGCACAATTAAAGTATTCCCAAAACGTTTTGTGCGTATGGGTTTTGTCCACCATGTAACGATGGCGCTTCGCCGTTTGTCTTGTAGTCCGATGATGGAACGGGCTTGGCGGAATTAGATTGTGTAATTCCATCGCACACTCCCCGAAATGTAACCGATAGAAAAAATAATGCAAATGAAGAACTATGTAATTTGGCAGAGTTTAGTTTAAATGGTGGCGTGCAGTAACATTATTCATACTTCCATGGCAGTATTATAAATACGAAAGTATTGATGGAGTCTCAAAGAGCAATCAGCAGCTTTGACGGGGCCCGATAGGGCCATTGCCTGCCGGGGTTGCGGGAATATCCCAACGAGATACCTCGGCCCCGGAACACAAGGGAAACTGAAGGAGCAGGGTGTGTTTTTAGTCAGTAGAAGTCTGAAACTCTCTTCCGCTCTATCCACAGCGGTAGGAATCATTTAATGGGTTTTCCACCTAGAAAAAAGATGTCTGTTACTTAATCACGCCAGTTGGGCTGGCGTCGGCACAAATCTAGATGAAATTTGGCATGGAGATAGACAACAGTTTGGAATATCTATACTAATATTATAAAGCGGAAAAGTTTGTTTGTTTGTTTGTTTGTTTGCTTACTTGAACGCGCTAATCTTCGAAAGTACTGGGTGGATTTGGATGCAATTTGGTATGGAAGTAGCTTGAAGCTTGAGGAAGGTTATAGGCTACTTTTTACGCGACTGCAAAAAAGGAGAGTTATGTTTTTACCGTGATAGAATCCACGGGAGCGAAGCCCCGCGTGAGTACTAGTACATACATATAACCTAATTTTTATCCCCGGAAAATATGTGAAATTTGGAGGAGAATGAAATCGCTATCTATCATAATGTAAATGAGTTCTAGTCGAATTTCTACCGAAGATTGTAACTTTAATTTGAAAAGAGCAACTATGGAATTTCTTGTCCGTTGCTTTCCATATGCTTTACCTTAAGAACTTGACATTTAATTAATGTTTGATCAATAATTAATTTCAGGAATAAACGCATATAAAAATAACACTTTACAAAAAAAATATTCAGTCAAAGAAGCGACTTTGACTTAAAGTTAATAAAAGGATATTTAATTTTTTTTTTTTATATGAAATAATATCATAACAGTTAGAAGTTATTTTTGGTAACTTAGGGAGACAGGAGATATTCTACACCAAGAAAAAATGAATTACAATACATAATTCTAATCATCACATTTGGTTAATTTTATTTTATTCGTCATAGACTCGCGTTTGACCACTATCTCACCTGATGGTAAGCGATATTGTGGTCAAAGATGCAGCACGCTTGCCTAGAAGTAACCTATTCATTCTTGACTTAGAAGACTCCCAGGTTATAGCTATCAGGAAACACAAGACTCCGGCAGAGAATTCCACTCCTTAGCTGTACGCACAAGGAAACTATTCCCAAAACGTTTTGTGCGTATAGGTGGGGTCCACCATGTAACGATGGCGCAACGCCGTTTGTCTTGTAGTCCGATGATGAAAAGGGCTTGGTGGAATTAGACTGTGCAAATTACACAATTACACAAAGTAATGAGCCTACCTGGGTACGAACTCACAACCCACAACTCATATATTTAAAGATTTTATCCCCACGTGGTCTGATAAGGCAAGTCAAAGAACTGAGGCGGCAACAGAACAGACTCTAAACGCATTCAATCACCCCATCCCTCAGGCTGACGACCCCAGCCCCCGAAAATCCAGCCAGACACGTGTAAAAACGCACATGGGCGGTGCAACGTCTCGCCCAGCAGTTCCCTTCGTATCCGGATGCACAGTTCATTCACCCGCCAGACGTCTGGGTCTTAAGTCTATGTATACGTTTAAGATGCGAATTTTACAGTACCACCGCGTTACGATCGATCAGAGCGTCTATGGTGGAGGGGTGTAGAGGGTACACAGTGAAGTTTCACCTTTTGACCGTTGGGTTGTGTGGATAGTTTTATTGTGTAGTTGAGACTAGTGTTATGTAGAGATTATCTGTTCAGTGAAGCTGTGATTTAAAGCCTTAAATTTATTGCAGATCGAAGTAAAATACACGATGAATCGTTAAATATGGAATAAATCAGTACTTTAATACAAAAAACATAATATTTTTTAACTATCCCATTATTGAGGAAAAGAATCTACACAAAGACAAAACCCGCCATAAATAAGGTAAATAAAGTAGTTTCAAACGAAAAGTACTGAAACAAACTATCATATATCAAAAGTTTCATATTAAACAATAAAACGCAATATTACTCCCGGCTACGCAAAAAAAAACATAGCACCGACATAAAATATTCATTTATCTCTGTATAGAGACTCGACTCTACTACGGCGTAGACCATCTACGAGCTACGCGGCTACGTCACGTAGTTTTACGTCGAGTGCTACGACGCTACGAGTCGCGTAGACAGACTGTACACATCCATTTGGTGATATTCACCTTGCATTCTAATTCCATTTGTATTTCTATCAAGCTAAGGTTTATTTTAAGTTGGTTCTGTAATGCTGGCGTAGATCGTTGTACATGCATAGATTTGGTAAAATGTGCCTCGCATTAAAAAATCAACTGTATTTCTATGTTGATAAGGTTTACTTACTACTGCATGCGTACATAGTTTTGCTTTTGATTTATCACGTCACGCATTCAAATTTAAACTTTATTTAAACGGGTTTAAGGTTTATAGAAAATTGTGTGTTGCGATGAATTTTTAATACGCAACGGCGGAGTGTCAAAGTTAATGAAAATATTTATACAGTCACATTTACGGTTTCAGTGATATTTGTACTGTTTTTATATAAATGGTGTTCTTCATTTAATTGAGGGTAATGGGATACATGTTTTTATGCTTATTTTGATAGTAGGCAGACAACGAACTGAAAGAAAGTACCTATCTAAGCTTCAAATTATGAGGACTGATACTTTGTAGTTCACAATAATTGTTCTAACACACCGAAAAAAATCAAAGCCATTCTCGATACATTTTCTTCACAATTATCGTCATGATATTTACGCACTCCCTTATTATTCACTAGCTTTTGCTCGCAACTTCGTTCGCGTGGGAGGTTTTTCTTGCGTAAATCCCGATCCCGTGGGAATTCCGGGATAAAATCCTATGTCTTTTCTAAATCGGTTCAGCGGTTTAGGCGTGAAAAGGTAACAGTCAGACAGACATACAGAGTTACTTTCGCATTTATAATATTAGTAAGGAAGTATGGATTAACGAATCTGAAGTTTCTTTTAGATCATTATTAAGTTATTAAGGAACTGTTCCTTCCAAAAAGAGAGCCCTAATGTGAATTCATCATCTTCCTGCTTATCCTACTTACTTGAGGTCGGCGTAACACGTTTTTTTCTTTCATTCTTCCCTGTCAGACGTCACCGTATTATTTACTCCTGTTCCTTTCATATTATTCCTCACACAATCCATACTACTTTTCTTTGGACTTCCTCTATCTCTCAGTCTATCTAAATTCAAACCGATCACTCTCTTATTCACATGCGTAACCCATCTTCAAAAAAAAATCCTTCATTTAAATAATCGTGACGAAAAAATCATTTAATCATAATAAAAAAACATGACAGATATGGAACGAAACATGGTTATTACTTTATTAGACACAGAATAGAAACATACACATTACACATTCATGCGCTTCAGACAAATTTTAATGTAGATTTTAAGTTGTACTACCGAAAAGGTCCTGAGAAACTGTTCCCCAAACTAGGTTGGAGCCTGTATATTGGGAGACAGCGTTCAAACCAAGAGTTAATAAAACAACCAATTCCACTAATACAAAAAACCAAAACAATATATGTATTTCATTTCCCACGACGCTTCAAAAATGTGGAAAAAAATAAACCTTTGATTGCGCATACGAGTAACATGGGGTAATATAAAGCAATACTCAGATAGGGCACTCCATTCTTTTAATATTTGGCCCCCCCGGGCCATATAGCGCGAAGTATGTCTGTGTAGGTATCTGTCTGTCTGGAATTTGTAATGGGCGAATTAAATTTTGATCTGAATCGAAAACAGAGATAGCATAGATTTTCCGTTTGACTGACTTATGGTTTGAAATATAAATCTAAGTGACTTGTATCGTGATTGCGGAATGATATGTATTGTGTAAATAAGTTAAAAATAATACTTTCACGTGTCAATATTTTTGTTCAGTTTGAACAAGATGAGCCCGGTATTGGCTAGCTGACTTACCCTGAGAAGAAACACCGAGACAAACTTAGAGGACAACGCCTCTTTTAAAGTTCATGCAACTTGTACAGATTAAATAACTGAAATATCAATAAAAATAATCACAACTTATTTAACTTTTGAAAATTGAAGATGTTAAAGTGCACGGGTTAAAAAAACCTAACATGAAAATGTTCATGAACCGTTTAAACATACCCAGCAGTAACATGCATGGAGTATATTTATCCTGCCGGCGACTACGTCTGCGTTCATTCTTAGTTTTCCAATCATTTTCTTTTATAAACCTTCTGACAATAACATATAGATTCACTATATAACAGAAAAATAATTACCCAATTCAGTGCAGTCGTTCCGAAGTTTTGCAGCGATTCATTTTTATTTATATAAATATATGGATGTTATGTACGCATTTAGAGTTATACAGATATACTTATTTATTTAAAGGCACGTGTACACTATATCTTAACCTTTCATGTAATCACTGTCTGCCACTCAAAGGTTAGCAAGGAAAAACTCAAGTTTGAATAAAGCTAGCTTTAGAACATTAATTACATATTAACTGTACACTACGTAATTTTTGGAAAACAATAAATAATCAAGAAAACAGAAAATCTTCTCTTTAATTTTCGAGGGTAACATAATCACGCTTGGAACAAAAGCATAATGTGACTGAAATCATTTAAGCATAATGTGACTGAAATCATTTAAGCATAATGTGACTGAAATCATTTAACCCAACCCGAAACTTTAAACTACCCTCACAATATTAATAGTCAAGCTTCTAATTTTCACGTACTGCAGTACCCGGTCTCTCGAAGGGGGCTGCATTTTGGAGGCGTGGCTCCTCGCCCCCCTAGGTCGTTGACCCCACAGCTGACGCCGACGCTGAATGGCGGGCATAGTACGCGAGTTGTATACTATAGGAGTACTATAAAGCAATTGATGTAGGTACTACATAATTATGAGTTTTTGAGCTCGTTTTGAGGAAATTGGGATGTTTATTGTTTCTTTGTGTTGTTAGTGCGTTAAGTTTTTTGTAGATTTTAGTTATCTATGACGAGTCAATAGCTTAATGGGTTAGGTGTCGGAATTGTGATCGAGAGGTCGTGGGTTCAAGCCCCACCCAATACACTATTGTCGTAAACCCAATACAGACACAAGCACATTTAGCTTAGTTGGAGGGGTTAACAAGATTGATAGTAATGTGAATTCTACACAGATTAGTTCTCTTTAAAAAAAATTACCCTCATATTATTTTTTTATCCTCATTTTGATGGGAGACTTAGGGAGGCGCCCTGATAGTCATTGCACAGGGAGCCTCGGATTGGTCTCATAAGAGCACCCGGGGCCTTCCATGTGCTCATGGTGATTTTAGTGAAGTAAAATTCCCACACTTTTCCATTTTATCCCCAGAAATCAAAGGGCTTTTGAAATCCCCACAATAACAAAAAAAAAATATTTTAATAACTTGATAATCTGTCAAATAAGATCCTACGTCGTTGACCAAAGCCTAAATACTAACCGCTACACACAAAATTTCAACTCATTCGTAACGTCGCAACATCCAAAGATTACATCTACGAGTCTCAAATCCGATTATTTTGAAACGACTAGACTTTATCGTAGACTAGCTTTTACCGAGGGCTGCGTTCATGTGAAGAATTTTTTTTTAAGTTGATGGCACTATTGAGTCTTTCAACAATCTTCACACCAAAAATCACATCGATCCGTTGCTCCGTTATGACGTGAAGTAATTACAAACAAACCGACATTTCCGCGTTTATAAGTATAGACTTGAGTAATATAATATTCAATAATTGTAGATAGGTAAGTTGATGTATGTCTGTCTGTCTGGCAGGAAATGTATGGATTATTTATGTGCCGTCTGAGCATAAATGGATCCTGTTCGCTATGGTGATTGACTGTTTAATGGCGTTTCCATAAGACATGATTTGCTACGTCGAAAGGCACTAATTCTGGGATAAGCCTTTTTTGTTACTTTTATATCATCAAATCAAATCGCTATAATAATTCGCATCGAATGTTTAAGCCAAATAGCGCTATCTCACATAAAAATGAAACAACACGAAGTATTAGATCAATCAGTAATGCAATTGCAGTAAGAAATTTGAAATATGTATCTACCAGAATGGATAAATATTCACCAAATTGTGCTTCACCGCGTCAATACTATTTATTTATACTTTATTGTACACCTTACAAAATCAATATGGATACAAATAATAAACTAGTGGACAATGGACGGTCTTCTCGCACAGGACAATCTCTTACAGACAAACCTTTGGATGTTCAGAACTTACAGGAGATAGATTTAACTGGCTTTCAGTGAACAACATCATACTACATCTGTATAAAGGTCATTATACCAAAGTATAAAGGGTCAAAAGCAACTTAACCGAACCTAAGCGAGTCAGGTTGCCCCATATAAAATAAAAATGTTTCAATAAAATTGGTGAGCGTAAAGCAGTAGCCTTTTTTTTATACCTTAATGTTTTACCAAAATGTCAATTTTCTCAAAACATACTCCGATTGAGATGGCATTATACGGCTTAGCGGGGCAGATTTGTAGTTTATTGTCCTAATAATATTAAAAAATACGATACTTTGTCTGTCTGTTTGTTCTCGTCTTAACGATAGGACGGGATAGCATAAAACTTGGCAGTCCTGGCACATATGAAAGATATAGGACATACTGCTATTTAGTTTTTAGTACGCATATCTCCTGTGACTCACACACTAATTATGCGTACGTGAAAATAATTAATTTAAAAAAATGTCAACTGTAAAGTGATCCTTACAGTTGGCCTTTTTTAAGTTATTTCTTTTGTTTCATTATACTATATTCATACTAATATTATAAGGCGGAAAAGAACGTTTGTTTAAAGTTTTAAACGCGCTAATCTTCTGGGTGGGTGCGAAAGTTCTGGGTGGATTAGAAAGAGATTTAGTATGAAAATACCTTGAAACTTGAAGAAAGCATAGGTTACGTTACCTAACAGCAAAACAGGAGGATTATGTTTAATCTATTCTTTAAAAGTTACAAAATATAATAATAATTTTGTGTGTGTTATATACTTGAAGTAGGTACAATGACTTTCCCCTCCCCTCTTTGTTTTATGTTCTTAAAGTCCATCCAAATGTTCTCTGGAAGATATCGCTATCAGCGATAAGACCGCCATTGTAACCATATTTTGCAGTATTGTAAATGATTGGTGTAAAATAAAGAGTATTCTATCTACCTATCCATCTAAAACGACAAAATATTATAGCGTGCATACGTATGATATTGTATTGAATGCTATAACCTCTCTGCATAAAACAACCCTCGTCTTGTAATTCAAATAGAGAATAATATCGTTTCCTAAGTTAAAAAAAAAATATATATATATTGCAATCTTGTTAACCCGTCCAACTAAGCTAAACATGCTTGTGTCTGGAGTGGGTTCACGGCAATCGTATAATGGGTAGGGTTCGAACCCGAGACCTAATGGAACAGCTGCTCAATTTGTATCAAGCCCAGGTTCGGTCATGTATGGAATACTGCTCTCATCTTTGGGATGGATCTGCCAAATACCAACTGGACGCGCTTCAGTGTATCGAGAAGCGGGCAAAGAGACTCATTGGCAACGATGCACTGGTCGAGTCAAAGCTCCAGAGCCTTGAACACCGACGACGAGTTGCAAGTCTATCGGTTTTCTATCGGTTACATTTCGGGGAGTGTGCGATGGAATTACACAATCTAATTCCACCAAGCCCGTTCCATCATCGGACTACGAGATAAACGGCGAAGCGCCGTCGTTACATGGTGGACATCCCACCCATACGTACAAAACGTTTTGGGAATACCTTCATTGTGTGTACGGCTAAGGATTGGAATTCCCTGCCGGAGTCTGTGTTTCCCGATAGCTACAACCTAAGTCAAGAGTGAATAGGTTACTTTTAGGTGAGCGTGCTCCATCTTCGACCAGATCATCACTTACTATCAGGTGAGATAGTGGTCAAACGCGAACCTATTTTCAATAAAAAAAAATGGCTAAGGTTTCGGCCTTGTTTTCCATTGCAGCATTAGGCTTTGTATTTTTTATTCTATTTGGTCCTTTAGTAAGATATCTAAAAAAAAAATGTAAACGGATTTTTAGCTTTACAAATCATTTAAAAAAATCTAAGATCTAAGCTAAATTAAATTTCAACTCACTGAACGTCTTCATTTTATAATTAAGTTAAATACGTGTCCAATATTTTTTGATCAAGTAACGGACTAAATAAGATATATTTTATGAAGATATTCTATTATGTTATGATTATGAAATAAGGATTATTTTACTAACTAGTCATTTCCTGCGACTTCGTCGTGGAAATTTTACCCACGGTTATCGTACATTTACTCAGGATAAGAAGTAGCTTACATATAATTCCAGACTATAATCTATTTCTGTGCTGAATTTATCCGGATCAGTGCAGCCATTTTGGAGGTATTGAGAAACAAACATCCATACATACATTTCAACAATGGAGGACGACACGGCTGGCTCAGTGGTTGAACGATTGGTTGCTGCGTTACGTATCGCGGGTTAGCTTCCCACACCGGAACGACTGTTTGTATGGCCTACAAAGTTGTTCCCTCAAAGGCCCCTGATGTTCGTAAAGATAAACCACCGGCCTCATCTAGTTAACCTTTATGGAAAGAATGACGTGTAAATGTGTTATTTAATAACCAATTTGCAAAATAAAGATCATTTATCATTTATAACTCAGGAGAAATTCACTGTCTGGGCAATGTTAAAAAAACCTTCAGTAAATGCTTAGCGCAATTTTTGTTGTTATGTTGATGTTGTAACATTTTATTGTAGTTGTTGTGTGTCTGTACTCGAATATATGTGTTTCTATTCTATTCTAAATGGTCTCAACTCGTGGCGGAACCCGTACGAAGCGCTACATAACCACGTTCGTATGCAAGCACATGTCTATACTTAGATAAATCATAAGTCCCACCCAATTCTTTATCTAGTGATTGTAGAGATTAAAAATGTTTAACGTTATTTACAAAACATATCTATACTAATACACACATCAAAAGTGTCTAGGGATCAAGCATTTTTATGCGGATTTCTTGAGATTGAGATGTGGCTTTGTAATAAATTTATGATTTTATAAATTTATATGGATCCTTTTTGGTGCATTTCATAATTTGAAACAGGAACTGTTAATCACATTCGAGTAAAAGATGAAAATCAGCTGTCAATATTTTCCCTATAAAAACATACAACGCATTGAAGACATTATTAGTGCTACTGTTTCCCTACTACTGATTAAAACCAACGTTATTATGGAGCGGCGACGTCATTTAAGCAGGGAAGAAATGCTCAGAGCCGTGGGAATGATAGAAGCTGGTTCCCGGCAACGTACTGTGGCTTTAGCTCTGAATACAAGTCAGAGTGTTATCAGTCGACTTTGGACACGTTACCGAAGCACTGGTACGGTGGCTGAGCGCCATGGAGGACGGTATCGCTGCACCACACGGAGACAAGACCGATACATTCAAATCTTAACTCGAAGAGCTCCAACAATAACCGCCATGATGTTAGCCGTGAGGCTTCATCACTCTTCAGGGAACTTAATTAGCGACCAAACAGTCAGAAACCGCTTGCATGAAGTGAACCTTCATTCCCGAAGACCGCTACGGGTACCACCTATAGCAATGCACAATCGTAGGATTCGATATCAATGGGCTCTTGAACACAGAAATTGGGCAGAAGAACAATGGCGTTTCGTGTGCTTTTCTGATGAGTCTCGTTTTGGTATAAGACCGGATACAAGACGTATACGACACTGGCGAACCCCTGGACGCCAACAGCGATTAAAATCCTGCCAGGAAGTCCATCCTTATAGTGGTGGAACCATCATGGTATGGGCGGGTATTTGGATCGGCGGAAGAACTGAGTTGATTTGGATCAGAGGCAACCTCAACGCTCAAATTTATGCTGAGACGATTGTATCTGACGTCATCGTTCCTCTACAAGTGCAAATCGGTCCCTTATTTCAGTTAATGCATGATAATGCACGACCGCACACCGCAAGAGTTGTAAGACAGACTCTCGCCGCAGCTAACATCAATGTCCTGCTCTGGCCTGCTCAGTCGCCAGACTTGAACCCGATTGAGCATGCATGGGATATGCTACAGAGAAGAGCTCTGCCGAATATGGAGGGTATCCAGTCGCAAGAAGACCTTTTTTTGTTGTTGCAACGAACATGGGCGGCCATTCCACAGCGTGATTTGGATGAACTCATTTTGAGTATGCCAAACCGATGTTCTTGTGTTGTTAGTGTTCGCGGTAGAAACACGGATTATTAATTGTTTAAGTTACCCAATAAAATTTTAAAGAAAACTGTTATTTCAGTATTTTTTTCGAACTTTAATGTTAGTGGTTCAAATGTCAAAAATCCCTTTATTAGGAAAATGGCAAATTTCTTTATTAATGCAAAGGTGACTTGGTTTATCGTTACTGTGACAAACGAAAACACTTTATTTGATGAATCCTTAAAGAAAATTTTAATTAATATCAATCAGGAGAAAAGTTATTGCAAAAATATATGTTGATCCCTAGACACTTTTGATGTGTGTATTATAAAGCGGAAAAGTTTGTTTGTTTGTTTATTTGCTTGAACGCGCTAATCTTCGAAAGTCCTGGGTGGATTTGGATGCAATTTGGTATGGAAGTAGCTTGAAGCTTGAGGAAGGTTATAGGCTACTTTTTACGTGACTGCAAAAAAGGAGAGTTATGTTTTTACCGTGATAGGATCCACGGGAGCGAAGCCCCGAGTGAGTACTAGTTAGGTATAGTAAAACAATAAGCACGATCAATAGGCCGCGATATAATGCCACAGATTATATAGAATCAGTTAACTCATTTTTATGTATTTAATTCTATATACTGAAAAAAATGATTTTTAAACTCATTTTTATTTTATTTATTCAATGAATATTAAAGTGTTTTACCTAGTTTTAATTTAAATATATTTACTCTTCATCTGAAATATCGATCTATCCTATTAAGTTGTTTATTTTTAAAGCGTAAACTTATAATTTGAAAACTTTATGGTTTGACACGTATAATAAAAATTACTTTGTGAGAGAAAGTATTTTATAACATAACTTTAGGATTCTCCTACAGTTTTCTGTGGATTAAGTTTATCAATAAGGTATTATTATCAATACTAATAATATAAATGCGAAAGTAATTCTGTTTGGCTGTTACCTTTTCACGCCTAAACCGCTGAACCGATTCAGATGAAATTTGGCATGGGAATAGTTTAGGACCCTGGGAAGGAATTAGGGGATAATTTGCATGCGAACGAAGTCGCGGGCAAAAGCCATTATATGAAAGTAGACGGATGTGTTCCTATGAATCTACGGTAAATCATCAGTTGAATTTTGATATACATCAGGTGAACTTCTTGGACCATAACGAAGATTTAAACAAAAGTTGTCCCAACCTTCTGTGACATAGGGAGTGGGAAGCGGTCGCCTCCTTCTGCGAAGCAGTCATGCTTCCGAAGGAGGAGGCGGGCCGCGTGAGGGAGAGGATGGCGTCCTCCCTCCAGCCCAGCCGCAGTGGTAGACGCCCACGGCGTCGGACGTCGGCCGACGATCTCCGGCCACCGTAGGCGCGGGCATGCGGACAGCGAGTAAAGGGCAACTCGCTGTCCGACCATGGACCATGCCCGGGTCGACGGCGCGTCGTGTTCCACGCGCGCCTCAAAGAGCGTCAGCAATATGACGAGGCCCCCCCATAGAGGGCCGAAGCCTGCCGGGGTCGTGGGACTCATCCCGTTACCGTGACCCCGGTACGTAAAGGGTTATTGAAGGAACACCGTGGATTTTAGTCAGTAAAAGTCTGACAGTCCCTCCCACCCTGCCCGGAGTGGGAGGACTTATTTGATAATTTTACCACGATAAAAAAAAAAAAAAAAAAAACCTTCTGTGACATAACAATAAAAGGATTAAGAATTGTAAGGGTTTCTAATATCTCTGACTCCAAAACTACTGAACGTAAAAGGACCGGCCAAGTGCGTGTCGGGCCACGCACAGTGTAGGGTTCCGTACTGCGAGGTCGATACGTGGATGGGTGACCGTCTTAACTTATCGGGATTGTGCCTGCCAGTACACTTTAGGCGACAGTAGTGACGGGTACAGCAGACAAAAAAATCCTCCACCAGTTTTGCCGAGGGGTTTCGTGTTACTTATACAACGTATTATTATATTATTATTATTTTATTTAGAATAGGTTCGCGTTTGACCACCATCTCACCTGATGGTAAGTGATGATGTGGTCGAAGATGGAGCACGCTTACCTAAAAGTAACCTATTCACTCTTGACTTAAAGACTCCTAGGTTATAGCTATCGGGAAACACACACTCCGGCAGGGAATTCCACTCCTTAGCCGTACGCACAATGAAGGTATTCCCAAAACGTTTGGTGCGTATGGGTGGGATGTCTACCATCCACCACGTGTAATTTAAAGGGTATATACATACCGAGTGCACGGCTTCTTTGGATAATAATAAACGGTATGGCAAGGGTTATCTAATCCTATGTCTACATGTGTGGAGCATATTAGAAATTTCAATACATTGATACCAGAGGCCGAATTTTTCAAATTAAGAAGAACGAAGAGAATTATCGTTTTATTGGCAAGTGACGTGGAAAGTCATTGACCCTCGTAGTGCTGTGACACGTTTGTTATTACTGGTATTCAAGAAACATGAAACCAATAATTTGGGGTCAATTCTGTGAGTCACTTATTTTTTGCTGAAACTTTGCATAGAGACTCCATACCAGATGCCATACTTCAGCCATTTCGGATAGATATGGGGTTTCCGTTACACGTTGTATAATGGTAATCAAGAGTGAATAGGTTACTTCTAGGCAAGCGTGCTCCATCTTTGACCACATCATCGCTTACCATCGGGTGAAACGGTAGTCAAACGCGAGCCTATTCTGAACAAAAATAAATAAGACCGCCCATTGTATCACCCTTTTTAGTTGTAAAGTCCTTATTTGTTTTACTGTTATGATGAAACAATAAAGAATTTATTGTAATGATGTCATGTCACTTGTGATGTACTAAACCCAAACACTGACATGACATTGACATTTGACATGTTAGCATAAGCTTCCTTAGTGACAAGTGTCGACTGCGGTGTCATGAGCCGTTCGATCGAATCCAGCCATTGAGCAAGTTGTCTTTTTGTAAGTTTACAAAGGTGATATTTCGTCTTATTTAAAGTTAAAAATCTAGTTATAACAAGCGGTCGTAAGTTTGGAGGGGACAGAGCATCACAAACCTTGATTGGAGTCAGAACTGTGTCACTCCACAGATAAATGTTGTGAATATACCGCCATTAGAAATATATAATATTGTAAGAGAGTGAAAATTAGACTAATGGATTATTTTTGTGATTTGTACATTCAACTTTCAACAACAAAGGGGTGAGTTGCATCTGCACACTTCCATAATGAGTGGTCCATTTTACTCTGGATGTTGATCGTTTTACTGAAATAAGTGTTATATTGTTCTAGCCTACTGTCACGCCCTTTGTTGCTTGGTGAACGATAATGGGAAGATCCCATCTCTAGCGAGTTAACCGTATGTAACCTTTTAATATACCTCTTACCACACATACCACTACTTTGATGAGGACGCCTCACGCCTAGCCGGCTGATCCGTGGATTGGAAGGGTTCCTAGCGCCTAACGCCTAGCCGCAAAACCCTCCTGGCGTCTTAGATATAGTTAGTTATAAGTAGTTTTAAGTTTCATTGTCACTGTGTCGATTGGACCATAGGGTCATTAAAAAGTGTTTAATTGCAAGAATGTTTTATTGTCAAACCGCCGCCAACCGGACGGGTCGTAACAATATCTATCTATCTATTTATATGATTTCATTGCTATTCAACTAAGAAAAGGATCAATTTACTGCCATATTGCGACATCATTGCTGTCAAATCGAACCAATTGGGTAGAGTGAGCAAAACAAGAATTTATTAAAATATTTATTTAAGAAACTTGAGCGAAAAAAAAAATGTACCCTTTCCATATTTTGGTGGTCAAACTGGCGTGGAAAAATTACTAAAGATTATTTTTTATTGATGATAATCACTGTAATTTTGCCATGGCTTCTTGGCCTTTGTGCCATGTGTCCAATTTACTTTCAGGCGAATTGGTGCCAACAATGAAAATAGTGAAGAAAAGTATGGTTAAAAAAAAACTAACTAAAACTTAAAATAATTAAATATTACATTTAAAGATGTGAGACTCGGTTAAACAAAGTATAATAAATTTTTAAAATTTTCGCTAATAAGTTTTCTTTGCAAACCGTACTTTTCAAGTGACATTTGACAGATAGAGCTCATTGTCGTTACTATACTTATTTGAATCGCATAGTACCATTAGGCTTCAATGAGGCTCATAGGAAAAATAAACTCACCTTGCTGAAATATCCGACGATGTGGCATCCCTCATGATCAGCGTTGGTCATCACGTAAAACAGGAAAGGTTCCACATCATAGTAAAGTGTCTTATGGTCCAAGAAAAACTTGGCTAGCAAGCACAGCTGCTGGCAGTACTGCTTGTGTTTGCGACCGTCCACTTGCCACACGCTGAGGTTGTCTTTTCTGTACACCTGTGAAAAGAGGAAATGGTGAGTGACACAGGTTTAAATCTACTATTATTTATACACACGCACGGCCACTACGTGCATTTGCCTAGTATTTTGTTGTTTCCTTTTTTTTTCTAAAAATTGTTAATATAATAAATCTTTGTCCTTACCAACTAACATAATTATAAGATCCAATTTACTAACTCTATTCTTAAGGAACTAAAATAAGTTTTTAATATGGTAGCATGTCCTTTGGCTGTTGGCAAGAATAGTATAGTCCTCGGCACGTAAGTTGGCAAGGTTTTGGCGTAGTGGGGGTAAGTGGTCACTTTTACTGCTTGTCGTTATTCTATGGTTATTGCCATCATTTATTTTTAATCATGTCTGTTCAGAAAAATGTTAAAGAAAGAAGAGGAATTCATTAGTACATTCATATCACATAAATATATTTAAAAGTGAAAATCATGTATTTACAAAAAGACATTACAAACAATATGTTCTCGTCGTCACAATTAGTTAATAAAACTGCTACCCCTTTTATTCTTTTTTCCCGATGTCCTAAAGACAGTGACGAATTCGGAATTTCAACCTTCCTTAACTATAGTGTCTAACTGTTCTTTCTGACGTTTTAATAGTCTGCGTAAAACGGTATTTGGTCCTGGCATTGTAATCAACGTAACAAAAACTAAATTTAAAACAACTCGTAACAAAAACAAAGGGTACAACTTTCGTGTACGCGAGTGTATTCGGGAGCAAATGGAACGAGAACTACTGACGCACCAATCGCGCGCTCGGAGCGGCGCTACGTCATACCCCGCGTCCCGCTGACGACCGCTGACACCTAAAAATCGACTTCTGCGCATCGAACGACTCTTGCCAAGTTATTTTTATATACATTGTTCTATCACTATACATTGTTCATCGAGGGGGAGAAATTGACCGATTACCAACGAGGGTGTAGTTTGAGGCCCGAGGCGCAGCTGAGGGCCTTAATACACACGAGTTGGGAATTGCACTTTCTTCCGAGTGATACATAGTGCTTTATACTATAGCTACGAGGAAAATGAAGTACTTTTCAACTTAGAATACAAAGCCCACAAGGTACTTCGCTTAAATTTTTGCGCTTATTCACTAAAAAGGGACAGTAAAACATTTTCAGAAAACGATGGCGCATTTTTTCTCGCTTTTCCACTGTAAAATGTAATTAATTTTCTGTTATCAATAACAGCTTGGGCAGTTTGTTTTAATTCTGGCGGCGTCATTAAATCTTCACTATCACCAGACGACATTTCGAGTAGAACGTAAACACCACAGTAAACACTAATTGAAAATTCAGATAAACAAAAGAAAGACATCCGCGCGCGCGCGCGCGATTTTCACTAGTTTATTGTTTTATTTTTAAATCAATGTTCAGCCAAAGTATGTGACCAGTATCATTTTGCGCTTGGTGATTTTTTTTTTAAATTTCGGTCACCTCGATAAATGACGATTGTCAGAAATCGATAGTTGTAAATTTAAATAAATTATTTTTAAGCATTAAATACTTATTAAATACAATAAGCAGTGTTTTTGTTAATGATTTATAATTTTCTAATGTAATTTTAATAGCTTTTTGTACATTAATAATTGAAACCGAGTTAAAAGATAGGACCTATGGCCATAGACAGTAGGTACAGCATTTATTTTTCGTGCCAAATTGTTATTCTTATCATGTTGGAATGCTGAAAATTGATGTGAAATCCTGAATTTGTTCAGTAGCGTGTTGGAGTAATTGTAAATCAATGTTGAGCAATACTATGTGGCCAGTATCATTTTCTCTTGGTTAAAAACTTTTTGTCTTTTGGCATTATAAGTACTTTTAAGTTAACTACTAAATTGCTCTAAATTAAAAAAAAAAAACAACAGCGAGTTAGTAATAGATTTTCATACACTTTTCCCTCCCCCTTCAGTGTCTCCAGCACGTTAGTGATGAATTCTCATACACTTTTGCGGCCAGCACATTTGTACTACAGTCATTACTGTCAAACTTTTTAAAAAGTAATAAGGTACTTTCCTTTTTTTTATAGGGCCGCTGGTAGTTCAGCACACTAAGGCTGAACTACGAGCTACTACTTAACCGGACGATCCTGTGGTGACCTCTAAATTTAAAGGCCCTCAGCCAGGGCTTACATACCATATTTACATTTAAACAACCGCACGCTAAGGGCACTCCCTGTGGAGTACGGGCCTCGGCATAGCGGGGTCGTTGGTGGAGGGCAGCAAAGGGTCAGGCTGGGTCATATTATTATTGATGGGGTTATTTATTGCTACTGGCTCAGCATCGCGGGCTGGCTCGTTTGGCAAAGGTCGGGGAGGGTTGACGTTACAGGTACGCGGACGTCGCGATGGGCCTCGTCGGCGAGGCCGGAATACGGAACACGTTTTGTTCATGTGTTTTCTAAAAGTGCTGGTTTCCCTACTGCTCTCTTGTCGGATTGTGGTGGGATCGTCGGGTTCGTCTAGGACGAGACGCGGACGACGAACCCGGGAAATTTATGAGGATGTGTATCGGGCGGCTGGTACAGTCGGCCAAGAAAGTGGTGTACCACCCTAAGGTTGAATATCGCTTGCAGATTCATAGGTGATAAAGATTAGTTTCGCTTGCAGATCGATCTGACAACTTCTATTGCTGTCTTTATCTGATTATTGATAACGACTATTACTGTTTGTAACGTGACAGCTGTTCTTAGTTTGAACTTGATGTAACCAATGACGTCGTAAAATCAACGGCGGGGGGCTGTAGATTTTGATGACAAAATTGTATCTACAAATTCAGAATTGTAATCAACAAGTTACATAAAATTGTAAAGGCACAAGGCGAGTCCACAAACCTACAATTTCTGTAAACTTGTAATTACAATATCAATAAAAAACAAGCTAAAAATAGATTTATCCTTTTATTAAATTTCTACAATCAATTTTAAAATACTTATAACAAACAAAAACATAGCATATATAGTAATATTTAGAATATATTGAAAATTTTAAAAAATTAGAAACGGGTGTAACCGCCGTTGGCCTCTATAACCTCTAAAAGACGAGACCTCATTGAACCAACAAGCCGTGAGCAAATATCGGTTCCCCGCATTTCCTCCCAGATATAATTACAGTGACTAATAAGAGCTTGTTTGGTTCTTTCATTTTGATGCGACCATCGTTGGACCATAAGGCCCCAAAGATTTTCTATCGGGTTGAGGTCCGGCGATCTTGAGGGCCACTGAATTACCCTTACGTCAGTGTGTGAACGAAACCAGGCTCTTACGATCCTCGCATTATGAATTGAACAATTATCTTGAACAAAATCAAATTGTGGCACTTCGTTCTCCGGGTAAACATTACGGACTGTCGGTAGCATTGCATTCTGAAGCACGTCGATATAATTTACAGCCGTCGCTCGAGGAGGTAGAGAACACAATTCTCCTACACCATCCGTACTCATCCAGCCCCAAATATTTACGGAAATTCGACCTGATTCTCTATTTGGGATTACATGATCATCTTTATACCGTGTTGAATTATATCGCCAAAGGTGAAGACGTCCATGCTGACTGGATTTAAACGTTTTTTCATCACAAAACACTGTATTAGACCAATCAAACTCTAAGTGCTCTCTGGCGAAGTTCAGACGAGCAAGTCTGTGAGCATCCGTCAAATATATTTTCTTGGCGTAATGCCTGTGGTGCAACCCCATGTAATGTAGATGATTACTTATTGTTTGGGCACTCACATCGAACATCTCCGCAAAATGTTTTGTGGGCTTAAAACCATTGATTTCATATTCCCGTCTCATGAATTCTCTATCGTTATTGGAGAGTGCAGGCCGGCGACCACTTCTTCTGTGATCCAACAAACTTCCCTCCTCTCCTTCACGACGAATCCAAAAGCGGACAGAACGCCTCGATATATTCAAATTCCGGGATATCGCACTGATACTGCTTCCCTCATTAAATTGGGCAATTATTTGTGCTCTTTCGGCAATGGTCAAGTTGGCAGGCATTGAGATGATTTTATATGCAGTTGATTGAAAAATAACACGGAAAATATATCGATTTTTTGCATATATTTGACAAAATGTCAATTGTCAGTTTTCTTTTTCAAATGGAATTCGGTTGTCTAAATAGTTTTTATTACTTTTGTTTGGAAACATTTCAATTGCTTTGTAGAAACTAATATCCTTTTCATTTATACTAAAGGTTAAAATGTCATGTACTTATATGTGACATATGACGTATGAATACTAAATACATAGGTTTACGTCATGATAATGTTGTCTCTTTCAGTAATATCTTTTTATAACGAACCTTGTTGTAATTTTCGATGACCGGGAAACTAAATCAAAACTGGTACACCACTTTCTTGGCCGACCGTACAATCAAGGGGTTTGTGTGTTTTTCAGCAGAGGCGAAGTAACGCACTGAATGGCGTTTCAACACTTGCTTTATATTCGCGATAAGGCACTTTCCGAGCAGGTATTGTATAAATACTTTTTATTTCTTTTCAGTGTTGGGCTCCTCCTCGTTTCTGCAGCGCCTCGGGCATGTTTGCGGAAGCGCGCATCGACTGTTTCCAAGTCACCATGCGCAAGCGGTGCGCGTCCTTGGTGCGCAGGGTGCGAGCCAGCTCCAACGCTGTTATGGCAATGATTGCGGGAAGGCTGGATTGTCCATAAATGTGAGGCACTGTTGTGACCGGCATAATTTAATGTTAATAAAACAAAAATAACTTGACATTTTCTAGGTACTAGCTGTAGTTTGTTAATTTAATAATTTACTTTTAATCTGGAATTTAATTTGACTTTTAAATTGGAAATTGAATTTGATATTGTATATTTGTATTTATTTTGATTATTTGAATTTTTTTTACATTAATTAAATCGACATTTAATGTAAATTTTTCAATTTGTATTTAAAACTAGCAAGCCAAGCAATTGATTGAATTTCTATTATTATTTTATATGGGTCTTGGGCCTGAAATAAATGTTTTTTTTATTTATATACACGTTATTGTACACCTTACAATATTTCTATGGAAAAATGTTAAAGTAGTGTACAATAGGCGGTCTTATCACACAGGCGATCTCTTACAGACAACTTTAGATGGACATTACTAGAAGGAGACAGATCGAGAGCAGTCAGTGTACAAACATACAATATCAGAAACATGTACTAATAAATATCAAATGTATCATTGAGAAAGGAGGGGAAAAACTATAGCGAGAGGTAGTGCTCCTTCACCATTCTTTTGAACGTTGGTAGCGTTTGAGCACGCCTCACTTATATGGGTAATGCATTCCACAAACGAGCTGGTTGAATAGTAAGAGATTTGTCAAAGAAAGAAGTGGAATGCATACGTATACTTAGCTCTAAATTTTCCGATGATCTCAAGGATCTAGAATGTGTGTCACAGAGGAATTGAAAGCGTTCCTTAAGATAAAGAGGAGTAAAAGGACTAATAAAAACCACATTATAAAGCAGAGTAAGAAATAAAAAATTCCGGCGAAACTGAATAGGAAACCATTTTAGCTGAGCACGGAAATCATACGCTTGGTCATACTTGCGCAAACCAAATATAAACCTGACACAGAAATTTTGAAGTCAGTCTAGCTTGCCCGATTGGGCTTGGGTCAAGTCAAGAAGCTATAGCATAGTTTAGAATAGAGAGAAGGAGACTTTGTGCAATTGCAATTGTAGTGGAAATGGGTACAAAATTACGAAGGCGTCTCAAGGTGCCTGCAGAAGCAAACACTTTACTAACTTCCTGCAATCGTTTAGTCCAAGAAAGGGTATTGTCAATGTGTATCCCCAAGTTGTTCACAGCGGGACTAAAAGGTATGAAGGTGTTATTGAAAGAAACCTGGGGAAGGGTCGTCCAATCAATCTTGGAGATAGTACGATTGATTTTCAGCCCAAACTCTGCGCTCCAGTCACCAATTAGAAAACTCCTCGATGAAAATACGCTGCCTGCAACCAAACAGCCAACTACGAAAGCAGTCAATCGCCAGCCAATTATCTCACTTCTTATCCGACTAATATCTATACTAATATTATAAAGAGGTAGTTTGTAACTTTGATTGTTTGTTTGTAAGGGCTAATCTTCGGAAATACTGAACCGATCATGAAAATTCTTTCACAATCAGAAAGCTACACTATTCAGGAGTGCTGTAGGCTATATTTTATTATGATTGAACAAAAAGTTCAGAGAAAAATAATGGGATATGTATATCAAGTCAGCGGAAATTGGGCAAGATGTGATGCTTTACCAGCGTGCGCTGACTAAACGGTTCGGTATAGACGAACATAACATCAAAAATGTTGGTCTCTATTAGTTCTACAAAAAAGTCCGCGGTATTGTATAGCTAGCTTTTATATTTGAATCACTACAAAGGCTTTTTTTATTAAATGAAAGAAATAAATTTTATCTGAAATGAAGAATGTTACTAGGTATGCCAAATCGGTTGAAAGTTTGTTACTTACAGTAAAGCTTGTGTGTATAGAAATACACTAGTTATTGTTTTATTCAAAAATACCTATTAGTTTTGATTTTACAGGCATTTAAACTTACGTTAAATGGTATCGAGTCCCGCTAACAATCACGTGACCGCATGTGACGTCAATTTACAACGCTCCGCTTAGTAGCAAGTCGAAATTGGTGGTTGTATTTGTACATTTCGGCACAACACATAATTTCCTAGTATTTGGATTGGACATTTTTGAATGTATTTATAATTTCTAATGAAACGACACCGTGCTGAGAGCGCGATCGGACTGAGCAAGTGTTGTGAGATGACGTCACACCGTCACGGGTCCACGTCGCACGTTTACTTCTATAAATCGGAAACTAATTGAGGTATCGAAGTAATTCCTTCACTTGTATTTTTTATTTTTGACAGAGAATATGGAGAGCTAATATTCAAAATTAGTTAACATTCTTCATTGAGATGTCTTTTTCATGAAGAAAACATGAATCTATATCAAACTAAATGATTTTGTCATCAAGATAATTTTATGAAGATAAAATTAGTCGTTTAAAGTATGTTATTTGGTTATGTAATTTAGGAGATAGGTAATTTAAAAGTTTTCAACAAATAATAATGTACCACATCCAACACCAGCTAATTCTAAACAATGAACCCGATAAAACTTAGTACCTACTAAGAACTACACGGCATAATTGCATCACAAAAATATAATTAACGCCCAACGAAGTGGGCACGGATTGGCTTAGTTAGATATAAATGCGAAACTTTGTGAGGATGAATGGATGTTTTTTTTTACTTTTTCACGCAAATACTACTGTAGGAATCTGAATAAAATATGGTAGTGAGAACGAACGGATGTTTGTTACTTTTTCACGCAAAAAAAAAACTACTGAAGGGATCTGAATGAAATTTTGTATGTAGATGGTTGAAATCTTGAAATAACACATTCGGAATGCCCACAGTATCGGGATGTACATAGGAAAATCCGCCTACGCCAGCAAACTCGCGGACTAAATTTAGTTATGAAACGGTTAACCGCTATTCTCTTCACACTTATCATGTCCAACACCAAGTTCATACCTTTTACCCCGAAAATACTTAGCCAACCATCGTCATCTTTCGAGATTGGCTCATAGATGATATTCTCGCAGTGTCTACTTAATTGAAACTTGTAACTGCTGATTCTATAAAATACCTCGGAGTTGTAGTAGAGAGGCTTTTAATGTGGAAAAAACATGTCGACTCCACAATCATAATCTTTCATCATAATCTTTATTCTCTCACCACAATATTTATGTACAATTTTACAGTTATTAGGGACATATTCCATACAATAAACATTGTGGGAGACTGGTGCCTAAACTAGGCCAGGGCCTGTATTTCAGGACACCAGGTCTCCACCCTTTGGGTTAACATTTCAAGTGCTCTATATCTTAGTGGCCAGGAGTCACCTTATAATTTACAAGTTTTTAAAAATTTAAGAAGAAAATACAACTAAAAATTAATCGAAATACAAAAAATAAAAATAATATTGTTAGTGGGATTAGTAATAAGTGGAGACGTAGGTGCGTGTATAGTGTGTATGTATAGTTAGTGTGTATAGTGAGTGTGTGTGGAGTGAGTGGGTGAATGTAATAGTTTTTTTTTTTTCATTGTCTATACAGGGATAGCAAGCATATCTTCAGTGTCACGATAATTTAGTTCTTGGATCCAATTAGTTACTTTCGATTTACATTTATTTCTGTTAAAATCATAAATATGCAGGATCCTGTTAACCTTATTATAAATGTATTGTCCGAGAAAACAAAAAAATCGCTGAGCAAACTTGGTCGACAGCCGGGTTTAACGATTGTCGACGGGATTGAACCGCCTTTTGCCACGAGAGAGAAGGGGGCTATATGTAAGGACGCTATGCTGTTTCAGTATTGTTTGCAGTAAGAAAAGTTGGCGTACGGTCAAAACTTTCGCTTCTTTATATAGAAGAGTAGTGGAGTAGTCAAAGGGTCGGACTAAGGACATTCAGGATGGTTCTCTGGGCTCTTTCTAATTCTTTCTAATTTTTGGGGCACCTCCCCAAGAAGTGACACAGTACGCTAGGAAAGACTGAGCAAGGCCAAAATACACTGATTTCTTCAACTTTTCATCAGCCACCTGTCTCAGGGTCTTAAAGACGTAGATTAATTTGCGCAGCTACTCAGTGAGTGAATATGTTCATGAAAGTTTAACCTACTATCTATGATAATACCCAGATATTTTACATTATCTGCTTTGCGGATGTGAGTGCATGAGCAGGTGGTAGAGTGTGGCAACGGACAAGTATGAGCTACGATGGAGGAAGTATCCGAGGTTGGCCGGTTTTATTTGATGGAGAAAGTGACGTAATTGGTTTTTGCAGCGTTAAGTGTGAGGATATTATTTCGTAACCATTCTGATACTAAGTTGAAGCCGAAGCAACCGTTGAGTTGAACCGCAAAGTTGAAACCAACAATTATAGATAGATAGATAGATATATTCTTTATTGTACACCATAATAGTAAAACAATATGAACTTTACAACTAAAAAGGGTGATATAATATAACTAAAAAAGGCGGTCTTATCGCTAAAAGCGACATCATTATCTGCTTAACCATCGGCTTAACGTGCTTTCTGAGGCACGGGAATATCACATCGCCAACTTCTAAACTCCGGGCTACTACTGAAAAGCACTTTTTCCCAACTCGGGTATCGAACCCGAGACCTCGTGCTCAGGAGTCACGCTTGCGACCACTGGAACAACAAAGCAGTTAGAAGATATATTTATACCTTCGAGCGGCCGCCGTCTTGCGATGGCTTATTATGATTTATTTTGCTCTAGCTCAGTCTATTCTGGCATACTGCATCATCAGTGTTGAAAGTGTTCGCGAAGAAACCAATTAGATTTCCTATATGTGACTTATATTCACTGTGTAAAGTTCTCATAGATAGATAGATAGAATACTCTTTATTGTACACCAATAATTTAAACAAACACTTGATTTACAATACTGCAAAATATGGTTACAATGGCGGTCTTATCGCTGATAGTCAGGCAGAAAAATAGATATACTCTTTATTGTACACCGGCGGTCTTATCGCTGAGAGCGATACCTTCTAGACAAGCTTTGGAAGGAATTTACGAGCTATAATTAAAATGAGGAGGGCTATATTAGTGTACTACTGTACAAATATTCATCAAAACGAAAAAAACTAATAAAAATGTACAAATATACATATAAATACGTAAGTATATAAATACATAAGTAAATAAAATAAATAAATATATAATGTGTTCTTTAACATCGTGTGGAGAAAACAAAGGAATAATCATAAGTTTGAAAGAAAATGATTGACAACCGAGCTTTTAAAAACAGCGAGTGACTGAGCTTGTCTTACTGACACCGGCAATGCATTCCATAACCGAATAGCCCGCACCGTTAACGACTGGTCGTAAAATTTTGTGGAATGTGTAGGCATCAAAAGTCTCAAACTCTCTGATGATCTCAAATCTCTAACATGTGTGTCATGTAGGAGCTTAAAACGTTCTTTGAGATAAAAGGGAGTCGTTGGATTGAAAATAATACTGTAGAGTAATGATAAAATATGTGCATTTAATGCGAAACTCAGAAACATGATTATATTTGCGCAAACCAAATATGAATCAGATACAAAAATTTTGGAGACATTCAAACTTATCTAGCTGCACTTCAGTTAGATCTGGATAACTTGCATCAGCATAGTCAAGGATAGGGAGAAGAAGAGATTGGGCAAGCGCAGTTTTAGTGGCAGTCGGCAGGAAATTGCGCAATCTGCGTAAAGAGCCTGCAGAGGCAAACAGTTTGCGGCTCAAAAACAAATCTTATCAATATAAATACTAAGGTTTTTTTACTGAGTCACAGTAGGGTATAACAGCTCCATCAAAACGATATTATTTCATATGTTTTTAATTTACAGATATGTAGGATTTCAGTATCCGGCGTATGAATTTGCTTTCAAAAAAAATATCGGAAAAGAAAATTATTAATAAAAAAATTGCAGTGACAAGTCAAAATAATCCTTAAATGTTTTGTTTTGCTGGAACAAAAATGTGACAGTTGGTAGCTAAAGCCGATGCATTTCGATAGTTTTGTCGTTTTAAGCGATATGTCGCTATATCCGATGTTGTTATAGGCGGTATGTTTACTTAAGTGTTTATATAGGGTTTAGGCCGGGAACTTGCCATTAAGTCGTAATAACCGATTCGTCGTTATAAGCGACGTCGTTATATTCGGTTTCGACTGTATATATCATCATCAGAAATTATTAATTAATAAATAATACTTAAGAAATAAATAACTTCTTAACAACAATTTACAATAATATTGTTTTGGTGCCGGGTAAAACCAAAACTAAAAGCATTTGTACTTGTAAAGACCAAAAGATGGCGTTGTGCAATGACGTAGGTTTTCTAGATGGGTGGATGTTAAGGTTTTCATACGAATCATGATCCTTTAAGCTAAGTCTTAGTTTAATTTGTCTTGCCCTGAACATACAATTTTATTCTTTTTAGTTGTAAACAATAACGTTGCTATATTTTTCTTAATGATTATCACTTTGAAAAATTCACGGAAAAAACCAAATATTTTTAAATTGTTGTAGGTAAGAACTTTGTGAACGTGTGGATCAAGTTTTAAAAGTTGTGTAATGCGAAACATGACATTGTTCTTTATTACTTTTGTAAGCTTACATTGCGAGCGTTGTCTAAACGGTTATAGTTACACAAAAATAATGTAAGACGAAATTGTTCCTATTAAAAAGATCTAAAAAAAATCGACGGTAGTACATGTCTATCTTTTAAGTTCAGACACAGAGAAAATCTCACACTGGTCTTACCAAGATGTATCGTATCCACGATTCGACACGATTTTCCTACCGAAAAAAAGTGTCTCCAATGACTCTCCGCTTAGATCAGACACTGAGAGAAACCTGACACTAGCCCTGTCAAGGGATATCGTGTTACCCAGGTACTGGGTTGTAGAAATCTGATAGGCAGTCGCTTGATATTTTCCTACCGAAAAAAGGGTTAAGATTCGACACTGAGAGAAAATGTGACACTTATCTTACCAAGAGGTATCGCCAGCTACTGGGTTGTGGAAATGTGATAGGAAAAAAAGTGTATCCAATAACTATCCGTTAAGATCAGACGTTCTAATCTATCACTGGTCTTTCCAAGGAGACTCGTATTACCCAGATACTGGGTGGTGGCAATCAAATCAGTCACTTGATGATTTTTCAACCGAAAATCAAATAAAAGTCACCAGCCTTTAAACTGCGGTAGTTCTTACCTCATCTCCGGGCGGATGCCTCCATACGCACTTAACCTTGTGCCTCTGAGCGCCCGTGGCACTCTTGTGGTGGTTAAGACAGAACTCGCACACGAACAGACGGGGAACGCGAGCCGCGTCACCCGGGTACGGCGATTGATACCACACCTCCATCATAAACTTGCCCATCACTACATATCTGAAAGAAAGGAATCAGTCAATCATTAGTTTCTTCTGAACTCTGTAAGCCGCTTTAAAAATTTTATACAGATATAAAACATTAAGGCACCACATTGAACTAAAGATAAAAACTAAAAATTAAATTGAAGTTCATCAAAAACCATCTTCTCTCAAAGTCAATCGTTTGAAAAATCGACACTTCCGCAATGAAGATATAGCAAAAACCGCAAATGTAACTATTTCATTTATACAACATAACAACACTATGAAAAACAAAGTAATTTTTTGCTAGCAAAAAATCCTTCTGCGGAACCCTTCAAGGGCGTGTTCGACTGTCACTTGGTCACTTTTTTATCATGCTGAAATTGACATTTTGGCGCAGCCGTGCGACACGTAGGCGCTTTTATATTAATATGTATTTTTGTATGTTGTATTCATAATTGACAGACGAAATTAAGGTTCATCATTTAATTACCCTAGTCGAGGAGTAGTCTGTGGATAGCACAGAACAGATAAAAGAGGTTAGAAAGGAAATAGTTCCGGTTTTTTGTATGAGAACGCGTGTCGCCGCTTGTCTCCCCACTCTCTAGCTCCACTACAAGCAAGAGGCCCGTTACGTATGCGAATTATGCACACAAATAAATTACACACACTTAAATCGAGAGCTTACTACTGATTGTAACTCACTGTCGATAAACATGCGCCGTGCATCACGGCCAATCAGGGCAAAGGTCGAAACGTCAATGGTTGAAGTGTTGAGGACGCGAAACATGCAGTACATTGTAAGCGGACTCGGTCATTGCGTTGATTAACCTTTTGAACGCCATTGTCACATATATGTGACAAACGAAATCTTACCCTGAACGCCAACGTCACAAATATATGACAAAATACATGTCGCACCATATTATGAAATAAACAATTTTACTATTACTTTTATGTGTTTTTATTTATATAATTTAAAAGTTTAAGCTTCCGTCTATATTGTATTGCATGAAACTAATATAAATAAACCACCAATATCGAGAAATTTGTTGTTTTAAAAGTAGATGTTAAACGCGTACAAAAGAAGTGTCTCACACGCCGTAGTCTGCTATATGTGACAGCTAGTATTGTGACGTATGATTGTAAATCAATAAAAACTTAAGAAGATGAATATGAAATTTTAGTCCAGAGTATATTATTTGTGTATCAGTTGGTATCAGGAGAAATAAAACGTATTTTTAAAACAACTCAGCCTTATGCAACCATGCCTCTAGCTACACAAACAAAAATAAAATATGCAAATGTCTAATATCGACACTTGTCAATCTCATCTCTTAGTTATATTATAAACTGCGATCATGAGTGTAATGACTACCGAAGAACTTCTTCGAATATTAGAAGGAATTGGAGATGACGAAGAGTTCTCAGAAGTGGAATCAATACTTATTTAGAGGTGAGTTATTTTAAGAACTATGATTAAAAATGTTATATCAACATTTTAATTTATTTATTAGGGACAAAAACAGATCAGTAATTTCTTTAACGAAATTTTTCAACAAGTAACCCACACTATTATAGAAGAACGATACAGCTTTGATAAGCATCTGAAATATTTTTCTTTACGAATCTTCTAACTTACGAATGAGAAAATTGTCGTTAGGTACGACATTTTCCTCATTACACTAGCGTGCCAAACCCTGTCAAAGGCCGAGAGAGATTGAGATATCGAGGGACACCGCAAGGGCTTCACCGTGTTTCTCAATGGCCTCGCCCCAACAATGCGTGACATACACAAGAAGACCTCCGGTGGTCCGACCGCGGCGAAAGCCATACTGGTGGTCACTGAAGAGCTTATTGTCTTCAAGGTATGCCAGCAACTTGTTGTTGAGTACCCTTTCCATCACTTTACAAAGTATGGAGGTTAAGGCGATTGGTCTACAATTGGCAGGATCGGCACGGCTTCCCTTTTTGGATACTGGTTGCACATTAGCAAGCTTCCAGGACACTCGCGCAGGTATTCCATCCGGTCCACTGGCCTTGTTCACGTCTAGACTACAAAGGGCTTTACGGACCTCTTTATTGTGAATTACAATTTCCCGCATTACAGAGTCACAGTGAGGTAAGTTACGCGGTAAATTAGACCCTGTGTCAAGACGCGAATTTTCCGTAAAGCGGGAGGCAAATAAATTTGCTTTCTCTTGCGCGGTATAAGCCAGTGTTCCATCCGGTTTAACCATGGGAGGCAGTGAAGGACGATAGAAGTTCGACTCGACCGATTTGGCGAGGGACCAAAACTGCTTACTGCCCGAAAGGTAGGTTGCCAATTTGGTCCCAATTCCTCCAAAAAGGTCGAACCGAGCCTTCCGTAACACCCGTTTGCGGACCTTAGCGGTAGCATTTGAAATATGCTGGTTTCCATTTGTCTCGAGTACTTGCTATGTTTTTCAGCTTATGTATGAGTCATTGTTACCTACCCGATGAACTTATACATACCGTGGTTGTTCCGGTTATAAAAAACAAGACCGGGGATGTTTCAGACCTGGCAAACTATAGGCCCATCTCGCTGGCTACTGTAATAGCAAAAGTGCTGGACAGTCTGCTTGACAAACACCTGGATAGGCACATAGAACTTCATGATGCTCAATTTGGGTTTAGACCTGGCCTTTCGACCGAGAGTGCCATCCTGTGCCTCAAGCAGACTGTGCAGTATTATACAACCAGGAAAACGCCGGTCTATGCCTGTTACCTGGACTTGTCCAGGGCTTTCGATTTGGTATCATATGATGTATTGTGGCAGAAGATGAAAAATGAAACAGATGTGCCACGTGATATTATTGCAATGTTAAGATATTGGTACTCGAGTCAAAGGAATGTTGTGCGTTGGGCAGGCGCACACTCGGACGTGTATGGGCTGGAAAGCGGGGTGAGGCAGGGGGGGTTAACCTCTCCTCGTCTCTTTAACTTGTACATGAACGAGCTGATCGGCGAGCTCAGCAGAACAAGCATTGGGTGCCATATAGATGGACAGTGCGTCAATAATATCAGCTACGCGGACGATATGGTGTTGCTGAGCCCGTCGATCAGTGGAATGGGCAGACTGCTAGATATTTGTGAAAAGAATGCACGAACCCATGGACTCAGATATAATGTAAATAAGAGTGAGATGATGGTGTTTAAGGCTGGTAATAAATCATTTGCTAATGTGCCTCCCTTGTATCTTTGCGGTGCCAGCTTAAACAGAGTGTGTAATTTTAAATATCTGGGTCACTGGGTGTCTGACCCAACGAGCACATTAGTGGAAATAGCAGCCTATTTTGTTACTTTGGGCTGTAAAATGGCGCTTTAAGGGTTCAAAAAGCAGTTCAGAGTTGCATATCTGCATCCGTAAACGTCTATAGTTATAAAAGTTACTTAAGGTGCTATAAGCTGAATCAAATACCACCCTAGCCTTCACAGTAGTCCACGGTAGAACTCATTTACCACTTACACCTTTATATGAGAGTTACGAAGGTCATTCTGCCACTCACAGCTGTACAGAGGTTTCCATTGTAACTTTTATAGGTTATAGTTATAGTAACCACTATTATACTACTAGAAGTTCCATTATAGAAATAATAGAAACTCTTATGCATACTATAGTTACAAAAAAATCATCAGTGTAACTAAGGCCTTTAGTAGCAATAGTCATTCCTTGCAGGCTCAATCCATTCGCCATTTTACAGCCGCTTTTGTAACTATTATAACACATTTAAAAACACTAAACACTAAACAATAAAAATGGATGCTAAACGAATAAGTACGTAACTACATATTATAACCTCAAAAACAAGAAAATAGGAGCTTTTTGTGGCTGTGAGTTGCACTAGGGTAACAAAAATCACTGGAAGCGTTAGAAGGGTGAAAATTAGCGCTATGATTCTCAAATGGGAGTTATTAGAGTTCAAACTGCAGGTTATGACTACATTACAATGACGCCATGATTTTTTAAGAAAACTTATAATTCACTTGCAAAATTGAGTTGATATACATTGGTTTTTTAGTTAAATGTGCATTAAATGTACCGGTAAACAATCGGCGACTTGCAAATAGTAAGTTATCGACACGTAAAAATACGGAAATAAAATGTATTCTGTATAACAAATAAAAAATATCACATATCTTTTGTTATTTTTTTAAATATCATAAAAGCGCGTTAAAATTACTCAAAAATTATCTTATATATCTACAGTAAACTGGACAGCGTTTTAAGTATCTTTATATATCTTGCTAATACAGAATACAAACTTTTACTTCTTTTTGTTTTATTTTCATGATGGCGACGAAAACACTTTACCAAACTATTACAAATAATGTCAACTGAAGATATAGAATAAAGAACTATACTCAATTCATTCGTTCAAAGTAGTTCAAAATCATTCAAAAGTAGCGCTATGAGAGCTTTAGTATAGCGTTAATAAATCGTTATAGCTATTAAGGAACCTTTATGCAACCGTTGTGCAGGTTAAATGGAACTTTAGGTTGCATAAAATGGCGCCCAAATAGCGCTAAAGCGGCTGCTTTAAGTCTGTAGTAGACGCTCTAGCGCTTACGTCTATTACCATAAGTAATAATCGGATACGCTCTAAAGCCCTAATGCAGCCCATTTGTGCTAGTTGGGGAGGATTTATGTGACAACATTGATTTGGAGAGGGAGCGCAGGGCACTGTCTGTACGCTGTAACATGCTGGCCCGCAGGTTTGCACGGTGTACTGAGCAAGTCAAAGTGACATTATTTAAGGCCTTCTGTCAATCTTTCTACACCTGCAGCCTGTGTACTAAGTACACGCAGCGTACATACAGTGCTCTGCGAGTACAGTATAATAACGCGTTCAGGGTACTGTTCGGGCTGCCTCGCCACTGCAGCGCTTCAGCAATGTTTGCGGTGAAAAGCGTGGATGGTTTTCATGCCATCATGCGGAAGCGTTGTGCATCCCTAATGAAGCGCATGCGGGCCAGCTAGAACAGCCTTCTGAGAGTGTTCGTGGGCCGCTGGGACTCGCCGATGTGGCGGCACTGGATGCGACTACACACTACGGGTGGTCGTGTCCAGGGTTTGCCATAAACTGGCACCCCTGTGCGGTACCACCTTACGGTTACTTTTATTTTATGTTATTTTTATTTTATTTTTTGTGTACTAACAATAGCTTTATAAGATTTGTGTTACTAACAGAATATGGACAACTCGTCTGAAATAAATGTCTTATTATTATTATTATTATTATTAAACGCTGTCTTCAATGCGTGGACACCGATAATAGCGCTGCCGCCACTGTGGGCCGATTTATGTGCAGCGCCATGCTTTTTTTTTTTTGTTGATTTTACATATCTTTTCCTAACCTTTTTGCTAATAATATTTTTTGTTGAAAGCTTGTGATATTATCCCTATTATAATCCTTTTGTTACTTCTATTCCTGTTATTCCTGATGTTTTGTTTATATTAGGTACTAAACTGATGTTCTTTCTAGTATATTATTAGGTACATTTTGTTAAAGATTTGTAATATTGTAAGACTGATTCGTAATAATAATTATTAGGTATATGTAACTGTTGATTTTTAAATTATTTTTACATAATTTTTACATGTAAGTAAAAGAAACAATAATTAAAATACTGATTTCAATTTCTTTTTATTACTACACTAAAATCCTTGCGCATTTTTTGATATCGATAGGTATTATATTAGATAAGAATACTTATTAGAATCGATAACCAACGTGTACACTGCTACATCCCTAATTCAGATGCGAGAATGTCATAAAATTGACTGGCAAGCAACGCCATTGTCACAATACAAAGACAAGTCATGTTGAATAGTGTTGTAACCATATTGTAATAAATATATTTTTTTAGTTTTCTAATATCTGCTTTTTCATTGATAAAGTCTCTGTTAAATGCTGTGTAAAGATTACTATATTGGAATATAGTGGCAGGTTAAATAAAATTTCAGTGTCGTGAGTACGGTTTATTAGAAAAATAAAAGACGAAAATAAAAACTCAGTTGTATATCGATATAGGTTTTGGAATCCCTATTTTTTATGAAGGTCATTTGACAGAAAAAGTGGCCTGGCGTCAGGGGTACGGCGATACGTTTATACTCTGGCGTTCAAAAGGTTAAGCGAGTATACATCGGACAATGTATATTTTTTGTAACTTGTTGCAATAATGTTGTTAATGTTTGGAATTTCATAGTGATCAGAATATTATAATGTTTTTTACGAATAAAATTGTAATTAAATGTTATTTTTGACTTACCGATGGAAAGATATACCTCCTCGCTCTATACCTGCGGTCTGACTTTTTGTTTTACAGGTTATAATTGCACAACACGGCATTTTAAAGCAGAGCTCTGTGTTCCGAAGTAGTCCAAAGCGCACTAAACGCGGTGAATGAATTAATCGGTCGCGCTATGAAGGTACAGACTGGGTCGCAGAGGTCAGATAGGCAGTCGCGCCATGTAAAATATTGTTACGCAGCTGCATTCGCTTAGAATGGAAGCGCCGACCCTAACTTCGTTGAGAAAAGGCTTAGCAGTCATGATTATAGCACTAAAAGACAGTATCGCTTACCTCGTTCCTTTGTCCGTGGGTATGTCCCCTAGTTCCTCTTCAATCTTGATGGCAGCTAAAGCCTGTGCCTCTCTAAACAGTCTCAAGTCATAATCCGGAGCAAATCCTTCGAGGATCGGCTCTCTATCATCAGAGATCTCTTCATTACCCGATGCAGCGAGCTTCTCTCGTAACTCTTGGCTGCCTTTCCACTTCGAACGCATATCCTGCAAAAGGAGGTTAATTTTAGGAAAAGGAACGGACCATAGATGGAACCTGTTACAGAAGAAATGAAAAAATTATGAACTTGCTGGGTAGTAAATTATGAACTTGCTACACCTTGATATCAAGAAGGCTGAGTCAAAGTTTTCTTTTAAGCGTAAAATTAGATACCAGTACTTAATAAAGGACTGTTATTCTTAATTTGGTCTTCGTCATAATAATTATGAGCTTTCTTAATCAGAAAGATTATTATAAAGCACCGTATTTATTAGTTTACTATTTTAGCATATATAATATAATATGTATTTTATTAGTATTATACAGGGTTATTGGATGAAATGGTAGTATGCGTAAAGGTTTTGTTGAATGAAACTCGAGCTGAGGTAAGCAGACGAATGTATAAGTTTAGGTAGGGCCACTCGTAGATCAGCTCACTAAGGCTGTGCGTCTACTTAACCGGTCTGTCCTGTGGTGACCTCTAATAAATTAAAGGCCCCCAGCCAGGGCTTACAAACTAAAATACACTTACATCTAATGACCGCACGCTAAGGGCACTCCTTGTGGAGTACGGGCCTCGGCATAGCGGGGTCATTTTGGGAGGGCAGCAAAGGGACAGGCTGGGTCGTATTTAAGGGAGTATTTATTGCTACTGGCTCAGCATCGCGGGCTGGCTCGTTTGGCAAAGGTCGGGGAGGATTTCCATTACAAGTACGCGGACGTCGCGATGGGCCTCGTCGGCGAGGCCGGAATACGGAACGCGTTTTGTGTGTGTGTGTCTTCTAAGAGTGCTAGTTTCCCTACTGCTCTCTTGTCGGATGGTGGTGGGGTCGTCGGGCTCGTCTAGGACGATACGCGGGCGACGAACCCGAGAAATCTTGGAGGGTCTGTATCGGGCGGCCGATACGATCAGGGGGTTTGTGTGGGTATCAGCAGAGGTGAAGTAACGCACTGACATGCGTTTCAACACTTGCTTTATAGTCGGGTGTTTGAGGTCTACGTGGAGATCCTCATTCCTCAAGAACCAGGGCGCGCCCGTGGCCTTTCGGAGAAAACGGTTCTGAATGACTTGCATCCTATGGATCTGATTGGGACTGGCATGAGCAAACACCGAACAGGCGTACGTCATAATAGGACGTATGCACGTCGTGTATATTCGGATTTTACATCTAAGGGAGAGCTTACTGTGTTTATTCAGCAAGGAGTGGAGCCTACCGAGAGCGAAAGCGGCTCGCGAGCGAACCGACTTTATGTGCTCACTGAAGTTAAGGAACTGGTCGAGGATCACACCTAAGTATTTGGCTCGCTTCTCCCAAGGGATTGGCTTGCCAAACATAGTGATCGGGCGGGGGAGGGTGAACTGTCTATGTTGGCGAGCCCTGCGAAACAGGACTGCTTGACTTTTGTCGGGATTTACCTCAATCCTCCATTTCCTAAACCAATCGCCTAGTGCGTTGGCTGAGGTCTGGAGGGTATGAACGATGCTATCGGGACTATTTCCCGAGTAATAGATGGCCGTGTCGTCGGCAAATAGGGATAACTTTACTGGGGGCTTTTTGGGGATATTTGCTAGTGAATAGCGTGAAGAGTGGGGGAGAGAGCACGGCGCCCTGAGGGACGCCGGCTCTGATAGGGCGGGGAGTGGAAAGCGCTCCTTCGATACGATATCTGAAGGAGCGGTTCGACAGAAAGTCTCGAATGATGAGCACGAGACGGTCCGGCACACCTAGTTGGTAAAGCTTATAAATTAAGCCATTGTGCCAGACTTTGTCGAAAGCCTTCGCTATATCAAAGAATAGGGCCCCCGTCACCAGACCGCGTTGAAAACGGCCGCTAATGTGCTCTACGATGCGGTGGGCTTGGTGGACACTGGAATGATGGGCTCTAAAGCCAAACTGCTCGTTAGGGATTAGGCTCTTTGCCTCGACAAAGTCCTTGAGCCGATTAAGAATAATCCGCTCGTAGACCTTGCCGAGGGCGCTGAGCAGACTAATGGGTCTATAACTAGTCGGGAGGGACTTGGGCTTTTTGGGTTTTGGGATAAATTTAAACTTTAATTTGCACGGTTTATATACCGGAGAATATTTAATAATAATTAAGATCACGCCACTTTACAAAAACAGTTCGGACTTGACTCTATCCTAATGAGGGGGCGTCGACATAAGACAATAGATCCTCGCGGCCATCTTGCGCGCGCGCCACTCAGACTAAGGGCGATGTCATGGAGGCGTGGTCTAATTAGCTGTCTCCGCCCAATCACCTCATGTGACGTAGGCGATCATACGATCCCCGTGCTGCGTTCAGTCGTGTGCGAGTAACTTGCCTACTCGCTACACCACTCCCCTGGCGAGCCCGAAGCTACGGGCGATAGTAGTCCGGGAATCTGACCGTGCGCCCGCTTCGCGTCTTCTTGACAGCAGCTTCTTGGTCTTCTGGAAGTTGCTGATTTGACGTCATGACAGGTTGCTCATTGGTTACATACGCAGGCTTTAGCCGGTCAAGTGTAACCTTTTGCTTCTTTCCCTTCACATCAAGGTCGAAAGTCTTCTGCTCTCGATGCAAGACCGTGTATGGTCCTAGATATGGTGCTTCTAGCGACTTTCGTGCGGGGCCTTACCTCAGGAAAACATGGGTAGCTGTGTTCAGGTCCTTGGGCACATAGAACGACCTATTAGGACTAGTGTGCCAGGAAGTAGGTTGTGGTGTTAGCTTACTTATATGTAGGCGGAGTCTGCTGATCAGGCTGGTCATGTCGACTGTCTCCTCAGGAGTGGAGGCAAAGAACTGTCCTGGCAGACGGAGTGGCTCACCATACACCAGTTCTGCCGCGGTTGCTTGAAGGTCCTCTTTATAAGCGCTGCGTATGCCAAGTAGAACCCACGGCAACACCTCGGTCCAGTTCGAATTGGCGTGACCGGTGATGGCGGCTTTCAGCTGGCGGTGTAGCCTTTCCACCAGGCCGTTAGCTGCAGGATGATAAGCCGTGGTTAGGTGATGCGATGCCCCGATCAAAGCAGCGAGTTCCTTGAAGGTGCGGGACTCGAATTGCCTGCCCCGATCGGTGGTGATGTGCTCGGGGCTGCCAAACCGCGCGATCCACCCTGACGTTAAGGCAGCTGCGCAGGTCTCCGCCGTGATGTCCTGCAGCGGGTATGCCTCCGGCCAACGCGTTACACGGTCGACTATGGTGAGGCAGTACCTGTAGCCAGAACATAATGGTAAAGGACCAACTATGTCTATGTGAATGTGGCGGAACCGTGCTGAAGGCGTCTGGAAAGCTGTCAAAGGTGCTGACGTGTGTCTGGATACTTTGCTTTGCTGGCATGCTTCACATTCCTTGGCCCATTGTCGACAGTCTCTTCTTATGCCGGGCCATACATATCTTTCGGTTACCAAGCGGACTGTTGCTTTACCCCCAGGGTGACTCAGGCCGTGAAGGGTATTGAATGCCTGCCTGCGAAACCGTTTGGTGAGGAATGGACGTGTCCCCAATGTGATGACACAGTACACCTCAACTGCTGCTTCTGGCAGTCTGATTTTCTTTAGTTTTAGACTGCAGCCGTTATGTATGAGGTCTAGGAGTTCCGTATCGGTTTCCTGTTCTTTGGCTAAGGACTGGTAATCTATGGGCGATTTGATTTCATCAATACGTGATAAGGTATCTGCTACCACGTTGTCTTTACCAGCCACGAACTTTACATCTGTCGTGTACTGGCTTATAAAATCTAAATATCTGAACTGACGTGGGCTACAGTTTTCACGAGGTTTGCTGAATGTAAATATCAGTGGTTTGTGATCGGTCAAAACTGTGAACGTTCTTGCTTCAACCATGAATTTGAAATACCGTATGGCCTCGTATATAGCTAGAAGTTCACGGTCATATGGGCTGTACTTTATCTGGGCAGGGCTCAGCTTCTTGGAGAAAAATGCCAATGGTTGCCATTCTTGACCCTGCTTTTGCTGTAATACAGCACCGATTGCCGTATTTGAGGCGTCTGTCTGTACCGCGAGTTCTGCTGTTGAGTCCGGATGAACTAGCAGTGTGGCTTCTGATAGACTTTGCTTACATCTGTTGAAAGCCTCCAGGTGCTCCGATGTCATTTCTATTGACTGTGATCCTTTAATCTTGTGGCCTGTTAGTAATTTGTTTAAAGGTGCCTGCATGGAAGCTGCTGCCGGTAGGAATTTCCGATAAAAGTTTATCATTCCTAGAAATCTTCGGAGGTCCTTGATGTTCTTGGGCACCGGCAAGTCCTGGATGGCCTGGACCTTTTTATTTAGAGGCTTGATTCCAGCTGCTGAAACCTCGTGGCCTAGGAAATTCACTTTCGCTTGTCCGAATGTGCATTTGCTTGTGTTTATCAGTATTCCATACTCTGACAATCTCCCGAAGAGTTGCTTGAGGTGCTAACGATGCTGGATGACGCTGTCACTGAAGATTAAGATGTCATCCAGGAAGGTATAACAGAAATCTAGGCCGCGGAGCACCTCGTCCATAAACCGCTGAAATGTTTGTGCAGCGTTGCGAAGTCCGAACGTCATGAACGGGAACTCAAATAAACCAAAGGGTGTCGTTATGGCGGTCTTTTGAATGTCTTCTTTTGCGACTGGTATTTGGTTGTAAGCTTTGACCAAATCGACAGTGGAGTAGATTGTGGTCCCTACCAGCTGGTGCACAAAGTCCTGCACATGCCGAACCGGATATCGGTCTGGAATCCTGCGTGCGTTCAAAGATCTGTAGTCTCCGCACGGTCTCCAGCCATCGTTCTTTTTGCGTGCTAGATGCAGTGGCGACGACCAAGCGCTGTCTGATCTGCGCGTTGTTCCTTGCTGTAGCATTTCCTCAAACTCTTGTTTGGCTATTTTTAATCGCTCTGGGTCAAGGCGGCGAGGGCGACTGTATACGGGTGAGCCTGGTGTAGTGCGTAAGTGGTGCACTGTGCTGTGCCTTATGATTCCAGGTCTACCAGCCGGGCGTGTGAGATCTGGATATTCTCTCAACAGCTGTTGGTAATCTGTACCTTCCGTGGTTGTGCGAACTGACGATATGGCCTCGGTTTTTTTTTTATGTGTCGCAGCGACTGTTAGTGCAGTGATGTTGTCGATTAACCGTTGATTGCGGCAGTCAACAAGTAGGTTGTAATAACCTAGGAAGTCGATGCCGATTATGGGCCTTGAAACGTCCGCTACTATGAACTGCCATGTGAAAGCTCGACGAAGACCCAGATCCGAAGTGAGTGGCGGGTAACCGTAAGTGGCTATAATTGTTCCGTTTGCTGCGAATAACTCGTATTTGGTCCTGCAGCGTGGCTCCCGAACAGCGGATCGCGGGAATACACACAGGTCTGAACCCGTATCTACGAGATATTGTATCTTTGTTTTGCGATCCGTGATGAACAGGCGGCTTGTTACGGCTAGGCAGTCTTGTACCGCCACTAATGGCTGCCTTGGGAGTTTTCCGGCTGCTTGCTGTAGTTACATGGCTGCGTACATTTTCGCGCTTTGTTACCAAACCGGTAATGGTACCAACACAACGGGTGATCAATGGGCCTGGAATTGGAACGAGAGCGGGAACGGTGCGGTGAACCATGGTTCGATCTTCGTGAATGCGAGCGACGACTGCGCAGCTCCATGCTCATGGTCTCTAACCTTCGGCTTAACTCTGATACGGTTTTAGTCAGCGTGTCTATAGCAGTATTTTGCAGATCAGTTGTTACTGGCGGGCGAGTTCTGGTACCTGCTACTTGCCCAGTCACTGGAACGATATCGTTTATGCGATCTGCTAATTCGGCCACGTCTTCCAGGGGCATGGTTGACTGCGACGCGACAATGGTTTGCAGGTTGGTGGGAAGCCGTCTTGACCAGATTGTCCTGATGAATTCTGCTGGGACTATAGGTCCGGCCAAGTGTTGCAAATGGCGCAGGAATTGCGATGGTTTCCTGTCACCGAGTTCTTCGTGCATTATTAACTGCTTAATTTTGCGTTCCTGTGACGCAGATAGTCTCTTGATTAATTCTGCCTTTAGTTTCTCGTATTTTCCCGTTGCTGGTGGAGTAACAACCAGGTCTCTAACCTCTGCAGCGTGTTGTGGTTCCAGTTGTGACAGTACGAAGTAGAACTTGGTTGTATCTGTTGTCATGTTTGATAACGCGAACTGTCCTTCCAATTGGGCGAACCACAGTACCGGGTCACCTGGGTTGAACGCCGGCGTCCTTACTCCAACTCGACATGCTTCCTGGAATACGTCCCTTTCTTTGCTTGTTTCCAACTTCTCTTTACTAGGCTCCATCTTCTCCTCTTGACAACGGAAATGGGGTCACCAATGAAATCACGTCGGGGTCACCAATGAAGTGGTAGTATGCGTAAAGGTTTTGTTGAATGAAACTCGAGCTGAGGTAAGCAGACGAATGTATTTAAACTTTAATTTGCACGGTTTATATACCGGAGAATATTTAATAATAATTAAGATCACGCCACTTTACAAAAACAGTTCGGACTTGACTCTATCCTAATGAGGGGGCGTCGACATAAGACAATAGATCCTCGCGGCCATCTTGCGCGCGCGCCACTCAGACTAAGGGCGATGTCATGGAGGCGTGGTCTAATTAGCTGTCTCCGCCCAATCACCTCATGTGACGTAGGCGATCATACGATCCCCGTGCTGCGTTCAGTCGTGTGCGAGTAACTTGCCTACTCGCTACATTGGAAATATGTCCCGATCCTGTTAAGGGCGTGTAGATGAGGTCATTAACTAACAAATAAAATGTTCCGCCGTCAAAATAGATTAGTGATTTTTAGGAGAAAAAAAAAATATTTCATAAGACGTTGCAAAAATCATAAAATAAAATAAGTTTTGGATCTCTTTTTTCAAAAGTACGGAGGTTTTTAATTGTTTTATGTTTTTTTTTTATTATGCGCAACTTAATTCTTTAGCTATTTAATAAATAAGAATGCTAAAACGTGTTTTCGTTTTTTTTTTTTTATATAAATTTTTAAAAGAGATAAAGTCCTATTTTATTTTAATATTAAAAAATGGTAATGGTATACTTTAAGCCTAGAAACTTAGGGTTGATTAGTTAGTTAATGACCTCATCTATACGCCCTTAACAGGATCGGTACGTATTTCCAATAACCCTGTATATATTATTTCATTCCATTTTCTTGTACACCTACCACAATGTGATTTTTTTTTAACCAAAAGGTTGACTGGTAGAGAATGCCTTGCTGTATTCGGTCCGCAGTATTGTACATTTAAATAAATAATGCAGCTGATGCAGCTGCTGCAGCGCCCGACGCCGCGCCCCGGCCGCTGCCGCTCGCTCTTCACCAGCCGCCACACACCACGCCGCCGTCACGTTGTGGTACAGCGGGCATACACTACCTTCACTTTGAGCTGGTAGGCCCTCTGCTCCAGCGTGGGCATGGCGCGGGGCCGCTGATGCAGCTGCTGCAGCGCCCGACGCCGCGCCCCGGCCGCTGCCGCTCGCTCTTCACCAGCCGCCACACACCACGCCGCCGTCACGTTGTGGTACAGCGGGCATACACTACCTTCACTTTGAGCTGGTAGGCCCTCTGCTCCAGCGTGGGCATGGCGCGGGGCCGCTGATGCAGCTGCTGCAGCGCCCGACGCCGCGCCCCGGCCGCTGCCGCTCGCTCTTCACCAGCCGCCACACACCACGCCGCCGTCACGTTGTGGTACAGCGGGCATACACTACCTTCACTTTGAGCTGGTAGGCCCTCTGCTCCAGCGTGGGCATGGCGCGGGGCCGCTGATGCAGCTGCTGCAGCGCCCGACGCCGCGCCCCGGCCGCTGCCGCTCGCTCTTCACCAGCCGCCACACACCACGCCGCCGTCACGTTGTGGTACAGCGGGCATACACTACCTTCACTTTGAGCTGGTAGGCCCTCTGCTCCAGCGTGGGCATGGCGCGGGGCCGCTGATGCAGCTGCTGCAGCGCCCGACGCCGCGCCCCGGCCGCTGCCGCTCGCTCTTCACCAGCCGCCACACACCACGCCGCCGTCACGTTGTGGTACAGCGGGCATACACTACCTTCACTTTGAGCTGGTAGGCCCTCTGCTCCAGCGTGGGCATGGCGCGGGGCCGCTGATGCAGCTGCTGCAGCGCCCGACGCCGCGCCCCGGCCGCTGCCGCTCGCTCTTCACCAGCCGCCACACACCACGCCGCCGTCACGTTGTGGTACAGCGGGCATACACTACCTTCACTTTGAGCTGGTAGGCCCTCTGCTCCAGCGTGGGCATGGCGCGGGGCCGCTGATGCAGCTGCTGCAGCGCCCGACGCCGCGCCCCGGCCGCTGCCGCTCGCTCTTCACCAGCCGCCACACACCACGCCGCCGTCACGTTGTGGTACAGCGGGCATACACTACCTTCACTTTGAGCTGGTAGGCCCTCTGCTCCAGCGTGGGCATGGCGCGGGGCCGCTGATGCAGCTGCTGCAGCGCCCGACGCCGCGCCCCGGCCGCTGCCGCTCGCTCTTCACCAGCCGCCACACACCAAGCCGCCCTCACGTTGTGGTACAGCGGGCATACACTACCTTCACTTTGAGCTGGTAGGCCCTCTGCTCCAGCGTGGGCATGGCGCGGGGCCGCTGATGCAGCTGCTGCAGCGCCCGACGCCGCGCCCCGGCCGCTGCCGCTCGCTCTTCACCAGCCGCCACACACCACGCCGCCGTCACGTTGTGGTACAGCGGGCATACACTACCTTCACTTTGAGCTGGTAGGCCCTCTGCTCCAGCGTGGGCATGGCGCGGGGCCGCTGATGCAGCTGCTGCAGCGCCCGACGCCGCGCCCCGGCCGCTGCCGCTCGCTCTTCACCAGCCGCCACACACCACGCCGCCGTCACGTTGTGGTACAGCGGGCATACACTACCTTCACTTTGAGCTGGTAGGCCCTCTGCTCCAGCGTGGGCATGGCGCGGGGCCGCTGATGCAGCTGCTGCAGCGCCCGACGCCGCGCCCCGGCCGCTGCCGCTCGCTCTTCACCAGCCGCCACACACCACGCCGCCGTCACGTTGTGGTACAGCGGGCATACACTACCTTCACTTTGAGCTGGTAGGCCCTCTGCTCCAGCGTGGGCATGGCGCGGGGCCGCTGATGCAGCTGCTGCAGCGCCCGACGCCGCGCCCCGGCCGCTGCCGCTCGCTCTTCACCAGCCGCCACACACCACGCCGCCGTCACGTTGTGGTACAGCGGGCATACACTACCTTCACTTTGAGCTGGTAGGCCCTCTGCTCCAGCGTGGGCATGGCGCGGGGCCGCTGATGCAGCTGCTGCAGCGCCCGACGCCGCGCCCCGGCCGCTGCCGCTCGCTCTTCACCAGCCGCCACACACCACGCCGCCGTCACGTTGTGGTACAGCGGGCATACACTACCTTCACTTTGAGCTGGTAGGCCCTCTGCTCCAGCGTGGGCATGGCGCGGGGCCGCTGATGCAGCTGCTGCAGCGCCCGACGCCGCGCCCCGGCCGCTGCCGCTCGCTCTTCACCAGCCGCCACACACCACGCCGCCGTCACGTTGTGGTACAGCGGGCATACACTACCTTCACTTTGAGCTGGTAGGCCCTCTGCTCCAGCGTGGGCATGGCGCGGGGCCGCTGATGCAGCTGCTGCAGCGCCCGACGCCGCGCCCCGGCCGCTGCCGCTCGCTCTTCACCAGCCGCCACACACCACGCCGCCGTCACGTTGTGGTACAGCGGGCATACACTACCTTCACTTTGAGCTGGTAGGCCCTCTGCTCCAGCGTGGGCATGGCGCGGGGCCGCTGATGCAGCTGCTGCAGCGCCCGACGCCGCGCCCCGGCCGCTGCCGCTCGCTCTTCACCAGCCGCCACACACCACGCCGCCGTCACGTTGTGGTACAGCGGGCATACACTACCTTCACTTTGAGCTGGTAGGCCCTCTGCTCCAGCGTGGGCATGGCGCGGGGCCGCTGATGCAGCTGCTGCAGCGCCCGACGCCGCGCCCCGGCCGCTGCCGCTCGCTCTTCACCAGCCGCCACACACCACGCCGCCGTCACGTTGTGGTACAGCGGGCATACACTACCTTCACTTTGAGCTGGTAGGCCCTCTGCTCCAGCGTGGGCATGGCGCGGGGCCGCTGATGCAGCTGCTGCAGCGCCCGACGCCGCGCCCCGGCCGCTGCCGCTCGCTCTTCACCAGCCGCCACACACCACGCCGCCGTCACGTTGTGGTACAGCGGGCATACACTACCTTCACTTTGAGCTGGTAGGCCCTCTGCTCCAGCGTGGGCATGGCGCGGGGCCGCTGATGCAGCTGCTGCAGCGCCCGACGCCGCGCCCCGGCCGCTGCCGCTCGCTCTTCACCAGCCGCCACACACCACGCCGCCGTCACGTTGTGGTACAGCGGGCATACACTACCTTCACTTTGAGCTGGTAGGCCCTCTGCTCCAGCGTGGGCATGGCGCGGGGCCGCTGATGCAGCTGCTGCAGCGCCCGACGCCGCGCCCCGGCCGCTGCCGCTCGCTCTTCACCAGCCGCCACACACCACGCCGCCGTCACGTTGTGGTACAGCGGGCATACACTACCTTCACTTTGAGCTGGTAGGCCCTCTGCTCCAGCGTGGGCATGGCGCGGGGCCGCTGATGCAGCTGCTGCAGCGCCCGACGCCGCGCCCCGGCCGCTGCCGCTCGCTCTTCACCAGCCGCCACACACCACGCCGCCGTCACGTTGTGGTACAGCGGGCATACACTACCTTCACTTTGAGCTGGTAGGCCCTCTGCTCCAGCGTGGGCATGGCGCGGGGCCGCTGATGCAGCTGCTGCAGCGCCCGACGCCGCGCCCCGGCCGCTGCCGCTCGCTCTTCACCAGCCGCCACACACCACGCCGCCGTCACGTTGTGGTACAGCGGGCATACACTACCTTCACTTTGAGCTGGTAGGCCCTCTGCTCCAGCGTGGGCATGGCGCGGGGCCGCTGATGCAGCTGCTGCAGCGCCCGACGCCGCGCCCCGGCCGCTGCCGCTCGCTCTTCACCAGCCGCCACACACCACGCCGCCGTCACGTTGTGGTACAGCGGGCATACACTACCTTCACTTTGAGCTGGTAGGCCCTCTGCTCCAGCGTGGGCATGGCGCGGGGCCGCTGATGCAGCTGCTGCAGCGCCCGACGCCGCGCCCCGGCCGCTGCCGCTCGCTCTTCACCAGCCGCCACACACCACGCCGCCGTCACGTTGTGGTACAGCGGGCATACACTACCTTCACTTTGAGCTGGTAGGCCCTCTGCTCCAGCGTGGGCATGGCGCGGGGCCGCTGATGCAGCTGCTGCAGCGCCCGACGCCGCGCCCCGGCCGCTGCCGCTCGCTCTTCACCAGCCGCCACACACCACGCCGCCGTCACGTTGTGGTACAGCGGGCATACACTACCTTCACTTTGAGCTGGTAGGCCCTCTGCTCCAGCGTGGGCATGGCGCGGGGCCGCTGATGCAGCTGCTGCAGCGCCCGACGCCGCGCCCCGGCCGCTGCCGCTCGCTCTTCACCAGCCGCCACACACCACGCCGCCGTCACGTTGTGGTACAGCGGGCATACACTACCTTCACTTTGAGCTGGTAGGCCCTCTGCTCCAGCGTGGGCATGGCGCGGGGCCGCTGATGCAGCTGCTGCAGCGCCCGACGCCGCGCCCCGGCCGCTGCCGCTCGCTCTTCACCAGCCGCCACACACCACGCCGCCGTCACGTTGTGGTACAGCGGGCATGCGTCCCACGTCATGTGCTTGTTCGATTTACCCCCTGAAAAATTACAATTTCGTATTTAAATCTTGTCGTACAAGGCACGGATGTTATGGAGCTCCGTAACCGTAATCGAAACTATCGGATATCCGAAATAAAAATCCATGCGTAATCGTATCCGAATATGTTATAAAATTTCGGATACGTGCAGAACCAAAATGAGAGATGTTATGACAGGTTTTTGTTTCTACACGGCCAAGCCGACACTATGAAATGAAATAAAATATTTATTTTGTAAATTGGTTATAAATAAGTAACATATTTACACTTTTTTTATTGTTTTAAGTTAAGCTAGATAAGGCCGTGTTTCCTAACTGACTCAGAGTAGTCAGTTAGGAAACACGGCCTTATCTAGCAGAAGAAACACCGAAACAAACTCGGAGATCAACTTCACTTTTAAAGTCCATACAATTCATATTGGTTAAATCATATGAGAAGTATGTAGGTTCATGTCTGTGGTGCTCTTTTGTGGACAGAAGCACAAAAATTTGATCGAACAACAGACAGTGTAAGCACTACCGCTATCAGTGTAAGCATAGTTTGTTATTATTTCTACTTATTCGTCATAACTAGTCAGTCTGCAGAATTATATTATATTTTTATTTACGGGTACCTACTTAAGTCGATAAAGAAAACGAAAAATAGTATATCCGTTACCGAAACTAACAGATATATCCGAAATAATTACATATCCGTAACCTAGCTAAAATCAGTTTAATATTATTCCTATATCCGTAACCGTATCCGTGATGAAAAAAAAGAACAACGGACAACTAAACATCACTCTTCATCATAGTCATTCTGACATTAATTTTATTTTTTATATTTACTTTTAATTTGATAGTTTCTCTCTCTCTCTCAATCACCAATGTATTTTTCTTTTGACTCTGTTTACTCTTATAATATGTAATTCTGACATCTGGTATTTACTAATTTAAGCAATAATAACAAATTTGTGATTACTTTAATTTAATTTTATATGGGTTATGGACCTGCAATTAATGTTTTTTTTTTTATAAATACGCGCGCAGACACGACTCTGAATCTTGATAACTTGATTCCTCCTAACTGCCGCCACATAGCAGTAAATTTAAGTGTCCGTCTGTGATTTCAAAATAACTGTTATTTTCTCAAGTGCTTATAGTAATTTACATAAAAATACAAAAATATGTTTTTTTTTTTTTCTGTCAATCGCTCTGTCTTACTGTTTGCCCGGGCTAATCTCTGGAACGGTTGAAATGATTTTAATGGGACACTGGAAACTTCATCATTAACATCTCTCAAGTTATTGCCATAAAAATGTAACCTATTATCTACTGGGGAACAAACTGGCTCCTATAATATTTTAGATACTAGTGCAGGAGCCAGGGAATTCTTGAATGTACTATAAAAAACGGTCAAAAAATTATTATGATTATAAACATTTGCTTAGCCTATTCAGTCTAACCGGATGCAGCCAAGTATTAGTGTTTTACATAGAGCAACTGCCTGTCTGACCTCTACACCCCAGTAAGGCAGTAACTAATACTGTGGGTAAAACACAGTCGGAAAACACTTTGGCAAGACTGGAGTCAGATTTCCTCGCTTTTGACTACCAGTAACGACTGTCAAATACCTATAATTAACATGGCTGTATGAACACAAATTTTTGAGCCAGGTTATACCAGGTTAGATTTGACCTATAACTGTAAAAAAGTCTGAATTAATGGTTTTTGAGGCTAGGGGTAAAAAAATACATGTGTGCCACCGGTTTTACTCAACGGCATACCATTGCAGAGATTACATCGCTTTAAATATCTTGGGCATATATTGACTCCTGACCTACATAATGATGAGTACATTGAACGAGAACGGAGGGCGTTGTCAGTTAGAGCGAATATGCTGGCTCGTAGGTTTGCACGCTGCTCACTTCAAGTTAAAATCACACTCTTTAGAGCCTATTGTACTACCTTTTACACGTGCAGCCTATGGACTAAATAAGCAAAGATCGCATTTAGGTGCTGGTATAGCTGCCTCGTTTCTGTAGCGCATCTCGAAAGTTTGCAGATGCCCATGTAGATTGCTCCTACGCAACAATAAGAAAGAGGTGTGCTTCTCTGATGCGCAGAGTGCGGGACAGCTCTAACAGCATCCTAAATATGATAGCGGGAAGACTAGGCTGCGCTTATATGGGTCATTGTTGTGCCATCTCTCATGGAATGAAGCAGTGGTGACTCAGTTTATTCTATATTATGTATTATGTGTAAGCAAATGTTACTAACATACTTAGTTTTTTAGTATTTTCTACCAACCATTAATGTGAGTCAAAGTTACTAAGTAAATAAATATTCTATTCTACAATGGCAACATATAAGTACTTTTTATCCCAGAATTCTCACGGGATCGAGATTTATGCGGGGAAATGGAGGGTAGTACTCACCCAAGTGTCCGCTGGAGTCACAGCCGCGCACAGGGCAGCGCTGTCTGGCCGGCTCCTGCGGGGAGGGCAGCACGGAGGGCGAGCGGGCGGGAGGGGCGCGCCCTCTCATCGGCTTCTTCATGTCTTTGTTGCTGTTGCTGTTGCTCGTACTGTTGCTTCTGGGAATTCATGAAGTTGAGTTGGTAGAGTCGCATTCTTCAAATTGTTGCGGATGTTAAGGGCTTTAATCATAAACCATAATACTTTTTTGGGCAGTTGTGCAATAACAGAGCAGTTTGCCTGATTTCCAAAACCAAAACGTTCAACTATTCTATTTTTTTAAATTACTTCCCATAGTGAAACTTACTGGCCTGACTGTGCGGTTTCAGTTAGAAATTAAATGAGACTTTTACTATGTAGAGTCAATAAATTACAGTAGTCGAGACCATACGTCTAACCTCACATGCGACTCCTTTTACAATATCGTCAATCGATCTCTACTAACCGTCTTATCTACAACAATCTATTTTATTTGTATATACTTTGTACATTTGTACATTAAGATGTTATCGTTGTAGACGTATTCACACATCATCATACCATTAGTTACTAAGCAACAAACTGCTACAACAGACAATACAAACACAGAACGTCTTATATTATAAAAGTGTCAATAGCTTAATGGATAAGGTATCGGACTTGTGATCGAGTGGTCACGAGTTCGAATCCCACCCATTACACTAATGCTGTGAAACCACTCCAGCAGCAGAAGCTTAGTTGGAGGGGTTAACAAGATTGCTAGTAATGTGAATTCTACCCACATCGCTTGTAATCTTTAAAAAAAAAAGTAAATTATTATCTTTACATAAAAGAAAAAGGTGACCTCTTTATTTATTTTCAACCGACGACAAAAAGAGGAGGTTATCAATTCGACGCATATATTTTTTTTTTTATGTATGATCACTGATTACTCGAAGACGGCTGAACCGATTTGGAAAATTCTTTTTTTGATTGAAAGGGTATACTTCGAAATTGGTCCCATTTTCATAAAAGTCAGGATCTGATGATGGGATCCTGGAGAAATCGAGGGAACTCTTCAAATATTATAGGCAGACCTATGACGTTTTGGGTATTTATTATAGTAACTTGTGCAATTGCTCTCAAAAAGTGCCATTTGAGGAAGTGGAACTGATTATGAAGACCACAGATGGCCGCAGAATCTACTCAATAATAAGTATTGAGTGGGTTGCGATTCGATTACTTGAATATGGATATTAAGCACTTTATGCTCGTCACAATGCATATGTTGATGTAGAGCTGATGGTGAAGTACCAGGAGAACTCCTCAACAATTAACGGCCCAGCATTGGGAAAAGCAATATTTTGTAAAAGGTTATAAGTAGTTGACATTTAGGCTCTTGTAACTAGGTAAATTAAAAATAGACCAACTGAAAAGAGTGAAATAAAAACTTTTTACCAAAAAATTAAACCGACTCCCAAAAAACACTGCAAAGTGAAAAATAACTTTAATTTCGGAAGTCGGTGCCAAAAACGAAAATACAAAACTAAAGACATCGACTATCGAAATTAAAGTTATTTTTCACTTTGCAGTGTTTTTTGGGAGTCGGTTTAATTTTTTGGTAAAAAGTTTTTTTTCTTTATTGATAACACACTCGCATTTGACCACCATCTCACTTGATGGTAAGTGATGATGTGGTCGAAGATGAAGCACGCTTACCTAGTAGTTACCTATTCACTATTAACTTCAAGACCCCCAGGTTACAGTTATCAGGAAACACATACTCCGGCAGGAAATTGCACTCCTCAGCCGTACGGACAATGAAAGTATTCCCAATACGTTTTGTGCGTATGGGTGCGATGTCCACCATGTAACGATGGCACATCGCCGTTTGTCTTGTAGTCTGGTGATGGAACGGGCTTGGTGTAATGAAATTGTGCAATTACATCGCACAAACCCGAAATATAACCGATAGAAAACCGATAGACTTACAACTCATCACCGATACTCAATGCTCTAAATTTATGTAAAATGTTGCCAAGGCGAAACCATATGTCTTGCACTGTCAGCAAAAAGTTATCAGATATTATGGAGAGCCAAGCTTCTAACTCTACAAGCCCTAACTTCACAAACCTTCCCTTCGCTACCGTCACATGTGTGTAAAATGTTCATTACTTTTCTGTTATGCAATAGTTCTTATTGTAACGAAACGGGACGAGGCATAAAATAAAAACCGGCCAAGTGCGAGTCGGGCTCGCGCACGAAGGGTTCCGTACCATTATCCATAAAAACGAAAAAAAAAACACGTTTGTTGTACGGGAGCCCCCCTCAAATATTTATTTCATTCTGTTTTTGTATTTGTTGTTATAGCGGCAACAGAAATACATCATGCGTGAGAATTTAGATTCCATGTTTACTATAATTCGCGTGAGATTGTAAACACCATTGTCTCAATTTTACGTATAGATCGTAAACTAGACATTTTTATTGTATCTATGGTATTTAAAATCATCCCTTATTTGTATTCCCTATTCAAGTTTATTACAATCTTGCGCTGTTTGCAATTTTCTTATGACAACATTTTCTTTTCTTTCGTACGGCTAAGGAGTGGAATTCCCTGCCGGAGTGTTTCCCGATAGCTATAACCTGGGGGTCTTTAAGTCAAGAGTGAATAGGTTACTTTTAGGCAAGCATGCTCCATCTTCGACCACATCATCACTTGCCATCAGGCAGTGTTGCCAACCTAACCGAAGCATAAAGCAGTAGATCAGACTTAAAAAAACAGCAGAAAACAGTAAAATGGTAACAGTTTACTACTTTATTAGAATTGAAATTGAAACCCGAAATGAAAAACAAGTACATAATAATAATTATTTATTTATTATGTTAAAAATATGAATAATTGACATGTTTTTTAATATTTTGAACAAATAATTATTAATCATTTTAAATTTCTGTGTTCGATATTTTCTGCCTCCTTTTTTATTAAAATCATATATATTTTTATTAAATTTATTCACATGTTATTTAGTTGCATTAAATGTATAGTATTCCTTTATTTCTGTTTTACTAGGGTCAATGGTCAAGGCACAAAATATTGTCAATGTCATTACTGACTCTTCTTTGACAACTGAGCCGGTGTCGACTATAACATGTCGACAGCGGCTCAGTTGCCAAAGAAGAGAAAAATAAATATGTTTGCCAGATTTTGACATATTATGACTTGTTTTGTTAGATAAAATTTATACGGATACATCATGCATATCATGAAGCTAGGAATTTAAATTGGAGGGGTTTTATCGTTTTAGACGAAATCTCCAGTAAATATAATAATAAAAACAGTAGAAATTGGTACTTAAAGAGAAAACAGGGATATCACGGGAACAACAGTAAATCTACTGTTAAAACAGTAGGGTTGGCAATGCTGCCATCAGGTGAGGTGGTGATCAAACGCGAACCTATTATCAACAAAAAAAAGACAGATTTTTTAAATAGAGACCTGGCAATGTGGGTGGAATTGATATTACTAGCAATCTTGTTAACCCGTCCAACTAAGCTAAATATGCTTGTGTCTGGAGTGGGTTAGCGGCGATATAGTGTAATGTGTGTGGTTCGAACCCATGACCTCTCGATCACAAGACCGTACATTAGGCTATTGACGCTTCAAATAATAGTATAGTACAACAAAAGTTTTGTTAACAAAAAAGAGTCTTGAGTCTATCGAAAAACGGGCCAATAGGCTCATTGGCAATGAGAAACTGGTCGAGACTAAGCTCCAGAGCCTTGAACATCGGCGACGTGTTGCAAATCTATCAGTTTTCTATCGGTTACATTTTGGGGAGTGTGCGATGGAATTGCACAGTCTAATTCCACCAAGCCCGTTCCATCATCGGATCACAAGACAAACGGCGATGCGCCATCGTTACATGGTGGACATCCCACCCATACGCACAAAATGCTTTGGGAATAGTTTTATTGAGCGTCCAGCTAAGGAGTGGAATTCTCTACCTTTTTAGTCTTTAAGTCAAGAGTGAATAGGTTACTTCTAGGCAAGCGTGTTTCATCTTCGACCACATATTGCTTAACATCAGGTGAGATGGTGGTCAAACACAAGCCTATCAAGAATGAAAAAAAAAATGTTTTGTTTTGTTTTTATAGTAGTAGTTATAACAAAACTTACGTCTTATCATTGCTTTTGTCATCGACATCAGAGTCTGTGTCTGTGTTGCCCCGTCGGGAAGCTGTGGCCATCCTAGACACTCGTGCTGCGAGTGCCCTGGTCAGCTTCCGCGGCATAGTGGCCACTACTGAGTCACCAGAATCGCCGCTCTTTGCTGCCTGCTCGCGGATTTCTTGCTGTAATGTTGAGAAAACAAAGGGTTAGCCAGTTATTTAAAGGAAAAAAGCTTATTTAAGCGACAATACCCTTTTTTTCCAGATGGGAAAATCACCGAATGCTCCCGCTCTGAGTTAAGCGGAAGAGTGTCAGACTTCTACTGACAAAAACCCCACCGTTCCTACAGCTGCCTTTAAGTTCCGGGGCCGCGGTATCTCCTTACAACATTCCTGCAAAAAGCGACAATAGCCTAATGGCTAAGGTGTTGGACATATGATCGATAGGTTGCGGGTTCTAACCCCACCCATTACATTATTGCCGTGAACCCACTCCAGACACAAGCATCTTTTGATTAGATGCTAATAATGTGAATTCTACAAATTATATCTTTAAAAAAAAATTATTCAAAGCTAGATTGTATTCTTCACGCCGATTTATTAGGAGAGTCGATCGAGCGCAGGGCTAAAAGGCTTATAGGTGACGAGGCGGTATCGGGCAAGCTTCATAGCCTGGCTCATCGGCAAACTGTTGATTGCCTGTCGGTTTTCTACAGATTGTACTTCTGGGAGGAGCTCCATGACCTGATCCCTCCATCTCCCTTTCACTACCGGTCTACCAGACGCACGGCTGGATACCATCCACACTTGGTTGATATACCGTCTTGTCGTACCAAGCGCTTCTCCTCCACATTTATTTTGCGCACTTCCAAGCTGTGGAATTCTCTGCCGGCTTCTGTGTTCCCTACCACTTATGACCTTTCAACCTTTAAAGCAAGAGTAAGATGACTGTTTACTCTTGCTTTAAAGGTTGAAAGGTCATGGGCTCGCTCGTCCCATCATAGACCTCATCTATCGCTTACCATCAGGCGAGATCGTGGTCAAGAGTGAGCTCATCCTGAATAAAAAAAAGATAAGGCTGGCATGTTCTGGCCAGTGCTTCGGAAAAGAACGACCTCCTTGTGATCTCTGGTAAAGGGCAACACCAACACACTTATGAATGTGATGTCGGACAGAATGGAGGCCAAATCCTGACACATTGTTTGATCATGCATGTCCAAAATAATTATGATATTAAATTTTACTAACATAGCTATATGTATATACCTACTAAGTTAATATGGACTAGTATCAATCATGTGTCATCATCATCATTTAATTTGCTTGACAGTTAAAAGTACAAAAAAAAATGAGGGTACTAAAGTTGTTTTATCTACAAATAAACCAAAAAAACTATATTATGAAATGAGACGATAATTCAATGAGAATCTACTGCAGTAAACTCTACAATCTATACTTAATATTATAAAGTGGAAAAGTTTGTTTGTTTGTTTGTTTGCTTGAACGCACTAATCTTCGAAAGTACTGGGTGGATTTGGATGCAATTTGGTATTGAAGTAGCTTGAGGAAGGTTATAGGCTACTTTTTATGCAACTGCAATAAAGGAGAGTTATGTTTTTACTGTGATAGAATCCACGGGAGCGAAGCCCCGCGTGAGTACTAGTTGGTTATATGTTTTGTGTATTTCTTGTTTCTATGTTTTATATTGTGGCTGTTTGTTGTTCCTCTTGAATAAAAATAAAAATAAAATAAAATTGCAATTTTTGTAAGATAACTTTTAAATAAAAATAAGGAGAGAGTAACACACTAGACTGCTGTTACCTAAGATTGTTGCCTACAAAACATACAGTACAACCTACCACAATCCAATTACATTATTTGTTAAGTATATGTAAACATAAGGCATCTTTTCTAAACCTCCTTCAAAATTTATCCATTTGGGTGATATTTAAAACGAAACTTTAATCCCTATTCATAAAGTTGAGTTCTTATTGTCTCACTTTGAAATCAATTTGATGAAGTGAAATAATGATAACTCAATTAATTTAAAACGTATTTGAATAGACTGTTCAAACAAACCTTAGTAGCACTTGATGGTGGTTTAGTCTTTCCAGTCTTCAATGGTTCCTTCTTGGGCGACGGTTCACTATCACTGTCTGACGAGACAGACTCTACCGATGACTGACTGGAAGTGCATGATGATGCACTCTTTTCCTCAATTGATTTCTTTGGAGGAGGCCCACTAGGTCTGTTTACACTTTTACGCTTAGCATTAGAATCTGATTTAGAATTAGAATCATCATTATCTGCTGCACTGTTGTTATGTGTCGTCGCTGGAGATGTATCCTTCTCGTCACTTGACTTTCTAGAAGTACGCTTAGGTCTTGGAGAGCCCTTTGGAGATTTTGTTGTAGAAGATTTGCTTTCCGATTCAGACTCAGAACTATTGTCAGGTGAGAATATACTCTTTTTCTTTAATGCTCCTGAATCTGGTTTTGGCAGTGATTTTGGTATTGTTTTAGGAATAGGTTTAGGAGTTTTTGCACCAGAGGGTATTCTTTGTGTAGCTTTTCCTTTGGCAAGTACCGCAGCGGCTGCTTTAGGTTTTGCTGAGATACGTCTTCTGGGTGGTGCTGGCTTTGGGCTTGTTGGCTTTGGAGCATCGTCATCACTTGAGGAGGATACCTTAACTTTTGAAGGTCTCCTAGGTTTTGGTTCTTCTTTCTTTTTAGTCTCTTCAACTTTTTGAGGAGATTTTGGTGCAGGTGTATTGTTGGTTGTGGTAGTCGCTGGGGTGTCTGAGGTTGAAGATTCTGAGTCTGAGCTGCTTGAAGCCGACCCTGAGCTAGTGGAGGTACTACCACTGCTGCTTGAATCTGAAGAGGAGCCGGAGCTGCTGTCTGTACTACTGTTGCTTACCTGGAATTGAGAATAAGATTTTAGTGTAGTGTTATTCACATCATTATCAATAAATATAAATGTTTACTGTGTCTAAAGAGATAATCTAAATATATATAACTCAAAGGTGACTGACTCGACTGACATAGTGATCTATCAACGCACAGCCCAAACCACTGGACGGATCTGGCTGACATTTGGCATGCAGATAGATGTTATGTCGTAGGCATACGCTAAGAAAGGATTTTGCGAAATTCCCACGGGATTGGGATTGGCACAAGCTAGTCATAATACTCAATGGAATTAAAATTAAAACTTTCTAAACACACAGTATAAATGTTTTCATGAATTTTAACATCATGCATTAAAAACAATAATAATATGACACATCAAATGCAGAATCTTAGTTTTTTTGAGTGCTAATAGGCTTCAGTAATCGCATCGCAAATACAGTTCATAATTAATAATTCAGTAGTAATTATGATACATCCACCACCCTAACAGATAGTCATTAATTTTAAGGCCGATGCGATAATTGTTTCCCATAAAACATCGATTATCAACAGCTATAGAAGCTTTTAGATAACTGAGAGTAATTTCAGGTAGTCCACAGCTGCGCTTCACTCAGAAATAGAATAAAACTCAATGCAGCTTGCTACTTACATCCAGGTTCGTCATTTTGGATTTATTGTTTGCAAATGAATGTATTTACGTATCTTGTTGGCACTATAGTATGTTCCACACTGATACTGTATACTTAATTCATAGTTTTTGATGAATAAACGATTCTACATTTATTTATATACGAGTTATTGCATGAAAGTATAAAATAATAGAGACAGTGTTTGCACTGTTTGCAACTTTTGACAGGTAGCACATCGGACGTCACGAATTCACTAGTCGTGGGCGTTTTGACAACGAACCGTTTTCAATGACCGTTTTACGTTCTGCGACGGTGAAACCGTTTTTACTTCGTGGGTCCAGCCAGTTTTCGTTGCACAAACCAGTCTTCAAATTACTTGATGCGATTTTTTATTTTACTTTTATGAAAATACTGTTGAGAACTCATTGATTCAATGATCACACTCGTCGCGACGTCGTTCCGTTTCGTTTCGCACAAACAGTTATTACAATGAAAAGTGAACTTTTTACCAAAATAATACCGTCGATATTTTATTACCACTCGTCAGCGCTATCGTTCCTGACGCAATGGTCAAACTCGTAAAGCTTATGTTTCGTTGACTTAAGGTACAAAATCGCCTTGCATAATAATAATAACCCTAATTATTTGTTTTGTTTTTTACTAATCTATGTGCTAACGAGTGAATTGTAAATATTACTCGTTGTTTATAACAAATTGTTAATAACATAATATTTCATAACCTAATTATATTAAATATAATAATTTAAAACCCATCGCAACGTGTGCACCGCGAAAATACACCAGAGTTTTTGCTCGCATATCGATAAAGACATTAAATATATAAAAGCTAAATGCCATTTATGTCACGAAAATTTAAGCTAAAAATCGTAATGTCGTCCGATAAAACATATTATTTAGTAAACCGTTTCACACATTTGCAACTTGAAATCGTTTCTAATTTGTTCGTTGCAAGAAACTGCAACTACTGCACTCAACGATAGTTTCGTCTATCAAGCCGTCTTCAAACCAGTTGCACCGACGACCGGTTTCTGCAACCGTTTTCGTCGTCTGAAAAACGGTTGCGTTTCGTCCGCCAAAAATTCGACAACAAACCACCACTAGAATTCACGATAGCACAGACTACGAAAACGTTTTCATTTTCTTGCGGTGTTGCCAGCTATGAAATAATAACCTTTCTAATTATGTTACAGTAATCCAGTAGTAATCACATTATAAATGATTCCGATAGGTATTAAGAAAGATGCATGAGAATCATTAATATTTTATCTTAGATGAGAATGCATATTATTATTGTATTATTTAAAAAAAGTTACACATGTTTAAAAATAACGTCGTTTTTTTTTTTGTTGAAAATAGGTTCGCGTTTGACACCTGATGGTAAGTGATGATGTGGTCGAAGATGGAGCACGCTTACCTAAAAGTAACCTATTCACTCTTTACTTAAAGACCCCTAGGTTATAGCTATCGGGAAACACAGACTCCGGCAGGGAATTCCACTCCTTAGCCGATGGAGCACGCTTACCTAAAAGTAACCTGTTAAGTTAATTCTGAACTTGATGATAAAAATCGGTCAAGTGCGAGTGGACTTGCGCAGTTGGGCACCGAGTGCTAATTCCGTAGAGTACCTACAAACTTATTTAATTACCTAATAATAATCAATATTACATAACTAACTACATGTTATTGGTTTTCAGGATTTTCCTCTACATGTGCTGTAATTGCTTCTTTCAAAATTTTATGATTCTAGGTCAATAGAAAATAGGTGCCTAACTTTTAATCGTGTTGGCTTACCAGTTTGATGTTTCACAGCTGAAACACGGTAGAAACTATACCTATAATGCAGCAGCTGATTAATAACTTCTGTTCTGGCAAATACATTTATGTTTTTCTTATTTGGTAGTTTTTTGCCCTATTAGTTACGGCGAATCAAAGAGGAAACGAAATAAATAAACAATTTACACACAATATTATTTATTATTATTTGATTATAATAAAATAGGTACTCTTAATTATTTATTATCATCGAGTATTGTGATTATCTATTATATTAACTAGGGCGTCCAATCCCGCAGCCTGAATTCAATCTCGGTATTTGCGGAACTACGAATTTTCAATCCCGCGGGATCTCGGTATTTGTGGGATCCCGCATATTGAAAATATAAGGCAAATAAAACAATGAATTAATCAACTAACTCCACGTTTATTTACGTATTACTATTAGTATAAGATCAATCAAATTACACCGTTTATAAATCACAAAAAAACAATGAATTAATCTACTAACTCCACATTTATTCCAGTATTACTACTAGTATGAGATCAATCAAATTACACCGTTTATTTATTACAAAAAAAAAACAATGAATTAATCAACTAACTCCATATTTATACATGTATTAGTATGAGATCAATCAAATTACACCGTTTTTTCTTCACAAAAAAAGGTAACAAATACTGAATAAAAAACTTTACTGATATTTTAGGCTACATACTTAGGCTACCACTGACTGAAATGCGGCTATATTAGGCTACATAAGCTGTGAAAAACGGGTGACATCGGCCCCCGCGTTGTTTGCAACACTGCCGGCCCCAAGTCACCGAGCGATCGCGCTCGCCGCGGATCCCGCGCCCGTAATCCCGCATCATGCGGGATTGGAAAATGACGCGGGATCCCGCAATACCGATATCTCGGTATTCCGGGATTGGACGCCCTAATGTTAACCATGACGTCGTGATCTCCTTGAAGAAGCACGCGTGCCTAGAAGTAACCTATTCACTCTTGACTTAAACACAGACTCCAGTAGGGAATCCCACTCCTTAGCTGTAGGTACACACAATGAGGTATTCCTAAAACTTTTTGTGCCTATGGGTGGGACAACCACACTAACGATGACGTATCGCCACCACTTGGTGGAATTAGTTTTGTGCAAGTTGACTGAAATATGTGTTGAAGATAATGTAACAAATCCTGCCGACAGGGATCTTTACTGACATGCGCCACGAAAACCAATAGGTACAGATAATAATTACTTAATTAATTACACATAGGCCGTAGGTAGGTACTATTGAAGCGAATTGATGTACCTACTGTGCGTGTCGAATATGCTTACAGTGCGAAGTCGGGGCTGGTTGCTAGCAAATAATATGAATGAGTATGTTTTTTACGCCCACCATTGCAATAATTGATATGGATTCAGTCAAAGATATATAATAATAATATTGGATTCAGTAGATAGAATTGCGAATGCTTTAAAAAATCTACACTAACGAGAAAACGCGCGGCTACAAACGAGTTGCTAAAATATTATAATACAGATAAGTAGCATTTTATCAAAAAGTCAAGGGTTACCTAATATTTAGCGGCCCCTCACCCTGATAATGCTTAGTTCAAAATCAACACGGTTCCACTTGGCTTCTTTTCGTCGAACGAGTAACTAATTATTATTCAGTGTAAAAATGTGGAAAGCAATAATTATATCAGCGTTGTTCAGTGTCGTCCAAGGAGCTAATATTGAAGACATCAATGGAAACTACACAGTTGTTATGATATATAATCAAGTTACAACTAATTTTAAACCCGCGTGCCTGAAGTTTGCAGTATCTGAAGATAGCCGTAATATTAAATGTTCCTGCTTAGACGGCAATAGCAGCACCTTGCTGGAATTTAAACTTGTAGAACGTGTTCCTTTCATGGTGAATAACCCTGATGCAGTATCTTCCCCAGCGCTGGTCGTTGACGTTACTGAAGATCTCGCGTCAGTCCGGAACGCCGCCGCCGTCAGTTGCAAGTGTGCTGGCGAGAAATTTGATAAGCGTACTATTCTCAAATATGTCAACAATAACTACGCTTTAGTCTACGATGGATTCCCTACAAGTGAAAAAATAACCCTGTTAGGTCGCACCTTACCCAACAATTCAGAATTGGAACAAGCCATCGCACTCATTGATGAAATTAAAAATAAGAGTGGATTTACAATGTGTACTCAAGAAATCTATGAGCAATTGCGTCTTAGTAACTAATGGTAATAGCAATTTGTCTCCAATTGTAAATGGAAATAGTGCACAATAAAGTAAATGTTAATTGCATTTTAATTAATGTTTTATTTTTATTTATTTGTGATTTTAATTCATATTTTCTTGTGATTTTATTATTGTGATTTTTTAAAAGATTTTTGTTATGGATTTAAATCTGAAATATAGGTACATTCAATATTACATAAAAAGTTAGGTGTAGAAACAGGCTGGGTTTTTAGTTAGTAGAGGTATTCCAGATTAAATAAGTATAAAATACAAAATAAAAATTAAATTAAATTTCTCCTGTATCGTGAGTGCATTTTAATGAACACCCAGACTCGGTACAACTATTTGTAGGGCGTACATGTACAGATGCGGGAATCGAGCCTGCGACACGCAGCACAACAGTTAAACGAGCAACCACTGCGCAAACCGTGTCGCCTAGATTTAAATATAATAGTAATAGGATCTCATTAGCAGGTCATTCATGTATTCCTAGAACGTTCTATCTTCAATACATTTATGTTACTATGAAAACGAAACTCTTATAACGTAGATCCAATATGTTTATCTATACTTATCTATACTTATAATAAATCTGTAGAGAGGTCAATTCTGTACATGAAATATATTTACAAAATAACTATCAGGGGGTGATTAGGGATCGATACTGATGCCAAAAATGCAATCAGTAAAATTTTTGTCTGTCTGTCTGTCTGTCTGTATAACCGTTATAGAGACAAAAACTACTCGACGGATTTTAACGAAACTTGGTACAATTATTTTTCATACTCCTGAGCTGGTTATAGTATACTTTTCATCACGCTACAATCAATAGGAGCAGAGCAGTGAAGGGAAATGTTGGGAAAACGGGAGAACTTACTCCATTTTTTAAGCTTCCGTCGCGAGTGCAACCTTAATGGTTAAAGCTACACAGAAATCATTTATGACGGAAATGTTCTCCTTAAAATTGTATAAAAAATATCCCACGACAGCATATATCTATCTTTTATGGTTGACTCACAATAACACGTGTAACTCCCGATAGCTTAGCAGTTCGAAGCTTTCTGCTCCGAAATTTAAAACCACCACAACTTTGCAATGGAACTCGGCTAAAAGTAACCCAGTTGCAACAAAATATAATCGAGGCTCAAATTTTAACAGGTTGCGGTGCAGGAGAAACCGTCTTTATTACCAGAATTCTCCTAATACCAAATAATTTTCCATTCCAATTTAAAAGAACGCAATTCCCAGTATCGGTGTGTTATGCAATGACAATTAATAAGGCTCAAGGGCAGACTTTTCGTGTTGCTGGAGTAGATCTCGGTGTCAGTTGTTTCTCGCATGGTCAGTTGTACGTCGCTCTTTCCCGGGTTAGCAGTTCTACAAATCTTTATGTTCACGTGCCGGACGGGTCAACTTTCAACATAGTTTACCCGGAAGCTTTGCGCTGAAGTATTTTCATTCTATAGGTACTTAAGCCTCATGTGAACGTGATCTAAACAATATTACCGATACATTAACTTAATAACACACGCTGACGGAGTCGCGGGCACAGCTATTAACAATAATATTGTGCGGTTCGGTATTGCGATATTTTTCAACAGTATTATAGATTGACATATTATATTTCCCTACTAAATTACGAAAGTTAATCTGTCTGTCACATCAAAATCACTGAACCGTGAGGAAGGACATAGGCTACTTTATTTTACGAAAAACGACGGAAACGTGGACGAAGTCGCAGGCAACAGCTACCTATACTAATAATATAAGGCTGAAGAGTTTGTTTGTTTGTTTGAACGCGATAATATCAGGAACTACTGGTTCGAATTGAAAATATATTGTTTATTTAAATAGTCAATTTATACAGAAAGGCTATAGGCATAATATCATTACGCTAAGGCCAATAGGAGCGGAGCGCCAATGAAGAATGCTTCAAAATCGGGGTTAAATTTAACGTTAGCCCAAAGTAACTATTCCACGCGGACGAAGTCGCGGGCAAAAGCTAGTTTATTATAAATGTTTTCACTTCAATCTAACATTTTTATGTTACGATAAGGTTTGGGAATTTAGAATTAGACATTTTTGATTTAAGGAAATACGACCATTATTTCAAAGATTCTTTTTGAATCCTTATCTAGCATCAGTTTTTTAGCGGAGGTCGTGGCTAAATCACAACGGCCGCACGGGTCTATGTTCGAGGGTAAGCAACGCTTGCCGAGGTCCGTCCGTGGATGGTGACCATCATAACAAATCGAGTTTTCGTTAAGTAGTTGGTCCAGGCTGTAATTTGTACATCTTTGCCAGCCGTTACAGGTATAGAAGCCAGAACATTTGACACAGGTCTTGCCAAGTATTGTGTTACCCAGCTACAGGATTGTGGAGGTCAGATAAGTCGCTCCATGTAAAACACTAAGGACGTTTTCAAATTAGTCGCAAAGTGCCGCGCGGCTGCAGCGCTGCCGCATGCCGTCGCGCTGCTTTGTAAATCCAATATAAATAAATGACGCGTGGCCTGCAGTCCATCATTTTATATAAGACTAGTACTCACGCGGGGCTTCGCTCCCGTGGATTCTATCACGGTAAAAACATAACTCTCCTTTTTTGCAGTCGCGTAAAAAGTAGCCTATAACCTTCCTCAAGCTTCAAGCTACTTCCATACCAAATTGCATCCAAATCCACCCAGTACTTTCGAAGATTAGCGCGTTCAAGCAAACAAACAAACAAACAAACAAACTTTTCCGCTTTATAATATTAGTATAGATATAGTACTAAAATATAAATGAGCACATATTCTGAAAATTACAAAGATACAGCCTTGTTATATTTGTTAGTGTCCCCACCGAACTGAGTACATTCACCTTCCACTAGGTAACCGCGACATTTTTAAATGAGTGCAAGTGAGATAGCGCTATTAGTGCGTTAGACCAATCAGAAACAAGGATAAGTATAACGCGATCAAGGTTGGAGTCACATAGAATTTTGATACGCTCGGTCATTTCGACTGCGGCCGGAGAAGTAGCAACGTGGCTTTATTGTTGTTCTGCTGGAAAACCACGCTAAACATCGTAAGTTTTTACTTTTGAATGGATTTTATTCTCTATTTATTTTGCATTATGATCTAATATGTCAACGGGGAGTGGTATTTTATTTTTTTCATAATTAAAGCAGCTTTTGATGTAAAATGTCCCCTGACTAACCCGTCACTTGGGTCACTCTGGTGGTTACCCAAGAGACATTTTTGGTTACCCAAGGGACATAACTGTGTTGCATGTAAATTAAACGGTTCAAATACTCACTACATGTTACAAATTGTTATAAAGGAATGATAAACGGAACAAGGTTTTGTTTTTGCTGTGTTCAGTAATGGGTTTTTGTGCTTACATAACTTATTTTGTTTTAGATATGAAAAATGCCTCTTAGAAACGCAGAAAAACAAAGTCGTTATAAAGAAAAATTTAAACAAGATCCAGAGAAATATAATGAGTACAAAAAAAGAACACAGAAAACTATCACGCCAAAAAAGACTGACTAAAGATTTAAAACCTAAAGAGAGATATAACGCGAAAGTGATTTGGAGATTAAGGAAAAAGAATCAAAGAGAACGAGCGCGAAATCTTCACAAAGTTCTTGAAGTAACGCCACCTAGCTCTCCACAATTACAAGAGGATAATTTGCAAGATGATTTTACAGAATGAGCAAGATGATGCTTAAATTTGTCTCTTGGATCACCAAATGTCCCTAATTTTAAGTGGTTTTTCTGTGTTATTTCCTCTTGGACATGCTTAATTATAAGTTTTTTTTTTACGGTTAGCTAAATTAATTTGATTATATTACGTTTAACATAAAATTATCTATATAAATAACACTGAGTACAAAATACTTAAAAGGTTTTTTTTTTTTTTTAGTTTACCCAAGAGACCATGTTCATGACTTTTTTATAAAAAGTATTCTAGCTTTACCCGAATTTATATTTGCGTAAAGTAGCTACTACTACATTGTATTGATTACATTAAAAAATAAATTTAAAAGTTGCATTTTCATTCACATAATTATCATCTAATCATTGGTTACCCAGGGGATGTAAGATGAGATATCACCCGATATTTTATGCTAAAACATTATCTTTCATACGTTGTTGGTCGCGCCAAGGGTTGTGTTTATAAACTAGGTTGTATTAGCTACTACCCTATGCAAAAATCATAGTGAAATTAGAATTCTTAATTATTTTTAGTTTTTGAATAACATGTACAAAAAAAAGTTGATTGACCCATTAAACAATAACAAAGGACGATTTACAAATTAAAGCTTATTGCCAGTTATTTTAAGCGTACAGCCTGTGGACCAACTTTACGGTAGATAGATAGATATAATCTTTATTGTACACCATAACAGAATTAAATAAGGACTTAAAAACTACAAAGGGTGTTACAATGGGCGGTCCACCTACAACAATTCTCTCAGGATCCTGGTAGGGCTTCCGAGGTTTTATAGTCCTTAGGCTATGTTTGTTGAGGCTCGCTCAGTTTTTTTACGATCATAAGGAAGCAGAGTGCGTCTCTATAAATCCGCCTACGAAGTAGCTCCTGAGAGTGTTGTCCGAACAGTTGAATCTGTCCTTCATCAGACGTGGATGCAGCGCCTATTATTTGACACGTGTAGTCGATTTCTATGTACCTATATTTATTGTAGTTTTATTTTAGGCATGCGAGTCACGTGAAGAGCTACGTAGTGTGCCACGCGAGCCTCACGTGTCACGATAAACCTAAAGCAAAAATAATTAATCATAAGTATAAAAGTTTGGCGCTGATAGAACGGAAAACGTGGAAATTGAAATAACTGGCGAGGTAAGGGGAAAACAGGGGTAGTCGGGGTAGGATAATTTCGCAGTCTATTCGCCAAGGACCCATTAATCGGATTAAAAGGTTAACCGGTTAGACGTTTAACCCATTTGTTTGATTAACCTTTATACGGGTTAACCTGTATACTATAAAGGTTAATCTATAAAATATTGCTGATTAATCTGAATGAAAGAGACAGAACCTGTAAGTTGCACATTCTCGGCTGCGTCGCGGTATCTTACGTCACAGGCGGCTGTTTGTTGCTCGGGTTTATTTGTCGCTCTTCTGTTGAATTTTGCACTTATTCAAAATTATGTGCGTAACCACGCACAGTGGAATGAAAATGTTTGGTAGGTAAGTGTATGGTGAACATTAAAAATTCAATGACAAAAGCAAATTGAGAAATGTAGGCAGGTAGGTAGGTAGGTGTCTTTTTAACCGACTTCAAAAAAAGGAGGTTTACAATTCGTCTTGAACTTTTTTTTCTTTTTTATGTATGTTACCTCATAACTCGGAGACGGCTGGACCGATTTGAAAAATTCTTTTTGCGTTTGAATGGGTATACTTTCTAGTTGGTCCCATTGTTACGAAATCAGGATCTGATGATGGGATCCTGGAGAAATCGAGGGAACTCTTCAAATATTATAGGCACACCTATAGTGTTTTGGGTATTTCTTATAGTACCTTGAGCAGTTGCTTCCGAAAAGTACCATTTGGGGAAGTTGAACTGATGATGAAGACCACAGAGGGCCACTGAAACTCCTCAATAATAAGTATTTCGTGGATTGCAATTCGATTACTTGAGAACGGATGTTAAACACTTTACGCTCGTCACAATACATATGGTGATGTAGAGCTGATTGTCAAATACCAGGATAACTCCTCAAAAATTAACGGCTATGCACAGGGAAAAGCAATATAAAAGGTGATAAGTTTTTGACATTATGGCTTTTGTAACTAGATAAATTACAAACCGACCCACTAAAAAGAGTGAAAAAAAAAATTTAGCAAAAAATAGAACCGACTTCCATATCAAAACACTACAAAGGTAAAAATAACTTTAATTTCGGAAGGCGATGTCTTTAGTTTTGTATATATTTTCGTTTTTGACACCGCCTTCCGAAATTAAAGTTATTTTTACCTTTGTAGTGTTTTGATATGGAAGTCGGTTCTATTTTTTGCTAAAAGTTTTTTTTTTAGTAAGTTGATAGTTAGACGGTAGAACAGGTTAGGTATCTTTTTAGGGTTCCGTAGCCAAATGGCAAAAAACGGAACCCTTATAGTTTCGACATGTCTGTCCGTCTGTCTGTCTATCTGTCTGTCTGTCTGTCTGTCCGTCCGTCCGTATGTCACAGCCATTTTATTCCGAAACTGTTAGAACTGTACATGTGAAACTTGGTAGGTAGATGTATTCTGTGAACCGCTTTCCGATTTTATGAAAAAAAAAAAATTAAAATAAAAGGGGCTCCCGATACATGGAACTGAAACTGAAAATATATTTTTTCATGAAACCTATGCGTGTGTGGTATCTATAGACAGGTCTTCAAAAATGATATAAATGTGTCTAAAACCACTTTTTCATAAAGATAATCGTTTAAAAGATATACGCGTCTAAAGTGGTAAAATGTGTCCCCCCCCACTGTAACTTCTATAATTATAGAGTGAAAAATATGAAAAAAAATATATGCTATAGATCTTAATGTAATCTTTCAACCAAAATTGGTTTGAACGAGATCAGGTCTGCAGTTTTTGAGATACAGCATATTTTCTAAAACCGCAAATATAACTTTGTAATTCATACAAACACTATGAAAAACAAAGTTATTTGGCGTACTTGTAAAAATTGCAAATAATCTAGTTTTAAGACATTTTTAAGTTTTTTTTTTCAAATAAATATATTAAATTATATTTATTATAGTTACTAAGGAACCCTTCATGGGCGAGTTTGACTCGCACTTGGCCAATTTTTTTTATTTTTTACTATATTTATTGGTTTACTTTGTTCTGTATATTACACACCTGAAAGGTGTTCCGAGGTGGGAATGTTTTACCCGTAAGTATACAACATTATGTTTAGTATATGCGAAATGTGAATATAGTTCGTTCGGAATAAGTAACTAAATCGAATCTAATACATAGGCGTAGGAAGGGGGGGAGCCGGGTGGGCCGTGCCCACCCCAGAATGGTCTGGTGCCCACCCGAGAATTTTTACTAACAAACAATTATGGCTGATAAGTTAAAAAATCTGGCCAATCGCTTCTACTACTGGAAGGCCAGGCCCCTCCTGGGAAATATCTCTAGATACGCCAATGATCTAATATTTTATAAACCTTTTTTGTTTTTGCCCCAAAAATATTTAAAAAGAAGTTACAAGTTGGACACTTAGTAGCATATATACGCAATGATACGGCGCACAACACAGGTCACGCAGCACGCCACTAGACGCGCACGGCGGACGCACTATGGGACCAACCGGTATTTTCCATCTCAAAATTAGTTGGGACAAAAGTCGTGTTACTGAAACTGTTTTGATTGTTTTACATTCTAAGATGATAAAGTTACCCGATATAATAGTAAAAAAAAAATACAAAAAATTTTTAGGTACATTAAATTACACCCAAAGTTTATACTTTGATAATTTGATATTAACTAGACTACTCGTTATGGAAGTTCAACTTAAGATTTCTAGTTCATAACTACGTTATTTTGTGATGAAAAATATATTTTCCAATTTTTTAATATAATTTTTAATTGTCATAAGGAAATTTTACGTCTATTTAATTTTCAAGTTGAGGTTTCCTTGTTACCGATGGCTCCCGATGTCAAGTTAATGACATGTTTAGATACCTTACCTATTCAGTAATACAAAAAAAACCTGCGTCATTGCTGCACCATTTCGAACTAGAAGCAAAAATGTCGACCTAAATATATTTTCACACGATTTTTTTTTGTGCGGGGACCATTTTAACCACACTTGTGATAAAAATCATGTTGCATAGTTCTTATCTGTTGTTGTAATTATAATAAGTATTAGTGTGAAAACTGTTTTTATCAATTTTCTTATTGGTTTTGCACAAGTTACTGAAACTAGGGTCTTATAAATACTCGGGTTTGCAGCGTGTTCATCAGTGTCCGGATACCTTCCTTCGGTAACTGTGAATTTGCTGAAAAAAGTTTAAAATGAGTGAATTTGTGTGTTTTCGACGCGATATATGTGCTCAGATAATAAGCGGGAAAAGTACTTCAGTTATTGAAAATATTTGTTGGACAATTTCCATTTATCAACAACAGATGTGAGCACGGTTATGCAAAGTATTCAAAGAAATTTGATTACGATTTGTAACCAAAAATGGGTGAAAGCTCAAAGAAAACAAGATTGCTTCGAGAGCCAAAACACAAATTGGTTAAATGGCGAGTTTAGAGTACGTGAAAAAAAAAGAAAATCCTGACGTGTTCGGAGAGTACGAAAAAAACGTAAAAACTTGGAATTACTCCAGGAGTATGGAATGGGACATGTGCATTACGCTTATGTTCAAGGTTTACGATCTATGGGTGAAAATGATGAAGCTTCGATTGTGAGTATTACGAGAAATACAGAAAAGGAGGAGAAAAAGTCATTTTACGAAGTCCAGATGGTGTACCTTCCCATACCAAAGAAGACGCATTATGTATATATATTGAAACCGATCTATCCAAAGCTCAATATTCCTACCTGAGGCTGAGACTTGTTGAGAAAAACTTATTTTCGGTATTTCCATCATACCACATTTTGGCTGAAGCAAAGAAGGATTGCTATCCTCTTGCGTCAAGCATATCCGTAAAGAATATAAGTGCTAAAGTGAACCTTCAAGAACTCTCAGATTATACTGCCTGTCGTATTTTAAAAATAGACTCGGTTTCGAAAAATTTCACCCGTCTCAAACTGTATAGCAAATGGGGTTGCGATGGATCCTCGGGACAAAGTGAGTATAAACAAGTTTTACCTGAAGAAAATGAACAAATATCGGATGCTAATATGTTTATAGTTTCACTTGTACCATTGAGACTAGTGGATGAATAAAGTAAAGTAGTTATATCGCAAAATCCAACATGTTCTTCAGTTAGATATTGCAGACCCATTTCTCTGGAATTAGCAAAAGAAACTCCTGAAAAAACTACAGCTGTTGTAAGTGAACTTGAAGCAAAAATTAATGAATTAAGTCAAACGCGAACGCCTACAGCAAAAGAAGGTAACATGAGTAAGACATGAGCTGTTTATGACAATGATCGACGGGAAAGTTGCTCAAGTGTTAACGCAGACTCCATCGAGTGCTTCATGAACTGTTTGTGGAGCAACTCCTAGACAGATGCACAATATAACAAAAGTAACTGCAAGAATTGAGAATGAAGATATGTTTAAATACGGGCTGTCTACCTTATATGCTTGGATAAGATGTATGGAAATGATTCTGCATATTTCTTATAACCTAGGATTTGAAAAGTGGGCTGAATCGACTCCAGAGAATAAAAGATTAAAGAAGAGAAAAAGAAGCACGTTCAAACTCGCTTCCGGAAATTGCTTGGTTTACACATTGATAAACCTCGTCAAGATTCTGGAAACAGCAATGACGGAAATACGGCAAGGAGATTCTTCCAAACCTATCAATGTTCTGCAGAAATCACGGGTATCGATGAAGAGTTGATCAAGAGTTTATACATAATTCTGCAAACTATGTCATCAGGATTTTCTGTTAACGCAGTAAAGTTTGGTGAATATACGCTGAATTTGCTTGACTTCTGTAGACTTTCTCTGTCGGTAAAGTGCGTATGATTATAATGCCGTTTTTAGGGTTCCGTAGTCAACAAGGAACCCTTATAGTTTCACCATGTCCGTCTGTCTGTCCGTCTGTCCGCGGTTTAGCTCAAAAACTATTGGTACTAGAAAGTTGTAATTTGGCATAAGTATACACGTTAATGACGCCGAAAAAGTGCTAAAATAAAATTTTGAATAAAACAATTTTTTAGGGTGCCTCCCCTACGTGTAAAGTGGGGTGATCATTTTATTTTTTCGTCCTTCCCATAGTGTGGGATATCGTTGGATAGGTCTTTCAAAAACATTAAGGGTTTGGGAAAACCGTTTTTTGATTAAGTAAACCGTTCGTGACTTATCAAGCTTTAAAGTACTAATTTTCGTTAGAGTCAAGTGTTCCCCCCTCTAGCAACTAAACGGTTGTAGTTAGAAATTCAAATGTCACGGCAGTAGTACCTATATATAACGAAATTTAAAGGAAAACTATCACACATAAGTGGGCTTTACAAGTTTACGAGTAATAGTCGACCAATTGTATTTGACTCGAAAATTTCGAACAACTCCATAGAAATGTCGATAGATGGCGCTAAGCGTCAGTTGTATCGCGCTAGTTTCATATTTAAATAAGTTTTATAAAAAAAAACTTTTTAACAAGAAAAACGGACTTCCAAAAACCCACTAGGTAGGTACAATGTGAAAAATAACTTTAATTTCAGAAGATGGTGTCTTTGGATCTGTATTTTAGTTTTTTTGCCACCGACTTTCGAAATTAAAGTTATTTTTCACATTGTAGTGTTTTTTTGGAAGTCGGTTATTTTTTCAATTCCCATTGGTTCCAGCTGAGGCTGTTACAATTCACAAAAGCCAGGGTTCCACATTAGAAAAAGTTGTTGTAAATGTGAAGCCTTATTATTTTGCTATATAATATCAAACACAAAGCTCCCCCAGCAAACTACTTCCTCAATTTTATTTTTTTGTGACGATTGAGTAGTGTAGCTCTGTGTCCTGTATTTAAATTCAAAACACCAGCTATGACAAGTTTTATACAAATCTCTAAAAAAAATTAAAACTATCCGTGAAAAATTGTCGGGTCAGGTGAGGAATTGTATAGGAAGTCAAATTAGTTAGGTAGTCATGTTTGGCTTTTAGTTAGAGCATGGTACGAAACGATCAGTCAGCGAATACGACACGCACTTGGCTGTTATAAAAACTACGGAACCCTAAACTGCGCGTGGCCCGACACGCACTTGACCGGTTTTTTTTAATAAGGAAATTATATTATATTGTACATTTATGCCCATAAATGCACGGTGACTTGGCCGTTGACTTCGATGTATTAACTAGTAAAAAAAAGTGCACAGAGTATGTTCAACGGCCGGTTACATAAAATCTAACTATATTAATAAGGAAATCGCAGTAAAGATCCTTAGACTTGGCTTCGCTTTGCTTAGAGATTTCATTACTTTTTATAGAGAAACAAGCAGCTTAGGCGAGGCTTGGCTAATTTTTTACAGGATGTTTTGGTGGGATTTTATATTTTGTACATTGATTGTGTTAGCTTGGTCCTTATCTTGTAATGCAAAACCAGTAAGCAACATAGCCGCCGAGCGCTACATCTAAGCTAACGACCAATAATTGATAGGCACGCGGTGCCGTCCCACTGTGCAGCCACAAAATAGATAGGTTCAGAAGTCAATCTACATAAAAAGCGCGCTCGAGCAACGCACTCATAGACACCGCTCACGGAGATGATATCTTGGCGCAATGCAGCTCAATGCGAGCGCGGGTACCTAATAATAATAATACCAGCTGTTTGCAGCGAGAAGAAATGTACCATAATTCCGTACACAGAGAATTAAGATTGTTTTAACCGCCGCGCGACTCACGAATGTGTTAGGGTTGTACCCATAAATATAATATTATATTTCTATGGTTGTACCTATGCTGATATTGGTAAAAAAACGAATGTTGTAGAAAAACAATTCTTTCTTTATTTGTTGATCAAATATGTTTCAGTTTAATAAAATGATAGATGCATTTTTTCCTTCCCTGATTTCCCGATTATATAAATTTTAACGTCTAAAATATCCGAAACCGCGTAAATAATTGTAATAAATAATTAATCAAAATGGAAACAGTAGCAAAGCGGAGGAAAATCAATTGTTTTTAGGTCGATCCATTATGACGTTGTCAAAATTATTTAAAAAGGTTCAGGCAGGCGTGCGGCAACCCACTGTCGGATGTACCGACGGCGATACGCGAAACGGTAGGCATATAACACGTGGCCTTGAGCGAGTGACGGACGCCTGGTTTTAGGCATACTTAATCAGATCACTATAAGTTCACGTAGGTATAAAAATAAAAAAAAACATGTGGGCAATTCACACGTGGTAGAAGTGAAACCTTCAATGTTGGCTTTTTTTTTCTTATGAATTCCTGTGTCTGTCTCTTTTTACTGTCACTTTTTTGTTTCATAAACTTTCAAATCACAACGATGCTAAAGAAGTTTTGACTTCAAAACAGGTTGGTAATAACGCTACTTATGTATGTGCTAATTATGAGATCAAAAAATTTTTTAGCAAAAATTAGAACCGACTTCCATATAGAAATTAAAGTTATTTTTGGCTTTGTAGTGTTTTGATATGGAAGTCGTTTCTAATTTTTGCAAAAAAAATTTTTTCACGCTTTTTAGTGGGCCGGTAATTGCCTGTAATTTATCTAGTTACAAAAGCCATAATGTCAACAACTTATCACCTTTTACAAAATATTGCTTTTCCCGATGCATAGCCGTTAATTTTTGAGGAGTTCTCCTGGTACTTGACCATCAGCTCTACATCACCATATGTATTGTGACGAGCATAAAGTATTTAACATCCGTACTCAAGTAATCGAATCGCAATCCACGAAATACTTATTATTGAGGAGTTTCAGTGGCCATCTGTGGTCTTCATCATCAGTTCAACTTCCCCAAATGGTACTTTTCGGAAGCAACTGCTCAAGGTACTATAAGAAATACCCAAAACGCTATAGGTATGCCTATAATATTTGAAGAGTTGCCTCGATTTCTCCAGGATCCCATCATCAGATCCTGATTTTGTAACAACGGGACCAACTAGAAAGTATACCCATTCAAACGCAAAAATAATTTTTCAAATCGGTCCAGCCGTCTCCGAGTTATGAGGGACTTAAAATACATTAAAAAAAAATTGTTCAAGACGAATTGAGAACCTCCTTTTTTTGAAGTCTGTTAAAAATAACAAAGTTCTACTAAGTACCTACGACAAACGACGATATGTACAAGTACAAACACACTCACAATTCAACCGTGTCGGTCGGTGAAATGCGCTAGAATCGAAATATTATTTTTAATATTTTAGCGTCGAACATTAGGTAGTCAATATTAAAAACAGTATTGTGCAACATTAATAGGGCTCAAAGTTCAATGCATTCTACGCGGTGACTACGAGAGTCATGTCGGTACACGATCAAACACCGCGTGGTAGTTATCTCTGTCACTTTCTTGCATATGTTTTATGTGCTAAAATGCACCTTATGTCGAAACCGGTTCTTATAGGCTGATTAACCCTATAATACGGGTTAACCTTTATTGAGGGTTTTGTAACCTAATCCTAAAAATTAACCGGTTTAAAACCCTCATACGGGTTAACCTTTCGGTCCCTGCTATTCGCGCAGGTTGAAAAAGCGTTCGTATTCGTTCGTTGAAGAAATTTTTAAGTATGTTGTGTGTGTAGGATGTAATTTATTATTATTTGGTGGTTTATAATATCCTCCCAACTTTCAAAAAAGTTGGTTATCCCTATTAAAAAAAAAACATACAATATCCAGAAACGAAGAATACGAACTTACTTTACGTGAAAAACGAAGATAGTTTTGATCCGAGTAGATGTCCCTATAAGTTAATTTGAAGGAGTTACCATCGATTTCAGAATGACATGGCTCCCGTGCCTGATGCCACATGCAAAAAAAAGTTATTTAAAAAGTCTAAATAAACCCGACTGCTCAACTGAAATGCAAGAAACAAGCACATTTTTATTTTAAAAATTGACAAGCTGGCGGACCCATCCCATTCAAAAAAAAAAATATGTTCAATTGGTGCAATGTCTGCTTGTAACCTTTTAAAATAAAAAAAATGTGCTTGTTTCTTGCATTTAAGTTGGGCAGTAAGGTTGTTTTTTAATATCTTTTTTTTTTAAATTAATGATGGGCTTGTGTTTGACCTCCATCTTACCTGATGGTTAGCGATAATGCGGTCGAAGATGAAGCACTCGTAACTAGAATTAGCCTATTCACTCTTGACTTAAAAACGCTCAGGTTGTAGCACACAGAACGTGTAGGAACACTGGAACACAGATTCCAGTAGGGAATACCAAGAAATTGCGTCTAAAAACTAGTTGCTAAAATATTATAATACAGATAGCATTTTATCAAAAAGTCAAGGGTCACGTAATATTTAGCGGCCCCTCACCCTGATAATGCTTAGTTCAAAATCAAGACGGCTCCACTTGGCTTCTTTCCGTCGAACGAGTAACTAATTATTATTCAGTGTGAAAATGTGGAAAGCAATAATTCTATCAGCGTTGTTCAGTGTCGTCCAAGGAACTAATATTGAAGACATCAATGGAAACTACACAGTTGTTATGACATATAATCAAGTTATAACTAATTTTAAACCCGCGTGCCTGAAGTTTGCAGTGTCTGAAGATAGCCGTAATATTCAATGTTCCTGCTTAGACGGCAGTAGCAGCACCCTGGTGGAATTTAAACTTGTTGAACGTGTTCCTTCCATGGTGAATAATCCTGATGCGGTATCTATGCCAACGCTGGTCGTTGACGCTACTGAAAATCTCACGTCTGTTCTGAACGCCGCCGCCGTCAGTTGCAAGTGTGCTGGCGAGAAATTTGATGAGCGTACTATTCTCAAATATGTCAACAATAACTACGTGATAATCTATAATGGATTCCCTACAAGAGGAAAAATAACCCTGTTAGGGCGCACCTTACCCAACAATTCAGAACTAGAACAAGCCATCGCACACATTGATGAAATTAAAAATAAGAACGGTTTTAAAATGTGTACTCAAGAAATCTATGAGGAATTGCGTCTTAGTAACTAATTGTAATAGCATTTTGTCTCCAATTGTAAATGGAAATGGTGCACAATAAAGTTAATGTTAATTTTATTTAAGTTCATGTTTTATTTATTTGTGATTTTATTTCATATTTTTTGTGATTTTATGATTGTGATTTTTTAAAGATTTTTGCTATGGACTTAAATCTGAAATAAAGGTATACGTTTAACATTATATAAAAAGTTAGGTGTAGAAACAGTGGGTTTTTTTTATTGATTGGCTCGCGTTTGACCACCATCTCACCTGATGGTAAGTGATGATGTGGTCGAAGATGGAGCACGCTTGCCTAGAAGTAACCTATTCACTCTTGACTTAAAGATTCCCAGGTTATAGCGATCAGGAAACTCAGACTCCAGCAGGGAATTCCACTCCTTATCCGTAAGCACAATGAAAGTATTCCCAAAACGTTTTGTGCGTATGGAGGATGTCCACCATGTAACGATAGCGCATGGCGCATCGCCGTTAGTCCGATGATGGAACGGGCTTCGCGGAATTAGATTGTGTAATTCCATCGCACACTCCCCGAAATGTAACCGATACACTTGCAAGTCTTGCAACTCGTCGTCGATGTTTAAGGCTCTGGAGCTTTGATTCGACCAGTGAATCATTGCCAATAAGTCTCTTGGCCCGTTTCTGGACCAACTGGACTCAAGCGCGTCCAGTTGGTTTTTGGCAGATCCATCCCAAAGATGAGAGCAGTATTCCATACACGACCAAATCTGGGCTTGATAGAGATTGAGCATCTGTTCCGGTGGGAAGTATCTACCGTCTCACCTTTGCTAGGATTCCCAACTTTTTGCTGCTAGCTGAGCTTTAGTTAGTAGAAGTATTCCAGATTAGATACAGATAGGTTTAAAATAAGTACAAAAAAAAACAAAATAAAAATTTAACTTAATTTCTCCTGTATCGTGAGTGCATTTTAATGAACACCCAGACTCGGTACAACTATTTGTAGGGCGTACATGTACCAATGCGGGAATCGAGCTTGCGACACGCAGCACAACAGTTAAACGAGCAACCACTGCGCAAACCGTATCGCCTAGATTTAAATTTCGATAATGACATTTTTTTACTTGAACACCTACCACATTGTGGTCTTTTTAACCCAAAGGTTGACAGGTAGAGAATGCCTTGTTGCATTAAGTCCGCCCATGTACCACTATTGTACTACATAAAGTTTAAATAAATATCATAGTAGTAGGATCTCATTGGCGGGTCATTCATTAATATTAAACCTGAAAACGAAAACCTTATAACGGAGGTCCGATATGTTTACTTACTTTACGTTTTTACTTCAATCTAACATTTTCATGTTACGATAAGGCATGGGAACTTAGAATTAGACATTATTGATGAAGTAGGTACAACCATTATTTCAGACTCTTTTTAGGGTTCCGTAGCCGAATGGCAAAAAACGGAACCCTTATAGTTTCGACATGTCTGTCCGTCTGTCTGTCTGTCTGTCTGTCCGTCCGTCCGTATGTCACAGCCATTTTATTCCAAAACTATTAGGACTACACATGTGAAACTTCATAGGTAGATGTATTCTGTGAACCGCTTTCCGATTTAAAAAAAAAATATTTAAAATAAAGGGGGGCTCCCCATACATGGAACTAAAACTGAAAATATTTTTTTCATTAAAACTATGCGTTTGTGATATCTATAGACAGGTCTTTAAAAATGACATTGAGGTTTTTACAATCACTTTTTCATAAAGTTAATCGTTTAAAAGATATACGCTTCCAAAGTGGTAAAATCTGTCCCCTCCCCCCTCTAACTTCTATAATTATGGAGTGAAAAATTTAAAAAAAATATATGCTTTAGATCTTAATGTAAACTTTCAAACAAAATTGGTTTGAACGAGATCGAGTCAGCAGTTTTTGAGATACAGCATATTTTCTAAAACCGAAAATATAACTTTGTAATTCATACAAACACTATCAAAAACAAAGTTATTTGGCGTAGTTGTAAAAATTGTAAATAAGCTAGTTTTAAGAAATTTATAAGTTCTTTTTTTTCTTCAAATAAATACATTATATTTGTTATAATTACTACGGAACCCTTCATGGGCGAGTCTGACTCGCACTTGGCCAATTTTTAAACCTTATCCAGCACCAGTTCTTTAGCGGAGCTCGTAGCTAAATCACAACCAGGGCCGGATTAACCATTAGGCGGAGTAGGCAACTGCCTAGGGGCCCCGCATCAACTAGGGGCCCAGACCCAGTGCACGCACCAAGAAAGCACGTTTCTTTGAACTTAGGGACCTCACTGTTATCTCACAAAATACAAATCGTTAGATTTAGTACTTAGTAGAATTAAAACAATTTTAGAATAAATCTTGCAATAAGTAAATAAATATATTAAAAATCACAGCCCTTAATGTGCGTTTCCTCAGTTCACACACGATTTGGTAAGTCAAAGTAAGAAAAGGGGCCCCGAGAATGCCATTGCCTTAGGGCCTCTGACAGGGTTAATCCGGCTCTGATCACAACGGCCGCACGCGTCTATGTTCGAGGGTAAGCAACGCTTGCCGAGGTCCGTCCGTGGATGGTGACCATCATAACATATCGAGTTTTCGTTAAGTAGTTGGTCCCGGCTGTCATTTGTACATCTTTAACAGCCGTTACAAGTATAGAAGCCAGAAAATCTGACACTGGTCTTGCCAAGTATCGTGTTACCCAGTTACTGGGTTGTGGAGGTCAGATAGGCAGTCGCTCCATATAAAACACTAAAGCTTTGTTTTCCTAGGAAAGCGGTGCCGTCATATAGCGGCCGTAATATTACGGACGCAAAAAGGCGGCCGTCTTTACGGTGACGACATGTGGAAAGTTCCACGGCCGTTTTAACACACTGTCTGCTTCATCGCTATCTAGTGTATTATATTCTCTTTGGAAACGTTCACGAAACTATCTGACACCGACAAGACGGCCGTCACCGCTTTTTGACGTTACGGACTTACGGTGTCAGTTACCGCTCTCTAGGAAACCGCGCCATTTTGTTTACATAGACAACGTTCTAGTGACGTCATTCACCGCTGTATTACGGCCGCTATTTGACGGCACCGCTATCCTAGGAAACCAAAGCTTAATACTCAGTTGGATCCGGTTAGACTGCAAGCCGACCCCAACATAGATGGGAAAAGGCTAAGCAGATGATGATGATCCGGTACCTACCAGTATATAACAGGTTCGCAACTGAGCATAGTAACGGGTCTTCCAATAGGCACGTCCGAACTTTGACAGTTAGTAACGGCCATCTTGTTGAAGCTACATCCGTCAAATTGGTTGTCAATACTAGAAAGGGGATAGCCCACCCATCATATTGCGTTGGGCCCAGAATGGACAGCGAATAATGGAACACCAGTTGTGTATTTTAGAATCTTATGTGTATCGGAAATATAAAAAATATACCGAAAATGTGGCCATTGTTTAAAAATAAAAATGGATTGCTTTGATATTCCTCAATATAAAAAAGTGTTTTAACGACGGTAAATCAAAGATTTATTATTGTTTGTGTGCTTGATGTTATTAATATATTTTATTATATTTATCTTAATTATAAAATAAAATAAAGCAAGTTTTTTAGTGTGTAATGCACACATCTATATTTTCATCATTTTCATATATGACTAATATATTATCCAAAAATGGCGCAGGAGGGAAAATAATTGTTTCATATCTCGCCCATCCTACATACCAGAGCACTCACGTCGTTCTGTATTTGCAGCTCGGATATAATTGGGTAGAAATATCTCCGTTTCATTAGTGGCATCTGAAGAAGGGGTGCAGATTCTTGTACAAAATGTACAGCTGCCCGATCAGCTCTCTCCCAGCATGGATGACAGATGTGGCTTGAGATTGATATCTAAAAAAAAGAAAACAAGTATCCTATCAGGTGGATATACAATAGATTTAGCATAGACACACATTTACAAAACACATATTAACAACATGATAACTTAGAATACCATACTTTGCATTTGTTTATTATTTGAAATAAAACCCACTTTCGCGGTTGAATCCATTCTATGACAACATTTCTAATATGATTCTCCCGTTCAGTATTTGTCTGTAACAAATTACTTCTATTTTTCTGATTGAGCGGCCACAATAAATAAATACAACTATTTGTATGGCTAACACCTTCTGTTTCTTGTTGTGGAGTAACAAGACTGGTCCTCCCAGCAGTTGTGGCAAACAAGATCGTTGGATACCTAAAACAATATTACACTCTAAGTTATGTTATGACACAATAATGTAGGTAACACATGTATGTATGTTTTTAAACAATTATTATTTACCAGTTATGGCGCAATCCATTGCTGTACTTGCTCGGGCTCCAAAATGTGACTTTGAATTCCCGTCAGGGTATGGCCACAGTTAACACAATGTTCGTTGACCATTGTTAGTTATTCAGTGTATCTTCGTATGAATAAATGTTTTTCAATTTCAATTATTAGTCGAAATCCAAAACGAATGCGGGAGAGATCCTGATACTAAAGCAAAAGTCGTCGTTGAGGGTGAGAACCAAGTCCGTATAACAAAGCCAAAGTTGTCGTTGAAAGATCAATAATTAGTCCATGTTTTATAAGCCGGGTCGTAATAACAGAAATCGAGTATCAAGAAAAAACACATCAACACTAAGCGAAAACAAAATGTGACATGACGTGAATAGAATATCTTTTTATTTTTGACAAAAGAAGAAAGTGTTGTCATTATGAAATAAAAATATACAAAACACTATATCGAATAATCGATTTATTCTACGTTACATTATAATTCATACAAGTAAAACGTTGGTTTAATGCTCATCAATCATTTTTTATAACTACTGTTTGTGCAAAGTCCAAGATGTATTACATTTAATTATATTGTATTATTTATTTATTACTATAAAATTAATATCCGTGGAAAAATCGATAAAGCGTGTTTTAAGTAGTGGCAACATTTATCTACAAGAACGTTTTAGATTTTTATAAAAGTACTTTTTTATACATAATATTATTCATTACAATGGCGCTCATTAGAATGTATGTAAAATTCATGATATGATATTAAAAAAATAATGGTAATTGTAATTTCTTTCAAAAGAAGTGTCCATACTGAGCCCAGGATGGGCAATGCACTTTAGAAATGGATTAAACAATAACAAAGGACGACTTACAAATCAAAGCTTATTGCCAGTTATTTTACGCGTGCAGCCTGTGGACCAACTTTACGGTACCTACAATAATTCTCTCAGGATCCTGGTAGGGCTTCCGAGGTTTTATAGTCCTTAGGCTATGTTTGTTGAGGTTCGCACATTTTTTTTACGATCATAAGGAAGCAGAGTGCGTCTGTATAAATTCGCCTACGAAGTAGCTCCTGAGAGTGTTGTCCGAACAGTTGAATCTGTCCTTGAACAGACGTGGATGCAGCTCCCATTATTTGACACGTGTAGTCGATTTCTATGTACCTATATTTATTGTAGTTTTGTTTTAGGCATGCGAGTCACGTGAAGAGCTACGTAGTGTGCCACGCGAGCCTCACGTGTCACGATAAACCCAAAGCAAAAATAATGATTATTATCGGTTCATAGTAATAAAAGTTAGGCGTTAATAGAACGCAAAACGTGGAAACTAAACATAACTGGCGAGGTAAGGGGAAAACAGGGGTAGTCCGAATAGAGTAATTTCGCACGGCGGTGTGCCATGTTACACGCGCTCCTCAAAGAGTCGTCAGCACTAGTGACGGGACCCCATAGGGCCATTTCCTACTGGAGCTGCGGGAATGTTCTAACGAGATGCCGCGGCCACGGAAAGCAAGGGCAGCTTAAGGAACACGGTAGGTTTTTAGTCAGTAGAAGTCTGACACTCCCTTCTGCTCCAGCCCAAGCGGGAGATGTCATTCAATGATTTTCCCACCCGGAAGAAAAAAATACAAAAAAAAATATTCGCGGTCTATACTTATCAGCATTTAAGTTTGACTGGGCAGATACCGTACTATCAGCTTTAATCGAAATGTAAAAGTTTTTTTAAATGTAATTTATTTATAACAGCAACATAACTAATTAGTGAGCAATAAGCTGAATAATACAGAAAAGGAGCCTCTGCTGCCAAACTACGAGAAAACCGGTATCTCGGTAAACAGCGCCAATCCTTTCAGTTTATGTGACAAAAACAGAGAAACTAAGCCAACCAGTATAATTATAAATGTGTTTAAAATCTAGGAAAAGTAAATATAAAAAAAATCAATATAATAAACTATTTTGTACGTCGAAGTTAACTTTAACCTAAAACGAGTTGGCACGTGTTGTGTGTATGTGTGGATGTCCCATACTATGCTTACACATCCATCCATCCGAGGATAGCCTCACACTCACCTGACTTCAATCAATTGAGTACCTATAGAAAGAAAGGAAAGAAAGAAAAAGTATTTATTGCCAACAGACAAACGACATGCTAACAATATTCAAAATGTGTGTGTGTGTGTGTGTGTGTGTGTGTGTGTGTGTTTATATAATGAGAGGTGTAGACGGGAGCGTAAGTACTGTACCTATCTAATAGTAGCCTCATGTCACTGCGTAGAATGCCATGCCGCCTCGAACCGCGTGTATGAACATAACCCTCTGACGGGGTTACGGGAATATTCTAACGAGATACCGCGGCCCTGGAACGCAAAGGCAATTAAGGAGGAGGGTGTGTTTTTAGTCAGTAGAAGTCTGATACTCCCTTCTGCTCCACCCAGAGCGAGAAAAGTCATTCCATGAATTTCCCACCCGCAGCCCTCCCTCGATTACCCTGGGATCCCATGAATGATCAGATTTTGACTTAGTGACAATCAGACTATCTAAGCAGTAAAGGTTTTCGAACAAAAAAACAATGTTGAAAATTTATCCACAATTTTGCGGAGAAATCGGTGAAAATACCTTTTAAGAATACATTCAGACGAACATAGTACATCCTCCTTTTTGGAAGTCGGTAAAATATGGTTGTCTACTAGTATCCGACACTGATACTTACAGACGAAGGAACCTCACCACAATAGAGGCCCTTTATCCAGCCACATAACACTAGCTTGGATAGATGGTAGTCGAAGCTTTTAGCCATCCATACTTTATGATTATTATTATAATTTGGTGCTATCTTTGTTTAGCTGTCAATAAAAAGTAACCTTATCAATTTCCTTAATTGTTTATTACCAAACCATATAAGTTTGACCATATCAGCAGTTTAACTATAAGAGTTTGATCATATCAGCCGCTTTCTCTCCAATCATAATCGTGGATGCATTATTATGTATATTACCTCTAACGATGGTCGGTATTATACTAGCATTCACTACACGAAGGTTCTTCACTTCTCGCACCCAAAGTCTCTCATCCACCACGCCTGTGTCCGCGAGTTGACAACTTTGTAAAAATTGTTTGAAACGCTTCGAAGCGCTTCACGTGTACTCGTAAAATAATATTTTATTCATCACTTAACCTTTCGATTAAAATATAAGTATTATTTTAATTTATTAAAAAACTATGGCCTAAACCGTGGCATTGTTGGCTCAGAACCCTATCAGTTGTTCCCAATTTAAAAGGTTATTCATCATTTCAGTCGACCAATCCTTACAATCAAAATGATGGGGTAATCATCTACGCTAAATCAGGCTTAAAATGTTCAGTTACTGAACCACTTCTTGAAGAAGCGAGTAGTTTACTCTGCACTATTGACAACACCATAGCTATACTTGGTCTCTACAGGTCTCCGTCATTCACGAATATAGACAGGTTTATAAATAGCCTAGATAAAGTGTTATTACAGCTATCCCCATTTAATAAAATTGCCTTGATTGGGGATATAAATATTGACATCAAACCAGACAATATAGATCGTTTTTCTAACTCGTACCTAACCCTTACATCATCGCATGGCCTACTTCCTGCTCACCTCATACCCACGCGTCTTAATAACTGCTTAGATCACGTAATCCTGAAGTCCAACCAAATAGCTACAACCTTAGTCGTTGAAAGTACGATCACTGATCACTCTGCTTTAATATTATCTCTACCATTGAAACCTCAGACATGTAGGCCAAATCGTACAAAAACTCACGTAAATTACACGTCTATTGCAGAAGTTCTTGAGATAACTGATTTTACGGAAGTAATAGCCAGCCTTAACGCAAATGAAGCAGCTAATAAGTTTATTGGAATTCTTTCATCCTTAATTAAAGATCACACATCTATCGTAAGAATCCCGCGTATAAAAAGAAATATTAAACCCTGGATAACGCCAGGTCTTATGCGCTGCATTAAAAATCGCGATAAAATGCATTACGATCTAAAAAAAAATCCAAATAATCTTACTTTAAAAGTCACATATAAGAGATACCGAAATTTTTGCAACAATTTACTTCGAAAACTGAAAATTGCCCACGAGAAAGATGAATTAACTAAATCTAAAAATAACCCCAAGGCAACGTGGAACGTTATAAAGAACATAACCTATAGACATAAAAATAAAGTACCGTGTACTGAGCTTCTGAAAATTGGTGCCAACCCAAAAGATTCGCTCAATTTGGTGAATCGTTACTTTTTGGAGGTTGGCTCTAATTTCGCGAAGCAAATACTTTCGGAACCGTCACAGCTCTCGGCATCACCACAAATTCTGGATTCTCAGTGCAATTCTTTCGTGCTAGAAGAGGTGTACGAGCATGAGGTTGAAAATGTCGTCATGGCTCTTGACAGTGATACCGCTGTAGGTTGGGATACTATATCTAGTCAAATAATTAAAACATCGCGTAAATTTCTACTTCCTGCAATAACTCACATATGCAACTTATCAATTTCCACCGGTGTCTTTCCATGTGCCTTCAAGAAAGCGCTTATTCACCCAATTTTCAAGTCCGGCAGCAGAGACTGTATCAAAAATTATAGACCTATTTCTGTGCTTTCTGCTATGTCTAAAATATTGGAAAAAATCATAAACAGAAAGTTAACTAAATTTTTAGATGCGTATAACATCATAGCGTCCAACCAATTTGGTTTTGTCTCAGGAAAGTCCACTGAGGATGCCGTAACAGGTTTGAGTGATCTCATATCTCGAAACTTGGACCAGGGTAAGAAATGTCTTGGCATTTTCTTAGACCTGTCGAAGGCATTCGATACGGTCTCTGTCGCTAAACTTCTGCACAAGCTCGAAAATATCGGTGTAAGAGGAACCCCCTTGAATTTATTTAAAAGCTATCTCACGGAGAGAACGCAAAGGGTGGTTATAAATAATAAGATAAGCAATGAACACCCTTCAGGTGAATACGGAGTTCCACAGGGAAGTATCCTTGGTCCGACCCTTTTCTTAATTTACATTAACCAATTATGCTCGCTGAAACTTCCAAACTGTCACGTTTTTACATACGCGGATGACACAGCACTAATTATCCATGGATCAGACTGGAACGAAACCAGGTGTCACGCGGAGAACTGTCTTTCCACGGTATCAAATTGGCTTGCTACTAATCTTTTGACCCTAAACCTGGATAAAACTAAATTTATACCTTTTTCTATAAGCAAAAAAACCCAACCCCCAAATGATTTTAACATTAAATTCCATACCTGTCGGTTGAAGTCTAATTGTTCCTGTCTAAAGTTAAGCCAAAGCTCTCACATAAAATATCTTGGAGTAATAATAGATGATTATTTAAATTGGCACCAACACATTGCATCATTAACATCTAGGATTCGCAAATTAATTTACATTTTTAAACTGCTCAGAAACTCTGCCGACATCCATACCCTAAAGACTGTCTACTACTCTTTGTGCCAGTCACTTCTGACATACTGTGTACCTGCTTGGGGTGGAGCTTCAAAAACGTCACTTTTACCGCTGGAGAGGGCTCAAAGAGCTATTTTGAAAGTAATGCTTCGCAAACCGTTTAGATACCCAACTGAGCAACTATATAAGGACTGTGAGTTACTCACTGTCAGACAACTCTTCGTCTATCGATCCGCGGTCCGCAAACATGCCTCTGTTCCACCATGTCACTCAGTCCATGCCCGACGGAGGGTAGCTAGAGTGTGCCAAGTCGACCGTTTTAGGACCGCATTTGCCACCTGTCAATTTTTTATCTTAAGTTCTCGAATTTATAATAGACTCCATAAAATATTGTCCATAAACAATTTAAACCGGTTTGAGTTAAAGAACATATTAATAAAATGGCTTTTAACTCTTAATTACACGGATACAGAGGATATCCTTGCCTCCACAAACTAGGCTCATTTAATAATTATTATTATGCATCTTAAATAATTTATTTTGATTCATTTTATTATAATCATCTATTAAATTAATTAAATTCCGTTTATTCCATTATTCATTAATTATATTATCTAAATATGTATTCGATATGTGCATATATTACAATCAAACGATATTTAATTCTTACTGGTACTGCATTTCTCTACACGTACTCCTCACCAACTTACTCACACAAGGAAACTACACAAGAATCGTAGGATATGTATAAATGTAAAAATTCACCCTTACAAAGATAAATGTTTATTACTTGTTGTAAATGTACCTAAGTCTAACTATTATTGCTACTAAATTGTGTCAACCTGCCCTAATTTACCTAATTCATGTAACTGTTCTTCAAGACACAGGATGTTCCTAGTTTGAAGAACAGAGGTCTTACTTAATTAAGTCTCTAACATCACATCTGTAACCACAACATTTATGCAACCTTATGTGATCTTATGTGAGAAGAAGAAATAAACATTATTATTGTGGTCACGTGACTATGTATGACGTCATCGTTCAAAAAACAACTTTCCTGGCATTTGGCACATAAATGTACTTCGGGTATTTTATGATATTTTACTCTATTATGAACGTGAAAAATTATTATCAGTGCTGTGCAGTACCTTGTTGTGGGAATACTACTATAAAAACGCCAACGAATATATTTATTCATATCCCTTTAAAAAGAGATTCGCAAGAAGTGGTTAGAACTTCTGTGTCAAATCCATCCAAAGGTTGTCTGTAAAAGATTGCTTTTAGCGATAAGACCGCCCATTGTATCACCCTTTTTAGTTGTTAAGTCCATATTTGTTTTACTGTTATGGTGTACAATAAATAATATATCTATTCTATCTGCTTTTTTAAAAAGACAAAAAAAGGAACTCATCGAACAACTATTACAGGACGATAAGACAAATGAACCAGAAGAGAGAGAGTTAGTTATGAAATGAAATGAAATATTTATTTGTAAATTGGTTATAAATAACACTTTTACACGTCATGATTTTTTGCGTGTTTAGTTTAGCTAGATGAGGCCAATATTTCCTAACTGACTACTCTGAGAAGAAACACCGAAACAAACTCCCTCTGAGTTTGTCGTCAACGTCTCTTTTAAAGTCCAAACAATTTGTATTTGTATATGAGAAGCATGTAGGTTCATGTCTTTGGTATTCTTTTGAGGAAATAACCACGTAAATTTGAGCGGACCTGTCCAGACAGTGCAAGCAGTTAGTTAGTTATTTCTTATTTTGTCTTACGCACCAACTAAAGATAACCAGTCAGCTGTCAAAATATTGAACGAAGACGTCTCGTTTTCTGATTGGTGTTTCTAATCACGTGACTCACAGATAAAAAGTCTCATTTTTCTCAAGGGAAAATAAAATAAATAATTAATAATCTTTTCTTCATTTGTACTATTTTGTGCTTCATATCAATAGATTTACATAATTAAATAGTTATTTTAAATTTTTAAACATACTGTCAACTCGCGGATTATAACATCTCCAATATAAATGAGTGCCGAATAAAAACTCTTTACATTGCTCAAGCTTCACATCAACTACTCTTGAACCAATACTTCTGAAATATGTCATATTCACAACACTTATATAGTATTCCAAGTACTTTACATGGTTTACTAAATCGATTTCATTACAATCACGGAATAGAAAATACTTTATTTTCTGTTCAGTTATTACAATAATAACCTGTATAAACTAGTGGTTTATCCATTGGATCATTACTTTGTAGGCTTCTATTACCTCTTGATTTGTACCCTCTTGAGCCAATACAGTCACTGATTCAATCAAATAATCTCTATCCTGATATCTTCAGCAATACTTGTGTAGGTCCTGCAGCTCAAAGACAAAAGAGCACATAGTTGTGGCTGCCATAGATTTTCAGATCAGGGTAAGTTTGTGTTTTGTTCAGTGCAACATGCCCTATTAGTGATGGAGGTATGATCGTATCCAGGTTTAACGAACGACAAATATTTCTGAGAATTGAACCAGTTTTTTTTTTCCTGGCAATACTATCAAAGCGCTGGATGATCCTGAAGGTTTCCTTCCACATTTGGTGAATTTAGCAATACATCTATCTTCATTTCTTCCAAGTGATTTATGATCAATTCCAGAAAGCATTAACAACTGCGGGATGTTAATAGCTCCTGTAGATACAACTACATCTTTTTTTCTTCTTTTTATTGGGTACTTTTACGCACTGCATATGACAGCCCCATTATACCCTAAATTTATTTATAACATTACCGTTAATTAATTCTTACATTTTGCAAAGAACTTGAACAGACTTCGCATCAGCACAGCTTGGTGGAATAAAAGCAATGGTAGGTGAAAAGTTCAAAAAGCTTAAAATAAAAAATAAATTTAAAATGTAAAAAACCCCTACGCAAAAATAAAGAAAAAAATAGTCGCGGCGGGGTATCACCAATTCAGAATCGATATAAGTGTCTAAACACACTATGTCGATGTTACACGACGGAAGTTCCGCGGCTGATTTTACGTTCCGACGTATTCGGCTGATATAATACCTATACCATAAGTGCCGAACTTACGCGGCAGAAATTCAGTTGCACAACAAGGCTGAGACGTGGGGCGCGGGCATGGGCTGCTTCTTCGACAATCGAACCGATTTTCGGTCGCGTATAATGTGTGCTCTACAAAATGCGTTGCCGCCGAATTCCCGCTGAACTTACGCCCGACCTAAGTTCGACTGTACGCTATAACGCAACGTAATTTCGGCATAGTGTGTCATCAGTAATTCAAATAACAGTACAGGCGTAATCATGCCGAACTTCGGTCGCGTAACTTTGGCATAGTGTGTTTAGACACTTAAAATTTGTTACATAGCGATACCACACCGTGACTATTATTTTCTTTATTTTTAAGGAATGTTTCTTAAACTACTCATAAGTATTTTTTGCGTAGGGGTTTTTTTTGCAATATCTTTCATAGATGCTCCACCTCATTATAATTGTAGTGTGATTTTAGAGTTTATCCATTACAAAACTTTTCGTTTTTAATAATTATTAGTATTGATTAGTGGTACCTATTTGTAGATTTAAGGAGAGAGCGTACTTCTGTGGCAGCTGAAACATAACCTTACTGTAAAAAAGGTAATAAAAATCATGATAAGTATAAATATGCTGCAAAACCAACGTAAAGAGAATTGTCAATACTATTGAAAAAACATAAAAAAAATTGGCCAAGTGCGAGTCATACTCGCCCATGAAGGGTTCCGTAGTAACTATAATAAATATAATTTAATATATTTATTTGAAAAAAAAAACTTAAAAATTTCTTAAAACTAGTTTATTTGCAATTTTTACAACTACGCTAAATAACTTTGTTTTTCATAGTGTTTGTATGAATTACAAAGTTATATTTGCGGTTTTAGAAAATATGCTGTATCTCAAAAACTGCTGACCCGATTTCATTCAAAACAATTTTGGTTGAAAGTTTACATTAAGATCTACAGACATATATTTTTTTAGATTTTTCACTCCATTATTATAGAAGTTAGAGGGGGGGGGACACACATTTTACCACTTTGGAAGCTTATATCTTTTAAACGATTGACTTTATGAAAATGTGGTTTTAGAAACCCTTATATCATTTTTAAAGACCTGTCTATAGATACCACACACACATAGGTTTCATGAAAAAAAATATTTTCAGTTCTAGTTCTATGTATGGGCCCTTTATTTTAAATATTTTTTAATTTTTTTTTTTCTTAAAATCGGAAAGCGGTTCACAGAATACATCTACCTACCAAGTTTCACATGTATAGTCTTAATAGTTTCGGAATAAAATGGCTGTGACATACGGACGGACGGACAGACAGACAGACGGACAGACATATCGAAACTATAAGGGTTCCGTTTTTTGCCATTCGGCTACGGAACCCTAATTAGCGTAACAAACGTTTTCGGGTGCTCTACTCATATATTTCGTTGGATAATCTGTTTCGTGCATTTCAGAGAACAATCTAATGAATGTTTAAATTAGTTCAAAATATTATTGTTGTTCCCTTTAATACCGTAAAATGTCACTATGTCGTTATTGTTAACAGAATAAAAAGTTCGCACTCTTGTTTGTTTCACAGATTTTTCAAGTTTAAGCAGCATTATTTTATACTTATTATTATATTTAAAAATATTGCTATCTGTTAGTTAATGGAAGTATTAGTAACTCGTTGAAATGAGATGAGTATATTCACTTTTGTTTAAAGAAGTTTTACAAATTTTTACACCAGTGATTTCTGGTTTGTGAGGCAATTTTTATGTTATTTTGTAGCAACATATTTATACTTTTTAAAAGAAATAGTGAAAAATCTTAATAGTATTAATTGCGAGCCCATTTTATTACCGTCGAGTTCGTTAGCGGCTGTTGTCCCTTTAAGTAGTTTTTCTTCGTCAGCGATTAAATTAAATTCTTTGAATTAAAGAATTGAGAATTAGTTTCAAACGAAGGATAAAAAACATAACCCGGACCTGCTCTCACAATAAATCACTCTCATTCTATGACTAACCCGAGGCTTTGATCGCGAGAAAAGCTGTTTTTGTGCGAATAAAAGGAGACTATATGTCCCTCTGCAGCAGGAGGACAGAAATGTCATTCCCCAAGGTCTAATTGATCTCTGCATTAAATTTTATGAAAATCTATTAACTGATTTAGGCATCAAAGCTGACAGAGTTACTTTAGCACTTATAAAGATGGTAAGGATAACTAGGAATTCTGTAAATTGTCATTTCCATCACGTGTAAAACGGTATTTTCAGATTTTCTATTTGAAGACACATTACAGTTGAAGAGATAGGAGGGTCTCCACCTGCTCCGATTTGCAGCACATTCCAGTCTGAGATCTCAGTGTCACCACATATCTAACGGAGCCCGCTCCTACCACGATGAAATCGAAGCTTTTGCCATCTATAATTCAAATATTGATATTCCTAATGATCTATTCTACATATAAATAAAATTTAAGTGTTTGTACATATATAGTTATTTACACTATACTCAAACACAAACTTATAAAAAAAATATCTGTCTATCTGTCTTAGGAAGGATGTACTGCTGCACAGATATTAATGGGACTATCATTGGAAGATAGAGAATGTAATAGAGCAACATACCTACAGCTTTTTTATCTGGGAATTCCCACGATACCGGGAATTACACGGAAAAAGCGCATATGGAATATTTTAACGAGATAGGTCCCGGAACTAAAGAGCAACTGAAGGGACAGAGTGGGAAGTCAGTGTGTTGCGTCCCAAATGTATTTTTGAACGATCTTTTTGGCGTGGCAACATTCTATTGTCTTTTTGATATTGACACTTGACCAGGGGGAGGACACTCTGTACATTTTGACAGCAAAGTAAAGAAAGAGTTGCCATCTATAAATTGGCTCCAGTACTATTTACTATCTACCGGGTACGTTAAATTGTCAACAGATGGCGATATATCATGATCAAAAATATTTATTTGAAATAAAATTATTGATGTAATATTAATTGGAGATACGTTTGACAAAAATATTTGAATCTTCTTACGAATTCAAATAGACACATAAATGAAATACAATTTGATAAAGCACAAAAATCAACCTTATTTAAAAAGACCTGGTGCCAGATTCTACTTAGGATTTATAAAGTGACAGTTCTTGAACTGACAAATGAAATTTGAAAATTGTTGAAAATAAACAGTCACAAATGGCGGTTTGTTGCATATTATATAAAATTTATATGTTCTGAGTATGTGCGTTTTGTAATTCCCGATCCGTATTGTTGTATTTCGAAGTAATTACCTCAAGTATAATTAGTGCGTCGATTTGAGCCTTGTGCAAATCCTTGTGTTCCTCCCCCTTACTATTAGGACCTTACTCCGAAATTGTTGTATTTTACTGTGCGATATAGACGCATTTTTCTGTGCGATATAGACGAATGAATAACTGTGCTAATTTTTGTTTTGTGTTTATTTAATTAAAGTGTTAATTTTGGTCTAATTGGCGTTAATTATTTCTATCCCGAATTATTATTACTATCTACATTCCCTTAGGACTATTTTGTTTCGTCCTATTTCTGTAGCATGTTCTACTAGAACATGTTACAGAGATAAGACGAAACGTTATATTATACATGTTAACATGCATATAAATAGCTATGTGTGTGTGTGATTAGTTTGGGGCCAATTTACAGATGGCGTATTGAAATAGGTTTGCATTTTTATCACGTAAGAGGGCTCTCTTTTCCCTGTATATTACTTTACTCTTTGCACTTGACTTATTTTTGACTTGACAGATAGACTTTGCTTCCGTTGTTGAAAAATGTCCGCTTGGGACCTGTTGAGTTAATTATAATTGGTAAAATATCGTTTGGAATCGCCTGTTGAAACCGATAATTGGGTCGCGAGTAACGATTAATTGGAATTTGTAATCCCCATTGACGAAAACCCAGGGATATTTCTCGGAAGTTATCGCCGGTTGTCGCCACCCGCGTGGCACGCGCATTTGTTGGGAAAAGTAGTGATAAATAGCTTCAATCCGGTGAGAGTTAGGGCTGTGATGCTGTCTGGACCGCGCCATCTGGAGATCGACGCCTTGTGACCGTTCAGAACACTTGACTTACATCACACTTTCAACTACTCACCTCATATTTACATACATACCACACTTGGGCGTGACCTAGGAAGGTCGAAGCTTGGCGAACCCAGCACAGAAGGTTAGTGGTAATAAGGTATTGATAAAGCCTCAGAGGCTATAGATGGTTGTAGGCCGAAGAGCCTGTAGTTTTGTTTATTGTTGTTGAAAGCAACGGTAGGGCTCCACGAACCGTGGACAAGTTCAGACCGTCCAGTTACCGTTGGCTGGCCTTTTGTAGTCCTGAACACAGTGGAAGACTGACACTTTCTTCACCCAGAGTGGGAGAAGTCATTTAATCATTTCCCGCCGGAAAAATCAGGGTCATGTTAAGTATTATTATCTTACCGTAAATATTGGCTTGAGGCGGATATTCCACGGAATTCATCCTGCCGAAAACACTAATCATTGTTTGTATCAGCCTCAGTACTGCTGGGATAGTGACCACTCCGGCGGCAACTGGTAAGCTCCATTTTATGGGCATTTTACTAAAGAAACAAAATCAATTTTATTAAATTAATTTCTTCGCGTTTGAGTCTTACGTTCATTGAATTGAACTCTATAGTTTTAACGTATGTTATATACTATTTGTATACATCGCCTGGTTTGCGGGTATGTTCTAACCAAGTTCTATCGAGATACCGTGGCCCCGAAAATAAGGGGCACTGAAGGTACAGGGTGGCTTTTTAGTCAGTATAAATTGGACACTCAATTCCGCTTAACCCTGAGCGAGCGGAAACATTTGATGATTTTCCCACCGAAAATCTAATAACCTCGTCTTTAAGTCAAGAGTGAATACGTTACTTTTAGGTAAGCGTGCTCCATCTTCGACCACATTATCACTTACTATCAGGTGAGATGGTGGTCAAACGCGAGCCTATTATCAATTAAAAAAAAAGAAAAGGTTTCCGGTAAATATATACCTAATAAGTACAAAAAACATAAGATTGCAGACCTTATTAGTTCTGCGTAATAATTGTACGTCACAAAACATCAAATTAGCCTAGTGTGACCAAGGGCGGATCCAGCTTTGGTGCCAGGGGGGGGGGGGGGTCACATAATCGTAGTCAAGTCACAAGAAGTTATAATTTGTATCTCCTGACTCCGATGCCACTTGGCCATCCACTGCCAATATTCGTTTACAACGACAGAAACTGGAGTATTATCTAGTAACAATGTTTAAAAAATTTAATTAGTGGTCCACCTAGGTCCCAGACCCAGCCCAGGGCCCTCCCCCCCTGGATCCGCCCTTGAGTGTGAGCTAGTGATGGGTAATTTTCAAAAATTTTTCCTTTTATTTTTCGGAATAATAAAAATATGGAAAAATAATGGAAAAAATATTATTTAATGTATAATTTTACTTTGAATAAGGGTCAAAATGCTTGAGTCATACGGCCCAAGTGCGCGTCTCACCAGCTGATCGATTCCTTGCGTGACTAGAGGGCTGGCTCGTTCTTTGCCCAAAGAATAAGCATTGCCATACAACGTGAACATGCTGGTAGTCTTAGCAGTGCTTCGACGTTACAGTAATTAGTTATATCAATGTATTTTGTAGTGGTAACTTAAAATAAACACAATAAATTACCAAGGGATGTTAATCAAATTATGAATTAAATGGTTTATTGTTTTTCTTTTTATTTAAATGAAAATTTACAACAAACATGTACATCCATATATATTATGATAAATTAAAAATGAATAGGAACAATCACATCTATTCAGTTGAAGATGAATCCGAATCGTCATTTGTAAAAAAACCGGTCAAGTGCGTGTCGGGCCACGCGCAGTGTAGGGTTCCGTAGTTTTTATAACAGCCAAGTGCGTTCCGTATTCGCTGACTGATCGTTTCGTACCATGCTCTAACTAAAACCCAAACACCTAACTAATTTGACTTCCTATACAAATCCTCACCTGATCCGACAATTTTGCACGGAATGTTTTAATTTTTTTTAGAGATTTGTATAAAACTTGTCATAGCCGGTGTTTTGAATTTAAATACGGACACAGAGCTACACTACTCAATCGTCACAAGAAGCTAGCACGATGCAACTGGCGCTTAGCGCCATCTATCGACATTTCTATAGAGTTGTTCGAAATTTTCGAGTCAAATACAATTGGTCGACTATTACTCGTAAACTTATAAAGCCCACTTATGTGTGATAGTTTTCCTTTAAATTTCGTTATATATAGGTACTACTGCCGTGACATTTAAATTTCTAACTACAACCGTTTAGTTGATAGAGGGGGGGGACACTTGACTCTAACGAAAATTGGTACTTTAAACCTTGATAAGTCACGAACGGTTTACTTAATCAAAAAACGGTCTTACCAAACCCCTAATATTTTTGAAAGACCTATCCAACAATGTCCCACACTATGGGAAGAACGAAAAAAAAAAATTATCATCCCACTTTACATGTATGGGAGGTACCCTAAATAATTGTTTTTTTGAAAATTTTATTTTACCACTTTTTCGGCGTTATTAACGTGTATACTCATGCCAAAGTACAACTTTCTAGTACCAATAGTTTTTGAGCTAAACCGCGGACAGACGGACAGACAGACGGACATGGCGAAACTATAAGGGTTCCTTGTTGACTACGGAACCCTAAAAAGGGAATCATGGTTAACATTTCCTCCTGCATCTGTATCTACAAACAATAAATCTCCTCAATAATATGAGCAGATCGTTCTTCATCATTTTTGGGAACTGATACGATGGTGCCAAAGCACGAAAAGCTTTTTCATTTCATAGTGGATGCTCTCTACCCAAACTTATCAGGGCTCCGGATGCTGTGGTTGCTAAAGCAATCAATTTGTCAATAATATCCTTCAAGGCTTATAGGTAACGAGGCACTAGTGGACAAGCTTCATAGCCTGGCTCATCGACGAACAGTTGCTTGTCTCTCGGTTTTCTACTGATTGTACTTCGGGGAGTGTGCGCAGGAACTACATGACTTGATCCCTCCATCTCCCTTTCACTACCAGGCTACCAGGCGCACTTGATTGATATACCGTCTTGTTGTACCAAGCGTTTCTTCTCCAAATATATTGTGCGCAAAGCCAAGCTGTGGAACTCTCTACCGGCTTCTGTGTTCCCTGTCACTTATGACCTTTTACCCTTTAAAGATCTTGCTTTAAATAGCATCTTCTTTGTTTGCTGGTTCCATCGCAGACCCATCCCATCTATTGCTTACCATCAGGCGAGATCTAGGTCAAGAGTGGGCTTCCCATAATAAAAAAAAACATTTTCTCATTTATCGAACTAGCTTGTTTTTATTGATAATAAGCTCGCGTTGGTTAAGCGTCTCACCATCATCATCGTAAGTGATGATGTATTCGAGGAAGTAGCACGCTTACCTAGAAGTAACCTATTCACTCTTGACTTAAAGACCCCCAGATTATAGCCATCAGGAACCACAGACACCTGCGGGGAATTCCACTCCTTAGCCGTACGCACAATGAAAGTACTCCCAAAACGTTTTGTGCGTAAAGGTGGGATGACCACCATGTAACGATGGCGCATTACTGTTTGTCTTGTAGTTAGATGATGGAACGGGCTTGATGGAATTAGATTATGCAATTCTATCTCACACTCCACGGAATGTAACTGATAGGCTTGCAACACGTCGCTGATGTTCAAGGCTCGGGAGCTTTGAATGAACACGGGTTTATTCAAAGCACCGTTAAAACATCATTGGCAAATAGTCTCTTGGTCCGTTTCTCGTTAGACTCAAGCGCGTCCAGTTGATATTTGGCAGATCTGTACCAAAGATGAGGGTACATACTCCATACATGATTTAGCTTGAGCTTGAGAAACTGTTCCGTTGTGCAGTATTGTCTTACCTTTGCTAGGATTCTCAACTTTTTGATGCTAGTTGAGCCTTAGCCTCGATGAACGAACCAAAATTGAGGGTCAATATTACCCCAAGAAGCTCATATGCGCATATGATCAGTCGTCGGCACGGTTACACCATGGAAAGGAGCCGGCTCCTTTTTGGAGCCTTGCGGAGAGAGGACACGCCTGGGTCTTAGCTGCATTAAACTTGACCAAGTTGGCATCACCCGAGACAGCCTTCAATTACAATTTCAAGCGTCCAACCATGGCCTCACTGCGAGACCGGATCTGTTCCACTAGCACGCGCGCTGTACACGTATCTCTCAGAAACTGTGCTGTCGGTCCTGCAGAATATGACTGATAGGATGAAGTAGAAGGCGAACTATTCATGTAATCTGCTCCTTCCGGCAAAGTTCGCGATGTTTTCGAACTTACCTATAATAATTTTCACATGTTGTGGACATTTATTGCAAACAGTGCGACTGCATTACCTGTTATATTAGAATAACGAAATGTTTTGTTACAATATTCATAAGATACACTATTATTTTGTTTTTCGTACAGATTCCACACGAGTTTGTCCTTATTACCACCTATTTCTAACCTATACCTTTAAGAAGTAGTACTGATATTAAATTAAAAAATTGTCCAAGTACGACTCAGACTTGCCCATGAAGGGTTCTGTAGTAACTATAATAATATAATATGTATATTTATTTAACGAAAAAAAAACCTTACAAATTTCTTAAAACTAGCTTGTTTACATTTTTTTACAACTACGCCAAATAACTTTGTTTTTCATAGTGTTTGTATGAATTACAAAGTTATATTTGCGGTTTTAGAAAATATGCTGTATCTCAAAAACGGCTGAACTGATTTCGTTTAAACCAATTTTGTTTACATTAAGATCTACAGACGTATATTTTTTTAGATTTTTCACTCCATTATTATAGAAGTTAGAGGGGGACACACATTTTACCACTTTGGAAGCTTATATCTCTTAAACGATTGACTTTATGAAAAAGTGGTTTTAGAAACCCCGATGTCGTTTTTAAAGACCTGTCTATAGATACCACACATGCATAGAATCATGAAAAAATATATATTTTTTCAGTTTTAGTTCCATGTATGGGGGGGGCTCCCCATACATGGAACTATAAACCCTTATATCATTTTTAAAGACCTGTCTATAGATACCACACACACATAGGTTTCATGAAAAAAAATATTTTCAGTTCTAGTTCTATGTATGGGCCCTTTATTTTGAATATTTTTATTTTTTTTTTTAAATCGGAAAGCGGTTTACAGAATACATCTACCTACCAAGTTTCACATGTATAGTCCTAATAGTTTCGGAACAAAATGGCTGTGACATACGGACGGACGGACAGACAGACAGACAGACATGACGAAACTATAAGGGTAGTAGCGGCGAATAAAGGGGCGAGTAAAGGGCAACTTGCTGTCCGACCATGGACCATGCCCGGGTCGACGGCGCGTCGTGTTCCACGCGCGCCTCAAAGAGCGTCAGCAACATGACGAGGCCCCCTCTGCAGAGGGCCGAAGCCTGCCGGGGTCGTGGGACTCATCCCGTTACCGTGGCCCCGGTATGTAAAGGGTTATTGAAGGAACACCGTGGATTTTAGTCAGTAAAAGTCTGACAGTCCCTCCCACCCTGCCCGGAGTGGGAGGACTTATTTGATAATTTTACCACGTTAAAAAAAAAAAGACCCATATACAATAAAATAAAAATACACAAATTCAAACAATTGCTCGGCTTCCTAATTTAAAACACAAATGGAGAAATTTACATACAAAAAGATTCAAAGATATATTAAAATTCAATTAAGGTAATAATAATAAATAAATAAAAAATCATGTCAAATTATCAAATTGAATACAAATTAAATGTCAAATTAAATTCCATTTTTTTTAATTTTTACTTTATTCTCTTTATTAATTTTATACTGACAATTTCGTCTAAGCTACTCGTCATCCGTATGTCACTGCAGGGACCCAGCAGAATATCAGCGCCAGGTATTTACAGCCTGGCACATGCTGAGCTGAGGACCCATTTGGTGCAATCGCGAGACACACACCGCTATTTTTACCCGAATGCAAAGGAAGGGTTATTACGTCTTTTTTTTTAATGTATGTAAGTGTTACTTTATGTATTTTCATAATGTTACTCAAACTGCATGTTATATTTTTTCTTTTGTAATTTTTTTTTTGTTTGTGTATCATTATTATTTTTCTTTTTATTATGTGAATTTTGTGTCTTGTGTTGTACCAAATAAACGTTTTATCTATCTATCTATCATATATCTAACTCGTCATCGATGTTCAATGCTCTGGAGCTTTAACTCGACCAGTGCATCGTTGCCAATGAGTCTCTTGGCCCGCTTCTCGATAGACTCAAGCGCGTTCAGTTGGTATTTAGCAGATACATCCCAAAGATGAGAGGAGTACTCCATACACGACCGAACCTGGGCTTGATAGAGATTGAGCAACTGTTCGGGTGTGAAGTACCGTCTCACCTTTGCTAGGATTCCCAACTTTTTTGATGCTAGTCGAGCCTTAGCCTCGATAAACGGGCCAAAATTGAGGGTAGAAGTTAGTGTTACCCCCAGAAGCTCGATACGATCGGTTATCGGCACGGTTACATCCCGGAAAGTAGGAGCCGGTTCGAATTGACTCCTTTTTGCGGAGAAGAGACACGCCTGGGTCTTAGCTGCATTAAACTTGACCAAGTTTGCATCGCCCCATTCGAAGACAGCTTTCAAGGACAAGTTCAAGCGCCCAACCATGTCCTCACGGAGAGACTGAATCTGTGACCCACCAGCTCAATCAAATTTGAATCGTAGATTAATATTTTTCAATGCCGCAAAATCTAGTCTAGTGCATTGTTGTGGTTTCGCCGTTGTTTCTAAGTAATATAATAATAATAATAATATTTTCCACAACTTTTCACACAACGCCATCTAGTCCCAAACTAAGCAGAGCTTGTGGTATGAGTACTAGACAACTGATAAACATACATATATATTTCTAAATACATACATATTATAGATAAATTACACCCAGACAAAGAACAAATGACCGTGCTCATCACACAAACATTTGTCCTAGGTGGGAATCGAACCCACGACCTTGCGCATAGCAGTCAGGGCCACTGACCACTATACCAACGGGCCTGTCTAAGTGCATTGTACCATGCTTAATGATCAGACGTTTAATTGATTTAAGAGATATATGTTACTGTGGGATAATCGTTGTAGTCAAGATGTATCTCAACAATGCTTTTACCCAAGAAGGTGTTACTTAACGGGAACACAGCGTTCTGTTGGGTTACAGTGTTACTAATCGGTAATTCTTTTCTCAATGGGTCACAGTGTGACACAAAATGGTGTAACTCAACGGGATCAAAGGCCTACTCTAGTTTAAAATTACGAAAAACAAGTGTGACCATTTCATTATCTACATATTACAACACTAGCTGTGCCTGCGACTTCGTCTGCGCGGAATAGTGACTTTCGGCAGCATTGTTAATTTTTTAGGCTAATTATTTTGAAAATAAAACTCATACATAATTTGAATGTCGTATTTATCAATATCTAATCAAACGTCTAAAAAATTAGTTTCTAGTTTCTAGCTTTAAAAATGACGTAATTTCCATACAAACCTTCATCCCCTATTTCAACCCCTTACAGCCTTTTTTCGCATTAAAAATGGTTCAGTAGTTTAGGCGTGATTGCGTAACACAGACAGAGTTACTTTCACATCCATACTTCCATACTAATATTATAAATGCGAAAGTAACTCTGTCTGTCTGTCTGTCTGTTACCTTTTCACGCCTAAACCGCTGAACCGATTTATATGAAATTTAGCATGGGAATAGTTTAGGACCCTGGGAAGGACATAGAATAGTTATTATCCCGATATAAGGTTTCCGTGGGATAGTTTTCGAATTGTATCTTTGTTGCTCTTTCACGCAAAAACTACTGAACAGATCGCAATGAAATTTGGTAAAAAGACAGTTAACATCCTGGAAAAACAGATAAGCTACTTTTTATCCCGGAATTCCTACGGGATCAGGATTTACGCGGGAAAAACCTCCCACGCGAACGAAGTCGCGGGCAAAAGCTATCCGTACTTTAATACATACACTATACACTATAATATTATAAATGCGAAAGTTACTCTGTCTGTCTGTCTGTTACCTTTTCACGCCTAAACCGCTGAACCGATTTACATCAAATTTGGCATGGAAATAGCTTAGGACCCTGGGAAGGACGTAGGATAGATTTTATCCTGGAAATCATCCCTAAAGGATGTAAAAAGGGTGTTGGAAAAAGAGAAGAGAAAGCGCCAGCCTCAAACTGAAGCTGGAAACTGATGTTGAAACTGAAGCTGAAGCTGAAACTGAAGCTGAAGCTGGAACTGAAACTGAAGCTGAAACTGAAAACTGAAACTGAAGTTGGAAACTGAAACTGGAGTTGGAAACTGAAGCTGGAAAGGATGTAAAAAGGGTGTTGGAAAAAGAGAAGAGAAAGCGCCAGCCTCAAACTGAAGCTGGAAACTGATGTTGAAACTGAAGCTGTAGCTGAAACTGAAGCCGAAGCTGGAACTGAAACTGAAGCTGAAACTGAAACTGAAGCTGGAAACTGAAGCTAAAACTAAAGCTGAAGCTGGAAACTGAAACTGAAGCTGGAAACTGAAGCTGAAACTGAAGCTGAATTTGAAACTGAAGCTGAAGCTGAAAACTGAAACTGAAGTTGGAAACTGAAACTGGAGTTGGAAACTGAAGCTGGAAACTGAAGCTGAAACTGAAGCTTGAAACTGAAGCTGAAACTGAAGCTGGAAACTGAAGCTGAAACTGAAGCTGGAAAGTGAAGCTGAAACTGAAGCTGGAAACTCAAGCTGAAACTGAAGCTGAAACTGAAGCTGAAACTGAAGGAGAAACTGAAGCTGGAAACTGAAGCTTAATCTGAAGCTGAAACTGATGCTGAAGCTGAAACTGAAGCTGAACTGAAACTGAAGCTGAAGCTGGAACTGAAACTGAAGCTGAAGCTGAAAACGAAACTGAAGCTGAAACTGAAACTGGAAACTGAAGCTTTAACTGAAGCTGAAACTGAAACTAAAGCTGAAGCTGGAACTGAAACTGAAGCTGAAACTGAAACTGAAACTGAAATTGAAGCTGAAAAGTTATTTTGCGTCGTTACTACGGAACCCTTCATGGGCGAGTCTGGCTCGCACTTCGCCAATTTTTTATATTTATGTTCATAAGGTCATTATCGCTCTTGCTCATGTATTTTTATGTAATTACTAATCTTTTATTAATATCTAATTTGTCCGTATATTTTTCTTTTTAATTTTGATTAATTTGTTAGCTTAGTTGTTAATTTTATCGTGCATGCTATGGTCTCTTATAAGAGAAAGATTACACGAACACGAGTATCAAGCCCACAAAATTTAAACGTTTTAGCCAAGGAAGGGAAAACCAGACACGCAGTTTACAAAAATGTATTGTAAACTACGTTTTTGATTTTAAAAAGGTAAATTTTAAATACTTACTGTCTGTCTGTTTTTGGGGATGGATGAACACTGGTGATGGTTTTTTTAAATCTATATGCGTTTTTTGCCCACCCAAAAAGGTGTACCGATTGGCAAAAAGAATTATTGACAAAGTGTAATATATCGCGGGCGAAGCCGCGGGCAAAAGCTAGTTTATAATATTAGTAAGGATTTACAACTTGGGGACTGCTTTTCCAGAAACAGACTACAGGAACCTACAACCTCGTTATGTCAAGAGTGAACAGATAGGCTAACTTACTCCAGCTTCACCACACGTCGCAACATCGCTTTCCTTCCAGTGAGGTTGTGACCATCTCCGTATTAGATACTAACATTTAAAATGTTGTTGTACAAACTTAAAAGAGCGACCTTGGTACCGCACAAAAAGATCTCAATATTTGGCAATACTAGGCAATACCTATACAAACTGTATGTTGTAGGGTTTTATGTCCAATTCGGGGAAATCCATTAATTACTTCAGATGAATTTAATGTTTTTTGGTACTTTCTTGTCCTTACCTCGTACGTCGTATATCTACATAGAACAAATGTTTATTGTATTTTAGGGTTCTTTTAGGTTCTTTCTGTCGATGTTATAAAAAAACATGTCAATTAATAAATTAAGTATAATATTTACAAACAAAAATAAACTTAACTGATACTTACAAAATCTTTTACTTACTTAACTAATTATAACAAATGCATACCTTGCGAGTTTACCCATAAAGTACAAGTTACAACAGAATACAATATAAACACACTAATGGTAAGCTGTACCATGGTGTTATAACTTAGAACAAAAGTGACGAAATGATAACCGACTAGTTTAGGTAGGGTTCTGCTTTTGGAGATATACTACTCATTTCAATTGATTTTTAATTTATTCGTATAGCAATATGCAAAGTTTAAGTTACGTATTGATAGATGGCACTTTTCTCAAAATATTTACACATTTACCTAAAACTTGTTCTCCGTTTTACTCAGATATTCTAAATTATCTTTAACTAATAACCATTTTATTTTATATAAATTAAAATATTAGGGAAATTAGGACATCTCACACCTTTTATAATATATTAACACACGTATCTTCAAATTAATAAAATCCTCCAATTACGCAATCCTATTTTTTCTTTAACTTATTTAATTTTAAACTAAAATGGTAACGAAACATACGTATATGCAGTGATGCCAGATTGGAGCGCATCCGCCCAAATTTGGGGGGTTTTTAAATTTATGGTGAGAATATTGGGTGGCGTACGGCTAAGAAGTGGAATTCCCTGCCGGAGTCTGTGTTTCCCGATAGCTATAACCTAGGAGTCTTTAAGTCAAGAGTGAATAGGTTACTTTTAGGTAAGCGTGCTCCATCTTCGACCACATCATCACTTACCATCAGGTGAGATGGTGGTCAAACGTGAACCTGTTTTTTAACCGACACATTTTTAAACGAAAAATAAAAACAATATTTTTAACCGACTTCAAAAAAAGGAGGAGGTTCTCAGTTCTGCTTGATCTTTTTTTATGTATTTTACCTCATAACTCGAAGATGGCTGGACCGATTTGAAAAATTCTTTTTTGTTTAAGAAGCTATACTTTCTAGTTGGTCCTATTGTCATGAAGTCAGGATCAGAATGTTAAATGGGTATATTTTCCATGATCCAGGATCCCTTGTAAATGAAAGGTTTTCTTTTATTTGTATATACTCATAAGAATTTATTTATTTAATAAATCCAATTATTACAACCACATTTTTCTTAGGTGCACCAATCCTTTTACTTTCTTACACTTATAAAATAAAACCGAAACATTAAATTTACATCTATAAATAAACCTTCATCTTTCTAAAATACAATACGATACAAAACTTACTTGATCACACATATATATTGTACTCTTTGGATCACACACATTTTTTCTATTGAATGACTTTGACATCTAACTTACTCATCTATCATTTTATAAACTGCTATGCAAAGGAGGCCCAATACCTCAACATAAAACCTATAAAATTCTACACCAACACAGAAAACAGATTTGACTAAAAAAAAATGTCCGGAACTGCAACCGACGAGAGTGAAGATGCTAATTCAGTCATGGACGCTATTGCTGAAATTGTGTAAAATTGTATCAATAATAAAAAAGAATAGTCATTTGTGGAGGGTTTTTTTTTCTAATCTTGAATTTTCGGGAAATTTCGGGGAAGGTTTGAGGAGAACGCGAGACGGTCACCTGGCAACACAGCGTAAATGTCAAAGGTTTGAAAAAAGTAAAATAATTTGTCAAATAATAAGTCAATAAATGCAAATAATTCAAGAAATTTAAGATATAATATATTCTTATTTAAGTGGTGTGTATCTAAGGATACTTATAAGTTATTGTGTGGATGACGAAACGATTATAGACTTATGGAAGATAAAATTCAGGAGATGACCATCAAATATTGTAAGAGAAGATTTTAATAAAGTATTGGATGTTGTTATTATATTGTTTTATTGTAAATTAATATAAATTACAAAGTTCTAAATAAAAAGGAATTAAATAAGACGGCCTATGCAGTGGTACCCTAATTTGTAGGTAGCTATATCCATATATATATATATAGCTACGCTGATTCATCCATTGTTGTTATTACTTGTTTCCAGAGGGCGCGGGTGCTCTGAAATCTTCGAGTGACGGCTCTATCTCAGTATATAAAAATGTACTCTGTGAGCTGTACTGTTTGGAGACTCATAGAGTCAAAACGTAAGCTTTTTAATGTGAAACATCTATAGACGCGCCTTGACAGTAAAACCAACATGCATGGCATGCATGATCATGCCGTTTGCCGTCACGTCATGCCATGCCGTGATGCCTCCTCTACGCCTGCTGTTGACTCCCATGTGTATATGTGATATATATTCTTTAATTATTATAATAATAAGAAAAATACTTTTGTTTTACCAATGAAACTCTATTTTTTATTTATTTCACTTCATATTTTGTTTTTTTTTTTATTAAAAACAGGTTCGCGATTGACCACCATCTCACCTGATGGTAAGTGATGATGTGGTCGAAGATGGAGCATGCTTACCTAAAAGTAACCTATTCACTCTTGACTTAAAGACTCCTAGGTTATATCTATCGGGAAACAGACTCCGGCAGGGAATTCCACTCCTTAGCCGTACGCACAATGAAGGTATTCCCAAAACGTTTTGTGCGTATGGGTGGGATGTCCACCATGTAACGATGGCGCTTCGCCGTTTGTCTCGTAGTCCGATGATGGAACGGGCTTGGTGGAATTAAATTGTGTAATTCCATCGCACACTCCCCGAAATGTAACCGATAGAAAACCGATAGACTTGCAACTCGTCGTCGATGTTCAAGGCTCTGGAGCTTTGATTCGACCAGTGCATCGTTGCCAATGAGTCTCTTGGCCCGCTCTCGATAGACTCAAGCGCGTCCAGTTGGTATTTAGCAGATCCATCCCAAAGATGAGAGCAGTGCTCCATACACGACCGAACCTGGGCTTGATAGAGATTGAGCAACTGTGTGAAGTACCGTCTCACCTTTGCTAGGATTCCCAACTTTTTTGATGCTAGTTGAGCCTTAGCCTCGATAAACGGACGGTTTTAGGAATTTATTAATTTAGAATTCAAATGTTAATATAGATGATTCAAATCTGCTGGGAGTCCCGCGATGACCTACTTTTTTAATTCCTTCGGGATTTTCCTTAATTAATGTTTAGTTTTATTAACTTTGCAGCTACTAGTCTACTACAATATTTATCTTACACTAGGGTTTTCTTTCAAGTTGGCGAAAACCTGTGCTAGGAGGCTCTGCTCTTCTAAAACATGCTTAAATGAGCATTCAGTATTTGTAACTTAATTAGTAAATGAATAAAATAATGAACTAAAAAATTTTTAGCAAAAAATAGAACCGACTTCCATATAAAAACACTAAAAAGGCAAAAATAACTTATATTCGGAAGGCGGTGTCAAAAACAAAAATATATACAAAACTAAAGACACCGCCTTCCGAAATTAAAGTTATTTTTGCCTTTGTAGTGTTTTTATATGGAAGTCGGTTCTATTTTTTGCTAAAAAATTTTTTTCACGCTTTTTAGTGGGTCGGTTTGCAATTTATTTAGTTACAAAAGCCAAAATGTCAACTACTTATCACCTTTTACAAAATATTGCTTTTCTCGGAGCAAAGCCGTTAATTTTTGCGGAGTTCTCCTGGTACATCACCATCAGCTATACTTCACCATATGCATTGTGACGAGCATAAAGTGCTTAACATCCATATTCAAGTAATCTAATCGCATTCAACGAAATACTTATTATTGAGTAGTTTCGGTGGCCATCTGGGGTCTTCATCATCAGTTCCACTTCCTCAAATGGTGCTTTTCGAGAGCAACTGCACAAGGTACTATAAGAAATACCCAAAACGCTATAGGTGTGCCTATAATATTTGAAGAGTTTCCTCGATTTTTCCATGATCCCATCATCAGATCCAAACGTGACGACAATGGGACCAACTAGAAAGTATACCCTTTCAAACAAAAAAAGAATTTTCCAAATCGGTCCAGCCATCTCCGAGTTATGAGGTAAAACACATAAAAAAAAAGTTCAAGACGAATTGTAAACCTCCTTTTTTGAAGTCGGTTAAAAAGGGATTCTATAATATTGTGGTGTCATGGGCATATCTGTGTATTTGTTTCTGTGTATGTGTGTTTGTAGGGGTTTCAATGTAATCATAACTTTTGCACTTCAGCCAGTCTATTAAAACTTTTTTACAGTCTCCATACGTTATGGGAAAAACGTTTAATAGTTTTTTTTTTATTTATTTTAGATGAATGCTGATAGCCTGATATATTGCCTTTTTGGGCTTCGACGACGGATACTTCTGGAGCAACAATATACTTCCTTTTTGTCAAGGCTTCTTGAAATAAATAATTTATTAGTAGGCCTTTTGCTGTTTTAAATATTGCCCCCCTTTTATAATCCTATAAGCGTCTATAAGTATGGATAGAAACTAAAAATAAATGTACAAAATAAAATTTACTTAAACTTAAAATATACAATCTTCTATCCAGTGCTGTGACATGGGTGACACCCGTTGAGGATATTGTAGTGTCTCCCTGGAAAAGTATCGCTTTATTATTATTATCACGCTGTCAGCATACTCACAGCCCATAATGTAGGGATGGGATTCAAATTAGTACTATAGGTGTTTTTTTTTTTTTCAGTAATATAATATACAGATAGCCCATACTCCTAAATAAAAGTTATAGAGTCGTCTTCATTTCACACTATCACTTAAATCTTAAACTCGTTTTGTGAGCATAAACCGATTGATGCCTTCTATGTACAATGCTATATAGTCATCCCAGGTTATATCTGAGGGGTCACAGGTAAACTGATGTCGATCTTCGGGTGATAATGCAGCGTGCAGGGCGCGCGTCCGATCTGCCTTCATCTCCCATGAGTTGGATGTGAAGAATTCCAGGATATCCCGACCGGCAACCACTTTGGACTGGATTTGCATATACCTGAAAAATGACGAAAAGGAATTTTAACCTAAAGTAGATACTGAAGTTTTATAACGTTGTAAAAGTTTAAAAAAAATGTCGTCCCCTATTTATACTTATTATCATTAATTTCTTCTGCAAAGGCTTGATCACTGAATCTGTTTGTGTTTAACAATTTCATCCAATTCTTTTACTTCACATCCGCGTATTATAACTGATGTCTATACTTATTGGTGCATTTCCATTATGAGAACCTATGATACTTATTTAGAATATATCTTTCTATACAGGGTTAATTGTGAAACACCAAAAACCTCTCAGGACCATGTTACTAACATCATAATCAACAACTTTTGTTCTATTGCTTTTGAAAATTCGTCATATTTTAGTTCACCAGATTTACATATAAAAATAAAAATATTTAAATTGAACGCCCTAAACACATGTAGCGTCTATGCAAAGCAAAAGAAAGCGATAGTATAAATTGCTTTCTTTTGCTTCGCATAGACTTCGTAACATTTAGGGCGTTCAATTTAAATATTTTTATTTTTGTATGAAAATCTGGTGAACTAAAATATGACGAATTCTTAAAAGTCATAGAACAAAAGTTGTTGATTATGATGTTAGTAACATAGTCCTGAGAGGTTTTCAGTGTTTTACATTTAACCCAGTATATGTGGCTGCCTTACGTCATAATTGTTCACAAGTAAAAGTATCTTAATGTATTTATATATTAAAAAAAAACATGCAAAAAATCTTTATAAATAGTTTTACTTATGAATTTTTTTTAGCTTTCAACTTCTAATACAAATTAAAGACAAATAAAACCTTCGAAATAAGATTTATTTGTGTCTTTAATTTGTATTGAATGACGGAATTTCTACAAGACTTCAATTAAACGATTAACCATAACCGACGTACATATCTACAATAATAATAATAATAGATAAAGCAGTACTTCTGGACACGGTGCGATCTTTTGATTTGTTTTTACTTTACAACGTTAGTGTAATAGTAGTTTACGTAATTATTTTTGGGAAAATATTATCCGTACTAAAAATGATAAAATTGATTCAGCAAACGATTCTGAACAAAGTAATTTCAGGATCTGTGTTAATTACATTACACGTTGTATAATAATAGAGCTGGCTCAAAAAACTAAACTTACTTTGGTTGCTGCCCCGTCGCTCGTAAATATAAGTCTGCAACGTAAGCAGGCGTTGTTTGTAGCAGGAACGTGAGTGCAGATACCATGCATTTGTTATTTGTAAATGTGACCGATATTCGCGATTCATCTAAAAAAACAGAAAGTATAAAAATTATACAGAGCGACACAGAAATTGCATCATCTGCTCAGTCTTTATCCAACTATGTTGGGTCGGCTTCCAGTCTAATCGGATCCAGCAGAGTAGTCCCTATCTGACCTCCACAACCCAGTATCTGGGTAGCACCACGGAATAGATGATTAAGGTTGGAATGGTAATGTGGGCGTGGCGAGCGCGCCACATTTATGATACGACAATCATAGCGCGACCGATTAATTCATTCACCGCGTTTAGTGCGCTTTCGGATTACTTCGGAACACAGAGCTCTGCTTTAAAATGCCGTGTTGTGCAATTATAACCTGTAAAACAAAAAGTCAGACCGCAAGTATAGAGCGAGGAGGTATATCTTTCCATCGGTAAGTCGAAAATAACATTTAATTACAATTTTATTTGTAAAAAACATAAATATATTCTGATCACTATGAAATTCCGAACATTAACGAACATTATTGCAACAAGTTACAAAAAGTATATATTGCCCGTTGCGTACTCGCTTAATCAACGCAATGACCAAGCCCGCTTACAGTGTAATGCATGCGCCTCACTTCAACCATTGACGTTTTGTCCTTTGTCCTGATTGGCCGTGATGCACGGCGCATGTTTATCAACAGTGAGTTACAATCAGTAGCAAGCTCTCGATTTCAGTGTGTGTAATTTATTTGTGTGCGTAATTCGCATACGTAACGGGCCTCTTGTTTGTAGTTGAGCTGTGGGAGTGGGAGACAAGCGGCGACATGCGTTCTCATACAAATCAGGAACTATTTCCTTTCTAACCACTTTTATCTGTTCTGTGGGTAGCACGATACCCCATGGCCTAGACTAGTGTCAGATTTTCTAGCTACGACTACCCGTAATGACTGTCAAAGATGTTGAAATAATAGCTGGGACCAACGGCCTTTCCGAGGCAAAGGGGTATCACACCAACTGCCAAACTCCGGGCTAATACTGAGAAATTTGTAATGAATGTTCTTTATTAAAATAGAGTTGTGTATATATATAATTGGTAATGTTTACATAAGTTAAACAGTGGTCACTGTGTGAGCGCGTGGCCCTCCGCCCGCGTCTCATGTAACTGTTTACATTATATTTAATATATATTATTTATAATAATATTCCTTTGTGCATTGTATGAGCGGTTGGTTATCAAAGTGAAGGGTATGCTACGTATGCTACTTCTTTGCTTTCACGCTTTCACGCAAAAGCTACTTAACGGATCTGAACGAAATTTGGTATGTACATAGTCGAAATCCTGGAATAACACATAGGGTACTTTATCACGGAATTACTACGGCATCGGGATTTACGCTGGAACGAAGTCGCGGGCAGAAGATAATCTATATAATAAAAAAACCGGCCAAGTGCGTGTCGGGCCACGCGCAGTGTAGGGTTCCGTAGTTTTTATAACAGCCAAGTGCGTGTCGTATTCGCTGACTGATCGTTTCGTACCATGCTCTAACTAAAAGCCAAACATGACTACCTAACTAATTTGACTTCCTATACAAATCTTCACCTGATCCGCCAATTTTGCACGAAAAGTTTTAATTTTTTAGAGATTTGTATAAAACTATCATAGCCGGTGTTTTGAATTTAAATACGGACACAGAGCTACACTACTTAATCGTCACAAGAAGCTAGCACGATACAACTGGCGCTTAGCGCCATCTATCGACATTTCTGTAGAGTTGTTCGAAATTTTCGAGTCAAATACAATTGGTCGACTATTACTCGTAAACTTTTAAAGCCCACTTATGTGTAATAGTTTTCCTTTAAATTTCGTTATATATAGGTACTACTGCCGTGACATTTGAATTTCTAACTACAACCGTTTAGTTGATAGAGGGGAGGACACTTGACTCTAACGAAAATTCGTACTTTAAAGCTTGATAAGTCACGAACGGCTTACTTCATCAAAAAACGGTCTTACCAAACCCCTAATATTTTTGAAAGACTTATCCAACGATATCCCACACTATGGGAAGAACGAAAAAAAATAATTATCATCCCACTTTACATGTATGGGAGGTACCCTAATAATTGTTTTTTTCAATATTTTATTTTACCACTTTTTCGGCGTTATTAACGTGTATATTCATGCCAAAGTACAACTTTCTAGTACCAATAGTTTTTGAGCTAAACCGCGGACAGACGGACAGACAGACGGACATGGCGAAACTATAAGGGTTCCTTGTTGACTACGGAACCCTAAAAATGAATCGCTAAATGTGTTGCTAAGCGCAAAACACGAAAACGGCTGGGCCGATTTGACTGATTCTTTTTTTGTTGTGTTTGGTTTTGTCAGGAGAAGGTTCTTGTGAAAAAAAAGTAGGAAAGGTCTCAAGGGTAGGGGTAGGGTAGGGTAGGGTAGAAGTAGGGTAGGGGTAGGAGTAGAGGTAGAGCACGGTAGGGTAGGGTAGGGGTAGGGTATTGGTAGGGTAGGGTAGGGGTAGTGTACGGTTTGGGTAGGGTAGGGGTAGACTGTAGAGTAAGGTATGGGTAGGGTATCGGTAGGATAGGGGTAGTGGTATCGGTTGGGTAGGGGTAGGATACCAGGCGAACGAAGTCGTGGCGGGTCAGCTAGTTTATAAATATTTATGTTTTCAGAAAACATACAACAGCTCCACATAATGTTGGTACATTATTGCTAAATGTTTCTTCTGCATACGTGGCTTCGTTATCGTCTAAATAGTAAGTTAATTCACCATCTTTAATAGGTTGAATAGTCAATCTACATATACTATGCTCTCATATTATTGATAAATTGTGAAACTACAAACGATAGCTCTATTTGGTTACGATTTCAACATAATAACACGGTGAACATAAAGTAAGGTGTTAGTTGGGTGTTAGTGAGCCGAATAAAAATTGATATCAGGATACTGCTACGCCAAAAGAGCGTCAATAGCCTAAAGCCCGATTTACACTTCAACAAGTACAGTAGCGAGTTAACTTGCGTCATTGGCGAATTAAGTTGTTAATGTACTACTACTTAACTCGCTTTTGCCGTTCAAACTACAATAACAACTTAACTCGCCGATGACGCAAGTTAACTCGCTACTGTACTTGTTGAAGTGTAAATCGGGCTTAATGGATAAGCTGTCGGGCTTGTTGTAAGCAAGCTCGTAGCAAGGACTGCTACGCCAACTATCCCTCGTAGTAAGGACTGCTACGCCACGTAGCAATTGTAAATAGGACTGCTACGCCAACTATCCTTCATAGCAAGGACAGCTACGCTACGTAGCCATTGTAAAAAGGCCTGCTACGCCACGCTTAATGCCTAACCAAATATGTCGATTTTTCATGATTATATCCTTTTCTCTTCATGTTTATAAAACATTAGTTTTATTTTTTATTGTGAATAAATTAAACTTACCAAACCCATTCTTCGATGCTGCCCTTTTTAAGGGCTTGAACAATCTTCGTAATCTAATGGGATTGCAAGAACTTGTGCAGCAGTTATAAACAGCGATGTTGTCAGAACTGAAAAGAAGGGAATATATTCAGCTAAGAAGCTACATTATCGAAACATTTGGACTCTAGGTAAATAACATAACCAAAGATACAACAGTGGAGTTTCATGACGCTACTTCTCGTTAAAATTTGTACACTTTTACATAAAAACTACGTCACATAAAATATAGGAAATATAATGTAAAAAGTATTTTATTTTTTTCTACCATATATTTTCATTGTGCGTACGGCTAAGGAGTGGAATTCCCTGTCGGAGTCTGTGTTTCCTGATCGCTTTGACCTGGGGGTCTTTGAGTCAAGAGTGAATAGGTTAGTTCTAGGCAAGCGTGCTCCATCTTCGACCACATCATCACTCACCATCAGGTGAGATGGTACATAAACCGAAGGCAAACAATCCTAAGCCACATTTAACTAATAATTATTCATGGCACATGTTTTATGTCTCAATTTCAACACTATACACGTATGTAACTTGACTACAAAACTGTGTAAAATACGAAGTAAAATTCGATATATTGTTTAAAAGTAGGTTGATAGTTCGTTTTTATTACAAAATAATGTTAACAAAAATGAATTAAATAAATTAAGAACAGACTTATAGTCTGTTTATTTTCAACAAACGAGTACCGAAATTTTTTACTGCGTTTCTATTGGTCCCCGTAATCAACATAAAGTCCGTTCCACACAAAGGCTGTAGTTACATTCCAAAGAGAATGTAATACACTATGTTTCAAGAGTTGCGACTTAGTACTTAAAATATAAAAACAGTTTACATGTGACTTCAATACCAACTGAACGAACATACACGAGAAACAAGACGTCATACAACAGTACTACCAACCTATTAGAATAAATAGTGCTGAGCGATGGCAGCAGCTTTTTTATCGATATCGATAAAGTATACACTATAACTGCCTGGACCATGTATTTCTAAAATCAGACAAATGTTCAACAGCGCTGGTTTTAGACTCATTCTTTACTGACCATGCCCCTGTCTTATTTTGTCTTGAGACTGTCTCTTTGGTTGAGAAACCTAAAAGCTTGATACGCCAAATTAACCTTCCAGGTGTCATTAGTTACTTGGAAGAATCGGACTTCTCTAGCATTTCAAATAGTACAGACCCCAATCAAAGCGCTGAACTTCTTATCTCTATTTTATCTGAGTCTATTACTGAAAACAGCAAATTAAAGAAAGTCTCACATAGGAAGCGAATTATTAAGCCATGGATCACCCCTGGCCTTTTGAGATGCATACGTAATCGTGACAAGTTGCATTTTAAATCAAAGCAGGATCCTGAGAATCAGATAGCTAAACTGACGTATTCAAGATATCGAAACTACTGCAACAACTTGCTCAAGACCATCAAGTGCAATTACGAACAGCAACAGCTTCAGAAAGCCAGTGGCGATCCCAAAGCGACTTGGGATATCATAAAATCCATAATTTACAAACACACCACACCCACAAGCAATTCGAGGGATCTGCTTAAGGTCTGTAAGGATCCGGATTCCTCTGTTAATGCTATAAATAATTACTTCGCGAATGTTGGAGGTAGTCTCGCTCACAAGATACAGCAAGCTCAACATCCAACCAGTAATAACTTTAATTTTAGTTCCATGTCCAACCCACAAGGCAATCCGCGAGTTGACAGTATGTATAAAAATTTAAAATAACTATTTAATTATGTAAATCTATTGATATGAAGCACAAAATAGTACAAATGAAGAAAAGATTATTATTAATTTATTTTATTTTCCCTTGTGAAAAATGAGATTTTTTATCAGTGAGTCACGTGATTAGAAACACCAATCAGAAAACGAGACGTCATCGTTCAATATTTTGACAGCTGACTGGTTATCTTTGGTTGGTGCGTAAGACAATATAAGAAAAGAATAACTAATAGCTTGCTACTAATATAGTAATCTGTGTAACTAACTAACTGCTTGCACTGTCTGGACAGGTCCGCTCTTTGCGTGGTTATTTCCTCAAAAGACCAAAGACCATTGGCGTATGTAGAGATATTTCCCAGGGGGGGCCTGGCCCCCAGTAGTAGAAGCGATGATCGCTTATCAAAGTTGCGTCAACTCTTAACGTACGAAATGAAAATTTTCACATAAATTAATTTAACATGTAACGCATAACGGAGCCTTGCATGAGTGAGTGTGACTCGCACTTGGCCAGATTTTTTAATTTTTCAGCCATAATTGTTTGTTAGTCAAAATTCTCGGGTGGGCACCAGACCATTCTGGGGTGGGCACGGCCCAGCCGGCTCCCCCCCATCCTACGCCTATGCCAAAGACATGAACCTACATGCCTCTCATATACAAATACAAATTGTCTGGACTTTAAAAGAGACGTTGACGACAAACTCAGAAGCAGTTTGTTTCGGTGTTTCTTCTCAGAGTAGTCAGTTAGGAAATACCGGCCTCATCTAGCTAAACTAAACACGCAAAAAAACATGACGTGTAAAAGTGTTTTTTATAACCAATTTACAAATAAATATTTCATTTCATTTCATAACTAACTCTCTCTCTTTTGGTTCATTTGTCTTATCGTCCTGTAATAGTTGTTCGATGAGTTCCTTTTTTTTGTCTTTTTAAAAAAGCAAATAGGTTATAGATATATTCTTTATTGTACACCATAACAGTAAAACAAATATGGACTTAACAACTAACAAGGGTAATACAATGGGCGGTCTTATCGCTAAAAGCGATCTTTTACAGACAACCTTTGGATGGATTTGACACAGAAGTTCCAACCACTTCTTGCGAATATCTCTTTTTAAAGGGACATGAATAAATAGTTTCGCTGGCGTTTTTATAGTAGTATTCCCACAACAAGGTATTGCACAGCACTAATAATAATTTTTCACGTTCATACTAGAGTAAAATATCATAAAATACCCGAAGTACATTTATGTGCCAAATGCCAGGAAAGTTGTTTTTTGAACGATGACGTCATACGTAGTCACGTGACCACAATGCCACGATTTAGGCCATAGTTTTTTAATAAATTAAAAAATTACTTATATTTTAATTGAAAGGTTAAGTGATGAATAAAATATTATTTTACGAGTACACATGAAGCGTTTCGAAGCGTTTCAAACAATTTTTACATAGTTGTCAACTCGCGGATTCATTTGTTTTGCTCGAAACTGACTTTGGTGAGATAAACAGTATAATCTCGGAATTAAAATATAACTGTGCAGTTGGATATGATGGCATACCTGCTTCAGTTATTAAAGCTGCTAAGCATGTTCTCATCCCTCCCATCACTCATGTATGCAATCTGTGTTTGACACATGGCATTTTCCCAAAGTCTTTCAAAAAGGCTTTAGTCACACCAATATTTAAGGGTGGAGAAAGGGATCGTGTTGAAAGCTATAGGCCTATATCTGTTCTTACAACTCTTTCAAAGATTCTTGAAAAAATCCTAAATAAGAGACTTCTTAAGTATTTAGATCACAATGATGCGATAGCTCCTAACCAATATGGCTTCAGGAAAGGAAAATCAACAGAAGATGCTGTGCTTGAGCTATCAAATCACATTGCAAAGAATCTTGACATGAAGAAGAAAACCATAGGTATATTTCTAGATTTGGCCAAGGCTTTTGACACGGTCTCTACCTCCATCCTTTTACAAGCACTGGAGACACTGGGAATAAGAGATACTGCTCTGAATATTTTTCGTGACTATCTCTCTGAGCGTAGCCAACGAGTCAGGCTTGAGAGCTATACTAGCAATGAAGAGGACTTATTTTTCGGAGTTCCACAGGGCAGTGTGCTGGGTCCTACTCTCTTTCTTGTGTATGTCAACAGGTTATGCCAACTCTCTATACCTGACTGCAAGATTCTTGTATATGCAGATGACACGGCACTTATTATAAGTGGGGATACCTGGGCCTCTGCTCACCGTTCGGCTGAATATGCACTTGGTGTTGTGATGGATTGGCTCTCCTGTAATCTTCTCACATTGAATGTTTCAAAAACACATTACGTCACCTTTTCAGCCAACTCATCTACGCAACCTAATGTGCTGCATATAAAGGCTCATAGATGCTCCCTTCCTGCGTCTAACACATGCGATTGCCCTGCCATTCATAGAACATCTTGCGTAAAGTATCTAGGGGTGTACATTGACTGTACTCTAAGCTGGAACAAACACATTGACGTTACGGTATCTCGTGTACGTAAGCTTATGTTCCCAATGAAGAAGCTTAGAGCCGTGGTCACTACCCCATTGCTGAAAACCACTTATTTTGCTTTAGCGCAGTCAATTCTGACCTATTGCATCCCTGTTTGGGGCGGAACATATAAAACTCTTATGCTTCGTCTTGAAAGGGCGCAGAGAGCAGTGTTGAAGGTGATGCTACACAAACCCTTCCGTTATTCTACAATCCAGCTATACAGGGATTTATCTGTGCTTACCGTCAGGCAACTTTGTGCACTCCATATAGTCCTACGTACTCATTCCTCACTGAGTTATGATCCTGAACTATTTACACATAAACGTCGTAAAGACATGGTTTGCACTTCTATGAAAGCCAATACTGCTCTAGCAAGTCGACACTTTCCGAACTTGAGTGGTCGCCTTTATAATGCGCTCAATAAAATTTGCAAAATATATTCTTTGCCGAAATATAAATGTAAGAGAGTTGTAAGTGAATATCTTCAGGGTCTTACATACGACGAAACTGAAAGACTATTCAACAGAAATATATAATGTACTATGTGCTATTTCAAAATAAATATTATAAACTCACTTTCACTTAAAAGTATTTCCTTGCATGCCTTTAACTTAGCCTTAATTTTATTTTTTTAATGTTATATAATAATTGTTATCAAATTCATTAAATCTAATTCTATTTTATATAATTATTGTTATCAATTTCATTAAATCAAATTATAATTAAAAATATTATTACTATCAATTTCAATAAATCAAATAATGTTATATTGAAGTATAAGTATTGTGCAATTTTTATTATGTTAAATTTATATTCTACTAATTTTTAATCAACACGCATCAGAATCTTGTAGTTATTTATATTGCAAATAATTATGTTAATTTTTGTTGTTTTAATCTGTAAGAGGAAGGCGCTGATGTCCGTCACACAGTTTATACTAGCACGGACATCATCGTTTACTCTATCTTTTAAGGGACTAACATTTTTATACTGTTTTTTGAATAAGATAGATGATTTTGTACCCACCTTTCTGATAATAAACTTATTACTTATTACTTATTACTTATACACGTCGAAAACCGGGCTCACTTTTAACTTTATTAAATTTAAGTGTGGATTTGTGTTAAAATAAAGCAAGGATTGTAGTTTTTAAGAAAAACAGTATATTTTTAAGAAAAACAGTATATTTTTAATTATAAAAACTAGCACAGATCATTCGACTTAATAATATATGTCAAGGATTGCGTTAATTTATTCCCAACCTTCTTCTGGACGCAAACCCATAGCGGTCATAAACATTTCATATTTCATTCGATGGAGCCTCGTCGTCAGAACATCAACGACCATGTCTTCTGTATTCTTGTATATAATATTTCATTGACTGCAACCTTCTTTCTGATGAAATGGTTTCGGACATATATGCGCTTACTTTGGGCGTGATAACTTTAATTACCTGAAAGACTAAGGTCAAAGTATAATATCTTAAACAGGATCTGTGCACGAATGCTACTACTTGGGAAAGGTTGTCTAAAGCCAAATAACTTCTTTAATTTCTTGTCATATTATTGAGAAGACTAGATATTATATAACTATTTCGCATCTCCCAATAGCAAACCCATGGTGGCCATAAAACTCCATGTTTCATTCGATGGAACCCGTCGTCAGAACATCAGCGTCCATGTCTTTTGTATTTTTTTATTTGATAAATATTTCATTGACTGTAATCTTCTTTCTGATGAAATGATATCGGACATCTATGTGCTTATTTCGGGCATGACAACCTTGATTACCTGAAAGTATAATATCTTAAACAGGATCTGTGCACGAATGCTACTACTTGGGAAAGGTTGTCTAAAGCCAAATAACTTCTTTAATTTCTTGTCATATTATTGAGAAGACTAGATATTATATAACTATTTCGCATCTCCCAATAGCAAACCCATGGTGGCCATAAAACTCCATGTTTCATTCGATGGAACCCGTCGTCAGAACATCAGCGTCCATGTCTTTTGTATTTTTTTATTTGATAAATATTTCATTGACTGTAATCTTCTTTCTGATGAAATGATATCGGACATCTATGTGCTTATTTCGGGCATGACAACCTTGATTACCTGAAAGACTAATATCAGTGTGAATTAGCTCTAACAGGCCCTGTGTCTGTCTGTCTGTTACCTTTTCACGCCTAAACCCCTGAACCGATTTAAAAGAAATTTGGCATGGGAATAGTTTAGGACTCTGGGAAAGACTCAGGATAGTTTTTACCCCGAAATTCACACGGGATCGGGATTTAAGCGAGAAAACTCTCCATGCGAAGCTACTATTATATATTTTAAACGATAGGACTAATGATTTTCGATTAAATAAACGTTATATCCAAAAATGTTATACGAAATAAGTTTTAGAGTATATACATGTTATATCTAAAGAAAATATATCAACAGTTGGTTTAACTCACGTTTATATTTATATCTTGTGAACGTTATTAAAATGAAAATATACCAAATAACTTTATACGATATGAGATGCACCCTAATACTCGGGAAGATACAAAAAAACTAACCTGTGTCAGTTTAGTCACAGGTTAGTTTTTTTTAGTTTTTTCTATATATTGCTTGTAGTGATCCGATTTTTGGTGTGTAGCCTGAAAATTATACATAAAGTTAATGCGGTTTCATTTAATGCCTCTCGCTTTTATCAACTTTGTTTATAAACAATTAAAAACAGAGACAACATTTATCGATAACTGATAAGAGCCATTTGCGTTACAGCACATCACTATCATAAAATAAAATTGAATATTAAAAGTCGATTAAACCTTTTAGTACCATGTTTTAATTAAAATATATAATCAAATATTTAATTTAATACTTACCGAGACTAATCTAATGGAAATTTTGCCATAAACTTCCTTTTTCCATTAGGTACCTTTACAACTTGCACGATCTCCACATAATTCACAAGTTATAAATCGGCTATTAGGTGGCATTATGGTATGTACAATTATGTTTACTGAACCGTAAATCAATTTAATTACTGCCAGAAAATAATAAGCACAAACTTACAAAATACAAGAAGACACACTAGTCACTACAAGTAAACATATCGCACACCCAGTTCAACAAAGACGTAAGTGCTGATACGTCAATTTTTTTTTATTGCAGTTTTGAATAGTTTAAGTAAAGATACATGTGCTTAATTTTTTCCGCTACATTTCGACTTAAAATGAAGGTTTTATACAAAAAAATAAAATCTTGGCGTCAATTAAGTTCAATATTTTTTCAATTAATGAAGTCGATAAACCAACATAAGCACTTAAAATTTCATTAAAATACACCTAATCATGTTTAGGTTTTTGTTTCATTAAATAAAGTAAAAATGTATAATTGTACCTCGTATTATGCTTTTTAATGCCTAATAAAAAAAACAATTTTCTTAAAATAATACCGATTAAATCCCATCACAAATAAAAATAATCAAACAAAAAAAGCCGTATTTCCATGTTTACGGGTGCACTCGCACACAGTTACGAAATAATCATGCTTACGACTTTTTTTCATTCACGATTTGATCTGGTTGGTGGAAGTAATCACGAACTCGTCACATAAACAAGTCGAAAGGTCTGGGTACTTACCCTTACAACGCATGCGTGGGTGGGGATTGTTTATTTAGTTTTCATAACTCACGCGCCGCTCAGGGATAATAGCACGTAACTATTTGTATTTCCACGTTAAAAAGACGGTTGAAGAAGAGTTTACAAATAATAAGTCGTAATTATACCCATGGTATGGATGGTATTCACCCAAAAATAGCGGGAGATAATTGTAATAGCTTAACAGATTATTATAATGATAACTTAAACCATCAACCTTTACAATTACCTAATTCTCCAAACAGTTTACCATCAAACCCTATGTGTATACGCCGCGATGAAACTATTTCTATGAAAAATCTAACTGAGACTTACATACCAATAGAACCAGTTGCAATTAACAATGATCTAGCAGAGATTAACAATATTAGTGATGATGATGAACATTGAGCTTATTTAAATTTAACTGTGGCGAATCAAATTGACAACGTAGAAAATAATATTAACCCACAAATATCTAGTATCACAGAAATTACGCAACCTAGTATTGCTTCTGAAATATCCTATTGTAATAATCATAATGCTAATATTACTGCTGGGTCTTCTCGTGTTTTGCTGTCGTCGGAAAGTAATGTTAAATATAGAAAGAGGTTAAGAAACATAAATGAATGGACTAAATGTAAAAATAAAAAATTAAATATCAATGGTCTTGAATATCATAGTGTTAATACAAAGAAATTAAGGCAATGTAGAGAATTAGGTAACCCTTGCGTATGTAAGATGAAATGCTTTGACAAATTTACTCAAGCAGATCGTTCTGAGCTATTTCAATATTGTTGGAATATAGCAGATCATGAAAAACAATGGCTTTACATCTTGAACAATACAGAATTTGAACAGCCTAAAATTATCAAAGTTCAAAGAAAGCGGGATAGGTCTCGTACACTAATGTACTATCTACCATTAAATAAAGATGGTAAACTTACAAAACTTAGAGTATGCAAAGTAATGTTTGTAAATACTTTAGGTATCAAAGAAAAACTGTTTGCTATGAATAAATATACAAATAACTTGCAAATAACGGATTTACGGGGCAAACATGCTAACCGTTCCCACAAAACAAGTGATGAAACTGAGCAAAGTGTAATACAGCACATAAAATCATTCCTATGTATCGAATCACACTATTTAGGAAAGCAAAATAGCCGTCAATATCTCGCCTCTGATTTAAACTTGACTAAAATGCATCGATTATATGTAGTTTGGACGTCGGAAAACGCAGTAAAAGTAGCAAGTTTATACCAATGTAGTAATATTTACAATTTCCAATTTCATCTTTAATGTTTTAAACCAAAGAAAGATATAAATTTTCATAAAGACCAATGTAGTAATATTTACAATTTCCAATTTCATCTTTAATGTTTTAAACCAAAGAAAGATATAAATTTTCATAAAGACTACAGATCTGACATATTATGTCAGATCTGTAGTCTTTATGAAAATGCTGATGTTGACCATAAAATTGAACTAAAGGACAATTACGAATGCCATTTGAAAAATAAATCCCTGATACGCAAAATTAAGGATGACGAAAAATCTTCATCAAATCCTGAGACTAAGACTGTCGCAGCGTTTGACTTGGAAAAGGTACTAAACTTGCCACAATCCAATGTGAGTATTTTTCATTATAAAAAGAAATATCCAGTCTATAACTTCACGGTATCCACTTTATTATCTTTACAAGGATACTGCTATTTGTGGCACGCACAGATAGCCAAAAGAGGGGCTAATGAAATCTCAAGCTATAGAGACAGCTTGAGATTTCGTTAGCCCCTCTTTTCTTCAAAAAAAGAAGCTCTCAATGGTGTCAAATCAGTGTCCTTATATTCTGATAATTGTTCGGGTCAGAATAGAAATCGCTTTATATTTGCGATGTACATGCACGCTTCTCGTACACTAAATTTGAATATAAGTTCATAGATTTTTACAAATAGCTCATACCCAAAATGAAGGGGACTATGCAATTATGCATGCCTGCATAGAGAAGAATTTAAAAATAAAGTCGTTTATACACCTGACCAATTATACGAAATTATTATGAACGCTAAGTTCCACAAGAAATTTGTTATGACTGAAATGTCCCAGAATTTGTTTTATGATTTTAAATCACTAGCGATTTTGAACAAAAATTGGCTGAAAGATACAAGAGGCGAAAAAATATATTTTTCGAAATTAAAAGAAGTTAAAATTACTTCTGAAACTCCCGATAAATTATTTTACAAATATGATTTTGAGCAACCTACTTTGTGTTAGATACTATAAATTATAGTTCACTTAGAACGCGTAAATCCAGACCAATTCGATCGGATCCTGAGCTCAAAACTGCTTATGACCAATAATTACCAGTGTCAAGTGCACTGTACAAAGATTTAAAAAGTCTTTGTGACTCAAATTTGATATTCCGTTACATTATCAAGGGTTTTAAAGGAATCTAGTGGCTGAAAATGATACCCGTAACTTTTTGTAAAGCGATTATTCGAATGAAGACTAAATTATTATTATAACTGTGTTAGTAATTATAGTTTTAAAACTTTGATTTTGTAGTTTTGTGTAGCATGTTGATTGTAATATTGATGATTGTATGTGTGTTTTAAAGCACAAAGTTAGAGAATACCAATTAGGCTTTTTACTTTATTGTACGAGTACTTAAACATCGGTATTATTATCATTTATTAATTTAAAAATTTGTTAACCCTGGTTCAAAGGTTTAAACTAATAATTATTATTACCAATAATGTATGTACTCAAGTTTTAACAACAAGTTGATTATTATTAGAGGGGTTATTAACCATTTTTACAATACTTAAAAATTCTTGAAAACAATCGAGTAGAATACTTCATACTTACTACTTCATACTTGATTGACTAAAATAAAAAAAGTTATAAAAAATAATCTCATACATAAAAAAAAACATTTTCATAACTTTAGTACCTACTTATAAGAAGTACGTAAACACCAATCATTATGATTAATATAAATGAAGATTAATATTTTTGTTTCAATACTATTATTATTCTTTTGTATGTTTAGTAATTGGTGTAATAAATAATTTTAAGATTTTTATTGATGCCAGATTTTGTGGTCTTGCTAAGAATTTGTATTTAGTTACCGTTCTGAGTTAAACTTATCAGAAAGATTATAATTCACAATTACTTTTATTATGACTATTATTATAATAAAGTGCAATTTTCTAAAAACCTTTTTATTACACCACTGAAATATATATTTTACCTAGAAACTTAATATTACTTACAGTTATGGTTTAATTGAACATACTGTAAAAAAGGCCCGTATTTAGACTTAACACTATATTTTAGTTTTATGTTTTAACAAACAAAACTGTAAAAGCGTCATACAATTCGATATGTAAAATAAAATTAAGCAAAAAAGGCCTTAAACAGTACTTAGCCTCTTTGTTTTATCATGGTATAGAACTTCGTAACAGACGTAAGCATGAGTAGTTAGAGTATAAAAAATATTTATTAAGCTATGATTGGAATATAAATCATTACATTTGAGGATTGGTCTTAAATAAATACGGAAAACGTCTGTAAAACATTAAACATTAAATATTGATTGCCAAGATAATTTAAGGTGTTTCGAATATAAACAAAAACAAAGGTTGTTTTTTTTACTATTTTTTGATATATAACAAAAGATCATAGAGTCAAAATCAAAATAGATATTCCTGGTTAAACAGTTTTTTTGCTACCCTGTAAAGTTAGTGAATTCCTCTTACGCCTTTATTGGCCTGGGTGTGCGATATATGGCCGACCATAGATTAAAAAGTGGCTGACTGTCATGAAAGAAAGAGAAAGCGCATTGTATAGGTGAGACAGCAAAATCTACCATTATATACCCCGCAAACTCCATACTATTTTTTTCCCTTGAAGTTGCAGCAGCCTGGTTACATTCAGTTGAGTCATCGACTTCCTGCACGGCGCGCGTCGTACGAAATAATACTATGTTAGAGCAGTTTATTATTGACCTATCCGCAGAAAGTTCATCGGAAGGAAGTGATGACGACAGCTTTAAAGATTACAAGAATTGTATAATAATCACATATTTGATTTATATGTTCTTGTTTTATTGTTATTTATTTATGAAAATATCATATAACGCGAACAGCAAATTTTGTTACGAATATCTTTCTCTGCAGTAGATCCTTCATGGCTGAAGATCGCGATCACCATTATGCAGCCTCCAGCGGTTCGTTAGGCTTTTCCACTTGTTGCGATCGGTGGCCATACGGAGAACTTCTTCAAAACTGTGAGAGCTGTTTGTTTTCTGTTGCTCCGACCACCGTAACAGGGATCTTCCTCTTGACCTTTTGCCCTGAACGTTTGCGCAGGTGATTAACCTCTCCAGGTTCTCATCCTGGCGTCGAACAATGTGGCCGAAGTAACTCAGGATGCGGCGTCGACTTATTGTGGACAGACGGTCTTCAATACCGAGCTCTTTAAGAATAACGCTGTCCATGGTATTCGGAGCAAGCGTCGCCAACACCACATTTTGAATGCGTCTATTTTCTTCCTATCAGATTCTCGAATCGTCCACGTTTCAGCACCATACAGAAAAATCGGGAAAACAAGCGCACGGACTAGACGGGTCTTTGTGTTCTTAGAAATTCCTCTGTCCTTCCAGATTCTCTGCAAACGGGTCATAGCATCTTTTGCCTTTCCAATTCGCAGTCTTATATCGTCACCAGAGCCACCATCATCCTAAGTATAACATCCCTTTTACAGTTTCTATACCAGGAGCAGGGTCGAAATTACTAAGACAATCATGAGCTTAGTCTTGCTTCTGTTGACGGATAACTCCAATAATTCGCTCTCTTTCTCCAAAGTTTCCAGCATTTCTCTCATTGTTGTCATATCTGGTGCAAGCAATACGGTGTCATCAGCCTATCTGAGATTAGAGATCAGTCTTTTCCCCACCAATAGTAAAACCGCTCTTCCATTTTTCTGAACACTTGCGAATAATATATTCTCCGTAGATGTTGAATAACTTTGGTGAAAGTATATAGCCTTGTCGGACTCCCTTCTTTGTTTGGAATACATCTGAGCATTCAGAATCAATTCTTACATAAGAGCGGTTGATACTATACAGACCAACAATAACTAATACAGACATCAATAACAGACACGAGATGACTTGGGACGCCCATTTCCAGCAAGACACTCCATAGTTTATCCCATCTGACACAATCAAACGCCTTGGCATAATCGATAAAAGACAAGACGCGTGTTAAACTCGCGGCTCTTTTCGATTATCTGCCGTACATTTAGAATTTGTTCCCTCGTGCCTTTGCATTTCACAAAGCCTGCTTGTTCTTGGGGAATTTGCCAGTCTAGATAATATTTTAATCTCTTGTTTATAATGTGGAGCATAACTTTACTGGCGTGTGAGATTAATGCTATGGTTCGATGCTGAACTTCTTAGTGGAGCCCTTTTTGTGTAAAGGAACAAACACTGATTTCGTCCATTCATCGGGCCATTTTCCGGTGTTCCAGATGGCATTACAGATGTTTTTGAGATAGTCAATACCCTTATCAGTTATGTTTTTAATAAGTTCTGCTGTAACACCATCTTTTCCAGGAGATTTGTTTGGTTTGAGAGTTACGAATATACTAAGTTAAAATTTAAATCATAATATAATAATTTAGTTTTCTAAACAGTAAATTTTAGAAGTATTCAATATGAACCGGCCTTGACCAATTTCAAAACAAGAACAAAGGTGAGATGGGTCATTGGCCCCACCCGACCAATGACCCATCTCACTCTGTCAATATCGGAAATGTGTGAAAGACATTCTCAGTACTCGTTTGTTAAAAAAAAACAGACTATAGAATGAGATACCTCCAAAAAACATTTTCATCTAAAATGTTTCCAAGACGAGGCCATAATGGCTTGCACTGTCAAAAGTCATCAGATGACATGTAGAGCCAAGCTTCTTACAGCAGCCGTTTCTTCTTCTGGAGTCAGATCGCATCCTTTAAAATGAGGATTCAATAGGTTCGTGATTTTATGAACATCATATATAGCGAATGCCTTTCTATTTTTGAGTATTTCTCTGACTTTTTTTCCTCGGATTTAAACAGGGGGCTCTTGTCCAACATGTTTTCTACATCGACTTTAATTTTTTATATAAACTTAAAACATAAGACATCTGTGGAGTGTCACTTTCTACAATTGTAATTGTGTCTAATATTGGTTTCAATAAATTGTAGAATCCAGTAACATTGTCTCAAAAATCATCGCTTAACATATTTGCTTTTAATGTTTCCACTTTATTTATAACATCTGAAAGACTCTCATCAATCGCCAAGGTTTTAATAGTTTGTTTTTTTTAGTTTTGTTTTTTTCTAAGCAGGAGACTAGAGATCCCCAGCGCGTTTTAACTGGAAGCTTAAGGCTTAATTTGACGCCGGTGGTCAACTGCTTTTCTATAAAAGCTGTGTTAAGCTTGTGAGAGTTCTTTATAGCCTTGACACAAGCTGTTGCTGTCGGCTATGAGGGACTAAAGCTGGCAAAGTATTCATATCAGTAAATATAAATTGGATGGAGTGCGCCCTAGCGCCTACACCTGTAGGTAAATAAATTTGTCCGTGCGTACTTCATTTCGAGTAGTCTCCAAGCAGCCTTCATATTAGCAGCATTGTCAGTTACAACACCAAATACTTTTTGAGATCCTATTTCATCAATAACACAACTCATTTCTTGAGCCATGAATTCTGCAGTGTGACATGATCTTCCTGTCGGTAAAACCTTGTAAAGAAAAGCTTTCGGCGTCGTGACAACAAAATTTACGATAGGTTCATTTCTAATGTTGCTCCAGCCATCCACAGCCAATGCCACAGAATCAGCAGCGGCAATTGCTTCTGCTACCAACGCAAACACATTCTTGTACTCATTTTCCAAAAACTGGCCTGACAACATGTATCTAGAAGGTAGTTTATATGCTGGCCGAAGAAACGAAAACAATGTCCTCCAATGAGAATTTCCCACCACACTGAGAGGTGATCTGCTCGCAAAAATTGCCCTGCTGAGAAGCTCATCTACCTTGTCTTGATCTTCTGGATTCATGTTGTCTATAAAAGCTGCCATACCTGGTGTCTTTAACTTTTTTTCTGTAGTGGCAAGCATAGATGTACTGGCAATGCTGGATATTTCTAAAAAGGAAAGACAGTGCGATAAGGTAAGGAACACTATAAATCACTACAACATAGTTATTTGATAATAAGTTCAATGTATTTCAAGTTCAATAAATACATATATGGACTACAAAGCGGCAGGTTTTTTTAATAATACAATTTTCAAGTTTCAAAAAATGCTTTTGTCATTATAGAGCTAGTAGTTGGCATCAAGCCAGTACAATCAAAAGAGTTCATCATGTGTGGATTAATTTGAATTTAAACATCACAAATAAAACGCGAGAAAACAGGAAAATACCAAAAAAAAATGTACTTACGTTGTGGAACTTGTGTGGTTGTCTTCATATATTGTTCTTTTACAGAGTCTGGGCATTTTTTAAAGACTTCTAGATGCTTTGACATTCTTGTGCCGTTTTTCGACAACGTTTTGAGCAAAATGTACATTCTACTTTAGGTACTTTTGAAGTGAAAACAACATTGTTAAAAAGATTTGCCACGACTGATATCTTTCAACCTGAACCAACTTGCTTCGGCATATTTACAAATATAATCAAAAAAATACTCCAATAAAATTACTCAATACGATTTTAATATTTGGATGAATTTCCCAAATGACTTATTTTTTTGTCTTCGGTGAAATTAGTATTTGAAAAAAGAATATTGTTCTGAATTATTTTTTTTTAGTAATCAATAGGTAGTTATTGGGTTGTGGCAAAAATATAATTTGCCTAGGACTATTACAAAGGTAGAAATAAATACATAAACCTCTATTTTTTTCAAATCGGTGCTGTCCCTCTACTTTTTTTACAAACAAAACAGCTTATAGTATAAGCTGTTTTGTTTGTAAAAAAAGTAGAGGGACAGCATATACACTAATAAAAATAAGTAAGTTAAGTATATAACTTATTCTATTTCATAGAATATTAGTTTTGTTATTAATATATAGCATATTTTAATACATAATTAACGATTATTATTACTGAGAGGCACAAACGTATTGGTCCTGCAAAATGTTCTCATATCGCTGGACAAAATTAATTTAAATCTAACTTTACATCGACGAGTCCGACAGCGTCTCCACCCTAATTGTATTTCCCTCGTTGGTGTGTGCTAGTGCGTAGTCAGGATGGAAGTGTGTGAAATCTCTGCATATTCCCGCCAATAACATGAGTACGCCATTTAAGTTGCTCCCGGACAATTATTTTATATTATCGGTGGTTGCATTTTTCTAGTGTAATGAGTAGTTTTATTATTGTTGTTTGGTTCTAACAGAGGTAGTAAGTGAATTAGCTTCATTGTCTGTTATTGAATTTATCGTAGCTATTATGCATTTTTTCTAATTTTCTATAAAGTGTGTTATTTCTCACATCGCTGTTCTCATATCGCTGTAATCGGTGGTCTTTATTACCACCGATGTGATAATTTACACCAAAATGATAAGAAAAAATCAATCGGTGTCTTATATCTAATATCGGTGTTTTGATTCATGATCAACGCACAGATTTGTCAAATCGGTGGATTGCTTTATCATATCGGTAGATCATTTTATCATCTCGGTGAGTCGTTTTATCATATCGGTAGATCCCATGTCATTTCGTTAAGTTTACAAAGAAACAATGGAACATACAAACATACAGACACATACATACTTACCTACATAGACTGCCAAAATCATTACCATGACACCACTGGGTAGTAGAAGCTGTATAAATGTATCATTAGGGGAGGTCTATATTCGGTAATGTACGTCTATAGGCTGAGATGATGATGGTGAGGTGGAGCAATTGAACGCATTGAAGGTTTCTCTAGAAAATATTTTCTAGTTAAAAAAATAGTAAGTAGGTACATAATAATAAATAACAAAATTATAAATAGATAAAATGAAAACATAATAAAAAAGAAAACATAGTAATTAGCTGGATCGTCCATAGTAATAAATGTGTATTGTGCAATTTTAACCTTAGATATAAGATTTTTGATATTTTTATACTTCATTTTAATAAAGACAATGATAGTAAAAATAAACATTCTTTTTTTTAAATTCTAAGTACCTATAGTAAATATAATAAAATAGGTACAGACGCCAGCACATGAAGCTATCCGAAACTGTCAAATTTTCCCAATCAACCTTGAACCTAATTTCTTTAAGAATAAAGTTCAAAATCTATTAAAGAAATTTGACAGATTGTTGTAGCTTGATGTGCTGGCGTCTGTACATAATTTCAAAAAATATATTTTAATTGGATTTCTAAGAACTCAGTTCTCTTTGGATGTGATCTACTTACATAAGACCCTAAGTTCAGGTCTTCAGTTCTAAGTCACCCTTGTAAAAATATATAGGTACCTACTAACTATTTCCTTTTTGATGTTCAAAGGTGGATAGATTATTATATCGCTGGATATATACATCATTTCAGTGGATAAACTTATCATATCGGTGTACAGAAAAAATAATCGGTGCCAGTTTGTCATATCGGCGGAAACCAGAATTCAAACTGAATTTTCTCCTTAGTCTTAAATGATACGTTGATGATATTAAATTTGGGGATATTTGATATCCTAAATATTACATAAAACCTGAAAAATATACAAAAAAGATATAATTGAAAAAGTTCACCGATATGATAAAAAAATGGCATTTGTTGAAATTCACCCATTTACTTAACACACACAGAACACTCAACAAAAACGAACTCTCACTGTCACAAGCTTTTTGCAGTCTCAATCAACCAAAACATAAACCAAACGAGGATTAAGGAAATCCCCGTCCGTAAATGTAGTTTATACTTGGTGTTGCCAATTATGTTAAGACATGTATTATTTAACAAAAAACAAATGGTATTTTCTTATTGAACAAAAAAATAATAATATCAATTTATTTCGTACTGTTCATTTATTTGTATTTTTGTATGTGTGCCTGATGTACGGTCGGCCAAGAAAGTGGTGTACCAGTTTTGATTTAGTTTCCCGGTCATCGAAAATTACAACAAGGTTCGTTATAAAAAGATATTACTGAAAGAGACAACATTATCATGACGTAAACCTATGTATTTAGTATTCATACGTCATATGTCACATATAAGTACATGACATTTTAACCTTTAGTATAAATGAAAAGGACATTAGTTTCTACAAAGCAATTGAAATGTTTCCAAACAAAAGTAATAAAAACTATTTAGACAACCGAATTCCATTTGAAAAAGAAAACTGACAATTGACATTTTGTCAAATATATGCAAAAAATCGATATATTTTCCGTGTTATTTTTCAATCAACTGCATATAAAATCATCTCAATGCCTGCCAACTTGACCATTGCCGAAAGAGCACAAATAATTGCCCAATTTAATGAGGGAAGCAGTATCAGTGCGATATCCCGGAATTTGAATATATCGAGGCGTTCTGTCCGCTTTTGGATTCGTCGTGAAGGAGAGGAGGGAAGTCTGTTGGATCACAGAAGAAGTGGTCGCCGGCCTACACTCTCCAATAACGATAGAGAATTCATGAGACGGGAATATGAAATCAATGGTTTTAAGCCCACAAAACATTTTGCGGAGATGTTCGATGTGAGTGCCCAAACAATAAGGAATCATCTACATTACATGGGGTTGCACCACAGGCATTACGCCAAGAAAATATATTTGACGGATGCTCACAGACTTGCTCGTCTGAACTTCGCCAGAGAGCACTTAGAGTTTGATTGGTCTAATACAGTGTTTTGTGATGAAAAAACGTTTAAATCCAGTCAGCATGGACGTCTTCACCTTTGGCGATATAATTCAACACGGTATAAAGATGATCATGTAATCCCAAATAGAGAATCAGGTCGAATTTCCGTAAATATTTGGGGCTGGATGAGTACGGATGGTGTAGGAGAATTGTGTTCTCTACCTCCTCGAGCGACGGCTGTAAATTATATCGACGTGCTTCAGAATGCAATGCTACCGACAGTCCGTAATGTTTACCCGGAGAACGAAGTGCCACAATTTGATTTTGTTCTAGATAATTGTTCAATTCATAATGCGAGGATCGTAAGAGCCTGGTTTCGTTCACACACTGACGTAAGGGTAATTCAGTGGCCCTCAAGATCGCCGGACCTCAACCCGATAGAAAATCTTTGGGGCCTTATGGTCCAACGATGGTCGCATCAAAATGAAAGAACCAAACAAGCTCTTATTAGTCACTGTAATTATATCTGGGAGGAAATGCGGGGAACCGATATTTGCTCACGGCTTGTTGGTTCAATGAGGTCTCGTCTTTTAGAGGTTATAGAGGCCAACGGCGGTTACACCCGTTTCTAATTTTTAAAAATTTTCAATATCTTCTAAATATTACTATATATGCTATGTTTTTGTTTGTTATAAGTATTTTAAAATTGATTGTAGAAATTTAATAAAAGGATAAATCTATTTTTAGCTTGTTTTTTATTGATATTGTAATTACAAGTTTACAGAAATTGTAGGTTTGTGGACTCGCCTTGTGCCTTTACAATTTTATGTAACTTGTTGATTACAATTCTGAATTTGTAGATACAATTTTGTCATCAAAATCTACAGCCCCCCGCCGTTGATTTTACGACGTCATTGGTTCCATCAAGTTCAAACTAAGAACAGCTGTCACGTTACAAACAGTAATAGTCGTTATCAATAATCAGATAAAGACAGCAATAGAAGTTGTCAGATCGATCTGCAAGCGAAACTAATCTTTATCACCTATGAATCTGCAAGCGATATTCAACCTTAGGGTGGTACACCACTTTCTTGGCCGACTGTACTGACGCCATATAAATGTTTCTTTCTTATTTTCAGAAAATACACGAAAAACATCAATTCCACGTACCTGCTACACCTGGCAGCAGCCACAATGGTGAGGTTAGCCACATAGTCAACAGGCACCAGGTCCAGGATATTCTCACCATCGCCGAGTACCACTTTTATGGCACCCTTCATGATAGCAGCCAGCATGCCGGTAGCACCTGACCAGTTGTCCACCCATCCTGCTATGGGCTCTCTTAGTGATGCAGATACTGAAATGTTTAAAGATTCTATATTTATTCTAAGGAACATGACTGTTCCTACTGTGTATGGAGCGGAAGGGAGTGTCAGACCTCTACTGACTAAAAACCCACCCTGTTCCCTCAGTTTCCCTTGCGTTCCAGGTACCTTGGTACCTCTATCTATATCTCTCCGCAGCCCTTCAAATATCTCCATATCCACACCAACAATCACATCTATCCATACTCCGTTACATTTGAAATAAGGACAAAGTTTCACAATTATAAAATGATATTCTTTCTATACATAGACATCAAACATAGGACTCGAGACTTAATAATAACAGCCACGTGGCGTGTGTCGCTCTTCAAGGTCTTAACCTTCGGAAAGGTCGGTACGTCGATGGTGACATCTTAACACGTTCGCTGACAGTACGACGTTAGGCGGGAAATTAAAATAGTGCGTTATGACAGTACGTCGAGGGACGGGCCACTTATTTTTAAGAGTACGTCGTAGAAAATTCTACTGTCGTAATGTGGTGTCAGGGTAAGTGCTCACTGTCAGCGAACGTGTTAACATATCGAGATTTATCTGTACGGAAAGCACGTTGATGAGTTATTACGGGTCGTCAGAGGCCAGCAAATCTGACACCAGTCTTGCCAACGGGTATCATGTTACTCAGCATGTCAATGATATTTTATAGTATAATATCATTGCAGCATGTACATAAGTTGTGGAGGTCTGATAAGAAGTCGCTCCATGTAGCTAGTATTTGGCTGTATCCGGTTAGACTAGAAGCCGAGTCCTAAATAGTTCTAAAAGGCTAAGCAGATGACGGTGAGACACAAACCAAACATCTATACTAATATTATGAAGCGGAAAAGTTTGTTTGTTTGTTTGAACAGCTAATCTTCGAAAATACTGGGTGGATTTCGATGAAATTTGGCATGGAAGTAGCTAGGCTACTAGAAAAGAGGGAGGAAGTTTTTATCCTGATATACCTACATAGCTACACCACGTGAGAGATACCACGAGAGCGAAACTCCGCGAGACTGCTTATTGAAACATAAATATGTATATTAAGAAGAATGTTGGAATGCCTACTGATAGCTGGTCTGATGATTACTGTCGGGATATTTCCGTGATTTTCAGCAACGTAGGTTTCTGCTAGCGCCTTTGCAAACGTGTAAGTGTTCGGTAGTCCTCCTGCAAATAAAACAACGGCTTATTTGATTTATTTGGATTCATAACATAATCAGCCTGGCTTATTTGATTTATTTGGATTCATAACATAATCAGCCTGGCTTATTTGATTTATTTGGATTCATAACATAATCAGCCTGGCTTATTTGATTTATTTGGATTCATAACATAATCAGCCTGGCTTATTTGATTTATTTGGATTCATAAAATAATCAGCCTTTAATCTCCTACTGCTGAGATACCGGCCTATATGAGACGAAATGGGCCGCTATTGCGGGTTGGTAGATGTCGCATATCACCGGTTTTTTCAATCCTAGAACATATTAGTTTACTCTGGATGGTTTCCTTCGCCATTTTGAGGGCAGTGGTAAAGATGAAATTAACATAAAGTAATGTGCCTGGATACGAACCCACGATCTGCAAGTTGTGAGTCAAGCTTGTAACCACTGGGCTACCACTACACCACATACATACACATAGATCCTTTTTTCGGTGAAAAAATTATCTAATGACTCCTCTCGGTCTGGGTGGGCGCGGCAGGGAGCGTCAGACTTATAGGCTACCTACTAACTTAAAACCCACTCTGTTCCTTCAACTGCCCTTACTTACGGTCCGAGGCCGCAGTATCTTGTTAGAACATTGCCGCAGCCGGGGTAGCAGGAATGTGTGAAATACAGCATGTAGTTTCTATACAGCACTATTTTCAAGTATATTGGGTCGGTGTATTCGCAGAAATAAACAGTGTTTGTTTTATGAATTCAAATTGTTAGGAGAAATAGATTTAAACACTGCAGCCGCAGTGCAACAGTTATTTGCGGGAAAGTTTTATCGAGATACCGCGGCCCCGGAACTTTAGAGCAGCTGAAGGAACAGGGTGGGTTTCTAGTCAGTAGAAGTCTGACACTCCCTTCCGCTTAACCCAGAGCGGAAGAAGTTATTCGATGATTTTCCCACCCAGAAAAAAAAAAAACGTGCAACAGTCATCGTAGTCAATAAATTTTCGAGTATTGCTACTTACTGAGTAACGCCTTCACTTGTTCCCTGTCATGGTTTGACTCCAGAAACTTGTGCACTTCGCCGAGGTCTGCCGGAGGAGGATACACTTTCTCTTCCAAGATCTGCTTGTCTGTGTTGCAGTACGCAGTGGATACATGTACTAATGCCTGAAAAGAAGAGACGTTTTACTATTTGTCTTAAATCGATTTCTATTTTATACCTAACGCGACCTTTTATTTCGTGTCAAATCGGGGCCTACGGAATTTTGTATATAAATAAAAATATATAAGGTAAGTCGGTGTAAGATGCCACATTTAAGAGCAAAATAAAAATTATGGCTTAAAATGTGACTTTAATTTTGGTATCTTATCCTCACTGGCATCTTAATTCTTACACCAACTTACCCTAAAAATAAAATTTATAAATAATTTCGCGACAAAAACTACTTTACTACAGCATATTCGCTCGCTCTCACTTGTTCCTGACTCTCAATCCCACGGCTACACTGCCGTCTTTCACGCGATTTTAGTGATATTTTAATGTAGACAAGTAAATAAGTAGGAATATAAAGGTTTGTTTGTAAAAGCGGGACATTTTTAATCTCGTTGGGGACAGCGGGACAGACAGCCTTAAACGAGACAATCCCATCCAAAAGCGGGACGTGTATGATCACGTGAGTTATACCACGTGATTTATATTAAATATTATGCATAGCCCAGCAGGACGACTCATTATAGTCTACAAAAAAAAGTTTTTTTATATTTTTTTTATTATGGATGGGCCTGCTCTTGACCTCGTCACGCCTGTTGGTAAGCGACAGATGAGAATGAGGGAGAACAGAAGATGCCTGTTCATTCTTGTTTAAACGGCTTACAGGTACGGTGCACTGAAGCCGGCAGAGAGTTCCACGCCTTGGCTGTGCGCAAAATAAATGTAAAGGAGAAGCGCTTAGTACGACAACAAGGTTCATAGACCAAGTGAGGATGTTACTCTGCAGTGCGTCTCGTAGACCGGTATTGAAAAGGAGATGGAGAGATCAGATTGAAGACCTCTGTTTTCTACTTATGTAGTTTATTTTTTATGCACCTGCCATTTTATCTCTTCCAATAGAAAGACATAAAACGGCAGGTCAAAACATGGGTGATGCCTACATCACCCATGTTTGAATGGTTCAAAATGCCTAACGTATTAAGTTAGCCTTTGTACTATTTGTGTTGTATAAAGTATAAATTCCACTATTTCCATGCTATTGTGAACTCACTCCAGACACAAGTATATATTTAGCTTTTTAGTTGGAGGTTCTTTAAAGATGCTAGTAATCTAAATTACTAGTTACCACATTACTAGTTCTCTTTTTTGTTTAAAAATAAATTATTTAAGCACCTTGATATTCTTCATACGCTGACACAGATGCAGCACGTATTTCGTTCCTCTGACATTCGTGTTGACAGCATCCTTCAGCTCCTCATTGAACTTTATGGTTGCAGCCACGTGAAATACTACGGACACCTAAAAATATGACACGTATTATGTTACCACTAGCTCGATAAAGACAGCATCCTCCTCTTTTGCAGTTGCGTAAAAATAAAAACCTGTAACTTTTCTCAAGCTTCAAGCTACTTCTACACCAAATTTCATCCAAATCATCCCAAAACTTTCGAAGATTAACGCGTAAACAAACTAACTTTTACGCTTTATAATATTAGTATAGATTCCTCTTGACCGAATTTTGGCAACGTCATTGAAAATTTAACACGTTCGCTGACAGTACGTCGTTAGGCGGGAAATTAAAATAGTGCGTTATGACAGTACGTCGAGGGACGGGCCACTTATTTTTAAGAGTACGTCGTGGAAAATTCTACTGTCGTAATGTGGTGTCAGGGTAAGTGCTCACTGTCAGCGAACGTGTTAAAAGAAAAGCAAAGTATTGTGGCGCGCAAAATAATGTGTGCGCTAAAAACAGTTGCATTTTCGGTTCGATTTATGTCACATAGTCCGATAGGAAGGTAACCCGACATGAACAAGGATAGATCAGGCGCAATACCAACGATTCAATATGCATTGTGAGGCACAGAAATATTACACTACCACCGGCTTATAAACTAGTCTGCTATGACGGGAAACTAAAGAGAAACTAATTGCGATTTACGACCACTAGATCACCGTTGACATCACAACACGGCTGAGGACAATCCAAGAGTGTACCTCTATATTACCGAGATCCACATTTTGCATGATATTTTGCAATAAATTGTGAAGTTGACGAGTATATCTATATAGTAAAAAGTACATATTATGTGTGACACATTTTACATATGAATTCAAGGAGACATTCTGAATAAATAGGTTTAGTGACCCCCATGCTAGGAAAACCTCAACTAAGTCTAATGTCATCAGTTATGACTTTATACTTCAAGCTAATACGGATGAAAAGCCTAATAACTTATGCTCCCTAATGACTCTATATAAAATCATCAAAGCGACAGTTGCAAGAAACTTTTGTTTTTACTTTCGCATAAAATCAACGTACTTAGATAAGAAAAGATACTATATTTAAGTAACGGTGTAAATACAACCATCATAAGGTACCTTCTGTAGTAGTATTTCTACATCTTCCGTGGATATCCCAAGATCGAGGTGATTCAGGTCGCCCGCGATTGGTATCACTTTCTTGAAATCATCTGGACGCTCTTCCTTTAATCTTGAGAATAACTGTAATATGAAGAAAGTATTTATTCTAAACCTTGACCGCTGGAAGAAATGTAGCGAGGCTTTTGCCCAGTGTAATTGGCCTATACAGGCTGGGCAAGGAACAGGGTGGGTTATGAGTCAGTAAATGTCTGACACTTCCATTCCACTCAGAGTGGGAGAAGTTATTCGATGATATTCTCACCTGAATTAAAATTTATTATAACGGGCCGTGTTGTAAGTTTTCATTAAGCATATAAGATTTTGCAAACTCTAAAAGGACACACATTTTATCAGTTTGGAAGTCTTTTAAATGTTTGACTTTGTGAGGAAATGGTTTTTAGAAACCTCGTTTCTTTGCTTTTAATTTTATTTATTTTTGTATAAAAATCGTAAACCGGTTCACAGAATACATCTACCAAGTTTTTGTAGTCCATTTTATTTATAGTCGTAGCTTTCGGAATAAAGTACAATTTGTAGATGTGACATACAGACAGACATACGGAATGACCTTCGCCCATGGTTTTGCGTTTCCCTGACCCCGCTTGGATTCCTCTGGGCTATTGGAGGTTTCACGGTGGCGATAGACTCCCGAATTGTCGTGAAGAAGGTACGCCGGGTTACGGCGTCGCTGGGAGCCTACAGTTTCACTTTCAAGTAACCATACAAATGTGTGCGGTCTAAAACAACTTTCTCGTCCTTAGTTTAAACAGATATTTTTGTGCAAAGATTTTTAGGGTTCTGTAGCCGAACGGCAAAAAACCGAATCTTTAAAGATTCGTCATGTCTGTCTGTCCCTCCGTATGCCATACACAGTTGAATCTTCTTCTAAAGGGTGGGAGGATAATACAAGGTGCAGAAACAATTTTTTTTTTCAATACTATTAGTGCCGGTTGTCTATAGATAAGTCTTCTCTCTAAATGACATTGAGGTTCCTAAATCAATGTTTTCTCAAAGTAAATCGTTTTAAAGAAGATCTAAATTTTAAAATAAGAACAAGCAAAATCTAAAAAAAAAATCTGTAGTTCTCAGTGTCAACACTTTCAACAAAAATTTGTTTGAACAATTTATAGTCAGCAGTTTTTGAGAGATATAAAACATTTAAAAAAAAAAAATTACTTGGTAAATATTACTCGGTCATTTATACAAACACCCTTCATATGAGAGTCCGACTCGCAGTTGGCCACTTTTTACGGTTGCGTAGGCAAATGTCAAAAAACGGAACCCTTAAGGATTCCTCATGGCTATCTGTCTGTTCGTCCGTATGTCACAGCCACTTTTTTTTTATTCCGAAAGTGTTAAGACTACGCTTGTTAAGTAGATGTATTCTGTAAACAACTTTACGACTTATATAAAAACTTAAAAAAAAAATGGGGTGCTATATGGAACTCATCATCTGCTTTTCCCAATATTATGTTGGGTTAGCTTCCAGTCTAACCGGATGCAGCTGAGTACTAGTGTTTTACAGGGTGCGACTGCCTAACGGACCTCTACAACCCAGTGTCTGGGTAACACGATACACCTTGGCTAGATCAGTGTCAGATTTTACTGGCTTCTAACTACCCGTAACGACTTTCAAAGTTAACCAAATGAGAGCCGGGACTAAAGGCTTAATGTGCTTTCCGAGGGGGTATCACACCGCCAACTTCCAAACTCCGGGCTACTACTGACAAATTACTTACGGAAAATCCTTATAGCACTTCTTGTTCAACCCGGTTATCGAACCCGAGACCTCGTGCTATACAGTCATGCTTGCGACCAACGACCAAATTAAAAAAAATATTCATGCAATAAGTATAGTTTGTTTGTCTTATCAAACCTATTTGTTTTGGGTCAATAGACAGGTCTTAAAAATGACATTGCGGTATCTGAAATATTTTTTCCAAGTCAATCTTTCAAAAGATAGACACTTCCAAAATGGAAAAATATGTGGCCCCACCCCGTTTGCCTAATTTTTTCCTTTGTTCCCGCTGAGTTACACCATTTTGTGTTACGCTGTTACCCATTGGGAAAAAAAATACCGATTAGTAACACTGTAACTCAAAGCCATATTTTTTCCCCTTAAGTGATAATGTAACTCATCAGAACGCTGTGTTCCCATTAAGTAACACCTTCTTAGGTAAAAGCATAGTTTTTTTTTAATAACGAGTATCTCTTAAATCAATTAAAAGTTTGATCGCCAAGTATGGTACATGCACTTAGAAACACCGGCGGAACCACAACAATCCACTAGACTAGATATTGCAGCATGGAAAAATATTAATCGACGATTCAAATTTGATTATGGTAATTAGCGGACAGGACAGAATTATTTTGGAACTGACATTTCGATTAGGATTAAAATTGATTGTACTATTTTTAAAATACTGGTCTAGTGCTACGAAAATATTTTCATATTGTTAATTTTTGCAGGTGGTTTAAGTGGTATTGTTCTAAAATAATCTAGATAGAAATTATAATTTAAAAAAAATATTTTCGATTTCAATGGTTTTATTTAATCTTTAATTGAACAATAAATTGCTCTAACTCTTTGGGACACTTTTTTCCCGATATGTAACGCTATTACGTATTATTATGTTGCAGTGTAAATTGATGGGAGAAAAAAACGTGGCATTGAGTTACAGTGTTAACAATCTGTATTTTCTTTTTCCCAATGGGTAACAGTGTAACACAAAATGGTGTAACTCAACGGGAACTAAGGAAGTTTTTAAATAAGAGAGTTAAAAAAAAATATATATATATGCTGTACCTACATCGAATCGAAACTAGTAGTGAAACAGCCCCGACTCGTGAATCAATCTTCACAATTATTTCTCCATTATAACGCAAGACATCACACTGCAGGAAAAACCGTTGTAACTATGCAGAAACTGCGGTTAGAAACCATAGGATATCCTACTACGTGCCAACCAAACCGAGACGCCAGACCTTGCTCCAACGGACGTAATTTTTTGTCGTGATTTGGTCAATTTTTAACGAGCTAAGAAATTTCTTCCTAAAATGCTTTCAAACAGTTTGTCGAATCTAGATCACGAGAGTTCTATCGCAAAAGCATAAATAACTTTCCGATTAGATGATAACAACATTGTTACATTTATACATATAAATAATGAGGGTCAATATATTGATTAAATAGTTAAGTGTGCATGTGTGTGTATTTTAGAGAAAAAAAGAATTTTAATTTTTCGGTGTAAATCAGCAGTTTCATACTTTTTTAGCCCCCAGTACAACTTTGTCATTTATAAAAACGCTATAAAATTACAAAGTTATTTTTCTTTAATCTATATTTGCTACTACGGCACCCTTCATGGGCCGACACGCACTTGGCGCACTTTTTTGGAAATACTTACATTTACACATTTTACATTTCATACATTATACCTTATCGCAACTTCGGTAAGTGATCATCGCTTCTACCACTGGGGGCCAGGCCCCCCTGGAAAATATCTCTAGATACGCCAATGTGCGTCATACGTGAGCAATAAAACAGTTCTCAACCAAAATATTTAAAATAAAATCATTAAGACCAGCTCAATAGAGGGGTCATTAACATAACGTACGAACTACTTCCATTTAAGTCAACCATTATTAAATTAATGATCCAACACAATGCGTCATCGTCGTCGGCGAAATTTATTAATAAAACTTTTTTGCAAAAAATAAAACCGACTTCCATATCAAAACACTACAAAGCCAAAAATAATTTTAATTTCGGTAGTCGGTGTTGTTGGTTTTGTGTTTTCTTTCTTTTTTCACACCGCCTTCCGAAATTAAAATTATTTTTGGCTTTGTAGTGTTTTGATATGGAAGTCGGTTTTATTTTTTGCAAAAAAGTTTTTATTTTCGTGCTTTTTAGTGGGTCAGTGAATTTTCCAAATCGGTTCGTAAATGACGGAGTTATGCGTGAACAAAAAACGCAATGCAGAGTAAACGAAAAGATCATCAACATAAATATTTTTTTTTACTTTTGATGATTTTTCAGAAACGGCTTGTCCGATTTCGATAAAATTTTCATGGGACCATTTGGGAAGTATACCCTTTCTAACAAGATAAAAAAAAATTCAAATCGGTTGGCAAGCGACGGAGTTATGCGCTGACAAACATAAAAAAAAAAAAATACAAACATCCGAATTGAGAACCTCCTCCTTTTTTAGAAGTCGGTTAAAAATACCTACCATTTACTCGTATCTATTATTATCAAAATTAAATTATAACTTTTTGTGACTTGACCACGACTATGTAACCCCCACATGACGCCAAAGCTGGATCCGCCCTTGCCCTAGACTACAAGGGCATCTGAAAGAACAGGGTGGGTTTTTAGTCAGTAGAAGTCTGACACTCCCTTCCTTTCCACCAGAGCGGGACGAGTCATTTGATGATTTTCCCACTGGAAAAAGGGCGATCTATAGATACCTAGTTCTTCTAAAATCGTCACTTACCGGTTTGTCAATAAATTCTTCCACTCTTTGTTTGGCACTGGTGCCCTTCTTATCTCGGATCAATACATAAACTTTATCGATATCTTTGCAACTGTACAACAGCTTCTCGAGAAATACCTGCAAATAGAAAATCGACATTAGACACTGAGCTTTGTAAGTGCATTATTAAGCTCATTATACAACAACAGGCACGAAAAAAGACGATCTTTTCTTCATAGTGTTTTCCTTCACCGTTTGGGAACAGACCGTTTTGATTTTCACCGTTATATTGCCTGCCTTGGTTTGAAAACACGACCTACAACTCGTAAGGCGTGCCCGTAACTACTAAGCCAGTACTGTTATTTCTAGGCAATAATATAAAAACTTAATCATTAGGTACCTTTCCAAGGAATCCAGTGACGCCAGTGACGAAAACGGATTTTCCCGCGTAGAAGTCAGCCACCGACACATAGGCGGGTGATTGACCTGCGGTTTCCATTACTTTTCCGACATCAGTTAATTCACTGATACCTGGAACAAAAATCCTTTTTTCACTATCTACCTTTTTTTTCGAGAGAAGTTAACAAATAACTCCTCCCACTCAGGGCAGAGCAGAGAAAGAGAGTGTAAGGCTCAATTTCCACCGCCGCGGAATGAAATGGAAGCGACTTTTTGCAACGAAATTGTACATAGCATAATGAACTTTTCGTACCACTTGCTCAAAAAACTGACATTCTATGCCACAAAAAGCGAACATAACAATAGTCATTTCTAATCTGTTAAATGCTGTTAAAAACAGGGAAAGAAAATTGTACTGAATTTCATTCATCCTCTAGGGGGAGAATGTGATTTAAATTTGGAATACTTACCGAAATTTATACTGAACTACATCTGTGTTTACACCATTGAGTTTGTATATTAGTAGATTGTAGCGATTGTATTGTAATGTATTGTATTTCGTGGTTTTTAATAAATGTAACTCTCTCTATCAATAATTGGACCAATGTTTCGAATGTTAACTTTTACTTTTATTTGTCATTATTTTTAATAAATGCTTATCTCATATTATTATTGTTAATTTTTTCGCAAGTGGTACGAAAAGTAGAGTATTTTCCTCGGTGATAAAGCTGTCTTAGTCTTGGGTAAACTTAAATCCCTCGCTACACTCAGGAATCGTCTTAAATCCCTCGCTTCGCTCGTGATTTAAGTTTTTAACAACCTCGCTACGCTCGGGAGTAAACCTCGAGTCCTTCGTTACGCTCGCGATTTAAATCGTCACCCGCGACAGAAGACACTGCTTTATCCCCTTGGTCAATAATCTACTATTATGTCAATTGTATAACATACAAACGACAGTAGCTAGGAGAATTTTCGAGAATGCGCGAGGATTCCGCGGAAGACGCGCGACCTTTTTTGGCTCCTATTTTGTTCGTATGTTATACAATTATTATTAACATGAAGTTCATTATGCTATGTACAATTTCGTTGCACAAAGTCTCGCTTCCATTCCATTCCGCGGCGGTGTAAATTGAGCCTTAAACATATATTGACTAAAATCCCAGCCTGTTCCTTCAGAAACGCTTGTGTTCCAGGGTTGCGGTATCTCGTTAGAATATCTCGCAATCCCAGAAGGCACTAGGCCTATCGGGCTCCATCATTGCTGCTGACTACTCTTTGAGGCCCGTGGGGAAAATGACACGCTGTCGACACAGGTATAGGCCATATGTCTCATAACGTTCCAGTCTTGCAATGTAGATTTTAGGTTCATGGGATATTGACAACAAAGATAATATAATTCACATAAGGTTACTTTTTGGTTATTTTCGGTCAAATATACCCGCTGGTTACAATAGAATTGGTGTTTCGCTTTCGGGCAAAAAAGGACATAAGTACAACGTGTATATACCACCATCACCACAGCGCATAATACATATTTACATGCAATTATGCAATAGATTTTGTTTAGCTTAGTTCACATTCCTGAGAATGTTTATTTATACTAACACGCAGCTTAGCTCTATCAATTTAAATTCCGGATATTTAATAAATTTTGGAACAACGAACCGTACTTTGCACACCAGAAAGTTCAAATTCCATTGCCCCTTACCACACCTTCAACTATTTCAACCGTTCATTAAAAATGTCGTTGCCAACAGTCTCATTGGCAACGAGGGACTGGTCGAGGCAAAGCTTCAGAGCCTTGAACATCGGCGGCGTGTTGCAAGCCTGTCAGTTTTCTATCGGTTACATTTCGGAGAGTGTGTGATGGAATTGCACAATTTAATTCCACCAAGCCCGTTCCATCAACGGACTACAAGACAAACGGCGATGCGCCATCGTTACATGGTGGACATCCCACCCATACGCACAAATCGTTTTCGGAATACTTTCATCGTACGTACAGCTAAAGCCGGCTCTACACGTTGGCCAACACAGTGGCGAATGTAGTGGCCAATGCGTATTGGCCAACGTGTAGACGGCGTGTTTGTGCATGTTGGGTGCACAAACACCCCCTCTACACGTTGGCGAATAGTCATTGGCCACTACATTCGCCACTGTGTTGGCCAACGTGTAGAGCCGGCTTTAGGAGTGGAATTCCCTGCCGGAGTCTGTGTTTCCTGATAGCTATTACCTGGGAGTCTTTAAAGCAAGAGTGAATAGGTTACGTCTAGGCAAGCGTGCTTCATCTTGGACCACATCTTCGCTTAACATCAGGTGAGATAATGGTCAAACGTAAACCTATCAATTGTAAAAAAGTCAATACAAAATAATCATTTCTTAATTTGATATTTAAATTTTTAGTGATGGATTGCAATTATCTGGAATTACAAATTCGAACATACTTTAATAAATTTTGGAACGACGAACGGTACTTTATACTATTTACCACAAAGTTCAAATTCCATTGGCTCTTTTTAGGTATTTTATCGTCAATTAAAAATCAACTAAAAATAAATAATCAATGCTAATTTCGATATTTCAGGTCATAGCAATAACCTCAAATTTAAATTCAAATCCACACGGCCAATCTCGTCATTGATTAGCAATCTGCGCAGGAGATATTATAGTCCACAAGCATGACCAGGAGGACTCATTGTCCGATGGGACAGCAATCTGTCACGACCTGAGAGAGATCAGGCACAGGACCATCGGCTTACCGTGCTTCCCGAGCCACGGGGAATATCACACCACCAACTTCCAAACTCCGGGCTACTACTAAGAAACTAACAGAAAAATCCAATAACACTTTTTGACCGACCCGGGAATCGAACCCGAAACCCCTTGCTAAGCAGTCGCGTTTGCGATCACTGGGCCACCGAGACAGTTCAAGCAGGAAATTCAAATATAATACAAAATAATAAGAATTACCGCAATAATTAAATTTTGCTAACCTTTTTCAAAGCCCGCGATGACAACACCGATATTCTCCCACGTAGTATTAAAGACAGCGAATTGATTGGCTATTGGTCCACTTATGAAATAAGTATGTAGAACAATTCGGTATATATATGGATAGAAAATGATGCCACTTACTTATGCAGAAATAAGTTATTTATTTTTAGACACACACTGTTACTGTGTGCTACGACTACGTATAATGATGGTTATCTACGTAATCACTAATATGTTTTTTATTTCAAGTTCTAAAGATTGACTCCCGTTTCTCACGGTTTTCTTGAAACTTGACAAAATCTATTTAAACGTGATTAAATCTAAGAACTTCTCCTATATTGTGGGGTTTTGGTTGCTATTACAAACATTACTGTTAGCCTGCATCATCCCACTGCTGGGCAAAGGCCTCTCCCCATGATTTCCAGGTGGTTCTATCCAGGACCAAATTACAAACATTAACAGCCGGTTTCTGAAAGACTGATCAACGGGGAAAGGGGGATCCATCCACAGCAGAACTAAAGAAAAGAAGATAGCGAAGGCGAAAGAGGAGTTATTAAGCCTTCAAGTACAGTTAGCCACAGCACGCCTAGCCACTTTAGAAGCAGAAGATTCCGAAGAAGAAGAGGAAGAAGAAGATGTCTCCCTCTATTCAGAAACAAATGCAAGAGTGGACACCTGATTGGACAATCAAGTGAACCGCCCAGTGTTAGCGATCGCCAACGAACCTCACCGCGCTCCAGAAGAACCGACGGCCACCCATGCTGAAGAACCGATGCCAAGAAGACGAAGAGACACATCGGTCACCGGCGGGAGGTCAATCTGACTTAGCAATTCTAGCTGAAGCAATTACCAAGGCTGTCAGCACAGCCCAGAGACCCAAGTATGTCGAGTTACCTTTCTTCAGTGGGTCTCATCAGGAATGGCTACCCTTCCGCGCCGCATACTACGAGACTGAAATGATGTTCAGCGCCGTTGAAAATACAAATCGACTTAGAAGAAATTTGAAAGGGAAGGCCAAAGAAGCGGTTGAAGGTTTACTGATAACCAACGCGCACCCTGCCGAAGTGATGAAGACTCTGGAGTCAAGATTTGGAAGACCAGAATCAATAGCAATGTTGGAAATGGAAACGCTTCGAGGTCTACCGCGCCTCTCCGAGTCACCGAGGGATATCTGCATATTCGCCACTAAGGTCTCCAACGTAGTGGCAACATTGAAGACTTTGGGTTGTCTATACTAATATTATAAAGAGGTAAAATTTGTAAGTTTGTAAATTGTAAGTTTGTATGTATGGGGTAATCTCTGAAACTACCAAACCGATTTTGAAAATTCTTTCGCTTACATGTAGCTGCGTTATCCCTGAGTGCTATAGGCTATAAATTATCTTTATATCATGCATATTAGCCGAGATATTATTATCTTTGTCAAGCAAGTCGGGGACGGGATCCCGTGGAATATTTGTGACTTCTACGCGGACTCGGAACTCGCGAAGACTATAGTAGACAAGCTGACGCCGACGCTGCGATACAGATACTACGACTTCTCTGCTACACAATCGCGTGAAGATCTCTGCTTACTAAAAATAGAGAAGTTCTTCAAAAGGGAAGCAGAATTGTGCGGACCTTATGCAATGCCTGAACAGATGGCCGCACCTACTACAGTGGCTCCACAGAAGAGGATGCAGAGGATTAACAACGTAACTGAGAAGAAATACTCACCGAGGTGCTTTATATGCGAAGATACGGGGCACACCAACGCAACAGAATGTGAACAATTCAAGAAATTGGATGAAAATGCAAGATGGGACGTAGCAAAGTCCAAACGCCTCTGCTTCAGATGCCTTCGTTATAGAATTAAATATTACATTAAAAAATTTATCTCTCGAAACAGCAGGCGCAGGCATACATTTTCGCCGCGCCGTAGAAAGAGAGGGGGATACTTCCTCTCCTACGCCGCGCCGGCTGTCTACTCTCCGTCCGTCTTACGAATTTTCGATCAGGTCACGTGTCCTGACGCGAGTTTAACATTTTTTACCCATTACAAAAAAAAATGCACAACGCCGCTAAAGAAGTTTTCACTTCAAAAATTGAAACAAAGTCACAGTATAAAAATAATAGACAGACAGTATGGAATCTACCTACAAACGCTCGAAACAGCACACTCACACAAACATGCGCACCGACGAGACCTCTAAGTCTTAGTGGTCATGGTCACGTTTAAATTTTATTTATCTCCGAAAATGTCAGGAACGTATTGCGTTGTGTAGGGCTGTTTAAACTCCGCCCATGGCTCCGCCACCTGCGGTGCCCGACGCGGTCCACAGCGACGACAACGACAATATTCCAGAGGTGACCGAGGTAGAACTGAGAGTGGCGGTACTCAGGCTGAATGCCAGAAATACCGCCCCGGGACCCGACGGCTTACCTGGCAAAGCCTGGGTCCTGGCCTCGGAGGCTCTCGGGCCTCGACTTATAGGGCTCTTTAACGCATGTTTGGAGAGGGGCCAGTTTCCGCTTCGCTGGAAGACAGGAAAACTGGTCCTTATCAAGAAACCGGGGCGCCCTGCGGACACTCCGTCCGCATACCGGCCTATTGTGCTGCTCGACGAGGTGGGCAAAATCTTTGAAAGACTTATTGCAAACCGCCTCGTCGGGCACCTGGAGAGGGTAGGGCCGGATCTTGCGGATAGCCAATTTGGTTTCCGCAAGGGCCGCTCGACGGTGGATGCCATCATGCGTGTGAGAGCTCTCTCGACAGAGGCTGCGTTGTCCCGGGGTGGGGTCGTCTTGGCGCTGTCTCTCTACATCGCTAATGCCTTTAATACCCTGCCCTGGAGTTGCATAAGGGAGGCACTCCGGTATCACCGGATGCCGACCTACCTCTGTCGTGTGGTTGAGGCCTACCTGACGGACAGAGCCGTCATTTAGCCCGGTCACCAGGGAGAGTGGAATCGGCGAGAGATGTCGTGCGGTGTCCCACAGGGATCAGTTCTGGGACCACCCCTGTGGAACATCGGTTACGACTGGGTGTTGCGCGCCGACCTCCCTACAGGCGTCAGCGCAGTCTGCTACGCTGACGACACGCTGGTCTTGGCACGTGGGAGGTCGCACCAGGCGGCGGCCGAACTGGCGATGTGAGGGGTTGCGACAGTCGTAGAAAGGATCCGGCAACTGGGACTCGAGGTGGCTTTGCACAAGTCCAAGGCCATGTCTTTTCATGGCCGTCGGAACGCGCCACCTTAGGGCTCCCAAGTAACGGTGGGAGGGGTTCACATCGGCGTCGAGACGACGATGAAGTACCTGGGACTTGTCCTCGACAGCCGGTGGAACTTCGTCGAACATTTCCGACGTTTGGCTCCAAGACTGGACCGAGCGGGGGCTGCACTCAAGCGGCTCCTACCAAATCTAGGGGGACCCAATGCCTCCTGCCGGAGGCTATACACGGAGATTGTGCGATCCATGGCCCTCTATGGGGCCCCTGTGTGGGCGCTGAATCTACAGCGGCGACCAGCTCGCCAGCTGGTCGCGTCTCAGAGGGTCATGGCTATCCGGATGATCCGGGGATACCGCACGATCTCTGGGGAGGCGGCGAACCTCCTTGCCGGATTGCTGCCGTGGGATCTGGAGGCGGTAGCCCTCGCGCGCGTGCATAATTGGCGCGCAGAGGTGCTAAGCCGGGGTGAAACTCCGCTACCGCGGCAAGTCGCGGCTCAGCGGATAGAACTCCGGCGCGATCTCACGGCAGCATGGAAAGACCGGCTGTCGCAACCGAAGGCTGGGCACGCCGCAATCGCGGCGATAAGTCCCCTCTTTGAGGAGTGGCTGGAGAGAGGCCACGGCGTCCTCACCTTCCGCCTGACGCAGGTACTGACCGGACATGGTTGTTTCGGTAGGTACCTGTTTCGGATTCAGCGGGAGGACACGCCCGGATGTCGTCATTGTGAGGACCACCTGGAGGACACGGTGGAGCATACGGTCGAGGTATGCCCTGCTTGGGCGGAGCACCGCCGTGTCCTCGTAGAGGCGGTCGGCGGCGGCGACCTCTCACGCCCTGCTCTGGTTCAGACCATGGTGCGGAGCGAGAGGGAATGGGATGCGGTCGCCTCCTTCTGCGAAGCAGTCATGCTAGCGAAGGAGGAGGCCGAACGCGCGAGGGAGAGGCAACTCTCTTCCTCGCGCCCCAGCCGTCGTGGTAGACGCCCCGGGCGTCGGGGAGCCGATTTCCGGCCACCGTAGACGCGGGCTTATGGACGGCGAGCAGGGGTAGCTCACCGTCCGGCAAAGACCAGGCCCGGGTCGGCGGCGCGTCGTGTTCCACGCGCGCCTCAAGGAGCCGTCAGCATTAGTGCCGGGGCCTCATAAAGCCATAGCCTGCCGGGGTCGCGGAAATGTAGTAAAAAGATACCGCGGCTCCGGAACTTACGGGAAGCTGAAGGGACAGGGTGGGTTTTTAGTCAGTAGAAGTCTGACACTCCCTCCCGCTTAACCCAGAGCGGGAGAAGTTATTCGATGATTTTCCCACCCAGAAAAAAAAGAGGGCTGTTTAAACTCGGCTTCAACAAAATCGGAGCTATCGTATTTCAGACTTCCTGCTGATTATGAAAGGTAAGAATGATTTATTTGTTGTATTCGTTATACTTATAATCGTTATCGAATTATAAATCAGCGATCACGATGAATTCGTGATCTTATTACTTATAAATCCAGAATGCAGCAGTTATGAGGATATTTAAAGCCGATAGTGCAATAGTTGTAACAAAATGTAAATCAAAGATGGCGGCTGCAATATGTATCAATTTTTTCGTCATGGATGTCGTTTTCATGGTATTCGAGGGTGCTAAAAACGATAGTGCTGTCAAAACGTGAATCCAAGATGACGGCTGTAATAGGTATACATTTTTTCGTCATGGGTGTCGCTTTCATGGTATTCGATGGTGCTAAAAACGATAGTGCTGTCAAAACGTTAATCCAAGATGGCGGCTGCAACAGGTTTCATTTTTTTCGTTATGGGTGTCGTTTTCATGGTATTCGAGGGTGTTAAAAACGATAGTGCTGTCAAAACGTGAATCCAAGATGGCCATGAGATTACCTATTTAGATTGTATTTGTAAGCTTGGTAGTTATTTGAATTCGATGGATTGATCACTACCGAACAAAATTGTGAAAAAAAAAGCTATACCAAAATCATTAAAAGTGACAACCCTATTGCTTCAATGGAGCGTAGGTAATGATATCGTCAACTTAGGCTTAGTTTCTATACTGTCCATTATTATGCTATGCCATAAGGCTGATTTAAAACAAAAACAAAAAAAAAATGACTTTTTTTATCGATACAACGATTACCCCTCCGTATTTATTGTAGGTATTATTTTGTCGATTTGTAGTCGGGCGCTAGGGGCACGGCAAGTGATATTTAGCCAAGCGCTTAAAGGGTTAATGTATATACAGTGTAACAGATTAAGCGCAATACTTCAGACACCCCAATTAGAATATTAAATTATACGTCTAAAACAACATCCGTAACTAAATAAATTGAAACCAAACCTAGACATTTTTATAAAATAGTTATCCTTACTAAACGCAAAGCGTATGTGCGTCATACAATATCCTTACGCAGACGCATACACTCATGCAATATTAACGGCCGACACGCACATAGCGCATTTCCTTCAATTAAGGATTGTATTAATTTGTCATGATACTGTGTTTCCATTTTCAGTTAAATGAAAGGTTTTTCCGTCAAAATTTAACACATATTTTTATGACGGAAATCGATTCAGAAGCTGATTCTGAACCAACTACTTTCAGGAATTGCGTTTATTCTGTTACACGTTGTATAATAATTCCGTCATTTTGATTAAGGCATTTTTGCTAAAATGTGTCACATAGTTCTCGATAGTCGGTACTGATTTGCTGGCATTAAGCCAGCACTCGGTCAGGATAATTATGTCAATTTCATACGATAGCCGAGCCAATTGTGGCTGGAAACCGTCTAAGTTTTTATATATACTTCGGATATATTGAGCTATGATTGTAAGCGATGGCTTTGAGTTTTTAATAATTTTATTACATGTATCTGTCGCAGTGATAAGAAGATGCCACTGTTAAGTTATCTATCTGAGTCGCAATATCAATATTTGTATTAGCCATGAGATATTCGAGTAACTTTTTTGTTGCAGGCTGGGGAACGTCTTGCTATGATAAATACGTCTATATAATCTGGGTAACAATAACTATTATAGAATTAATGTAAGGTATATATACAGACGAGCTCATAATGTATGTATGTAAGTAATGTGTTGTTGAGTTTTGTGTTTAAATTGCTGTGATTGAGTGTGTTTGGTTGATTTTCGTTTACGTGTTTTACAATACCTAAGCGAGCGAATGCAGATAAAAAGATAACAGAAACAATAAAATTAAGTAAATAGAATATGCAGATTTCTTGTTTAGTCATTGTACAGTCGGCCAAGAAAGTGGTGTACCACCCTAAGGTTGAATATCGCTTGCAGATTCATAGGTGATAAAGATTAGTTTCGCTTGCAGATCGATCTGACAACTTCTATTGCTGTCTTTATCTGATTATTGATAACGACTATTACTGTTTGTAACGTGACAGCTGTTCTTAGTTTGAACTTGATGGAACCAATGACGTCGTAAAATCAACGGCGGGGGGCTGTAGATTTTGATGACAAAATTGTATCTACAAATTCAGAATTGTAATCAACAAGTTACATAAAATTGTAAAGGCACAAGGCGAGTCCACAAACCTACAATTTCTGTAAACTTGTAATTACAATATCAATAAAAAACAAGCTAAAAATAGATTTATCCTTTTATTAAATTTCTACAATCAATTTTAAAATACTTATAACAAACAAAAACATAGCATATATAGTAATATTTAGAAGATATTGAAAATTTTTAAAAATTAGAAACGGGTGTAACCACCGTTGGCCTCTATAACCTCTAAAAGACGAGACCTCATTGAACCAACAAGCCGTGAGCAAATATCGGTTCCCCGCATTTCCTCCCAGATATAATTACAGTGACTAATAAGAGCTTGTTTGGTTCTTTCATTTTGATGCGACCATCGTTGGACCATAAGAGTAGTAGTGATTTGCCGGTTCTGGCGCACCAATCCCGTGGCTCACCGGTTCTGGCGCACCACCGCTTCTGGCGCAATCGCGGTCCAGGGCGTTTCAAACCTAAAAAAAAAAAAAAAAAAAAAAAAAAAAAAAAAAAAAAAGGTTTTGGGGTCCGCTGATCACGTTTCTGCAATCCGTTTTCGCGTAAGATGCATGGTTCCGGAGATACAGAAATCAATTAACAACAATCTGTTTCATTTCCGGTGACCCGAAACCCTCATTATCGACTTTCATTGTTCGCCTTTTCTTATCTATTGTCCGTGCGTCCGGCCGCTCACCCTCATTAGGATTGCATTGACGTATGCATGTATTACTCATTGTTACTGCTACTGCTATTGTATACTTTTATTGTTCATAAACCATTGCTTACTTTGCTATTCGGGGTCATCAAAACGGAATCAATAAAACACATGCGTCATTAACAAATTTTATTTTTATCTACAAAATATGAGCGGAACATCTCATCCACTAAAATATCGTTGTACAGTGTGTTCCCTGTAAATATGTTTGTAAAACTATGCATTGAACATCCCTGAAACTTATATAGCAAATACATTAAGCAATATTCACCACAAACTGAAGTCCAATCATTCTGAATCCTATCAATACTCCAGCCCCATCTTTTACAATTCCTTTTCAAAAACTCGAGATGATATCGCGCAGGTGTTCGCCCATAAGAATCAAAATATTGACCGATGCCATTCGTATCGATATGTACAGCTACCCAGTGTGAACCTGGCTTATCATCCGCATCCAAATTGCATATTATATACGTTGGTGCATGGGTATACATAGGGAGTCTATTAGCAGCATAAACATTATTTTCTAGACTGGGATGAATCTTTTTCAGATGTTTTTGTACTTCTAGTGTATCCATGATATAGCATATTATTACACTACCAATCTATTCAATGGTTGTCATAGGAATGTTCAATTATAGTGATTTGTAAATATTAAATCGCATTATTTTGTAGCACTCACAAAACAGGTTGATGCCAGCAATGTGAGATAAGTTTGTTGACTCATAGAGTTACTATCAGTTTCCGGAGGAACGTGAGATAATTTTGGTGATTCATAGAGTTACAATCAGTTTCGTTGTATTTAGGAATTTGTTTTAGATAAGAATGGTGCTATATAAGATCCTACCATTGCAGTCATGCAGTCAGTCTATGGTCGTTTGACCGCAGTGGATTGTATACGTCTACCAATACTACGTTTGTGTTACTTCAACGCATCAATGGCCATGGAGGTAAGTGTTTATTCTATTGACAAACTTACTTGTATTCTTGTTGTTGTTTCCTAACGTGTGTGATTAAGTGTAAACAAATTGATATTAACATGATAACTGTCTTGTTGCAGAAATCATTCAACTTCGATGAAAATACCTATAAACAGTATTACTACTCACCGCTCTCCCCTCAACATGAAGAAGAGAACGATGACATCGTTATTAATAACACATGTGATGGTGGAAAAAGGAAATCACAACCGATTGATCATTTTTTTGAAGTGGCACCAAAAATAAAAAAGAAGAAACTGTTATCGTCAACCGTGGCACGAGCCGCTAGAGATGGTGTATCATACATTTCTAGTAATTCTGACGACGGAGACCAAGCGACGCATCTCATTAAAATTGAAATGTACGATATGAAGAAGCTATGTAAGATTCCAACTACTGATCATTGGAAACACGCTACCACGAGGATTAAATATTATGTAAAGAATAATAAGGATAGCATCTACGACAGCACAAACGGGCTCGTATACAACATTACAAAGACAATAGCAGAAAGTGAAAAAGTTAAAAAATACTTTTTTAACAATGACACCCATTAGTTGATTAGTGAATGTGATTCTGTTTACTTAAATTACTTCTGTGTACTCATTAGATTCTACCTGACTTTCTAATCCTTTGCTAGACTCTATGTAATGAACATTATTTGAAATTGGGTATCGGTTTGTCTACCAACACTTAACTGTTACTTACTGTGCTACCTAATTTCTTCTTTGCTATAAAGATGGAAAACTTCAGTGAAGTGTGTACCAGTGCTTTCTTTTCCGCACCCATGGAAGAGAATATGGAACTATTCATCAACGAATTCGATCAGGAGCTGCCTAAAGTTTGTGATGAAATGGAGAAGTGTGAACTGTTTGATTCATCGTATGATGATGAGTTGTATAATCACTGTGCGATGGTTGAAACAGCGTTGATGTAAGTATTAGAAGTACAAACTCAATAAGAAAGATTATTGTTGTATTGTTTTATTTTAAGATTTGTCTAATAATTTTCTTGCTGTTTTGTTACAGTCAACCACAAGTTGGAAGAGGTATCAAACGAGGTATCACTACTGACGAAAATAAGGTTCCCAAGAAAGCAAAATTTGATGAAGGAGCTTCTACATCATCGACTGAAACAAATAACGTGGACAACAATAAGGTGGAATGTGACACATGTCATGTTTTTATTAATAAAAGGTATCTAAATAACCATTTAAAAAGCAATGTTCACAAAAATAATCTTTTAAAATCACATAATTCACTAGCAAATGTTACAGTTGTTGAAACCGCTTTTGGCAACCGAATTTTAACATATAGAATTAATAGTAAAACAATTCAATCGGGGCAATATTTTGAAACACCGGAATCGTTTTTAAATTCATTAAAAATTGATATCTTATTTTTAATCAATGAATGTATTCAACAACATACAATTTTTAAAATAAACTTCATATTGCATGCTGATTTCATACAACAAACTAAAGATATTAAAAATACATTTGATTTTCAAACGTTTAATTATATAATTTGTCAGGGTGATGACTTAAATATATTTTTTTCATCATTAATAGACACTGTTGTTGGTAAAATTTGTCAATTTGAAAAAAAAGATAGTGGTTGGAGTCTTAATCAAATTAAATACATAGATATGAATGTTAACAAATTCAACCCCTTACGTGGTAGTTCATATATCGATCTTCCTCAGGATATTAAATTAAAAAAAGCTGTAATCAATGTTAAAAATAATGATAATATGTGTTTCAAATGGGCATTACTCTCCGGTTTATATCCTGTATGTAAAAGTGTAGATCGCGTAACATCATACGCAATTCATGAAAATAAACTAAAATTTACTGGTATTTCTTTTCCGGTTAAAATTGTAGATATATCAAAAGTAGAGAAATTAAACAATATTAGTATAAATGTTTTTGGTTTAGAGTATAATAAAGAAAAAAAGTGTAATTCAGTTGTAGGTCCTTTATATTTAACAAAATGTCGTACACCTAATCATATCAACCTACTATATTTATCGAATGGTACTAACAATCATTACTGTTATATTAAAAAGTTATCGCGGTTGGTTAGCTCACAAATCTCAAGTAATCATCACGCAGTTTATATATGCGATTCATGTTTACTTCATTTCCCATCAGAGGAAAGACTTAATAACCATCAACAATATGATTGCGCTCACATTTGTACGGAATTACCAAACGGTAAGGATTCCAAAAAGGATTGGTTCGGTAAAGCAACATCAAATAATAAAATAAAATTTGATAAATTCGTGAAAAAGTTGGAAATGCCTTTTGTGGTTTATGCAGACTTTGAAGCATTTTTGAACCCAATAGAATCATGTAGTAACGATCCATCCAAGCCTAGTACAATTAATATTCAAAAACATGAAGTGTATAGTTTCGGATATTACATTAAATGTTCATATGATGACAGATTATCAAAATATGAGACGTATAGTGGGCCAAACTGTGCACAAGTGTTTATGAATCGCCTTTGTGAAGATGTGAAAACAATAGTTAAAAAAAATTGTTTCCAAAAATGTCCCGTTCCATTATCAGATGAAGATAAAATTAAAATTTCAAATTCAAACATTTGTCATATTTGTGAAACTCAGTTAAATGAAGATCCTTTTTACGATTTTGATTGGTACACTGGCAGTTTTAGGGGTGTTGCGCATCAAGTGTGTAGTTCTAAGTACAGAACCCCTCGTTATGTTCCAATATTTTTACATAACCTCGGTCACTACGATGCTCATTTTATTGTCCATGCATTAAACCTCGATGATGGCAAAGTTGAAGTTATTCCACAAAATAAAGAACGATACATATCATTTTCAAAACAGTTAACAATAAATAATCAACCTGTAAGTTTAAGATTCGTAGATTCATTGAAATTTTTATCATGTAGTTTAGATCAGCTAGCTAAAAATCTTAATGACGATCAGTTTAAAGAACTAAAAAGAAACTATCCTATTAATGAAGATTTTTTACGTTTAAGACGGAAAGGTATTTATCCTTATGAATTTATGCGTAATAGTGATTGCTTGAAACATCCGTCACTTCCTGATCAACACCAGTTTTATAGTTCACTCACAGATTCAAATATTTCAAACGATGATTATAATCATGCAAAAGATATTTGGCAACATTTTAAGTGTAGTAGTATGTCTGATTATTCCGATTTGTATTTAAAAACTGATGTTTTACTTTTGACCGATATATTCGAAAACTTCAGAAAGCTTTGTATTAAAACTTATGGATTAGATCCTGCCCATTACTATACTGCTCCAGGTTTAAGTTGGGATGCAATGTTAAAATTTACGAAAATAGAATTAGAATTGTTAACGGACTATGACAAAATTGCTTTTTTTAAAGCTGGTATTAGAGGGGGTGTATCTCAGTGTAGCAATCGTTTTGCTAGAGCAAATAATAAATTCATGGAGGATTATGATGGTGAAAAACCTAATTCATATCTAACATATTTTGATGCGAATAATTTATATGGTTGGGCAATGTCCCAATCCCTTCCTGTTGGTGGTTTCGAATGGATAAATTGTAATACAGATTATAATGTGTTGGATACGTCTGATTTTGGTTATGTTTTAGAAGTTGATTTGGAATATCCTGATGAACTTCATAATTTGCATTCTGACTTTCCATTATGTCCTGAAAACATATGTGTGGGTAATACTAAAGAAACTAAATTAGTTCCTAATTTAAATAATAAAAATAAATACATCATTCACTACAGGAATTTAAAACAATGCATTGAAATGGGAATTAAATTAATTAAAGTACATAGAATTTTAAAATTTAAACAGAGTTCTTGGCTAAAGAAATACATAGACTTAAATACTAGTTTGAGAACGTTAGCTAAATCAAACTTTGAAAAAGACTTTTTTAAATTAATGAACAATTCTGTCTTCGGTAAGACAATGGAAAATATTGAAAAAAGAGTAAACGTTAAACTACTAACTCACTGGGATAATCGTGGTAAAGTTTTAGGTGCTCAGGAATTGATTGCAAAACCAGAATTCCATAGTTTATCAATATTTTCAGAACATTTAGTCGCAATACAATTACGAAAAACAAAATTGATTTATGATAAGCCAATTTATTTAGGATTTTGTATTTTAGATATATCTAAGACCCTTATGTACGAATTTCATTATAACTACATGGTTAAAAAGTTTAATAACAAAATTAAGTTATTGTACACCGATACCGATAGTTTGATATATCAAATTTTTACAGATAATTTGTATGAGGATATAAAACCTGACCTACTTCACTATTTTGATACATCAGACTATCCAGAAAATAATATTTATGATTATCCAAAATTAAATAAAAAGAAGTTAGGTTTTTTTAAAGACGAGAATAATGGTAAAGTGTTGAAGGAATTTGTAGGGTTGCGATCAAAAATGTATGCCTTGGAAGTAGAAGATAAATTTATAGCAAAGGCAAAAGGGGTTAACAAAAGTGTTACCAAAAAAATGAATATGGAAAATTACAAATCGTGTTTGTTTAATAAAAATGTGCAATATTGTAGTATGCTTCGGTTTAAGTCAATCAAACACACCATTTTTACACAAAAAATAAATAAAGCATCTTTATCATATAATGATAGCAAACGATGTATTATGGACAACAACATTGATACATTGGCTTGGGGACATTATAAATTACGTTAAGTGTTGATACTTTTTACTTTTACTTCTGTACCTATACGAAATTTATATTGATTGTAAAATTATGATATTACTATAATGTTATATAATAGTTTATTACATATTTAAAATGTATTGTTTGATTGTAAATAATGTAAGAAAATTGTGGTTTTTATTTGTAGGTTTAAATTTGAGATTGTAAAATTCTGATGTACTAATTGTGTTAGTTTTAATTATTCGATTGTAAATAATGATATCTAAGTAATAATAAAACGGTGAACATACATTTGAGAAGATTGTAAAGTTCTGATAAGTAATAATTTTAGCAATATATATATATTTAATTTTTACAACATAATTTTCATTTTTTATTTCCTCCCTTTGAACTCTAGACGTGTGAAATGTTTCACTTTATCCATCCGTTTACTGCTATTGTGGCAGGACCAAGTGGATGTGGGAAGTCAAATTTTGTAACAAATTTCATAAAATCAGTTAAAGAAATATGTAATTGTGATTTTAATCAGATCACATGGTGCTTTGATGAAATGCAACCTTTATATAATTTACCAAATGTTAACTATCATCAAGGAATTCCAAATCTTAATATGTTTGATGGTGAAAACCCACATCTTGTTATTATTGATGATCTAATGAGAGAGTCTGATGGAAGAATTGTGGATATATTTACAAAAGGTAGTCATCACAGGAATCTGAGTGTATTTTATTTAACACAAAATTTATTTCATCAGGGTAAAGGTCAAAGAGACATTTCTTTAAACTCAAGTTATATAATATATTTTAAAAACCCTCGAGATAAAACTCAAATAAGATATTTAGCACGACAAGTGTCACCAGACAACCCAAAATTCATTGAAGATGCCTATAGGGATGCAACTTTAGAAGCGCATGGATATTTAATGGTTGATTTAAAACAGAATACCAATGATTTTTGTCGTATCAAGACAAATGTCTTCCCATTTAATGGACACTGTACAGTCTACGTCCCCACAAAAGAGTTTAAATACACCAAGAATCAAACAATTCAAATCATTTCTAAATGATGCATCGTCGACTCACAACGCATAAACATTTGCTAAGCGCTTTGCATACGCTTAAACCAAAATATCAAAGAGCGTTACTTAAAACATGTGATGAAGAAGAAATAAACTGTATTTGTGAATGTATTCATAACGTTTTACAAGGAAAGGTACCTCTTAAAGATCAAGATAAACAAAAATTGAATAAACACAAAAATATACTCCGTAAACTGGTGCATAAGTGTAAACATAAACTAAGAAAAAATATAATCATACAAAAAGGAGGGGCTTTCTTACCAATAATATTAGGTGCAATATTGAGTGGATTAGTAAGTGGACTAGCCAGTTAACATGGAAAATGCAAAGAAAATGATACTTATTGAACCTGGATTGATTGAAAAATTAAAACAAGAAAATAAGGTTAATAGTAATTTGTCTCGATTAGATATTGAAATGCAAAATATTATGAATAGTAAGACGGAAGACCGCAAGAAGTGGATGTTATATTTACAAACACTACAAAGATACCTTCACTTTACCGAAGAGGATCGTCAACCACTCAGATTACCAATTTATTCTGATACATCTAATGAAGATTCAAATGAATCTAAAATTGGTTTTAAAAATAAAGATAGAGATCTAAAAAGTTCAGTTGATGCTGAATCTTTGTTGGATGAGAAAGGATCCATTAAAAGTAAAGAAAATGACACAAATCCACTTTACACACCAACTCAAATACTCAGTTTAATACCAAAAACATATAATAAAAAAGGTGAGTCATTATTAAACTTAATTGGAACAAGTAAAAGTAAAATACATTGGGATAATGAAGGCACAGTCATAATTGATAATGAAAAAATTCCTGGAAGTAATATTGTTGATTTAATAAATGATTCACTAAGACCCTTAAAAAGAAGTGATCCGATAGGGTGGGATAGATTTGCTAAAGCATTAAAAGATATTAAAGTACCACTTACTTATATTGGAAATCCAAAGAGATGTGAGTTTATTAACCAACTTCAAGCAAAAGATCTGAACAAAACCTCTGAGATTGAAGTTCAAGAGTTTTCTACACCGAGCAGTGGAGATAAAAGATCTATAACTAAAATACGTAAAAAGCTCGATTGGGAAAAATGGACCCCGTACTAGAAGAAATTAACAGGATTTATTATGATCCATCTAACCCCGCTGGTTTTGGTAGTATTGATAAACTATCAAAAGCCATGAAGGGTAAAATGGATAAAAAGCAAGTAAAGGAATGGTTACAATCACAAGAAACATATACATTACATAAACCCAGTCGGAAAAAATTTCCACGTAATAGGTACATTCTATCAAATATTAATGAACTGTGGCAAGCTGATTTAAGTGATATGCGAACTTATTCTCAATATAATGATGGTTTCAACTATATACTTTGTGTTATTGATGTATTTAGTAAATATGCTTTTGCAAGACCAATGAAAAAGAAAAACTCAGAAACTACTAAAGAATGTTTTGAAAGTATATTTACTGAAAGTAATTCCACACCTACTCACATACAATCTGATAAAGGTACAGAATTTGTTTCAAAAGATGTACAAAAATACTTTAAATCCAAAAAGATAAATTACTATACCACTAACAATCCTGATATTAAGGCTAGTATTGTTGAACGATTTCAAAGAACTCTAAAAATGAAAATGTGGCGTTATTTCACTCATAACAATACTTATAGATACATAGATGTTTTACAGGATTTAATATACTCTTATAATCACAGCATTCACTCTAGTATTAAGATGTGCCCATGTGATGTAAGTTCCGCCAATATTATGACAGTTTGGACTAATCTTTATAATAGAGGATCAAACAAACTTTCTTTAGAAAATCCAAAACCAAATTTCAATGTGGGTGATTATGTTCGAATAACTAAATATAAACATGTTTTCCAAAAAGGATATGAATCAAATTGGAGTGATGAAATATTTATTATATCTTCAATAATTGATAGATCTCCATGGGTTGTTTATACAATAACAGATTTACAAGATGAAGCAATAGTTGGTACTTTTTATGAAAGAGAATTACAGAAGGTCACTTACAACCCCACCTCACAATATAAAATAGATAAAATAATTGGTACTCGTTATTCGGGTAACAGAAAAGAAGTATTAGTGAAGTGGAAAGGTTATCCAGATAAATTTAACAGTTGGATTTTAGCTTCTAGTTTAAAAGAAATATGAATAAAGAAAGTTTTTATTTAACTTTGCTCAGCAATAGTTCAATGGAATACTTTCCTGATAACAAGACCACAAATTTTTCAACAAAATTACCAAAAGCTATGAAATTAGAAGGTGAATGGTCGGTTGGAGTTGTCGAGTTTCAATATCCATGCACCATGTTTACTGTTCAAGATCATGAAAATGTTGTGTACATTACAAAAACCATGTTAATGCCTAATGAAGATAAACCATCAACAGTGTACTACAAAAAACATATTCCGGCTACCAACTATGATAACGTTGAACATATTTTAAGAGCGTTAAATGGTATCAGAGAGAACTTGAAATTTCGTTATGATGAAATAACAAAATTTGTGTCTATTTCTGTTTTGGATAAAAATATAACATCCGTAACATTATCACCCAAATTAAGTTTACAACTGGGTTATGAACCAAATACAAATCTTCTAGACAGAAATTTTGGGAAGTGTCCTGCTAATTTACACTTAGGGTTACCATCTCAACTATTTCTATATTGTGACATTATCGATCCTCAGATTGTGGGTGATGTTATGACTCCGCTATTAAGAGTCATTTCATTAGATCCTTCAAAATACATTTATGGTGCGAATAAAATGCACGTTTTCTCTCCACCTCACTACTTACCTGTAATGCGAAGAGAGTTCGATACGCTGGAAATAGATATAAGATCGAGCACAGGACAAAAAATACCATTCCAGTTTGGAACCGTGTGTATTAAACTACATTTCCACAAATTATAATAATGTATTCTCCTCATGATCATCATAAATGTCCATATGAAAATTATTATTCACATCAAGCTGGATCAGGAGTTGGTGTAATTTATAAGGGTTCACCATACCAACGCGGTCATGGTATTGGGAGCTTCTTAGGAGGGTTATTTAGATCAGTTTTACCTTTACTTTCAAGTGGTGTTCGAGTGGTTGGTAAGGAGGCATTAAACGCTGGAGTAGGACTTTTATCGGATATGGTTCAAGCGCGTCCTATGGAAGCCTCAATAAAAGATCGTCTTAAACAAGTTAGTACGAACTTAAAACGAAAGGCTGATAACAAAATTGATCGATTTAACATGACAGGATCTGGATATATAACTAAAAGAAAACGATTGGCATCGTTCATTCCACCACTAACTGCTAAAGTGAAAGCTACGAAAAAACTTGGTCTAAAACCAAAAAACATCGAAGATATATTTTCAAATTAAATATGTCTTTCCTTCATAATCATTCTTGTGAGTGCGTTAAGTCAGAATTAGATTTATTTGCATTACCGTCTACACAAACAAGCATTGAAAATGGATTGTGGATTCACTATAAACCAATTTCGTCTCTTGCTGATGATGGACCTATCGAGTTTCAAGTTCCTGGAACAGGCGATGACTACATAGATTTGTCTCATACATTACTCCAGATAAAGGCAAAAGTATTAAATCAAGATTCATCAAACTTGATATCAGCTACCGCAGTAGCACCTGTAAATAATTGGCTGCATTCACTTTTTAGTCAACTTGATGTTTATTTAAACCAAAAACTTGTATCACCACCTAATAATACCTATGCCTATCGAGCATACATGGAAACTCTTTTAAACTATGCTCCTGCTGCTAAACAATCTCATCTTACTTGTAGCCTTTGGTATGAGGATACAGCAGGAAAAATGGATTCCACAGATGGTAAAAACATAGGATTTGTTAAAAGACAGGAATTAGTTAATGAAAGTAGGGAAATAGAAATGATTGGTCATCTTCATGGTGACATTTTCAATCAAGATAAATTTTTAATGAATGGCGTTGAAATGAGTGTAAAATTAGTTCGATCAAGAGAGAGTTTTAATTTAATTGCTGGGTCAAATGATGTAAAGTTTAAAGTTTGCATTACAGACGCAACTCTTATTGTTCGAAGAGCACGAATTAATCCAAGTGTATTACTCGCACATCAGAAAGTTTTAGCTTCTACCACTGCTAAATATCCTATTACTCGTGCTGAAGTTAAAGTTTTAACAATTCCATCAGGTGTTCAAGGAAAAACTCTTGATAATATATTCTTAGGACAGGTACCCAAAAGATGTATTATTGGATTTGTAAACAATTCTGCATTTAATGGTTCGCTTACTAAAAATCCATTTAACTTTGAAAACTATGGTATTAACTCTTTCAGCTTATATATTGATGGTCAACAAATACCTTCAAAAGCTTTGCAACCATCTTTTAATAATAATATATTTACATCAGCATATCATACTCTATTCTCGGGGACTGGTATTCACTTTCTAAATGAAGGAAATGCAATCTCTCGTGAACAGTATGCTAAAGGTTACTGTCTTTTAGCATTTGATTTAACTCCTGATTTATCAGCTAACTCATCAGCTCATTGGAATCTCATAAAGCATGGTAGTGTAAGATTAGAAGTACGATTTGAATCCTCACTAATACAAACAATTAACTGTATTGTTTATGCTGAGTTTGATAATATTATTGAAATAGATAAAAATAGAAATGTTACTGTAGACTATAGTAGTTAAGGTTATGTGTATGTAACTAAAGGAAACATTATAAAATTAAATAAAACAAATTATATGCAATATACTATTTTTTTATTTCATTATAAACACCCTATTCAATCTTATACAGAACACTGATCGAGTTTAAACTTTACATAAGCACACTGACTAAACCACTGAACATGCTGCTGCCAAGGATCATCATCATCTTCCCAATCTTTTAAACCGCCACCACAATGGAAACACTTGGTCCTGTCTTCATGACCAGTATAAAAGAAACCGGCTTCTGCAAGATCTTCAGGCTTCTGTTTCATAACGAGTGGCCAGTCTCCGAAACTGAACAACCGTCTAGATTTTGAACTGAAAAATGGATATTCAGCTCTTGGGTACTGCATATTCTTCACTTTTTCTTCTCCAATCAGTTTTGTAGTTTTGCTTTTCAATGAAGTGATCTGTTCACGTATGCCACACTCATCTCTTCCTTCTAATCTTGTTTTTCTCTCAGCACCACAAGACGACACCTCCTTGGATCTAATGAATACACAGAAGTAATTTAAGTAAACAGAATCACATTCACTAATCGATTAATGAGTGTCATTGTTAAAAAAGTATTTTTTAACTTATTCACTTTTTGCTATTGTCTTTGTAATATTGTATACGAGGCTGTTTGTGCTGTCATAGATGCTATCCTTATTATTCTTTACATAATATTTAATCCTCGTGGTAGCGTGTTTCCAATGATCAGTAGTTGGAATCTTACATAGCTTCTTCATATCGTACATTTCAATTTTTATGAGATGCGACGCTTGGTCTCCGTAGTCAGAATTAGTAGAAATGTATGATACACCATCTCTAGCGGCTTGTGCCAAGGTTGACGATAACAGTTTCTTCTTATTTATTTTTTGGTGCCACTTCAAAAAAAAAATTATCAATCGGTTGTGATTTCCTTTTTCCACCATCGCATGTGTTATTAATGACGAGTCAGGTAGAATCTAATGAGTACACAGAAGTAATTTAAGTAAACAGAATCACATTCACTAATCAACTAATGGGTGTCATTGTTAAAAAAGTATTTTTTAACTTTTTCACTTTCTGCTATTGTCTTTGTAATGTTGTATACGAGCCCGTTTGTGCTGTCGTAGATGCTATCCTTATTATTCTTTACATAATATTTAATCCTCGTGGTAGCGTGTTTCCAATGATCAGTAGTTGGAATCTTACATAGCTTCTTCATATCGTACATTTCAATTTTAATGAGATGCGTCGCTTGGTCTCCGTCGTCAGAATTACTAGAAATGTATGATACACCATCTCTAGCGGCTCGTGCCACGGTTGACGATAACAGTTTCTTCTTTTTTATTTTTGGTGCCACTTCAAAAAAATGATCAATCGGTTGTGATTTCCTTTTTCCACCATCACATGTGTTATTAATAACGATGTCATCGTTCTCTTCTTCATGTTGAGGGGAGAGCGGTGAGTAGTAATACTGTTTATAGGTATTTTCATCGAAGTTGAATGATTTCTGCAACAAGACAGTTATCATGTTAATATCAATTTGTTTACACTTAATCACACACGTTAGGAAACAACAACAAGAATACAAGTAAGTTTGTCAATAGAATAAACACTTACCTCCATGGCCATTGATGCGTTGAAGTAACACAAACGTAGTATTGGTAGACGTATACAATCCACTGCGGTCAAACGACCATAGACTGACTGCATGACTGCAATGGTAGGATCTTATATAGCACCATTCTTATCTAAAACAAATTCCTAAATACAACGAAACTGATTGTAACTCTATGAATCACCAAAATTATCTCACGTTCCTCCGGAAACTGATAGTAACTCTATGAGTCAACAAACTTATCTCACATTGCTGGCATCAACCTGTTTTGTGAGTGCTACAAAATAATGCGATTTAATATTTACAAATCACTATAATTGAACATTCCTATGACAACCATTGAATAGATTGGTAGTGTAATAATATGCTATATCATGGATACACTAGAAGTACAAAAACATCTGAAAAAGATTCATCCCAGTCTAGAAAATAATGTTTATGCTGCTAATAGACTCCCTATGTATACCCATGCACCAACGTATATAATATGCAATTTGGATGCGGATGATAAGCCAGGTTCACACTGGGTAGCTGTACATATCGATACGAATGGCATCGGTCAATATTTTGATTCTTATGGGCGAACACCTGCGCGATATCATCTCGAGTTTTTGAAAAGGAATTGTAAAAGATGGGGCTGGAGTATTGATAGGATTCAGAATGATTGGACTTCAGTTTGTGGTGAATATTGCTTAATGTATTTGCTATATAAGTTTCAGGGATGTTCAATGCATAGTTTTACAAACATATTTACAGGGAACACACTGTACAACGATATTTTAGTGGATGAGATGTTCCGCTCATATTTTGTAGATAAAAATAAAATTTGTTAATGACGCATGTGTTTTATTGATTCCGTTTTGATGACCCCGAATAGCAAAGTAAGCAATGGTTTATGAACAATAAAAGTATACAATAGCAGTAGCAGTAACAATGAGTAATACATGCATACGTCAATGCAATCCTAATGAGGGTGAGCGGCCGGACGCACGGACAATAGATAAGAAAAGGCGAACAATGAAAGTCGATAATGAGGGTTTCGGGTCACCGGAAATGAAACAGATTGTTGTTAATTGATTTCTGTATCTCCGGAACCATGCATCTTACGCGAAAACGGATTGCAGAAACGTGATCAGCGGACCCCAAAACCTTTTTTTTTTTTTTTTTTTTTTTTTTTTTTTTTTTTTTTAGGTTTGAAACGCCCTGGACCGCGATTGCGCCAGAAGCGGTGGTGCGCCAGAACCGGTGAGCCACGGGATTGGTGCGCCAGAACCGGCAAATCACTACTACTCATAAGGCCCCAAAGATTTTCTATCGGGTTGAGGTCCGGCGATCTTGAGGGCCACTGAATTACCCTTACGTCAGTGTGTGAACGAAACCAGGCTCTTACGATCCTCGCATTATGAATTGAACAATTATCTTGAACAAAATCAAATTGTGGCACTTCGTTCTCCGGGTAAACATTACGGACTGTCGGTAGCATTGCATTCTGAAGCACGTCGATATAATTTACAGCCGTCGCTCGAGGAGGTAGAGAACACAATTCTCCTACACCATCCGTACTCATCCAGCCCCAAATATTTACGGAAATTCGACCTGATTCTCTATTTGGGATTACATGATCATCTTTATACCGTGTTGAATTATATCGCCAAAGGTGAAGACGTCCATGCTGACTGGATTTAAACGTTTTTTCATCACAAAACACTGTATTAGACCAATCAAACTCTAAGTGCTCTCTGGCGAAGTTCAGACGAGCAAGTCTGTGAGCATCCGTCAAATATATTTTCTTGGCGTAATGCCTGTGGTGCAACCCCATGTAATGTAGATGATTCCTTATTGTTTGGGCACTCACATCGAACATCTCCGCAAAATGTTTTGTGGGCTTAAAACCATTGATTTCATATTCCCGTCTCATGAATTCTCTATCGTTATTGGAGAGTGCAGGCCGGCGACCACTTCTTCTGTGATCCAACAAACTTCCCTCCTCTCCTTCACGACGAATCCAAAAGCGGACAGAACGCCTCGATATATTCAAATTCCGGGATATCGCACTGATACTGCTTCCCTCATTAAATTGGGCAATTATTTGTGCTCTTTCGGCAATGGTCAAGTTGGCAGGCATTGAGATGATTTTATATGCAGTTGATTGAAAAATAACACGGAAAATATATCGATTTTTTGCATATATTTGACAAAATGTCAATTGTCAGTTTTCTTTTTCAAATGGAATTCGGTTGTCTAAATAGTTTTTATTACTTTTGTTTGGAAACATTTCAATTGCTTTGTAGAAACTAATGTCCTTTTCATTTATACTAAAGGTTAAAATGTCATGTACTTATATGTGACATATGACGTATGAATACTAAATACATAGGTTTACGTCATGATAATGTTGTCTCTTTCAGTAATATCTTTTTATAACGAACCTTGTTGTAATTTTCGATGACCGGGAAACTAAATCAAAACTGGTACACCACTTTCTTGGCCGACCGTACTAATTTAGCGCTTAGGTCACCCATAGGTCACCTTCTTTTTTGACATTAATGTGTTGCATTCCTTCTTTTTGTCGAATAAAAACTCTTTCGAATGAGGTCCAGCAAAACTTGAAGTTATTTTCGTTCGCAAATTTCCTGGCAAGATAAAACATGCGTTGTGTTTTCATAGTCAAGCTCTCCGATAAATAAATTGGTTTTATTTCGCCAGGTATGGTTTATGTGGGATGTGTTTAATTTAGCCTGAGCGTTATTACGATTATAGCTCCGTACTTTCCGGAGTAGATTTAATGTTATACTTGCGAGCATACATTTGAGGTGATTGTAAAATTCTGATAAGTACTAATTGTGTTACAATTAATTTACATGTCATTGCTGTTTTATATATTTTTTACTAATCATATATATATTAAATTTTTTCAACATCACTGTTATTTTTTATTTCATCTTAAGTCTTAGGTATTTTTTATGTAAAAATCTGATGATTCTTTGACCGTATAACATATCAGCCCTTAAACTTTCATTATGTTTTAAAACTTTTATGTTTTTTAATATTCATGTTTCTTGTTATTGGCTTTGTTACTCCTTTTGCTTTTTTTATTTCTTTTTTCTCAGTTCTTATACAGTATAACTTGGCGTGTAAAGCTACAAATTCTGAAATGACTTCTCCTCCCATTTCATGTTTAAAATAGCCGGGTATTTGCATGTTAAGTTTAGGCATACAATAAATATTATTGTATTATCTTCTAAATTAATCACGTTAATATTATTATTTAAAATATTTTTAACCATAACACTTTTTCGAGACCTTTAATATCTCTTATTATTATCTATCTTATTATTTATCTCTTAACAAATCTAAAATTAAATATTGATAATTTGAATAAGGTATAAACCCTTCACCCCAACTTATCTTCCTGTTACGTTCAATCCATGCAACTTGCCGTCTTTCTTGTTTTGTCAAATCATAAAATGGAGATGGTGGCTTGATTAAAAACATTTGTAATTTGTCGCTACAAAATATAGCAATTTCTTTCAGCACAAATTCATTTGCTTCCGTTTTAAAGCCTTGAACGTCTACAATGGCAGTCATGATAAGCGACGTACTATGTTGCTCAGAGGTTTGTATTCCCAAATAGTGTTTATAGGTATTTTCATCATTGTCTGCGTAACTGAATGATTTCTGTAACAACACAGTTATCATATTAATATCAATTAGTTTACACTTAATCACAAACACACACACACACACGTAAGGAAAAGTTCATGTTATTAAAATAGACAGAAAGAAAAGTAAGTTTTTAATAGAATAAACACTTACCTCCGTTGTCATTGATGCGATGAATAATCACAAAATGTAGTATTGGTAGTGAATGTAGTATTGGTAGATACTGTTCGCTGATGTCGAACGACTGTGACTGAGTGCTTATTTTTTTTATGAATATTTTTTGTGAATTTTGGAAATTAAAGCTACTGGCTAAGCGTCGCGGGCTGGCTCTGGCAAGGGTCGGGGCGGACAATAACGGGGACTTCGCGGCGGGCCTCGGCGGCGAGGACGGAAGAACGGTCGGTTTTTGTGTTTGTGTGCCACTGTACTTGTTTCCCTCTTGGAACAGAGCGATTGCGTCATCGGGAGTGACTAGGGTATGCCTTGGTCGGCGAATCTTAGATATGTGTGAGGGTTCGTATCGGGCGGCCGATATGATAAGGGGATTCCTATGTTGGATTGCAGTTTCAAAGAAACGCTTGGAGACGCGTTTCATAAACTGCTGAATAGTGGGCATCTTGAGGTCTACATGAAGAAGCTCATTTCGAACATAAAACGGGGCTCCCGTGACTCTACGGAGGAATCGGTTTTGGAGGGCATCTTGTGGAGGAGGTGGGGCTTTGCGTGTGCGAAAACAACGCAGGCGTAGGTCATGATGGGACGGATGACCGCGGAGAAAATTCGCAGCTTACACCTGAGTGATAATTTGCTGCGGGAGCTAAGAATGAAGTAGCCTACCTAGAGCGAAAGCGGCGCGCGAACGTTTATCCGCGGTTTAGAAAAGAGGATTGCCTGGTTTTTGTCTGGATTGACTTCGATTCTCCATTTCCGGAACCACTTCGCCAGAATGTTTGCGGTAGTTTGGAGAGTGCGAGCGATGGCATCGGGTTTCAGACCGGTATAATAGATAGCTGTATCGTCGGCAAATAGGGCTAACTGGGTATGTTTATGCTTGGGGATATCGTTAGTGAATAGCGTGATAACGAGAGTTGGTATAGCTTATAGATTAAGCCATTGTGTCAGACTTTGTCGAACGCTTTCGCTCCCGTTATTGCGCCCCGTTGGAAGCCGGCGCTGACGTGTTCTATGATGCGGTGGACTTGTTGGATACATGAGTTTTCGGTTCTAAATCCGAACTGCTCATTGGGTATTAGACTCTTTGCTTCGGCAAAATGTTTGAGCCGCTTATATATAAACCTTTCTTTGTGAATGAGGAATGTGTTTTATTATTCCGTTTTGATGATTCCGAATAGTAAGTAAGCAATGGTTTATGAACAATAAAAGTATACAATAGCAGTGGTTCAAATGCACAATGAGTAATACATAGAAACGCTAATGCAATCCTAATGAGGGTGTACGTCGGTCGGACGCACGGACAATAGATAAGAAAAGGTGAACAATGGAAGTCTATAATGAGGGTTCAGGGCTCACCGGAAATGAAACAGATTGTTGTTAATTGATTTCTGTATCTCCAGAACCATGCATCCTACGCGAAAACGGATCTCAGAAACGTGATCAGAGCATGGCACAACATTTTTTTTTGTTTTGAAACGCCCTGGATCACCCACGAGATTGGTGCGCCAGAACCGGTGAGCCACGAGATTGGTGCGCCAGAACCGGCAAATCCCTACTACTTTTAAATTTACTCAATACTCAATACTCAATTATTTAATGCATTCCATATGTGTTACATGGTTGGTTACATACAAATTAGATCAATATGGACCCTGTCGGGCACAGCATAAATTTGAAGAGAGGAAGAGCGCTAATTATATTAGAAACGATTTTTTAAGTTTTCAACTTTAAGATAAATTATATTACAATATTTATGAAATTCAATTATTATTAACTATTTATGTATGAGTATATATTATTTTATTGGTATTCTCTATTGGTCTATCGTTAGCTATATATTAACAATTATAAATAAACAAAAATAAAATTAATTTCATTCAGGTCTGAAACCCATAAAAAAAAGTTACACATGAGCCATTGGTCGGCTTACACTATTATACGTAAAGAAAAACATGCTAAAAAAAAAAAAGAAGAAGAAAACAATAATTATGAAATTGGAATTAAATTTAGTATTATACAAAATAAATATACAAAAATGTCAATACTTAAAATAAAATGAAAAGTGTCAGAAACTAAATAAAAACGAATTAAAAAACAATGTCAGATTACAAATATCATAAAACAGAAATATGTATATTGTATATTTTGATGTTAAATTAATTAATAATTACGCAATAATCTATATACATAAAAATTGCAAAAATAGACCAGATTTGTATATTGTGTATAGTTTGTAATTGTATATTTGTAATATATGTTATTGAAAATTTTATTTACCAAAAGATTTATCATCTAAAAATTCTTTGACTGTGTAATATGATTTGGTTTCTAGGAATCGCTTCAATTTATTAAGAAATATGTTGGTTTTGCTTATATCTCTTATATCCATTGGCAAATTATTGTACATTTTTATGGACATAATTAAAGGGCTGGTTGAGTGCATTTTGAGTCGGGATTGAGGTTTGTGTAATTTGTTTTTGTTGTGTCGTGTACTGTATCTTTCTTGTGTTTCTTGGCAAGTGGTATAAAAATCTGGGTGAATTCTGACAAATTTACATAATTCATAGATATATAAGCAGGCAAGTGTGAGTATTTTGTGTTTTTGAAAGTATGGTTTGCAGCTGTCTGTCGGTTCGATATTTGCTATTATTCGAATTAATTTCTTTTGTAAAGTGAATATAGATGTTGATTCTGTGCTGTCACCCCATAGCATTACCCCATAACTGAGCCATGCTTGGGCATACGCGTAGTAAGTGACAAGTGCAGTTTGTAAGTTGGTAGTTTTTTTAATTTCACGTAGAGCATAATTATGCGAATTTTGATAATTTTGCTCTTATTTTCTGAATGTGGGATTTCCAATTTATGTGCGTATCTATAGACAGACCGAGGAGTTTCGTTAACTTGTTCCAGTTTTGTGCCATTAAACATGAAGTTAAGTTTTAACGGGGATTTTTGGTGGGGGTGAAAAGTAATTATTTTGGTTTTGGTAAAATTTATTTCTAGATTATGATTTTCCATCCAATTGACGGCTGAAGAAAGAAGGGAGTTTAATTTGGTGTTTATATTATTATCGTTTTGGCATGTAGTGAGTAGGGAGATGTCATCTGCAAACAAAACACATGGTTCGTTTATAATTTTAGGTAGATCATTAATATATATAAGGAACAAAAGGCAGCCTATTACACTACCTTGGGGAATTGACGCGTTTACTGCTTTACTGTCGGATCTTATTTTTATTATTTCATTGCTGTTAATATCGAAAAATTCAATCTCTACCATTTGTTCTCTATCCTTTAGGTACGAAGCAAACCATTCATAAGCTCTACCCCTTATTCCTATCCCGTATAACTTGTCTAGAAGTATTTTAAATATTACCTTATCATAAGCTTTGGTCATATCAAGTAGCATACCTATGGCGTAGTTTTTGTTGTTAATTATGGTTAGAGCCTCTTGTACGTATTTGTAGACTGCTAATGTTGTAGACCTGTTTTTACGGAAGCCATTTTGGCTATCATCTAGTATTTTATATTTTTCACAAAAAGAGTATACACGGTCACACATAGCCTTCTCAAAGATTTTAGAAGCAGTTGGCAATAGCGCTATAGGCCGGTAGTTGTTTGGATCGGTTTTAGAATTTTTCTTATGTATCGGTTTTATCAAAGCTTTTTTAAGATGGTGTGGAAAAGTTCCTTCTTCGAAAGATTGATTAATTAATTTAAAGAATGGTAGGGTTAGCTCGTCTGCACATTTTTTAAGTAGAAAAGGGGGAAATTCGTCTATACCGTAGCTCTTTTTATTTTTTAGATTTTTTATTATTTTATTCACTTCATAAGCGTCTACAGGGGTGAGAAACATGGTGTTTTCTGTGGGACACATCACAGGGGCCCCTTTGGCCGATGAGGGTTTCTCTCCAATGGAGGCAAAAAAATCATTGAAAATATTAGCAATTTGCTTAGGTTCGGTTATCAAGTTATTATTTTTATGTAGTTTTATGTTTAGTTTTTCATGTTTAATTATTTTATTTGTTCTTTCATTTATTATGCTCCACATAGCTTTTACTTTATTCGTTGATTTTTTTATTTTATTTATATATTGTAGCTTTTTTGCAGTTATTACAGATTGCTTCAGGATCTTTTCATATTTTTTATAATATTGTAATAATGTGGGATTTTTTGTTTTCATAGAAAGAATTTTAAGTAGTCTTTTGTTTTTACAGGATAATTTTATACCCTTAGTAAGCCAGTACTTTTTATGTTTTGTTTTTATTTTTATCTTTTGCAAAGGAATACATTCATTTAAAATTTTACTTAATATATTATTAAAAGCAATGTAGTTTTCATTTACATTTTTATTAGATGATATTATTTCATTCCAATTTTGCTTACTTAACTCAGATTTAAATTTGTCTATGTTTTGAGTATTATACAATCGTTTTTTCGCGAACCAGTTAGCTTTTTTATTGCAGTCACTAGGTAGTTGAGGAGTGGCTAGATCGGCGTCACGGCGTCCTGACCTACCGCATGACGCAGATCCTCACCGGACACGGAAGTTTCGGGAGGTACCTGTGTCTGATGGGAAAGGAGGAAACGCCTGGGTGTCACCACTGCGAGGGTCGCCCTGAGGACACAGTCGAGCACACGGTGCAGGACTGCCCCGCTTGGGCAGAGCACCGACGTGTCCTCACGGCGGCAATAGGCGGAGACCTCTCGCGCCCGGCATTGGTCGAGGCCATGCTGCGGGGCGAGAGGGAGTGGGAAGCGGTCGCCTCCTTCTGCGAAGCAGTCATGCTCCCGAAGGAGGAGGCGGGCCGCGTGAGAGAGAGGATGGCGTCCTCCCTCCAGCCCAGCCGCAGTGGTAGACGCCCACGGCGTCGGACGTCGGCCGACGATCTCCGGCCACCGTAGGCGCGGGCATGCGGACAGCGAGTAAAGGGCAACTCGCTGTCCGACCATGGACCATGCCCGGGTCGACGGCGCGTCGTGTTCCACGCGCGCCTCAAAGAGCGTCAGCAATATGACGAGGCCCCCCGCAGAGGGCCGAAGCCTGCCGGGGTCGTGGGACTCATCCCGTTACCGTGACCCCGGTACGTAAAGGGTTATTGAAGGAACACCGTGGATTTTAGTCAGTAAAAGTCTGACAGTCCCTCCCACCCTGCCCGGGGTGGGAGGACTTATTTGATAATTTTACCACGCTAAAAAAAAAAAAAAAAGGTAGTTTCATGTGAAAGATGGTTGCACAGTGGTCGGAGAAACCTAATTCCTCTACGGTAGTGTATGTATGTGTATCACTGAAATTTGAAAAGATTAAATCTAAGCATGTTGAGGTAGTTTGTGAGATTCGTGTAGGGGCTTTTATATGTTGTATGAATTTATGTTCCAACATTAGGTCTAAGAACAAGTTTGTTTTTGAACATCGGTCTAAAATATTTATGTTTAAATCTCCTCCTAATATAACATTATATTTTAAAAACTTTTTATTGATATAATACAACATTTCCTTAATTTGGCGAGTAAATATTTCTTTTATTCCAATACATTGTTACTATAATCAGATTTTCCTTAGGTAATTCTATTGCACATAATTCTATACAATACTCAACAGACATTCTACTAATATCATAAATTTCCTTGTACTCTATATTGTTTTGCAACAAGATACTGACGCCGCCGCCTCCTCTAGTTCGTCGACAGTAAGATGCTGCAATCTTGTAGCCATTAAACTGTAGAATTTCCAATTTTTCTTGTGATAGCCAGGTCTCACATAGACATATAACATTATAAATAGGTTTTTCATGGATGAAAGCTTCAAGAATATGTTGCTTGTTATAAATACTTTGTACGTTTTGAAATAGGATTTTAAATTGTTGTTCTGTAGTTTCGAAATGAAGTATTTTGAGTATATTCGCTGTTATTAGGTTTGTAAGGTTGGCTTGCAGTGGGGGTATGTTTATCGTTGTTTATTTGTTCGGTTGTAGTTATAGTGACGTTATTTCGGTACAATGACGTCTCTTTGGTTGTCTGTTCTCTAGTTAATATTCGTTTTCCATCTATAAATAATTTGTTATTTCTTATCACTGCATACTGTCCATTTTTTCGTGCTTTTAGCATTTCCTCACGCATTAATTTTCTTTCTCTTCGTGCATTTTCATTTAGAAATTCGGACACCTGTATGTTAGTTCCGTGGAAATAATGGCTATTTTCTACAATGTACCTAGTCATTTTTTTGCTTAGGAGCTCAATTATTAGGGGTCTGTTTTTTGTTATATTTCTTCCTATTCGGTTTGTTTCTTCTATATATCCGGTGAGATCCACATGCAAAATTTCATAGAACATGTCAATCAATCTGTTGTGTAGTTCGTATTCTGTCTCATTACAGACATTACAGTATTCTGAGAAACCATAGATTACAAATCTTTTGGAACAGCTTACATTTTTGTTAATTTCAGTAGGTGTGGGGTAATTCTTCATATTTTTAATTTCGTTTTTTAGAGTTTCGTTTTCTTTGCTTAATTTTTCAATTTTTTTATTTATCTCTTCTATTTCCTGAATTTTTTTATCGTTTTGTTTATACAGGAAATCAGTTTTCTGTTCAATATCCAATTGGAGCTTGGTAATTGCTTTTTTTATTTCCACTTCAATTGTACTTTGCAGTTCTGTTATTATAAATTTATTATTATCTTTTAATCGCAGCATTATAATTTCGCTCAAATTTTCTAGCGTAAGGGTTTTCTGTGTACCTGTATTAATATTAATTTGTGTATCTTCTTGGTGGATAGTATCACCGAGATAGCACGAGTGCTCTGATATAGTGGTGTCATTGTTGAAATTTGTAGTCTTCTTTCTAACAGTAATATTGTTGTTGGTAGTGTTTTCTAGAGGTGAATTTGGTAGGTCTGTCCTTTTGTAGTCGTGAGGTCGTATAGGTGTGTTTATGTTACCGGTTTTTGGAGTCTTGCAACGGCATGTCTGGCATTGCCATGTTTTTTATGCTCTGACGTCATGTTCTTGAAGAGATCGATCGCCATATTCGCACATAGTAAGTCGTATTTATCTTTTCATATATAACAGGCAAGCTGTTCAATTTTTGGGAGTTTTTGTTTACATCCGGCACACGAAATTAATGTTGCCATCTGTAGAATTTTATAATACGCCCTCTAGTGTAAAATAGCGTAAGCGGTTTTGATAGTTGTCAATATAGCAATGGTGATTTCGTTATTTGACGCTAGATGGAGCTGTTAGGCGAGGTGAATGATTAGCACTTTCTATTATTTTAAAACTTTTCTCCGCTAAGGTATTTAATAACTAGTTCTTACCTTTTCGGGTTGTTTGTTATTCATTTCCTTTTCATTTAAGTACTATATTTGGGTTCTTCTCTCTATCAATCTCACTTTCCAGTAAACACGTAATAATTTGAATTTTAGTCGTTAGCATCTACACAGTTTTTCAATTTGATTATTTATTCACTTTTCATAGCAAATTTCGATAAACTATATCTTTAATCACTGTTGGTCTTTTAAATTTCCACTTTTATTTACTTGTTGTAACGTTATATGCGCTTTATCTATTTTTAAGAATAAATTAAACACAGAGCTGATGTTTACTTGAGCACTGCAGCGCCCTCTCTCATAAAATCTCTACCGATTATACCATGTTGTAAACCTGATAATGTAAAATTTGTGTACAAATTCCTGCCCATTTGCGATCATTGTAACATATCCTTCCGGCCTTCTCAAAGATTTTAGAAGCAGTTGGCAATAGCGCTATAGGCCGGTAGTTGTTTGGATCGGTTTTAGAATTTTTCTTATGTATCGGTTTTATCAAAGCTTTTTTAAGATGGTGTGGAAAAGTTCCTTCTTCGAAAGATTGATTAATTAATTTAAAGAATGGTAGGGTTAGCTCGTCTGCACATTTTTTAAGTAGAAAAGGGGGAAATTCGTCTATACCGTAGCTCTTTTTATTTTTTAGATTTTTTATTATTTTATTCACTTCATAAGCGTCTACAGGGGTGAGAAACATGGTGTTTTCTGTGGGACACATCACAGGGGCCCCTTTGGCCGATGAGGGTTTCTCTCCAATGGAGGCAAAAAAATCATTGAAAATATTAGCAATTTGCTTAGGTTCGGTTATCAAGTTATTATTTTTATGTAGTTTTATGTTTAGTTTTTCATGTTTAATTATTTTATTTGTTCTTTCATTTATTATGCTCCACATAGCTTTTACTTTATTTGTTGATTTTTTTATTTTATTTATATATTGTAGCTTTTTTGCAGTTATTACAGATTGCTTCAGGATCTTTTCATATTTTTTATAATATTGTAATAATGTGGGATTTTTTGTTTTCATAGAAAGAATTTTAAGTAGTCTTTTGTTTTTACAGGATAATTTTATACCCTTAGTAAGCCAGTACTTTTTATGTTTTGTTTTTATTTTTATCTTTTGCAAAGGAATACATTCATTTAAAATTTTACTTAATATATTATTAAAAGCAATGTAGTTTTCATTTACATTTTTATTAGATGATATTATTTCATTCCAATTTTGCTTACTTAACTCAGATTTAAATTTGTCTATGTTTTGAGTATTATACAATCGTTTTTTCGCGAACCAGTTAGCTTTTTTATTGCAGTCACTAGGTAGTTGAGGAGTGGCTAGATCGGCGTCACGGCGTCCTGACCTACCGCATGACGCAGGTCCTCACCGGACACGGAAGTTTCGGGAGGTACCTGTGTCTGATGGGAAAGGAGGAAACGCCTGGGTGTCACCACTGCGAGGGTCGCCCTGAGGACACAGTCGAGCACACGGTGCAGGACTGCCCCGCTTGGGCAGAGCACCGACGTGTCCTCACGGCGGCAATAGGCGGAGACCTCTCGCGCCCGGCATTGGTCGAGGCCATGCTGCGGGGCGAGAGGGAGTGGGAAGCGGTCGCCTCCTTCTGCGAAGCAGTCATGCTCCCGAAGGAGGAGGCGGGCCGCGTGAGAGAGAGGATGGCGTCCTCCCTCCAGCCCAGCCGCAGTGGTAGACGCCCACGGCGTCGGACGTCGGCCGACGATCTCCGGCCACCGTAGGCGCGGGCATGCGGACAGCGAGTAAAGGGCAACTCGCTGTCCGACCATGGACCATGCCCGGGTCGACGGCGCGTCGTGTTCCACGCGCGCCTCAAAGAGCGTCAGCAATATGACGAGGCCCCCCGCAGAGGGCCGAAGCCTGCCGGGGTCGTGGGACTCATCCCGTTACCGTGACCCCGGTACGTAAAGGGTTATTGAAGGAACACCGTGGATTTTAGTCAGTAAAAGTCTGACAGTCCCTCCCACCCTGCCCGGGGTGGGAGGACTTATTTGATAATTTTACCACGCTAAAAAAAAAAAAAAAAGGTAGTTTCATGTGAAAGATGGTTGCACAGTGGTCGGAGAAACCTAATTCCTCTACGGTAGTGTATGTATGTGTATCACTGAAATTTGAAAAGATTAAATCTAAGCATGTTGAGGTAGTTTGTGAGATTCGTGTAGGGGCTTTTATATGTTGTATGAATTTATGTTCCAACATTAGGTCTAAGAACAAGTTTGTTTTTGAACATCGGTCTAAAATATTTATGTTTAAATCTCCTCCTAATATAACATTATATTTTAAAAACTTGTTATTGATATAATACAACATTTCCTTAATTTGGCGAGTAAATATTTCTTTTATTCCAATACATTGTTACTATAATCAGATTTTCCTTAGGTAATTCTATTGCACATAATTCTATACAATACTCAACAGACATTCTACTAATATCATAAATTTCCTTGTACTCTATATTGTTTTGCAACAAGATACTGACGCCGCCGCCTCCTCTAGTTCGTCGACAGTAAGATGCTGCAATCTTGTAGCCATTAAACTGTAGATTTTCCAATTTTTCTTGTGATAGCCAGGTCTCACATAGACATATAACATTATAAATAGGTTTTTCATGGATGAAAGCTTCAAGAATATGTTGCTTGTTATAAATACTTTGTACGTTTTGAAATAGGATTTTAAATTGTTGTTCTGTAGTTTCGAAATGAAGTATTTTGAGTATATTCGCTGTTATTAGGTTTGTAAGGTTGGCTTGCAGTGGGGGTATGTTTATCGTTGTTTATTTGTTCGGTTGTAGTTATAGTGACGTTATTTCGGTACAATGACGTCTCTTTGGTTGTCTGTTCTCTAGTTAATATTCGTTTTCCATCTATAAATAATTTGTTATTTCTTATCACTGCATACTGTCCATTTTTTCGTGCTTTTAGCATTTCCTCACGCATTAATTTTCTTTCTCTTCGTGCATTTTCATTTAGAAATTCGGACACCTGTATGTTAGTTCCGTGGAAATAATGGCTATTTTCTACAATGTACCTAGTCATTTTTTTGCTTAGGAGCTCAATTATTAGGGGTCTGTTTTTTGTTATATTTCTTCCTATTCGGTTTGTTTCTTCTATATATCCGGTGAGATCCACATGCAAAATTTCATAGAACATGTCAATCAATCTGTTGTGTAGTTCGTATTCTGTCTCATTACAGACATTACAGTATTCTGAGAAACCATAGATTACAAATCTTTTGGAACAGCTTACATTTTTGTTAATTTCAGTAGGTGTGGGGTAATTCTTCATATTTTTAATTTCGTTTTTTAGAGTTTCGTTTTCTTTGCTTAATTTTTCAATTTTTTTATTTATCTCTTCTATTTCCTGAATTTTTTTATCGTTTTGTTTATACAGGAAATCAGTTTTCTGTTCAATATCCAATTGGAGCTTGGTAATTGCTTTTTTTATTTCCACTTCAATTGTACTTTGCAGTTCTGTTATTATAAATTTATTATTATCTTTTAATCGCAGCATTATAATTTCGCTCAAATTTTCTAGCGTAAGGGTTTTCTGTGTACCTGTATTAATATTAATTTGTGTATCTTCTTGGTGGATAGTATCACCGAGATAGCACGAGTGCTCTGATATAGTGGTGTCATTGTTGAAATTTGTAGTCTTCTTTCTAACAGTAATATTGTTGTTGGTAGTGTTTTCTAGAGGTGAATTTGGTAGGTCTGTCCTTTTGTAGTCGTGAGGTCGTATAGGTGTGTTTATGTTACCGGTTTTTGGAGTCTTGCAACGGCATGTCTGGCATTGCCATGTTTTTTATGCTCTGACGTCATGTTCTTGAAGAGATCGATCGCCATATTCGCACATAGTAAGTCGTATTTATCTTTTCATATATAACAGGCAAGCTGTTCAATTTTTGGGAGTTTTTGTTTACATCCGGCACACGAAATTAATGTTGCCATCTGTAGAATTTTATAATACGCCCTCTAGTGTAAAATAGCGTAAGCGGTTTTGATAGTTGTCAATATAGCAATGGTGATTTCGTTATTTGACGCTAGATGGAGCTGTTAGGCGAGGTGAATGATTAGCACTTTCTATTATTTTAAAACTTTTCTCCGCTAAGGTATTTAATAACTAGTTCTTACCTTTTCGGGTTGTTTGTTATTCATTTCCTTTTCATTTAAGTACTATATTTGGGTTCTTCTCTCTATCAATCTCACTTTCCAGTAAACACGTAATAATTTGAATTTTAGTCGTTAGCATCTACACAGTTTTTCAATTTGATTATTTATTCACTTTTCATAGCAAATTTCGATAAACTATATCTTTAATCACTGTTGGTCTTTTAAATTTCCACTTTTATTTACTTGTTGTAACGTTATATGCGCTTTATCTATTTTTAAGAATAAATTAAACACAGAGCTGATGTTTACTTGAGCACTGCAGCGCCCTCTCTCATAAAATCTCTACCGATTATACCATGTTGTAAACCTGATAATGTAAAATTTGTGTACAAATTCCTGCCCATTTGCGATCATTGTAACATATCCTTCCGGCCTTCTCAAAGATTTTAGAAGCAGTTGGCAATAGCGCTATAGGCCGGTAGTTGTTTGGATCGGTTTTAGAATTTTTCTTATGTATCGGTTTTATCAAAGCTTTTTTAAGATGGTGTGGAAAAGTTCCTTCTTCGAAAGATTGATTAATTAATTTAAAGAATGGTAGGGTTAGCTCGTCTGCACATTTTTTAAGTAGAAAAGGGGGAAATTCGTCTATACCGTAGCTCTTTTTATTTTTTAGATTTTTTATTATTTTATTCACTTCATAAGCGTCTACAGGGGTGAGAAACATGGTGTTTTCTGTGGGACACATCACAGGGGCCCCTTTGGCCGATGAGGGTTTCTCTCCAATGGAGGCAAAAAAATCATTGAAAATATTAGCAATTTGCTTAGGTTCGGTTATCAAGTTATTATTTTTATGTAGTTTTATGTTTAGTTTTTCATGTTTAATTATTTTATTTGTTCTTTCATTTATTATGCTCCACATAGCTTTTACTTTATTTGTTGATTTTTTTATTTTATTTATATATTGTAGCTTTTTTGCAGTTATTACAGATTGCTTCAGGATCTTTTCATATTTTTTATAATATTGTAATAATGTGGGATTTTTTGTTTTCATAGAAAGAATTTTAAGTAGTCTTTTGTTTTTACAGGATAATTTTATACCCTTAGTAAGCCAGTACTTTTTATGTTTTGTTTTTATTTTTATCTTTTGCAAAGGAATACATTCATTTAAAATTTTACTTAATATATTATTAAAAGCAATGTAGTTTTCATTTACATTTTTATTAGATGATATTATTTCATTCCAATTTTGCTTACTTAACTCAGATTTAAATTTGTCTATGTTTTGAGTATTATACAATCGTTTTTTCGCGAACCAGTTAGCTTTTTTATTGCAGTCACTAGGTAGTTGAGGAGTGGCTAGATCGGCGTCACGGCGTCCTGACCTACCGCATGACGCAGGTCCTCACCGGACACGGAAGTTTCGGGAGGTACCTGTGTCTGATGGGAAAGGAGGAAACGCCTGGGTGTCACCACTGCGAGGGTCGCCCTGAGGACACAGTCGAGCACACGGTGCAGGACTGCCCCGCTTGGGCAGAGCACCGACGTGTCCTCACGGCGGCAATAGGCGGAGACCTCTCGCGCCCGGCATTGGTCGAGGCCATGCTGCGGGGCGAGAGGGAGTGGGAAGCGGTCGCCTCCTTCTGCGAAGCAGTCATGCTCCCGAAGGAGGAGGCGGGCCGCGTGAGAGAGAGGATGGCGTCCTCCCTCCAGCCCAGCCGCAGTGGTAGACGCCCACGGCGTCGGACGTCGGCCGACGATCTCCGGCCACCGTAGGCGCGGGCATGCGGACAGCGAGTAAAGGGCAACTCGCTGTCCGACCATGGACCATGCCCGGGTCGACGGCGCGTCGTGTTCCACGCGCGCCTCAAAGAGCGTCAGCAATATGACGAGGCCCCCCGCAGAGGGCCGAAGCCTGCCGGGGTCGTGGGACTCATCCCGTTACCGTGACCCCGGTACGTAAAGGGTTATTGAAGGAACACCGTGGATTTTAGTCAGTAAAAGTCTGACAGTCCCTCCCACCCTGCCCGGGGTGGGAGGACTTATTTGATAATTTTACCACGCTAAAAAAAAAAAAAAAAGGTAGTTTCATGTGAAAGATGGTTGCACAGTGGTCGGAGAAACCTAATTCCTCTACGGTAGTGTATGTATGTGTATCACTGAAATTTGAAAAGATTAAATCTAAGCATGTTGAGGTAGTTTGTGAGATTCGTGTAGGGGCTTTTATATGTTGTATGAATTTATGTTCCAACATTAGGTCTAAGAACAAGTTTGTTTTTGAACATCGGTCTAAAATATTTATGTTTAAATCTCCTCCTAATATAACATTATATTTTAAAAACTTGTTATTGATATAATACAACATTTCCTTAATTTGGCGAGTAAATATTTCTTTTATTCCAATACATTGTTACTATAATCAGATTTTCCTTAGGTAATTCTATTGCACATAATTCTATACAATACTCAACAGACATTCTACTAATATCATAAATTTCCTTGTACTCTATATTGTTTTGCAACAAGATACTGACGCCGCCGCCTCCTCTAGTTCGTCGACAGTAAGATGCTGCAATCTTGTAGCCATTAAACTGTAGATTTTCCAATTTTTCTTGTGATAGCCAGGTCTCACATAGACATATAACATTATAAATAGGTTTTTCATGGATGAAAGCTTCAAGAATATGTTGCTTGTTATAAATACTTTGTACGTTTTGAAATAGGATTTTAAATTGTTGTTCTGTAGTTTCGAAATGAAGTATTTTGAGTATATTCGCTGTTATTAGGTTTGTAAGGTTGGCTTGCAGTGGGGGTATGTTTATCGTTGTTTATTTGTTCGGTTGTAGTTATAGTGACGTTATTTCGGTACAATGACGTCTCTTTGGTTGTCTGTTCTCTAGTTAATATTCGTTTTCCATCTATAAATAATTTGTTATTTCTTATCACTGCATACTGTCCATTTTTTCGTGCTTTTAGCATTTCCTCACGCATTAATTTTCTTTCTCTTCGTGCATTTTCATTTAGAAATTCGGACACCTGTATGTTAGTTCCGTGGAAATAATGGCTATTTTCTACAATGTACCTAGTCATTTTTTTGCTTAGGAGCTCAATTATTAGGGGTCTGTTTTTTGTTATATTTCTTCCTATTCGGTTTGTTTCTTCTATATATCCGGTGAGATCCACATTCAAAATTTCATAGAACATGTCAATCAATCTGTTGTGTAGTTCGTATTCTGTCTCATTACAGACATTACAGTATTCTGAGAAACCATAGATTACAAATCTTTTGGAACAGCTTACATTTTTGTTAATTTCAGTAGGTGTGGGGTAATTCTTCATATTTTTAATTTCGTTTTTTAGTTTCGTTTTCTTTGCTTAATTTTTCAATTTTTTTATTTATCTCTTCTATTTCCTGAATTTTTTTATCGTTTTGTTTATACAGGAAATCAGTTTTCTGTTCAATATCCAATTGGAGCTTGGTAATTGCTTTTTTTATTTCCACTTCAATTGTACTTTGCAGTTCTGTTATTATAAATTTATTATTATCTTTTAATCGCAGCATTATAATTTCGCTCAAATTTTCTAGCGTAAGGGTTTTCTGTGTACCTGTATTAATATTAATTTGTGTATCTTCTTGGTGGATAGTATCACCGAGATAGCACGAGTGCTCTGATATAGTGGTGTCATTGTTGAAATTTGTAGTCTTCTTTCTAACAGTAATATTGTTGTTGGTAGTGTTTTCTAGAGGTGAATTTGGTAGGTCTGTCCTTTTGTAGTCGTGAGGTCGTATAGGTGTGTTTATGTTACCGGTTTTTGGAGTCTTGCAACGGCATGTCTGGCATTGCCATGTTTTTTATGCTCTGACGTCATGTTCTTGAAGAGATCGATCGCCATATTCGCACATAGTAAGTCGTATTTATCTTTTCATATATAACAGGCAAGCTGTTCAATTTTTGGGAGTTTTTGTTTACATCCGGCACACGAAATTAATGTTGCCATCTGTAGAATTTTATAATACGCCCTCTAGTGTAAAATAGCGTAAGCGGTTTTGATAGTTGTCAATATAGCAATGGTGATTTCGTTATTTGACGCTAGATGGAGCTGTTAGGCGAGGTGAATGATTAGCACTTTCTATTATTTTAAAACTTTTCTCCGCTAAGGTATTTAATAACTAGTTCTTACCTTTTCGGGTTGTTTGTTATTCATTTCCTTTTCATTTAAGTACTATATTTGGGTTCTTCTCTCTATCAATCTCACTTTCCAGTAAACACGTAATAATTTGAATTTTAGTCGTTAGCATCTACACAGTTTTTCAATTTGATTATTTATTCACTTTTCATAGCAAATTTCGATAAACTATATCTTTAATCACTGTTGGTCTTTTAAATTTCCACTTTTATTTACTTGTTGTAACGTTATATGCGCTTTATCTATTTTTAAGAATAAATTAAACACAGAGCTGATGTTTACTTGAGCACTGCAGCGCCCTCTCTCATAAAATCTCTACCGATTATACCATGTTGTAAACCTGATAATGTAAAAATTGTGTACAAATTCCTGCCCATTTGCGATCATTGTAACATAAACATAACCTGGTGTTAGAACTCTGCCTCTCTCTCTGTTTTTTTTTTTCATCATCATTTGTTTGACAAATGGTAGTTCTGCATAGAAACCGAATTTGAACCTCCCGATGCACTTTGTGATATAAAAACGTCCTCTTTTTCTATATTTGACCGGCACATTTTAGTCACAAAAAAAAAACTTTTATTGACGTAAGAAAATCACTTATACCATTGTCCATTAATTAAGTCACGCGACCGAACTCGGCACCCATCTCAGATGGCAGGGTCGCCATGTAAAGCCTGCAATACATGTTGGCCGAGCTTAGACCAACGCGAGCCTAGACAAATTGACACAAGGCAAGCGTTACTGTCTAGACGTTCGGCAAGTTTGAAGGAAGCCAATGCAAATGGCCAATATAGACGAGTTTTGAGGAGACGCCCACATGTTGGGCGCTGTTAGTCTTTATCGGCCGAGCGCCTTTGATTTGTGCAGAAAAACCGACACCGCTCCTAAGTGAGGCAAGTGATCGCGAGCGATTGCAAGTTGTGACAAGCTACGTCAAATGAGGTCTATACACGTTGGCACTTGTCTATACGCAACCAACTAGGCAAGTGACACCGAGCGATAGCAAGACAAGGCAAATATGCCGTCTACATGTTGGTATTGGCCTTCACTCGACAACGCTCGGCCAACATGTATTGCAGGCTTAAGGTTGTCGGTCCGGGATAATGAGTTAAACAAGTGCCCTCATTGGAATCTCGTTTATTACTAAACATCATAGAGTACATTCGTTAATATAAGTATTGATTCTTAACATTAGAATACATGAACACACCTGGTGGCCATCTGTGGTCTTCACCATCACCAAATGGTGCTTTTCGAGTGCAACTGCACAAGTTATTATAGAAAATACCCGAATATAGTGTGCCTATAATAGTTGAAGTAAATACTAGCGCAGAAGCCAGAGAATTCTTGAATGTTTTACAAAAAACTGTCAATAAATTAGTAATTGATTATGATTATGATTTCTCCAGGATCCCATCATCAGATCCTGACTTGATGACAAGGGGACTAACTAGAAAGTATACCCTTTCAAACAAAAAAGAAATTTTCCAAATCGATTTGCATCGTAGATAACAGAAAAGATTCCCACGTACTGAAAACCTCCTCCTCTTTTTGAAGTCAGTTAATAACATTGAGGTAATAATATGTACTACGTATTAGAGAAGTCACCACACATCACTACTGCGTTCCGTTCAAGTGCAGTCAATTGGCCGCACTTCACTTATCCGCTTGCCAGATCTTGAGCGCATAGGTCATTTTTTGTTATATACGAAAAAATCGTTCTAACGCATTAAATATGCCATCGTATGTTTTATGATATTGCACCAATAATTCAACTAATACGGCGAAATGCAGAGGAATAACTTCTCATCGGTGAATAACTATATATTTATTTTAAATTTTAATTTGAAGAAAATATTTGGTGGACGCCATTTTTCATAGACTAAAAATTATGTAAATTATTATATTATTTGATAATTATATTTAGAAAAGAACTAACGGTGGTTATTCAAAGAAAAAAAAAGTAAAAGTAGTTATTGCATACTGTAAGACTTAATTTGTTACATTTTGTTTGAAATTAAATGAAATATTTATTTTGTAAAATGGTTATAAATAACACTTTTACACTTCATATTTTTTGCGTGTTAAGTTTAGTTTAGCTAGATCAGGCCGGTATTTCATAACTGATTACTCTTTTAAGAAAACCCGAAACAAACTCAGAGGTCTCTTTTAAAGTCCATTTGTATTTGTACCTATATGAGAAGCATGTAGGTTCATGTCTTATTTTTTCTGGGTGGGAAAATCATCAAATGAATCCTCCCGCTGTGGGTGGAGAGGAAGGGAGTGTCAGACTTTTACTGAGTAAAAACACACCCTGCTTCTTCAGTTGCCTTTGCATTCCAGGGCCGCAGTATCTCGTTAGAACATTCCCGCAACTCCGTAAGGCAATGGCCCTGTTGGGCCCCGTCAATGCTGCTGACTGCTTTCTGAGGCGCGTGCGGAACACGACGTGCCGCCGACTCGGGTCTGGTCCTTACCGGCCGGTGAGCTATCCCTGCTCGCCGACCGCAAACCCGCGCCTACGGTGGCCGGAGATTGGCTCGCGATCCCCGACGCCTGGGGCGTCTCCCGCGGCGGCTGGGGCGCGAGGAAGAGAGTTGCCTCTCCCTTGTGCGTTCAGCCTCCTCCTTCGCTAGCATGACTGCTTCGCAGAAGAAGGCGACTGCATCCCATTCCCTCACGCCCCGTACCGTGGTCTGAACCAGAGCAGGGCGCGAGAGGTCGCCGCCGCCGATCGCCTCTACGAGGACACGACGGTTCTCTGCCCAAGCAGGGCACACCTCGACCGTATGCTCCACCGTGTCCTCCGGGTGGTTCTCACAGTGACTACACCCGGGCGTGTTGTCCCGCTGTATCCGAAACAGGTACCTCCTGAAACAGCCATGTCCGTTCAGTACCTGCGTCAGGCGGAAGGTGAGGACACCGTGGCGTCTCTTAAGCCACTCCTCAAAGGGACTTATCGCCGCGAATGTGGCATGCCCAGCCCTCGGTTGCGATAGTCGCTCTTTCCATGCCACCGTGAGATCGTGCCGGAGCTCTGTCCGCTGTGTAGCAATTTGCCGCGGCAGCGGAGTTTCACCTCGGCTAAGCGCCTCCGTACGCCATTCATGTAAGCGCGCGAAGCCTACCGCCTCCAGATCCCACAGTAGCAATCCGGCAAGGAGGCTCGCCGTCTCACCGGAGATCGTGCGGTATCGGATCGTATCGGATCATTCGGATGGCCATGACCTTTATAGTATTTGTTATTACAAATACCAAATAACTTACGTTTTCTTTGTAATCATAATCCATAATTCATCCATCAAAACAAATATTTTCTTGTCATGACATTTTTTACGTCAAGGCTGACAAACTGTAATTTCTTCTTCTTTGTAGCCACTGAATGGCTAATAGACTAAAAAGGTTGTTCATACTTTTATTATATAATTGTTATTCACTTTTATCGATAGGACTAGCTTAATATTGTATATTATATTGTGGTTGTCTACTGATTAACGGCATTTTAAATTATAATTATAAATTTCTAAAACACACTCTCAGATTTTATCGAAGAGGTTTAATAAATTATGCTCGAATATAACTGGCTGATCAAATAACTGGCAAGATGGACTATTTTGGACTCTACAATTTGAATTCTGGGACAGAATGAGAATGGAATGGATTTTGAACGCTGAGCTGGGTATAAAAGGCGCTGGGGGCCATCTCCGGGAGTTCAGTCTTTGACCAGTTTTTGAAGAGTTTAGTTCTCGACGAGTTTTGACGAAGAGTGATGGAAGAGGAAGTGCAGTACCCGCTGCCCTGACTCCTTGTTGAGAGCCTGCTGCCCTGACGCCTTGCTGGGAGCCTGCTGCCCTGACGCCTTGCTGAGAGCCTACTGCCCTGACGCCTTGCTGGGAGCCTGCTGCCCTGACGCCTTGCTGGGAGCCTGCTGCCCTGACGCCTTGCTGAGAGCCTGCTGCCCAGACGCCTTGTTGGGAGCCTACTGCCAGACCGCCTTGCTCAAGCTGCTGTACGACGAAGACATCGTGGAGGAGAAGGCGATCCTGGAGTGGTCTGCCAAGCCGTCCCGCAAGTAATATACTCTAAACCTCCTCCTCTTCTCTCCTGAGTGTGTCAGTTAGGTAGGTAGGCCGTTTTTTTAGGATAGCTAGGTAGATAGGCAGGTTTTTTATAAAATACTGTTTATTAATACTACATTAAATTTAATGGTACATCTATTTTACCCTCTTTTATTGGAGAAGTAAAAGCTATCGTTACAGTTTGGCGCCCAACGTAAAATCATAGCTAGTCGGTTTAATTTTTTTTTTCAAAATTCTAAAAGAAACTATTACTAGTAACTTTTTTCTTTGGACTCATTTTTTGGCTTAGACTCTTTTTTAATATTAAGTTCTAGGATAGGAGACTCACTCTTTACACTAACACTATACTAGACTTCCTCTTCACACGAACACTAGTTTATCACCTCTTTTACCACTAGTTTATTCCCTCTTTAACCTCTTATAACACTTTTTTTTATTTTTTTGTGATCTTACTCTTACTCAACCTCTTTCTTATATTTAATTTATCCTCTTGAGTTTTTTTTAGCACTCTTTAACCCTCTCATTTACCTGCCCTCTCCCTCTTTACCTTCTTTTGCTATCTATAATATTAATATTCAGTCATGGATAGAATTATACTCCACTCATCGTCAAAAACTAAACAACGATTTAAGTATATAATTATGTAAATATATTCATCTTTCGTACTATATTCATGACTCATCTCTATCTTCTTCTCTTCTTTTAACTATCGAGTTCTTTTCGGCTTATTGAAACTCAATAGTTTATTTTATTTCTTTCTTTAACTTGTTTCTTTAAACTTTAAGAGGCTTCTCTTAATTTTTATTTTTTCTCTTCTATCTGAACTAATCAGATATCACTTAGAAGTGCGTTTAGGTACATATTACCAAACCTTCTCCCTTTCTAACTCTCCAAGTTAGTTTATTACTATTTATCGACTCTAAAGTTGATCGAAGCGGCTAGAAACTTCGTAAAAATAAGCCTTTGCTAAACCTTGTTTTTTATGTTATCGACTCTAAAGTTGATCGAAGCGGCTAGCAACTTCGTAAAAATAAGCCTTTGCTAAACCTTGTTTTTTATGTTATCGACTCTAAAGTTGATCGAAGCGGCTAGCAACTTCGTAAAAATAAGCCTTTGCTAAACCTTGTTTTTTATGTTATCGACTCTAAAGTTGATCGAAGCGGCTAGCAACTTCGTAAAAATAAGCCTTTGCTAAATCTTGTTTTTTATTTGATGGGTTTTCGACGCGAGCGGACTGACAGACTCCGAAAACAAGCCTACTGTCATGTACTAATCAGGTCGAGTAGTGATCATTGAATGTGAATCCTACCTGACCTAACTTCGTGAGATGTTGGTGTGATTGAATGAGGCATGTAAGTTATATGAATGTGGATAAACTTTAACCTTACAAAATTTTTGTTCTAGACCAAAAATTTTCTCGGGGTCGATGGGGAAATATAGTATTTGTTATTACAAATACCAAATAACTTACGTTTTCTTTGTAATCATAATCCATAATTCATCCATCAAAACAAATATTTTCTTGTCATGACATTTTTTACGTCAAGGCTGACAAACTGTAATTTCTTCTTCTTTGTAGCCACTGAATGGCTAATAGACTAAAAAGGTTGTTCATACTTTTATTATATAATTGTTATTCACTTTTATCGATAGGACTAGCTTAATATTGTATATTATATTGTGGTTGTCTACTGATTAACGGCATTTTAAATTATAATTATAAATTTCTAAAACACACTCTCAGATTTTATCGAAGAGGTTTAATAAATTATGCTCGAATATAACTGGCTGATCAAATAACTGGCAAGATGGACTATTTTGGACTCTACAATTTGAATTCTGGGACAGAATGAGAATGGAATGGATTTTGAACGCTGAGCTGGGTATAAAAGGCGCTGGGGGCCATCTCCGGGAGTTCAGTCTTTGACCAGTTTTTGAAGAGTTTAGTTCTCGACGAGTTTTGACGAAGAGTGATGGAAGAGGAAGTGCAGTACCCGCTGCCCTGACTCCTTGTTGAGAGCCTGCTGCCCTGACGCCTTGCTGGGAGCCTGCTGCCCTGACGCCTTGCTGAGAGCCTACTGCCCTGACGCCTTGCTGGGAGCCTGCTGCCCTGACGCCTTGCTGGGAGCCTGCTGCCCTGACGCCTTGCTGAGAGCCTGCTGCCCAGACGCCTTGTTGGGAGCCTACTGCCAGACCGCCTTGCTCAAGCTGCTGTACGACGAAGACATCGTGGAGGAGAAGGCGATCCTGGAGTGGTCTGCCAAGCCGTCCCGCAAGTAATATACTCTAAACCTCCTCCTCTTCTCTCCTGAGTGTGTCAGTTAGGTAGGTAGGCCGTTTTTTTAGGATAGCTAGGTAGATAGGCAGGTTTTTTATAAAATACTGTTTATTAATACTACATTAAATTTAATGGTACATCTATTTTACCCTCTTTTATTGGAGAAGTAAAAGCTATCGTTACACCTTCTGGGCGCGACCAGCTTACGGGCTGGTCGCCGCTGCAAATTTAGCGCCCACACAGGGGCCCCATAGAAGGCCATGGATTCCACATTCCCTACGTAGAGCCTCCGGCAGGAGGCATTTGGCCCTCCTAGATTGGGTAGGAGTCGCTTCAGTGCAGCCCCTACCCGCTCAAGCTTTAGAGCCAAACGACGAAAGTGCTCCACGAAGTTCCATCGGCTGTCGAGGACGAGTCCCAGGTACTTCATCGTCATCTCGACGCCGATGCGTACCCCTCCCACCGTTATTTGGGAGCTCGAAGGTGGCTCATTCCGACGGCCGTGAAAGCACATGGCCTCGGACTTATGCAGCGTCACATGTAGGTTCATGTCTGTGGTGTTCTTTTGAGGAAATAACCACGCAAATTTGAACGGACCTGTCCAACACAATTTGACGAACAATACCAAAGTAAGAACATTTGGGTAGGCCACACAAGTACTCAGACTGCTTGACGTCATTAAAACGAAGAACTACGAGACCCGTATTTTTTTTTTACGGATTCGTATAGAGGAGGCTCGGTAAAGTAAAAACCATTTTTCAAAGTCGCCCCCTTGCCCCCTTTCTCACCCCCTTTAGGCGGATCTCGGAAATTAAGAGACTTGGAACATTTTTCTTTTTCAGATTCATTTAGAGGGGCAATGCTTTAGTCAAAATAATTGTGCCAAACCCCCCCCCCCCCCCCATCTCCTACTATCACTGCCCCTCATTTTGAATTTTACTACTGAAAAAACTGTTGATTCTTACTTTTAACTATAAACGGGCCTTCAAATTTTTTATGCCATGCTCTCCCCTCCCCAACCTCCCCTAAAATTTAAAAGTTTAATTTGGAGCTGCTGCTCTGTTAGGGTTATGTTTGACATTTTACTACATTTAGGGGTTTTAAAAGTGAACAATCCACCACCACAAGCACGCGAGGTGCTTGCACCTCGCGCAACACGCAAATATTAGTTTTATTATAAAAACGTATACATTGGCATCTATACGAACCACCTATTTTTTTTTTAACCTTGTTTTAAGAATGACATGCCTTTGTTCCTCGTATTTACACTATGAATATATCTGTATTTTTTAAACATATTAATATTCTTGTGTGCGTACAAGAGATTCTCATAAAAATACTGAGATGGCACATTCATAACATTAATAGCTTTAAATTTGTCTCTTAAGGAATGCTTAGGACTTAATTTAAAAATTGCACGAACATCTCTTTTTTGTAATACAAATATTGTGTGAATATCGGCGGCATTTCCCGAAAGTAAGATGACATCACACTCACTTCAATCCTCCTACCACCTTTATGCTGATGACTTGCAAATTTACAGACAAGCGCCTCATACTGATTTAGATGCTACAATAAATATGATAAACCAGGACTTGGCTTCAGTTTGCGAATGGAGTGAGGCACATGGTTTGCAGGTTAACCCGTTAAAGACTCAGGTCATTGTAGTCGGCAGCTCTAGGTTAGCATCTAAGGTAAACTGGTATCAGCTTCCTCAGGTTATTTTCAACGGCACAGCTATTCCACTAAGCGAGAAAGTTAAGAACCTTGGGGTCTGGTTGGACAAATATCTTTCGTGGGGTCCCCAATTACAAGAGGTGAGTCGCAAATTATTTGCTTCTGCCAGTTCCCTAAGACGGTTGCGTAACTTTCTGCCAACTGCCACTAAAATTGCGCTAGCACAGTCTCTTTTGCATCCCATCCTAGACTACGCTGATGTCAGTTATCTTGATCTCACAGAGGCACAACTTGATAAACTTGAGCGACTTCAAAATTTTTGCATAAGATTTATATTTGGTTTGCGCAAATATGATCACGTATCTGAATTTCGTACGAAACTCAAGTGGCTTCCTATACGTCTTCGCCGGAACTTACACATATTGTCTCTGCTTTACAGTATTCTGTTCAATCCTAAGACCCCCTTTTATCTTAAAGAACGTTTTAAGTTCCTCCGTGACACACATGCCAAATTTCTGAGGTCATCGGAAAACTTGAGGCTAGAGGTACCGAGTCACTCCACCAATTTCTTTGGTAAGTCGTTCGTAGCTCAAGCAGTACGACTGTGGAATACTCTTCCCGTGTCAGTAAGACAAGCACAAACCCTTCCTTCTTTCAAAAACATGGTAAAAGATCTCTATCTCTCTCTTTAATATGTTACTATTTTTATTTTATTTTTTATATATCTCAGCTTTGTTATTTTTATGTATGTATATGTATATGTGTATTGAGTATGTAGGTTATTACTTATTTATTGTATATAAGTAAATAGTACATCATGGACTACCCGCGAATTTATTTTCTCCTGCTGTGTCAAATCCATCTAAAGGTTGTCTGTAAAAGATCGCTTTTAGCGATAAGACCGCCCATTGTAACACCCTTTGTAGTTTTTAAGTCCTTATTTAATTCTGTTATGGTGTACAATAAAGAGTATATCTATCTATCTATCTATCTATCTATAAAAGTAACTCAAGTAAAAAACGAGTTTACAAAAACAAAATCGACCGTCTTTCCGTCCTCGCCGCCGAGGCCCGTCGCGACGTCCCCGTAATTGTCCGCCCCGACCCTTGCCAGAGCCAGCCCTCGACGCTGAGCCAGTAGCTTTAAATTCCCTTATTAATAATAATAATGATATGATCCAGCCTGTCCCTAGCTGCCCTCCCACTTTGACGCCCTAAGCCGAGGTCCGTACCCCACAGGGGGTGCCCTTAGCGTGTAGTCGCCTAGTTTGTAAGTTTTTTAATAAGCCCTGGCTGGAGGCTTTAATTAATTTATTAATTAAGGCAACCACAGGCAAGCCCGGTTAAGCAGCCGACAACCTCAGAGGTTGACCTGCGAGATGCCACAAAAAAAAAAAGTTCTAGACACAGTCACTCAGTCGCTCTGGAGCAGTCACACCGAACGGACCTAAGTTAAGTGAACTTGTGTTGTTTCTAACTTTTATTAATATTTTCTAATATTTTTATGTGTAGAATTGGTATAAAAATCCTATCGTATTGCTATTGTATTTGAATATAAATTAACTATTTTGTATTTGTTACTTTAATGTGACAGTGTTAGAAATTGATAATTGTGTGATAATTTAATGAACATTTGGTATTCATTCTATAAATAACATTATTTATATAATATGTAATGGAGTAACGAAATGGTAAATACACAAGTAAATAAAGCTATAAGTTATAACGATAGTAATCACATTGTGGTAATATTGTAAAGTACTTATAGTGAATTGATGTTTATGTGAAAACGAGATTGTAACCAATTTATTATTGAGAAAGAATACAATTTTAATTTAAATAAAAACCCTAAACTACATATACACACCTAAAAATAAACTAAAATATTGCATCCAGAAATTCGTGCGCATCGCTGTCCACTGGCAATGTGCCCAAAAGACTGGCGGCATTGCCACGTTGTATGGCAATGCTTAACCTCTGTCCAAGGTAAAAGCCAGCCCTTGGGTCACGCGAAGTGTCAACTAGGCGTCTGGACAGATCTTTAAATAATTTGTGAGCACTCGGACCCCACGACCCCAAGGTTTCAACCCCAAACGGCTCGAAAATATAACTACCAACAAGGTTATTATATTTCCGCCGCTTGAGGTTCTCAGCAGCCGCAGCGGCAGCGCCAGCGCAACAAGATGAGCTAGGAAGATGGGATGGCGCAAGAGTATCGACACAAGTTGCGTCCCACACTAAAGGCCTACCCATCTTCCAAGGAAATAAAGACATGCCGTCCGGTCTTTTGCCATCGTCGCGTGCCAGGCCATTTGGTTCTAAAACAGCTGGAACGCCGACAGTGACAAGAGCTCGTCGGATAATGTCGTTAATATTCGCGTGCCGTGCTATGCGACCCGCGCTGCGGCCGCATGAAAGGCCGTGGTGACCGAGGCTGTTGACAACTTCGCCACAGTGACAGCGATGAGCAGAACAGCAGGGAGCACCTAATCGAAGGGAAGCAGCGAGGCGGAAAGTAGTATCATCGAACAAGGTGCCTATGTTCGATGACGGAAGTGCATGGAGCCAGAGACCCGACTCCCATTCACCCACAGCCAGCAGGCGCGCACGCTCTGCAGCCGAAGCAGATGTGGCAATAAGGTCACTCTGAACTGCTTTACAGAGCGGCTCATCCCACCGCCTCTGAGATGATGGATTGTCGGGTGGATTTAGGTTCGGGCAAGCGAGTCTCCAGGTATCTATAGCCTCGGTGAAATACGGCACATTGAAATCAACCAGTGATGGAGCTAGGATATTCCTGATTAATTTCTCAGTGCCGTGTACCGAGGATACAAAAGCCGGTAGACTGATACTAGTAATTTTGCGGACGCCGAGACCACCCATACGAATGGGAAGAGTAGCTTGTGCCCAAGCTCGGTCGTCCATAGCCACATTTAAAATTCCTGTCAGAGTTTGACGAATAATTTGGTCCATTTTTTCCAAAAGGTGAGGATGATGCCATAGATGTGAAGAACGAAGAAAATACATTAATTTGGGTCCAAAACAACAGTAACGAATTAAGGTGATGGCCGAATGCATATTAATTTGGTATATCCTGTCCAAGATTATGTGAAAATGAATTATGTTTTGAAAAGAGTAACTGTGGAGTTTCTTGCCGTTTCTTCTCCATAGAAAACGACCCTTTCCGAACCGTACGGTAAATGAATAAATTGATATTGCTATACAAAGTGTTAAATTATTTCTATAATATACCTGACAATCATAATAATATCGATTAATTGATAATTAATCGGTAAATACATAATAAATTGATATTGATAATTAATTACTTTTAAAATAACAACATTCTTTGTACATATACTATATATATACATCTATTATATATACATAATCTCACACACGCGTGCTAGCCGCATGTCAGGAAAAACATGTATCAAATAATAGGATGCGGGCAGTCCGCATGCGGACGAGAACCGCGTGCGGGCTAAAATACGCATGACAGGAAAAGGAGCTTTAGAAACGCAGAAAAACAAAGTCGTTTTATAGAAAAATTAAAACAAGGTCCAGAGAAATATAATGAGTACAAAAAAAGAACAGAGAAAACTATCACGCCAAAAAAGACTGACTAAAGATTTAAACCCTAAAGAGAGATATAACGCGAAAGTGATTTGGAGATTAAGGAAAAAGAATCAAAGAGAACGAGCGCGAAATCTTCATAAAGTTCTTGAAGTAACGCCACCTAGCTCTCCACGGTTACAAGAGGATAATTTGCAAGATGATTTTACAGAATGAGCAAGATGATGCTTAAATTTGTCTCTTGGGTCACCAAATGTCCCTAATTTTAAGTGGTTTTTCTGTGTTATTTCCTCTTGGACATGCTTAATTATAAGTTTTTTTTACGGTTAGCTAAATTAATTTGATTATATTACGTTTAACATAAAATTATCTATATAAATAACACTGAGTACAAAATACTTAAAAGGTTTTTTTTTATAGTTTACCCAAGAGACCATGTTCATGACTTTTTTATAAAAAGTATTCTAGCTTTACCCGAATTTATATTTGCGTAAAGTAGCTACTACTACATTGTATTGATTACATTAAAAAATAAATTTAAAAGTTGCATTTTCATTCACATAATTATCATCTAATCATTGGTTACCTAGGGGATGTAAGATGAGATATCACCCGATATTTTATGCTAAAACATTATGTTTCATACGTTGTTGGTCGCGCCACGTGCACGGGTTGTGTTTATAAACTAGGTTGTATTAGCTACTACCCTATGCAAAAATCATAGTGAAATTAGAATTCTTAATTATTTTTAGTCTTTGAATCACATGTACAAAAAAAGTTGATTGACCCATTAAACAATAACAAAGGACGATTTACAAATTAAAGCTTATTGCCAGTTATTTTACGCGTACAGTCTGTGGACCAACTTTGCGGTAGATAGATAGATATACTCTTTATTGTACATACACCATAACAGAATTAAATAAGGACTTAAAAACTACAAAGGGTGTTACAATGGGCGGTCCACCTACAACAATTCTCTCAGGATCCTGGTAGGGCTTCCGAGGTTTTATAGTCCTTAGGCTATGTTTGTTGAGGCTCGCACAGTTTTTTTTTTACGATCATAAGGAAGCAGAGTGCGTCTGTATAAATTCGCCTACGAAGTAGCTCCTGAGAGTGTTGTCCGAACAGTTGAATCTGTCCTTGATCAGACGTGGATGCAGCTCCTATTATTTGACACGTGTAGTCGAATTCTATGTACCTATATTTATTGTAGTTTTATTTTAGGCATGCGAATCACGTGAAGAGCTACGTAGTGTGCGACGCCACGCGAGCCTCACGTGTCACGATAAACCTAAAGCAAAAATAATTAATCATAAGTATAAAAGTTTGGCGCTGATAGAACGGAAAACGTGGAAATTGAAATAACTGGCGAGGTAAGGGGAAAACAGGGGTAGTCGGGGTAGGATAATTTCGCAGTATATTCGCGCAGGTTGAAAAAGCGTTCGTTGAAGAAATTTTTAAGTATGTTGTGTGTGTAGGATGTAATTTATTATTATTTGGTGGTTTATAATATCCTCCCAACTTTCAAAAAAGTTGGTTACCCCTATTAAAAAAAAACATACAATATCCAGAAACGAAGAATACGAACTTATTTTACGTGAAAAACGAAGATAGTTTTGATCCGAGTAGATCTCCCTAAAAGTTAATTTGAAGGAGTTACCATCGACTTCAGAATGACATGGCTCCCGTGCCTGATGCCACATGCAAAAAAAAGTTATTTAAAAAGTCTAAATAAACCCGGCTGCTCAACTGAAATGCAAGAAACAAGCACATTTTTATTTTAAAAATTGACAAGCTGGCGGACCCATGCCATTAAAAAAAAATATATGTTCAATTGGTGCAATGCCTGCTTGTAACCTTTTAAAATAAAAAAAAATGTGCTTGTTTCTTACATTTAAGTTGGGGAGTAAGGTTGTTTTTAAAATAACTTTTTTTTTAATTAATGATGGGCTTGTGTTTGACCTCCATCTTACCTGATGGTTAGCGATAATGCGGTCGAAGATGAAGCACGCGTAACTAGAATTAACCTATTCACTCTTGACTTAAAAACGCTCAGGTTGTAGCACACAGTACGTGTAGGAACACTGGAACACAGAGTCCAGTAGGGAATACCAAGAAATTGCGTCTAAAAACTAGTTACTATTATAAAAAATATTATAATACAGATAGCATTTTATCAAAAAGTCAAGGGTCACGTAATATTTAGCGGCCCCTCACCCTGATAATGCTTAGTTCAAAATCAAGACGGCTCCACTTGGCTTCTTTCCGTCGAACGAGTAACTAATTATTATTCAGTGTGAAAATGTGGAAAGTAATAATTCTATCAGCGTTGTTCAGTGTCGTCCAAGGAACTAATATTGGAGACATCAATGGAAACTACACAGTTGTTATGACATATAATCAAGTTATAACTAATTTTAAACCCGCGTGCCTGAAGTTTGCAGTGTCTGAAGATAGCCGTAATATTCAATGTTCCTGCTTAGACGGCAGTAGCAGCGCCCTGGTGGAATTTAAACTTGTTGAACGTGTTCCTTCCATGGTGAATAATCCTGATGCGGTATCTATGCCAACGCTGGTCTTTGACGCTACTGAAAATCTCACGTCTGTTCTGAACGCCGCCGCCGTCAGTTGCAAGTGTGCTGGCGAGAAATTTGATGAGCGTACTATTCTCAAATATGTCAACAATAATTACGTGATAATCTATAATGGATTCCCTACAAGGGGAAAAATAACCCTGTTAGGGCGCACCTTACCCAACAATTCAGAACTGGAACAAGCCATCGCATACATTGATGAAATTAAAAATAAGAACGGTTTTAAAATGTGTACTCAAGAAATCTATGAGGAATTGCGTCTTAGTAACTAATTGTAATAGCATTTTGTCTCCAATTGTAAATGGAAATGGTACACAATAAAGTTAATGCTAATTTTATTTAAGTTCATGTTTTATTTATTTGTGATTTTATTTCATATTTTTTGTGATTTTATGATTGTGATGTTTTAAAGATTTTTGCTATGGACTTAAATCTGAAATAAAGGTATACATACGTTTAACATTATATAAAAAGTTAGGTGTAGAAACAGAGTGGGTTTTTTTTATTGATCATAGGCTCGCGTTTGACCACCATCTCACCTGATGGTAAGTGATGATGTGGTCGAAGATGGAGCACGCTTGCCTAGAAGTAACCTATTCACTCTTGACTTAAAGATTCCCAGGTTATAGCGATCAGGAAACTCAGACTCCAGCAGGGAATTCCACTCCTTAGCCGTAAGCACAATGAAAGTATTCCCAAAACGTTTTGTGCGTATGGGGGATGTCCACCATGTAACGATAGCGCATGGCGCATCGCCGTTAGTCCGATGATGGAACGGGCTTGGCGGAATTAGATTGTGTAATTCCATCGCACACTCCCCGAAATGTAACCGATAGAAAAGAAAACCGATAGACTTGCAACTCGTCGTCGATGTTCAAGGCTCTGGAGCTTTGACTCGACCAGTGAATCGTTGCCAATAAGTCTCTTGGCCCGTTTCTGGACCAACTGGACTCAAGCGCGTCCAGTTGGTTTTTGGCAGATCCATCCCAAAGATGAGAGCAGTATTCCATACACGACCAAATCTGGGCTTGATAGAGATTGAGCATCTGTTCCGGTGTGAAGTACCGTCTCACCTTTGCTAGGATTCCCAACTTTTTTGCTGCTAGCTGAGCTTTAGTTAGTAGAAGTAAGTATTCCAGATTAGATACAGATAGGTTTAAAATAAGTACAAGAATGACAAAATAAAAATTTAACTTAATTTCTCCTGTATCGTGAGTGCATTTTAATGAACACCCAGACTCGGACCCGCAGCACAACAGTTAAACGAGCAACCACTGCGCAAACCGTATCGCCTAGATTTAAATTTCGATAATGACATTTTTTTACTTGAACACCTACCACATTGTGGTCTTTTTAACCCAAAGGTTGACTGGTAGAGAATGCCCTGTTGCATTAAGTCCGCCCATGTACCACTATTGTACATAAAGTTTAAATAAATATCATAGTAGTAGGATCTCATTGGCGGGTCATTCATTAATATTAAACCTGAAAACGAAAACCTTATAAAGGAGGTCCGATATGTTTATTTACTTTACGTTTTTACTTCAATCTAACATTTTCATGTTACGATAAGACATGGGAACTTAGAATTAGACATTTTTGATGAAGTAGGTACAACCATTATTTCAGACTCTTTTTAGGGTTCCGTAGCCGAATGGCAAAAAACGGAACCCTTATAGTTTCGACATGTCTGTCCGTCTGTCTGTCTGTCTGTCTGTCCGTCCGTCCGTATGTCACAGCCATTTTATTCCGAAACTATTAGGACTACACATGTGAAACTTGATAGGTAGGTAGATGTATTCTGTGAACCGCTTTCCGATTTTAAGAAAAAAATATTTAAAATAAAGGGGGGCTCCCCATACATGGAACTAAAACTGAAAATATTTTTTTTCATTAAAACTATGCGTTTGTGGTATCTATAGACAGGTCTTTAAAAATGAGATTGAGGTTTTTACAATCACTTTTTCATAAAGTTAATCGTTTAAAAGATATACGCTTCCAAAGTGGTAAAATCTGTCCCCTCCCCCCTCTAACTTCTATAATTATGGAGTAAAAAATCTAAAAAAATATATGCTATAGATCTTAATGTAGACTTTCAAACAAAATTGGTTTGAACGAGATCGAGTCAGCAGTTTTTAAGATACAGCATATTTTCTAAAACCGAAAATATAACTTTGTAATTCGTACAAACACTATGAAAAACAAAGTTATTTGGCGTAGTTGTAAAAATTGTAAATAAGCTAGTTCTAAGAAATTTATAAGTTTTTTTTTCTTCAAATAAATACATTATATTTGTTATAATTACTACGGAACCCTTCATGGGCGAGTCTGACTCGCACTTGGCCAATTTTTAAACCTTATCCAGCACCAGTTTTTTAGCTGAGCTCGTAGCTAAATCACAACCAGGGCCGGATTAACCATTAGGCGGAGTAGACATCTGCCTAGGGGCCCCGCATCAACTAGGGGCCCAGACCCAGTGCACGCACCAAGAAAACACGTTTCTTTGAACTTAGGGACCTCACTGTTATCTCACAAAATACAAATCGTTAGATTTAGTACTTAGTAGAATTAAAACAATTTTAGAATAAATCTTGCAATAAGTAAATAAATATATTAAAAATCACAGCCCTTAATGTGCGTTTCCTCAGTTCACACACGATTTGGTAAGTCAAAGTAAGAAAAGGGGCCCCGAGAATGCCATTGCCTTAGGGCCTCTGACAGGGTTAATCCGGCTCTGATCACAACGGCCGCACGCGTCTATGTTCGAGGGTAAGCAACGCTTGCCGAGGTCCGTCCGTGGATGGTGACCATCATAACATATCGAGTTTTCGTTAAGTAGTTGGTCCCGGCTGTCATTTGTACATCTTTAACAGCCGTTACAGGTATAGAAGCCAGAAAATCTGACACTGGTCTTGCCAAGTATCGTGTTACCCAGTTACTGGGTTGTGGAGGTCAGATAGGCAGTCGCTCCATATAAAACACTAAAGCTTTGTTTTCCTAGGAAAGCGGTGCCGTCATATAGCGGCCGTAATATTACGGACGCAAAAAGGCGGCCGTCTTTACGGTGACGACATGTGGAAAGTTCCACGGCCGTTTTAACACACTGTCTGCTTCATCGCTATCTAGTGTATTATATTCTCTTTGGAAACGTTCACGAAACTATCTGACACCGACAAGACGGCCGTCACCGCTTTTTGACGTTACGGACTTACGGTGTCAGTTACCGCTCTCTAGGAAACCGCGCCATTTTGTTTACATAGACAACGTTCTAGTGACGTCATTCACCGCTGTATTACGGCCGCTATTTGACGGCACCGCTATCCTAGGAAACCAAAGCTTAATACTCAGTTGGATCCGGTTAGACTGGAAGCCGACCCCAACATAGATGGGAAAAGGCTAAGCAGATGATGATGATCCGGTACCTACCAGTATATAACAGGTTCGCAACTGAGCATAGTAACGGGTCTTCCAATAGGCACGTCCGAACTTTGACAGTTAGTAACGGCCATCTTGTTGAAGCTACATCCGTCAAATTGGTTGTCAAGAAATGGATTAAACAATAACAAAGGACGACTTACAAATCAAAGCTTATTGCCAGTTATTTTACGCGTGCAGCCTGTGGACCAACTTTACGGTACCTACAATAATTCTCTCAGGATCCTGGTAGGGCTTCCGAGGTTTTATAGTCCTTAGGCTATGTTTGTTGAGGTTCGCACATTTTTTTTACGATCATAAGGAAGCAGAGTGCGTCTGTATAAATTCGCCTACGAAGTAGCTCCTGAGAGTGTTGTCCGAACAGTTGAATCTGTCCTTGAACAGACGTGGATGCAGCTCCCATTATTTGACACGTGTAGTCGATTTCTATGTACCTATATTTATTGTAGTTTTGTTTTAGGCATGCGAGTCACGTGAAGAGCTACGTAGTGTGCCACGCGAGCCTCACGTGTCACGATAAACCCAAAGCAAAAATAATGATTATTATCGGTTCATAGTAATAAAAGTTAGGCGTTAATAGAACGCAAAACGTGGAAACTAAACATAACTGGCGAGGTAAGGGGAAAACAGGGGTAGTCCGAATAGAGTAATTTCGCACGGCGGTGTGCCATGTTACACGCGCTCCTCAAAGAGTCGTCAGCACTAGTGACGGGACCCCATAGGGCCATTTCCTACTGGAGCTGCGGGAATGTTCTAACGAGATGCCGCGGCCACGGAAAGCAAGGGCAGCTTAAGGAACACGGTAGGTTTTTAGTCAGTAGAAGTCTGACACTCCCTTCTGCTCCAGCCCAAGCGGGAGATGTCATTCAATGATTTTCCCACCCGGAAGAAAAAAATACAAAAAAAAATATTCGCGGTCTATACTTATCAGCATTTAAGTTTGACTGGGCAGATACCGTACTATCAGCTTTAATCGAAATGTAAAAGTTTTTTTAAATGTAATTTATTTATAACAGCAACATAACTAATTAGTGAGCAATAAGCTGAATAATACAGAAAAGGAGCCTCTGCTGCCAAACTACGAGAAAACCGGTATCTCGGTAAACAGCGCCAATCCTTTCAGTTTATGTGACAAAAACAGAGAAACTAAGCCAACCAGTATAATTATAAATGTGTTTAAAATCTAGGAAAAGTAAATATAAAAAAAATCAATATAATAAACTATTTTGTACGTCGAAGTTAACTTTAACCTAAAACGAGTTGGCACGTGTTGTGTGTATGTGTGGATGTCCCATACTATGCTTACACATCCATCCATCCGAGGATAGCCTCACACTCACCTGACTTCAATCAATTGAGTACCTATAGAAAGAAAGGAAAGAAAGAAAAAATATTTATTGCCAACAGACAAACGACATGCTAACAATATTCAAAATGTGTGTGTGTGTGTGTGTGTGTGTGTGTGTTTATATAATGAGAGGTGTAGACGGGAGCGTAAGTACTGTACCTATCTAATAGTAGCCTCATGTCACTGCGTAGAATGCCATGCCGCCTCGAACCGCGTGTATGAACATAACCCTCTGACGGGGTTACGGGAATATTCTAACGAGATACCGCGGCCCTGGAACGCAAAGGCAATTAAGGAGGAGGGTGTGTTTTTAGTCAGTAGAAGTCTGATACTCCCTTCTGCTCCACCCAGAGCGAGAAAAGTCATTCCATGAATTTCCCACCCGCAGCCCTCCCTCGATTACCCTGGGATCCCATGAATGATCAGATTTTGACTTAGTGACAATCAGACTATCTAAGCAGTAAAGGTTTTCGAACAAAAAAACAATGTTGAAAATTTATCCACAATTTTGCGGAGAAATCGGTGAAAATACCTTTTAAGAATACATTCAGACGAACATAGTACATCCTCCTTTTTGGAAGTCGGTAAAATATGGTTGTCTACTAGTATCCGACACTGATACTTACAGACGAAGGAACCTCACCACAATAGAGGCCCTTTATCCAGCCACATAACACTAGCTTGGATAGATGGTAGTCGAAGCTTTTAGCCATCCATACTTTATGATTATTATTATAATTTGGTGCTATCTTTGTTTAGCTGTCAATAAAAAGTAACCTTATCAATTTCCTTAATTGTTTATTACCAAACCATATAAGTTTGACCATATCAGCAGTTTAACTATAAGAGTTTGATCATATCAGCCGCTTTCTCTCCAATCATAATCGTGGATGCATTATTATGTATATTACCTCTAACGATGGTCGGTATTATACTAGCATTCACTACACGAAGGTTCTTCACTTCTCGCACCCAAAGTCTCTCATCCACCACGCCTGTGTCCGCGAGTTGACAACTTTGTAAAAATTGTTTGAAACGCTTCGAAGCGCTTCACGTGTACTCGTAAAATAATATTTTATTCATCACTTAACCTTTCGATTAAAATATAAGTATTATTTTAATTTATTAAAAAACTATGGCCTAAACCGTGGCATTGTTGGCTCAGAACCCTATCAGTTGTTCCCAATTTAAAAGGTTATTCATCATTTCAGTCGACCAATCCTTACAATCAAAATGATGGGGTAATCATCTACGCTAAATCAGGCTTAAAATGTTCAGTTACTGAACCACTTCTTGAAGAAGCGAGTAGTTTACTCTGCACTATTGACAACACCATAGCTATACTTGGTCTCTACAGGTCTCCGTCATTCACGAATATAGACAGGTTTATAAATAGCCTAGATAAAGTGTTATTACAGCTATCCCCATTTAATAAAATTGCCTTGATTGGGGATATAAATATTGACATCAAACCAGACAATATAGATCGTTTTTCTAACTCGTACCTAACCCTTACATCATCGCATGGCCTACTTCCTGCTCACCTCATACCCACGCGTCTTAATAACTGCTTAGATCACGTAATCCTGAAGTCCAACCAAATAGCTACAACCTTAGTCGTTGAAAGTACGATCACTGATCACTCTGCTTTAATATTATCTCTACCATTGAAACCTCAGACATGTAGGCCAAATCGTACAAAAACTCACGTAAATTACACGTCTATTGCAGAAGTTCTTGAGATAACTGATTTTACGGAAGTAATAGCCAGCCTTAACGCAAATGAAGCAGCTAATAAGTTTATTGGAATTCTTTCATCCTTAATTAAAGATCACACATCTATCGTAAGAATCCCGCGTATAAAAAGAAATATTAAACCCTGGATAACGCCAGGTCTTATGCGCTGCATTAAAAATCGCGATAAAATGCATTACGATCTAAAAAAAAATCCAAATAATCTTACTTTAAAAGTCACATATAAGAGATACCGAAATTTTTGCAACAATTTACTTCGAAAACTGAAAATTGCCCACGAGAAAGATGAATTAACTAAATCTAAAAATAACCCCAAGGCAACGTGGAACGTTATAAAGAACATAACCTATAGACATAAAAATAAAGTACCGTGTACTGAGCTTCTGAAAATTGGTGCCAACCCAAAAGATTCGCTCAATTTGGTGAATCGTTACTTTTTGGAGGTTGGCTCTAATTTCGCGAAGCAAATACTTTCGGAACCGTCACAGCTCTCGGCATCACCACAAATTCTGGATTCTCAGTGCAATTCTTTCGTGCTAGAAGAGGTGTACGAGCATGAGGTTGAAAATGTCGTCATGGCTCTTGACAGTGATACCGCTGTAGGTTGGGATACTATATCTAGTCAAATAATTAAAACATCGCGTAAATTTCTACTTCCTGCAATAACTCACATATGCAACTTATCAATTTCCACCGGTGTCTTTCCATGTGCCTTCAAGAAAGCGCTTATTCACCCAATTTTCAAGTCCGGCAGCAGAGACTGTATCAAAAATTATAGACCTATTTCTGTGCTTTCTGCTATGTCTAAAATATTGGAAAAAATCATAAACAGAAAGTTAACTAAATTTTTAGATGCGTATAACATCATAGCGTCCAACCAATTTGGTTTTGTCTCAGGAAAGTCCACTGAGGATGCCGTAACAGGTTTGAGTGATCTCATATCTCGAAACTTGGACCAGGGTAAGAAATGTCTTGGCATTTTCTTAGACCTGTCGAAGGCATTCGATACGGTCTCTGTCGCTAAACTTCTGCACAAGCTCGAAAATATCGGTGTAAGAGGAACCCCCTTGAATTTATTTAAAAGCTATCTCACGGAGAGAACGCAAAGGGTGGTTATAAATAATAAGATAAGCAATGAACACCCTTCAGGTGAATACGGAGTTCCACAGGGAAGTATCCTTGGTCCGACCCTTTTCTTAATTTACATTAACCAATTATGCTCGCTGAAACTTCCAAACTGTCACGTTTTTACATACGCGGATGACACAGCACTAATTATCCATGGATCAGACTGGAACGAAACCAGGTGTCACGCGGAGAACTGTCTTTCCACGGTATCAAATTGGCTTGCTACTAATCTTTTGACCCTAAACCTGGATAAAACTAAATTTATACCTTTTTCTATAAGCAAAAAAACCCAACCCCCAAATGATTTTAACATTAAATTCCATACCTGTCGGTTGAAGTCTAATTGTTCCTGTCTAAAGTTAAGCCAAAGCTCTCACATAAAATATCTTGGAGTAATAATAGATGATTATTTAAATTGGCACCAACACATTGCATCATTAACATCTAGGATTCGCAAATTAATTTACATTTTTAAACTGCTCAGAAACTCTGCCGACATCCATACCCTAAAGACTGTCTACTACTCTTTGTGCCAGTCACTTCTGACATACTGTGTACCTGCTTGGGGTGGAGCTTCAAAAACGTCACTTTTACCGCTGGAGAGGGCTCAAAGAGCTATTTTGAAAGTAATGCTTCGCAAACCGTTTAGATACCCAACTGAGCAACTATATAAGGACTGTGAGTTACTCACTGTCAGACAACTCTTCGTCTATCGATCCGCGGTCCGCAAACATGCCTCTGTTCCACCATGTCACTCAGTCCATGCCCGACGGAGGGTAGCTAGAGTGTGCCAAGTCGACCGTTTTAGGACCGCATTTGCCACCTGTCAATTTTTTATCTTAAGTTCTCGAATTTATAATAGACTCCATAAAATATTGTCCATAAACAATTTAAACCGGTTTGAGTTAAAGAACATATTAATAAAATGGCTTTTAACTCTTAATTACACGGATACAGAGGATATCCTTGCCTCCACAAACTAGGCTCATTTAATAATTATTATTATGCATCTTAAATAATTTATTTTTATTCATTTTATTATAATCATCTATTAAATTAATTAAATTCCGTTTATTCCATTATTCATTAATTATATTATCTAAATATGTATTCGATATGTGCATATATTACAATCAAACGATATTTAATTCTTACTGGTACTGCATTTCTCTACACGTACTCCTCACCAACTTACTCACACAAGGAAACTACACAAGAATCGTAGGATATGTATAAATGTAAAAATTCACCCTTACAAAGATAAATGTTTATTACTTGTTGTAAATGTACCTAAGTCTAACTATTATTGCTACTAAATTGTGTCAACCTGCCCTAATTTACCTAATTCATGTAACTGTTCTTCAAGACACAGGATGTTCCTAGTTTGAAGAACAGAGGTCTTACTTAATTAAGTCTCTAACATCACATCTGTAACCACAACATTTATGCAACCTTATGTGATCTTATGTGAGAAGAAGAAATAAACATTATTATTGTGGTCACGTGACTATGTATGACGTCATCGTTCAAAAAACAACTTTCCTGGCATTTGGCACATAAATGTACTTCGGGTATTTTATGATATTTTACTCTATTATGAACGTGAAAAATTATTATCAGTGCTGTGCAGTACCTTGTTGTGGGAATACTACTATAAAAACGCCAACGAATATATTTATTCATATCCCTTTAAAAAGAGATTCGCAAGAAGTGGTTAGAACTTCTGTGTCAAATCCATCCAAAGGTTGTCTGTAAAAGATTGCTTTTAGCGATAAGACCGCCCATTGTATCACCCTTTTTAGTTGTTAAGTCCATATTTGTTTTACTGTTATGGTGTACAATAAATAATATATCTATTCTATCTGCTTTTTTAAAAAGACAAAAAAAGGAACTCATCGAACAACTATTACAGGACGATAAGACAAATGAACCAGAAGAGAGAGAGTTAGTTATGAAATGAAATGAAATATTTATTTGTAAATTGGTTATAAATAACACTTTTACACGTCATGATTTTTTGCGTGTTTAGTTTAGCTAGATGAGGCCAATATTTCCTAACTGACTACTCTGAGAAGAAACACCGAAACAAACTCCCTCTGAGTTTGTCGTCAACGTCTCTTTTAAAGTCCAAACAATTTGTATTTGTATATGAGAAGCATGTAGGTTCATGTCTTTGGTATTCTTTTGAGGAAATAACCACGTAAATTTGAGCGGACCTGTCCAGACAGTGCAAGCAGTTAGTTAGTTATTTCTTATTTTGTCTTACGCACCAACTAAAGATAACCAGTCAGCTGTCAAAATATTGAACGAAGACGTCTCGTTTTCTGATTGGTGTTTCTAATCACGTGACTCACAGATAAAAAGTCTCATTTTTCTCAAGGGAAAATAAAATAAATAATTAATAATCTTTTCTTCATTTGTACTATTTTGTGCTTCATATCAATAGATTTACATAATTAAATAGTTATTTTAAATTTTTAAACATACTGTCAACTCGCGGATTATAACATCTCCAATATAAATGAGTGCCGAATAAAAACTCTTTACATTGCTCAAGCTTCACATCAACTACTCTTGAACCAATACTTCTGAAATATGTCATATTCACAACACTTATATAGTATTCCAAGTACTTTACATGGTTTACTAAATCGATTTCATTACAATCACGGAATAGAAAATACTTTATTTTCTGTTCAGTTATTACAATAATAACCTGTATAAACTAGTGGTTTATCCATTGGATCATTACTTTGTAGGCTTCTATTACCTCTTGATTTGTACCCTCTTGAGCCAATACAGTCACTGATTCAATCAAATAATCTCTATCCTGATATCTTCAGCAATACTTGTGTAGGTCCTGCAGCTCAAAGACAAAAGAGCACATAGTTGTGGCTGCCATAGATTTTCAGATCAGGGTAAGTTTGTGTTTTGTTCAGTGCAACATGCCCTATTAGTGATGGAGGTATGATCGTATCCAGGTTTAACGAACGACAAATATTTCTGAGAATTGAACCAGTTTTTTTTTTCCTGGCAATACTATCAAAGCGCTGGATGATCCTGAAGGTTTCCTTCCACATTTGGTGAATTTAGCAATACATCTATCTTCATTTCTTCCAAGTGATTTATGATCAATTCCAGAAAGCATTAACAACTGCGGGATGTTAATAGCTCCTGTAGATACAACTACATCTTTTTTTCTTCTTTTTATTGGGTACTTTTACGCACTGCATATGACAGCCCCATTATACCCTAAATTTATTTATAACATTACCGTTAATTAATTCTTACATTTTGCAAAGAACTTGAACAGACTTCGCATCAGCACAGCTTGGTGGAATAAAAGCAATGGTAGGTGAAAAGTTCAAAAAGCTTAAAATAAAAAATAAATTTAAAATGTAAAAAACCCCTACGCAAAAATAAAGAAAAAAATAGTCGCGGCGGGGTATCACCAATTCAGAATCGATATAAGTGTCTAAACACACTATGTCGATGTTACACGACGGAAGTTCCGCGGCTGATTTTACGTTCCGACGTATTCGGCTGATATAATACCTATACCATAAGTGCCGAACTTACGCGGCAGAAATTCAGTTGCACAACAAGGCTGAGACGTGGGGCGCGGGCATGGGCTGCTTCTTCGACAATCGAACCGATTTTCGGTCGCGTATAATGTGTGCTCTACAAAATGCGTTGCCGCCGAATTCCCGCTGAACTTACGCCCGACCTAAGTTCGACTGTACGCTATAACGCAACGTAATTTCGGCATAGTGTGTCATCAGTAATTCAAATAACAGTACAGGCGTAATCATGCCGAACTTCGGTCGCGTAACTTTGGCATAGTGTGTTTAGACACTTAAAATTTGTTACATAGCGATACCACACCGTGACTATTATTTTCTTTATTTTTAAGGAATGTTTCTTAAACTACTCATAAGTATTTTTTGCGTAGGGGTTTTTTTTGCAATATCTTTCATAGATGCTCCACCTCATTATAATTGTAGTGTGATTTTAGAGTTTATCCATTACAAAACTTTTCGTTTTTAATAATTATTAGTATTGATTAGTGGTACCTATTTGTAGATTTAAGGAGAGAGCGTACTTCTGTGGCAGCTGAAACATAACCTTACTGTAAAAAAGGTAATAAAAATCATGATAAGTATAAATATGCTGCAAAACCAACGTAAAGAGAATTGTCAATACTATTGAAAAAACATAAAAAAAATTGGCCAAGTGCGAGTCATACTCGCCCATGAAGGGTTCCGTAGTAACTATAATAAATATAATTTAATATATTTATTTGAAAAAAAAAACTTAAAAATTTCTTAAAACTAGTTTATTTGCAATTTTTACAACTACGCTAAATAACTTTGTTTTTCATAGTGTTTGTATGAATTACAAAGTTATATTTGCGGTTTTAGAAAATATGCTGTATCTCAAAAACTGCTGACCCGATTTCATTCAAAACAATTTTGGTTGAAAGTTTACATTAAGATCTACAGACATATATTTTTTTAGATTTTTCACTCCATTATTATAGAAGTTAGAGGGGGGGGGACACACATTTTACCACTTTGGAAGCTTATATCTTTTAAACGATTGACTTTATGAAAATGTGGTTTTAGAAACCCTTATATCATTTTTAAAGACCTGTCTATAGATACCACACACACATAGGTTTCATGAAAAAAAATATTTTCAGTTCTAGTTCTATGTATGGGCCCTTTATTTTAAATATTTTTTAATTTTTTTTTTTCTTAAAATCGGAAAGCGGTTCACAGAATACATCTACCTACCAAGTTTCACATGTATAGTCTTAATAGTTTCGGAATAAAATGGCTGTGACATACGGACGGACGGACAGACAGACAGACGGACAGACATATCGAAACTATAAGGGTTCCGTTTTTTGCCATTCGGCTACGGAACCCTAATTAGCGTAACAAACGTTTTCGGGTGCTCTACTCATATATTTCGTTGGATAATCTGTTTCGTGCATTTCAGAGAACAATCTAATGAATGTTTAAATTAGTTCAAAATATTATTGTTGTTCCCTTTAATACCGTAAAATGTCACTATGTCGTTATTGTTAACAGAATAAAAAGTTCGCACTCTTGTTTGTTTCACAGATTTTTCAAGTTTAAGCAGCATTATTTTATACTTATTATTATATTTAAAAATATTGCTATCTGTTAGTTAATGGAAGTATTAGTAACTCGTTGAAATGAGATGAGTATATTCACTTTTGTTTAAAGAAGTTTTACAAATTTTTACACCAGTGATTTCTGGTTTGTGAGGCAATTTTTATGTTATTTTGTAGCAACATATTTATACTTTTTAAAAGAAATAGTGAAAAATCTTAATAGTATTAATTGCGAGCCCATTTTATTACCGTCGAGTTCGTTAGCGGCTGTTGTCCCTTTAAGTAGTTTTTCTTCGTCAGCGATTAAATTAAATTCTTTGAATTAAAGAATTGAGAATTAGTTTCAAACGAAGGATAAAAAACATAACCCGGACCTGCTCTCACAATAAATCACTCTCATTCTATGACTAACCCGAGGCTTTGATCGCGAGAAAAGCTGTTTTTGTGCGAATAAAAGGAGACTATATGTCCCTCTGCAGCAGGAGGACAGAAATGTCATTCCCCAAGGTCTAATTGATCTCTGCATTAAATTTTATGAAAATCTATTAACTGATTTAGGCATCAAAGCTGACAGAGTTACTTTAGCACTTATAAAGATGGTAAGGATAACTAGGAATTCTGTAAATTGTCATTTCCATCACGTGTAAAACGGTATTTTCAGATTTTCTATTTGAAGACACATTACAGTTGAAGAGATAGGAGGGTCTCCACCTGCTCCGATTTGCAGCACATTCCAGTCTGAGATCTCAGTGTCACCACATATCTAACGGAGCCCGCTCCTACCACGATGAAATCGAAGCTTTTGCCATCTATAATTCAAATATTGATATTCCTAATGATCTATTCTACATATAAATAAAATTTAAGTGTTTGTACATATATAGTTATTTACACTATACTCAAACACAAACTTATAAAAAAAATATCTGTCTATCTGTCTTAGGAAGGATGTACTGCTGCACAGATATTAATGGGACTATCATTGGAAGATAGAGAATGTAATAGAGCAACATACCTACAGCTTTTTTATCTGGGAATTCCCACGATACCGGGAATTACACGGAAAAAGCGCATATGGAATATTTTAACGAGATAGGTCCCGGAACTAAAGAGCAACTGAAGGGACAGAGTGGGAAGTCAGTGTGTTGCGTCCCAAATGTATTTTTGAACGATCTTTTTGGCGTGGCAACATTCTATTGTCTTTTTGATATTGACACTTGACTTATTTTTGACTTGACAGATAGACTTTGCTTCCGTTGTTGAAAAATGTCCGCTTGGGACCTGTTGAGTTAATTATAATTGGTAAAATATCGTTTGGAATCGCCTGTTGAAACCGATAATTGGGTCGCGAGTAACGATTAATTGGAATTTGTAATCCCCATTGACGAAAACCCAGGGATATTTCTCGGAAGTTATCGCCGGTTGTCGCCACCCGCGTGGCACGCGCATTTGTTGGGAAAAGTAGTGATAAATAGCTTCAATCCGGTGAGAGTTAGGGCTGTGATGCTGTCTGGACCGCGCCATCTGGAGATCGACGCCTTGTGACCGTTCAGAACACTTGACTTACATCACACTTTCAACTACTCACCTCATATTTACATACATACCACACTTGGGCGTGACCTAGGAAGGTCGAAGCTTGGCGAACCCAGCACAGAAGGTTAGTGGTAATAAGGTATTGATAAAGCCTCAGAGGCTATAGATGGTTGTAGGCCGAAGAGCCTGTAGTTTTGTTTATTGTTGTTGAAAGCAACGGTAGGGCTCCACGAACCGTGGACAAGTTCAGACCGTCCAGTTACCGTTGGCTGGCCTTTTGTAGTCCTGAACACAGTGGAAGACTGACACTTTCTTCACCCAGAGTGGGAGAAGTCATTTAATCATTTCCCGCCGGAAAAATCAGGGTCATGTTAAGTATTATTATCTTACCGTAAATATTGGCTTGAGGCGGATATTCCACGGAATTCATCCTGCCGAAAACACTAATCATTGTTTGTATCAGCCTCAGTACTGCTGGGATAGTGACCACTCCGGCGGCAACTGGTAAGCTCCATTTTATGGGCATTTTACTAAAGAAACAAAATCAATTTTATTAAATTAATTTCTTCGCGTTTGAGTCTTACGTTCATTGAATTGAACTCTATAGTTTTAACGTATGTTATATACTATTTGTATACATCGCCTGGTTTGCGGGTATGTTCTAACCAAGTTCTATCGAGATACCGTGGCCCCGAAAATAAGGGGCACTGAAGGTACAGGGTGGCTTTTTAGTCAGTATAAATTGGACACTCAATTCCGCTTAACCCTGAGCGAGCGGAAACATTTGATGATTTTCCCACCGAAAATCTAATAACCTCGTCTTTAAGTCAAGAGTGAATACGTTACTTTTAGGTAAGCGTGCTCCATCTTCGACCACATTATCACTTACTATCAGGTGAGATGGTGGTCAAACGCGAGCCTATTATCAATTAAAAAAAAAGAAAAGGTTTCCGGTAAATATATACCTAATAAGTACAAAAAACATAAGATTGCAGACCTTATTAGTTCTGCGTAATAATTGTACGTCACAAAACATCAAATTAGCCTAGTGTGACCAAGGGCGGATCCAGCTTTGGTGCCAGGGGGGGGGGGTCACATAATCGTAGTCAAGTCACAAGAAGTTATAATTTGTATCTCCTGACTCCGATGCCACTTGGCCATCCACTGCCAATATTCGTTTACAACGACAGAAACTGGAGTATTATCTAGTAACAATGTTTAAAAAATTTAATTAGTGGTCCACCTAGGTCCCAGACCCAGCCCAGGGCCCTCCCCCCCTGGATCCGCCCTTGAGTGTGAGCTAGTGATGGGTAATTTTCAAAAATTTTTCCTTTTATTTTTCGGAATAATAAAAATATGGAAAAATAATGGAAAAAATATTATTTAATGTATAATTTTACTTTGAATAAGGGTCAAAATGCTTGAGTCATACGGCCCAAGTGCGCGTCTCACCAGCTGATCGATTCCTTGCGTGACTAGAGGGCTGGCTCGTTCTTTGCCCAAAGAATAAGCATTGCCATACAACGTGAACATGCTGGTAGTCTTAGCAGTGCTTCGACGTTACAGTAATTAGTTATATCAATGTATTTTGTAGTGGTAACTTAAAATAAACACAATAAATTACCAAGGGATGTTAATCAAATTATGAATTAAATGGTTTATTGTTTTTCTTTTTATTTAAATGAAAATTTACAACAAACATGTACATCCATATATATTATGATAAATTAAAAATGAATAGGAACAATCACATCTATTCAGTTGAAGATGAATCCGAATCGTCATTTGTAAAAAAACCGGTCAAGTGCGTGTCGGGCCACGCGCAGTGTAGGGTTCCGTAGTTTTTATAACAGCCAAGTGCGTTCCGTATTCGCTGACTGATCGTTTCGTACCATGCTCTAACTAAAACCCAAACACCTAACTAATTTGACTTCCTATACAAATCCTCACCTGATCCGACAATTTTGCACGGAATGTTTTAATTTTTTTTAGAGATTTGTATAAAACTTGTCATAGCCGGTGTTTTGAATTTAAATACGGACACAGAGCTACACTACTCAATCGTCACAAGAAGCTAGCACGATGCAACTGGCGCTTAGCGCCATCTATCGACATTTCTATAGAGTTGTTCGAAATTTTCGAGTCAAATACAATTGGTCGACTATTACTCGTAAACTTATAAAGCCCACTTATGTGTGATAGTTTTCCTTTAAATTTCGTTATATATAGGTACTACTGCCGTGACATTTAAATTTCTAACTACAACCGTTTAGTTGATAGAGGGGGGGGACACTTGACTCTAACGAAAATTGGTACTTTAAACCTTGATAAGTCACGAACGGTTTACTTAATCAAAAAACGGTCTTACCAAACCCCTAATATTTTTGAAAGACCTATCCAACAATGTCCCACACTATGGGAAGAACGAAAAAAAAAAAATTATCATCCCACTTTACATGTATGGGAGGTACCCTAAATAATTGTTTTTTTGAAAATTTTATTTTACCACTTTTTCGGCGTTATTAACGTGTATACTCATGCCAAAGTACAACTTTCTAGTACCAATAGTTTTTGAGCTAAACCGCGGACAGACGGACAGACAGACGGACATGGCGAAACTATAAGGGTTCCTTGTTGACTACGGAACCCTAAAAAGGGAATCATGGTTAACATTTCCTCCTGCATCTGTATCTACAAACAATAAATCTCCTCAATAATATGAGCAGATCGTTCTTCATCATTTTTGGGAACTGATACGATGGTGCCAAAGCACGAAAAGCTTTTTCATTTCATAGTGGATGCTCTCTACCCAAACTTATCAGGGCTCCGGATGCTGTGGTTGCTAAAGCAATCAATTTGTCAATAATATCCTTCAAGGCTTATAGGTAACGAGGCACTAGTGGACAAGCTTCATAGCCTGGCTCATCGACGAACAGTTGCTTGTCTCTCGGTTTTCTACTGATTGTACTTCGGGGAGTGTGCGCAGGAACTACATGACTTGATCCCTCCATCTCCCTTTCACTACCAGGCTACCAGGCGCACTTGATTGATATACCGTCTTGTTGTACCAAGCGTTTCTTCTCCAAATATATTGTGCGCAAAGCCAAGCTGTGGAACTCTCTACCGGCTTCTGTGTTCCCTGTCACTTATGACCTTTTACCCTTTAAAGATCTTGCTTTAAATAGCATCTTCTTTGTTTGCTGGTTCCATCGCAGACCCATCCCATCTATTGCTTACCATCAGGCGAGATCTAGGTCAAGAGTGGGCTTCCCATAATAAAAAAAAACATTTTCTCATTTATCGAACTAGCTTGTTTTTATTGATAATAAGCTCGCGTTGGTTAAGCGTCTCACCATCATCATCGTAAGTGATGATGTATTCGAGGAAGTAGCACGCTTACCTAGAAGTAACCTATTCACTCTTGACTTAAAGACCCCCAGATTATAGCCATCAGGAACCACAGACACCTGCGGGGAATTCCACTCCTTAGCCGTACGCACAATGAAAGTACTCCCAAAACGTTTTGTGCGTAAAGGTGGGATGACCACCATGTAACGATGGCGCATTACTGTTTGTCTTGTAGTTAGATGATGGAACGGGCTTGATGGAATTAGATTATGCAATTCTATCTCACACTCCACGGAATGTAACTGATAGGCTTGCAACACGTCGCTGATGTTCAAGGCTCGGGAGCTTTGAATGAACACGGGTTTATTCAAAGCACCGTTAAAACATCATTGGCAAATAGTCTCTTGGTCCGTTTCTCGTTAGACTCAAGCGCGTCCAGTTGATATTTGGCAGATCTGTACCAAAGATGAGGGTACATACTCCATACATGATTTAGCTTGAGCTTGAGAAACTGTTCCGTTGTGCAGTATTGTCTTACCTTTGCTAGGATTCTCAACTTTTTGATGCTAGTTGAGCCTTAGCCTCGATGAACGAACCAAAATTGAGGGTCAATATTACCCCAAGAAGCTCATATGCGCATATGATCAGTCGTCGGCACGGTTACACCATGGAAAGGAGCCGGCTCCTTTTTGGAGCCTTGCGGAGAGAGGACACGCCTGGGTCTTAGCTGCATTAAACTTGACCAAGTTGGCATCACCCGAGACAGCCTTCAATTACAATTTCAAGCGTCCAACCATGGCCTCACTGCGAGACCGGATCTGTTCCACTAGCACGCGCGCTGTACACGTATCTCTCAGAAACTGTGCTGTCGGTCCTGCAGAATATGACTGATAGGATGAAGTAGAAGGCGAACTATTCATGTAATCTGCTCCTTCCGGCAAAGTTCGCGATGTTTTCGAACTTACCTATAATAATTTTCACATGTTGTGGACATTTATTGCAAACAGTGCGACTGCATTACCTGTTATATTAGAATAACGAAATGTTTTGTTACAATATTCATAAGATACACTATTATTTTGTTTTTCGTACAGATTCCACACGAGTTTGTCCTTATTACCACCTATTTCTAACCTATACCTTTAAGAAGTAGTACTGATATTAAATTAAAAAATTGTCCAAGTACGACTCAGACTTGCCCATGAAGGGTTCTGTAGTAACTATAATAATATAATATGTATATTTATTTAACGAAAAAAAAACCTTACAAATTTCTTAAAACTAGCTTGTTTACATTTTTTTACAACTACGCCAAATAACTTTGTTTTTCATAGTGTTTGTATGAATTACAAAGTTATATTTGCGGTTTTAGAAAATATGCTGTATCTCAAAAACGGCTGAACTGATTTCGTTTAAACCAATTTTGTTTACATTAAGATCTACAGACGTATATTTTTTTAGATTTTTCACTCCATTATTATAGAAGTTAGAGGGGGACACACATTTTACCACTTTGGAAGCTTATATCTCTTAAACGATTGACTTTATGAAAAAGTGGTTTTAGAAACCCCGATGTCGTTTTTAAAGACCTGTCTATAGATACCACACATGCATAGAATCATGAAAAAATATATATTTTTTCAGTTTTAGTTCCATGTATGGGGGGGGCTCCCCATACATGGAACTATAAACCCTTATATCATTTTTAAAGACCTGTCTATAGATACCACACACACATAGGTTTCATGAAAAAAAATATTTTCAGTTCTAGTTCTATGTATGGGCCCTTTATTTTGAATATTTTTATTTTTTTTTTTAAATCGGAAAGCGGTTTACAGAATACATCTACCTACCAAGTTTCACATGTATAGTCCTAATAGTTTCGGAACAAAATGGCTGTGACATACGGACGGACGGACAGACAGACAGACAGACATGACGAAACTATAAGGGTAGTAGCGGCGAATAAAGGGGCGAGTAAAGGGCAACTTGCTGTCCGACCATGGACCATGCCCGGGTCGACGGCGCGTCGTGTTCCACGCGCGCCTCAAAGAGCGTCAGCAACATGACGAGGCCCCCTCTGCAGAGGGCCGAAGCCTGCCGGGGTCGTGGGACTCATCCCGTTACCGTGGCCCCGGTATGTAAAGGGTTATTGAAGGAACACCGTGGATTTTAGTCAGTAAAAGTCTGACAGTCCCTCCCACCCTGCCCGGAGTGGGAGGACTTATTTGATAATTTTACCACGTTAAAAAAAAAAAGACCCATATACAATAAAATAAAAATACACAAATTCAAACAATTGCTCGGCTTCCTAATTTAAAACACAAATGGAGAAATTTACATACAAAAAGATTCAAAGATATATTAAAATTCAATTAAGGTAATAATAATAAATAAATAAAAAATCATGTCAAATTATCAAATTGAATACAAATTAAATGTCAAATTAAATTCCATTTTTTTTAATTTTTACTTTATTCTCTTTATTAATTTTATACTGACAATTTCGTCTAAGCTACTCGTCATCCGTATGTCACTGCAGGGACCCAGCAGAATATCAGCGCCAGGTATTTACAGCCTGGCACATGCTGAGCTGAGGACCCATTTGGTGCAATCGCGAGACACACACCGCTATTTTTACCCGAATGCAAAGGAAGGGTTATTACGTCTTTTTTTTTAATGTATGTAAGTGTTACTTTATGTATTTTCATAATGTTACTCAAACTGCATGTTATATTTTTTCTTTTGTAATTTTTTTTTTGTTTGTGTATCATTATTATTTTTCTTTTTATTATGTGAATTTTGTGTCTTGTGTTGTACCAAATAAACGTTTTATCTATCTATCTATCATATATCTAACTCGTCATCGATGTTCAATGCTCTGGAGCTTTAACTCGACCAGTGCATCGTTGCCAATGAGTCTCTTGGCCCGCTTCTCGATAGACTCAAGCGCGTTCAGTTGGTATTTAGCAGATACATCCCAAAGATGAGAGGAGTACTCCATACACGACCGAACCTGGGCTTGATAGAGATTGAGCAACTGTTCGGGTGTGAAGTACCGTCTCACCTTTGCTAGGATTCCCAACTTTTTTGATGCTAGTCGAGCCTTAGCCTCGATAAACGGGCCAAAATTGAGGGTAGAAGTTAGTGTTACCCCCAGAAGCTCGATACGATCGGTTATCGGCACGGTTACATCCCGGAAAGTAGGAGCCGGTTCGAATTGACTCCTTTTTGCGGAGAAGAGACACGCCTGGGTCTTAGCTGCATTAAACTTGACCAAGTTTGCATCGCCCCATTCGAAGACAGCTTTCAAGGACAAGTTCAAGCGCCCAACCATGTCCTCACGGAGAGACTGAATCTGTGACCCACCAGCTCAATCAAATTTGAATCGTAGATTAATATTTTTCAATGCCGCAAAATCTAGTCTAGTGCATTGTTGTGGTTTCGCCGTTGTTTCTAAGTAATATAATAATAATAATAATATTTTCCACAACTTTTCACACAACGCCATCTAGTCCCAAACTAAGCAGAGCTTGTGGTATGAGTACTAGACAACTGATAAACATACATATATATTTCTAAATACATACATATTATAGATAAATTACACCCAGACAAAGAACAAATGACCGTGCTCATCACACAAACATTTGTCCTAGGTGGGAATCGAACCCACGACCTTGCGCATAGCAGTCAGGGCCACTGACCACTATACCAACGGGCCTGTCTAAGTGCATTGTACCATGCTTAATGATCAGACGTTTAATTGATTTAAGAGATATATGTTACTGTGGGATAATCGTTGTAGTCAAGATGTATCTCAACAATGCTTTTACCCAAGAAGGTGTTACTTAACGGGAACACAGCGTTCTGTTGGGTTACAGTGTTACTAATCGGTAATTCTTTTCTCAATGGGTCACAGTGTGACACAAAATGGTGTAACTCAACGGGATCAAAGGCCTACTCTAGTTTAAAATTACGAAAAACAAGTGTGACCATTTCATTATCTACATATTACAACACTAGCTGTGCCTGCGACTTCGTCTGCGCGGAATAGTGACTTTCGGCAGCATTGTTAATTTTTTAGGCTAATTATTTTGAAAATAAAACTCATACATAATTTGAATGTCGTATTTATCAATATCTAATCAAACGTCTAAAAAATTAGTTTCTAGTTTCTAGCTTTAAAAATGACGTAATTTCCATACAAACCTTCATCCCCTATTTCAACCCCTTACAGCCTTTTTTCGCATTAAAAATGGTTCAGTAGTTTAGGCGTGATTGCGTAACACAGACAGAGTTACTTTCACATCCATACTTCCATACTAATATTATAAATGCGAAAGTAACTCTGTCTGTCTGTCTGTCTGTTACCTTTTCACGCCTAAACCGCTGAACCGATTTATATGAAATTTAGCATGGGAATAGTTTAGGACCCTGGGAAGGACATAGAATAGTTATTATCCCGATATAAGGTTTCCGTGGGATAGTTTTCGAATTGTATCTTTGTTGCTCTTTCACGCAAAAACTACTGAACAGATCGCAATGAAATTTGGTAAAAAGACAGTTAACATCCTGGAAAAACAGATAAGCTACTTTTTATCCCGGAATTCCTACGGGATCAGGATTTACGCGGGAAAAACCTCCCACGCGAACGAAGTCGCGGGCAAAAGCTATCCGTACTTTAATACATACACTATACACTATAATATTATAAATGCGAAAGTTACTCTGTCTGTCTGTCTGTTACCTTTTCACGCCTAAACCGCTGAACCGATTTACATCAAATTTGGCATGGAAATAGCTTAGGACCCTGGGAAGGACGTAGGATAGATTTTATCCTGGAAATCATCCCTAAAGGATGTAAAAAGGGTGTTGGAAAAAGAGAAGAGAAAGCGCCAGCCTCAAACTGAAGCTGGAAACTGATGTTGAAACTGAAGCTGAAGCTGAAACTGAAGCTGAAGCTGGAACTGAAACTGAAGCTGAAACTGAAAACTGAAACTGAAGTTGGAAACTGAAACTGGAGTTGGAAACTGAAGCTGGAAAGGATGTAAAAAGGGTGTTGGAAAAAGAGAAGAGAAAGCGCCAGCCTCAAACTGAAGCTGGAAACTGATGTTGAAACTGAAGCTGTAGCTGAAACTGAAGCCGAAGCTGGAACTGAAACTGAAGCTGAAACTGAAACTGAAGCTGGAAACTGAAGCTAAAACTAAAGCTGAAGCTGGAAACTGAAACTGAAGCTGGAAACTGAAGCTGAAACTGAAGCTGAATTTGAAACTGAAGCTGAAGCTGAAAACTGAAACTGAAGTTGGAAACTGAAACTGGAGTTGGAAACTGAAGCTGGAAACTGAAGCTGAAACTGAAGCTTGAAACTGAAGCTGAAACTGAAGCTGGAAACTGAAGCTGAAACTGAAGCTGGAAAGTGAAGCTGAAACTGAAGCTGGAAACTCAAGCTGAAACTGAAGCTGAAACTGAAGCTGAAACTGAAGGAGAAACTGAAGCTGGAAACTGAAGCTTAATCTGAAGCTGAAACTGATGCTGAAGCTGAAACTGAAGCTGAACTGAAACTGAAGCTGAAGCTGGAACTGAAACTGAAGCTGAAGCTGAAAACGAAACTGAAGCTGAAACTGAAACTGGAAACTGAAGCTTTAACTGAAGCTGAAACTGAAACTAAAGCTGAAGCTGGAACTGAAACTGAAGCTGAAACTGAAACTGAAACTGAAATTGAAGCTGAAAAGTTATTTTGCGTCGTTACTACGGAACCCTTCATGGGCGAGTCTGGCTCGCACTTCGCCAATTTTTTATATTTATGTTCATAAGGTCATTATCGCTCTTGCTCATGTATTTTTATGTAATTACTAATCTTTTATTAATATCTAATTTGTCCGTATATTTTTCTTTTTAATTTTGATTAATTTGTTAGCTTAGTTGTTAATTTTATCGTGCATGCTATGGTCTCTTATAAGAGAAAGATTACACGAACACGAGTATCAAGCCCACAAAATTTAAACGTTTTAGCCAAGGAAGGGAAAACCAGACACGCAGTTTACAAAAATGTATTGTAAACTACGTTTTTGATTTTAAAAAGGTAAATTTTAAATACTTACTGTCTGTCTGTTTTTGGGGATGGATGAACACTGGTGATGGTTTTTTTAAATCTATATGCGTTTTTTGCCCACCCAAAAAGGTGTACCGATTGGCAAAAAGAATTATTGACAAAGTGTAATATATCGCGGGCGAAGCCGCGGGCAAAAGCTAGTTTATAATATTAGTAAGGATTTACAACTTGGGGACTGCTTTTCCAGAAACAGACTACAGGAACCTACAACCTCGTTATGTCAAGAGTGAACAGATAGGCTAACTTACTCCAGCTTCACCACACGTCGCAACATCGCTTTCCTTCCAGTGAGGTTGTGACCATCTCCGTATTAGATACTAACATTTAAAATGTTGTTGTACAAACTTAAAAGAGCGACCTTGGTACCGCACAAAAAGATCTCAATATTTGGCAATACTAGGCAATACCTATACAAACTGTATGTTGTAGGGTTTTATGTCCAATTCGGGGAAATCCATTAATTACTTCAGATGAATTTAATGTTTTTTGGTACTTTCTTGTCCTTACCTCGTACGTCGTATATCTACATAGAACAAATGTTTATTGTATTTTAGGGTTCTTTTAGGTTCTTTCTGTCGATGTTATAAAAAAACATGTCAATTAATAAATTAAGTATAATATTTACAAACAAAAATAAACTTAACTGATACTTACAAAATCTTTTACTTACTTAACTAATTATAACAAATGCATACCTTGCGAGTTTACCCATAAAGTACAAGTTACAACAGAATACAATATAAACACACTAATGGTAAGCTGTACCATGGTGTTATAACTTAGAACAAAAGTGACGAAATGATAACCGACTAGTTTAGGTAGGGTTCTGCTTTTGGAGATATACTACTCATTTCAATTGATTTTTAATTTATTCGTATAGCAATATGCAAAGTTTAAGTTACGTATTGATAGATGGCACTTTTCTCAAAATATTTACACATTTACCTAAAACTTGTTCTCCGTTTTACTCAGATATTCTAAATTATCTTTAACTAATAACCATTTTATTTTATATAAATTAAAATATTAGGGAAATTAGGACATCTCACACCTTTTATAATATATTAACACACGTATCTTCAAATTAATAAAATCCTCCAATTACGCAATCCTATTTTTTCTTTAACTTATTTAATTTTAAACTAAAATGGTAACGAAACATACGTATATGCAGTGATGCCAGATTGGAGCGCATCCGCCCAAATTTGGGGGGTTTTTAAATTTATGGTGAGAATATTGGGTGGCGTACGGCTAAGAAGTGGAATTCCCTGCCGGAGTCTGTGTTTCCCGATAGCTATAACCTAGGAGTCTTTAAGTCAAGAGTGAATAGGTTACTTTTAGGTAAGCGTGCTCCATCTTCGACCACATCATCACTTACCATCAGGTGAGATGGTGGTCAAACGTGAACCTGTTTTTTAACCGACACATTTTTAAACGAAAAATAAAAACAATATTTTTAACCGACTTCAAAAAAAGGAGGAGGTTCTCAGTTCTGCTTGATCTTTTTTTATGTATTTTACCTCATAACTCGAAGATGGCTGGACCGATTTGAAAAATTCTTTTTTGTTTAAGAAGCTATACTTTCTAGTTGGTCCTATTGTCATGAAGTCAGGATCAGAATGTTAAATGGGTATATTTTCCATGATCCAGGATCCCTTGTAAATGAAAGGTTTTCTTTTATTTGTATATACTCATAAGAATTTATTTATTTAATAAATCCAATTATTACAACCACATTTTTCTTAGGTGCACCAATCCTTTTACTTTCTTACACTTATAAAATAAAACCGAAACATTAAATTTACATCTATAAATAAACCTTCATCTTTCTAAAATACAATACGATACAAAACTTACTTGATCACACATATATATTGTACTCTTTGGATCACACACATTTTTTCTATTGAATGACTTTGACATCTAACTTACTCATCTATCATTTTATAAACTGCTATGCAAAGGAGGCCCAATACCTCAACATAAAACCTATAAAATTCTACACCAACACAGAAAACAGATTTGACTAAAAAAAAATGTCCGGAACTGCAACCGACGAGAGTGAAGATGCTAATTCAGTCATGGACGCTATTGCTGAAATTGTGTAAAATTGTATCAATAATAAAAAAGAATAGTCATTTGTGGAGGGTTTTTTTTTCTAATCTTGAATTTTCGGGAAATTTCGGGGAAGGTTTGAGGAGAACGCGAGACGGTCACCTGGCAACACAGCGTAAATGTCAAAGGTTTGAAAAAAGTAAAATAATTTGTCAAATAATAAGTCAATAAATGCAAATAATTCAAGAAATTTAAGATATAATATATTCTTATTTAAGTGGTGTGTATCTAAGGATACTTATAAGTTATTGTGTGGATGACGAAACGATTATAGACTTATGGAAGATAAAATTCAGGAGATGACCATCAAATATTGTAAGAGAAGATTTTAATAAAGTATTGGATGTTGTTATTATATTGTTTTATTGTAAATTAATATAAATTACAAAGTTCTAAATAAAAAGGAATTAAATAAGACGGCCTATGCAGTGGTACCCTAATTTGTAGGTAGCTATATCCATATATATATATATAGCTACGCTGATTCATCCATTGTTGTTATTACTTGTTTCCAGAGGGCGCGGGTGCTCTGAAATCTTCGAGTGACGGCTCTATCTCAGTATATAAAAATGTACTCTGTGAGCTGTACTGTTTGGAGACTCATAGAGTCAAAACGTAAGCTTTTTAATGTGAAACATCTATAGACGCGCCTTGACAGTAAAACCAACATGCATGGCATGCATGATCATGCCGTTTGCCGTCACGTCATGCCATGCCGTGATGCCTCCTCTACGCCTGCTGTTGACTCCCATGTGTATATGTGATATATATTCTTTAATTATTATAATAATAAGAAAAATACTTTTGTTTTACCAATGAAACTCTATTTTTTATTTATTTCACTTCATATTTTGTTTTTTTTTTTATTAAAAACAGGTTCGCGATTGACCACCATCTCACCTGATGGTAAGTGATGATGTGGTCGAAGATGGAGCATGCTTACCTAAAAGTAACCTATTCACTCTTGACTTAAAGACTCCTAGGTTATATCTATCGGGAAACAGACTCCGGCAGGGAATTCCACTCCTTAGCCGTACGCACAATGAAGGTATTCCCAAAACGTTTTGTGCGTATGGGTGGGATGTCCACCATGTAACGATGGCGCTTCGCCGTTTGTCTCGTAGTCCGATGATGGAACGGGCTTGGTGGAATTAAATTGTGTAATTCCATCGCACACTCCCCGAAATGTAACCGATAGAAAACCGATAGACTTGCAACTCGTCGTCGATGTTCAAGGCTCTGGAGCTTTGATTCGACCAGTGCATCGTTGCCAATGAGTCTCTTGGCCCGCTCTCGATAGACTCAAGCGCGTCCAGTTGGTATTTAGCAGATCCATCCCAAAGATGAGAGCAGTGCTCCATACACGACCGAACCTGGGCTTGATAGAGATTGAGCAACTGTGTGAAGTACCGTCTCACCTTTGCTAGGATTCCCAACTTTTTTGATGCTAGTTGAGCCTTAGCCTCGATAAACGGACGGTTTTAGGAATTTATTAATTTAGAATTCAAATGTTAATATAGATGATTCAAATCTGCTGGGAGTCCCGCGATGACCTACTTTTTTAATTCCTTCGGGATTTTCCTTAATTAATGTTTAGTTTTATTAACTTTGCAGCTACTAGTCTACTACAATATTTATCTTACACTAGGGTTTTCTTTCAAGTTGGCGAAAACCTGTGCTAGGAGGCTCTGCTCTTCTAAAACATGCTTAAATGAGCATTCAGTATTTGTAACTTAATTAGTAAATGAATAAAATAATGAACTAAAAAATTTTTAGCAAAAAATAGAACCGACTTCCATATAAAAACACTAAAAAGGCAAAAATAACTTATATTCGGAAGGCGGTGTCAAAAACAAAAATATATACAAAACTAAAGACACCGCCTTCCGAAATTAAAGTTATTTTTGCCTTTGTAGTGTTTTTATATGGAAGTCGGTTCTATTTTTTGCTAAAAAATTTTTTTCACGCTTTTTAGTGGGTCGGTTTGCAATTTATTTAGTTACAAAAGCCAAAATGTCAACTACTTATCACCTTTTACAAAATATTGCTTTTCTCGGAGCAAAGCCGTTAATTTTTGCGGAGTTCTCCTGGTACATCACCATCAGCTATACTTCACCATATGCATTGTGACGAGCATAAAGTGCTTAACATCCATATTCAAGTAATCTAATCGCATTCAACGAAATACTTATTATTGAGTAGTTTCGGTGGCCATCTGGGGTCTTCATCATCAGTTCCACTTCCTCAAATGGTGCTTTTCGAGAGCAACTGCACAAGGTACTATAAGAAATACCCAAAACGCTATAGGTGTGCCTATAATATTTGAAGAGTTTCCTCGATTTTTCCATGATCCCATCATCAGATCCAAACGTGACGACAATGGGACCAACTAGAAAGTATACCCTTTCAAACAAAAAAAGAATTTTCCAAATCGGTCCAGCCATCTCCGAGTTATGAGGTAAAACACATAAAAAAAAAGTTCAAGACGAATTGTAAACCTCCTTTTTTGAAGTCGGTTAAAAAGGGATTCTATAATATTGTGGTGTCATGGGCATATCTGTGTATTTGTTTCTGTGTATGTGTGTTTGTAGGGGTTTCAATGTAATCATAACTTTTGCACTTCAGCCAGTCTATTAAAACTTTTTTACAGTCTCCATACGTTATGGGAAAAACGTTTAATAGTTTTTTTTTTATTTATTTTAGATGAATGCTGATAGCCTGATATATTGCCTTTTTGGGCTTCGACGACGGATACTTCTGGAGCAACAATATACTTCCTTTTTGTCAAGGCTTCTTGAAATAAATAATTTATTAGTAGGCCTTTTGCTGTTTTAAATATTGCCCCCCTTTTATAATCCTATAAGCGTCTATAAGTATGGATAGAAACTAAAAATAAATGTACAAAATAAAATTTACTTAAACTTAAAATATACAATCTTCTATCCAGTGCTGTGACATGGGTGACACCCGTTGAGGATATTGTAGTGTCTCCCTGGAAAAGTATCGCTTTATTATTATTATCACGCTGTCAGCATACTCACAGCCCATAATGTAGGGATGGGATTCAAATTAGTACTATAGGTGTTTTTTTTTTTTTCAGTAATATAATATACAGATAGCCCATACTCCTAAATAAAAGTTATAGAGTCGTCTTCATTTCACACTATCACTTAAATCTTAAACTCGTTTTGTGAGCATAAACCGATTGATGCCTTCTATGTACAATGCTATATAGTCATCCCAGGTTATATCTGAGGGGTCACAGGTAAACTGATGTCGATCTTCGGGTGATAATGCAGCGTGCAGGGCGCGCGTCCGATCTGCCTTCATCTCCCATGAGTTGGATGTGAAGAATTCCAGGATATCCCGACCGGCAACCACTTTGGACTGGATTTGCATATACCTGAAAAATGACGAAAAGGAATTTTAACCTAAAGTAGATACTGAAGTTTTATAACGTTGTAAAAGTTTAAAAAAAATGTCGTCCCCTATTTATACTTATTATCATTAATTTCTTCTGCAAAGGCTTGATCACTGAATCTGTTTGTGTTTAACAATTTCATCCAATTCTTTTACTTCACATCCGCGTATTATAACTGATGTCTATACTTATTGGTGCATTTCCATCATGAGAACCTATGATACTTATTTAGAATATATCTTTCTATACAGGGTTAATTGTGAAACACCAAAAACCTCTCAGGACCATGTTACTAACATCATAATCAACAACTTTTGTTCTATTGCTTTTGAAAATTCGTCATATTTTAGTTCACCAGATTTACATATAAAAATAAAAATATTTAAATTGAACGCCCTAAACACATGTAGCGTCTATGCAAAGCAAAAGAAAGCGATAGTATAAATTGCTTTCTTTTGCTTCGCATAGACTTCGTAACATTTAGGGCGTTCAATTTAAATATTTTTATTTTTGTATGAAAATCTGGTGAACTAAAATATGACGAATTCTTAAAAGTCATAGAACAAAAGTTGTTGATTATGATGTTAGTAACATAGTCCTGAGAGGTTTTCAGTGTTTTACATTTAACCCAGTATATGTGGCTGCCTTACGTCATAATTGTTCACAAGTAAAAGTATCTTAATGTATTTATATATTAAAAAAAACATGCAAAAAATCTTTATAAATAGTTTTACTTATGAATTTTTTTTAGCTTTCAACTTCTAATACAAATTAAAGACAAATAAAACCTTCGAAATAAGATTTATTTGTGTCTTTAATTTGTATTGAATGACGGAATTTCTACAAGACTTCAATTAAACGATTAACCATAACCGACGTACATATCTACAATAATAATAATAATAGATAAAGCAGTACTTCTGGACACGGTGCGATCTTTTGATTTGTTTTTACTTTACAACGTTAGTGTAATAGTAGTTTACGTAATTATTTTTGGGAAAATATTATCCGTACTAAAAATGATAAAATTGATTCAGCAAACGATTCTGAACAAAGTAATTTCAGGATCTGTGTTAATTACATTACACGTTGTATAATAATAGAGCTGGCTCAAAAAACTAAACTTACTTTGGTTGCTGCCCCGTCGCTCGTAAATATAAGTCTGCAACGTAAGCAGGCGTTGTTTGTAGCAGGAACGTGAGTGCAGATACCATGCATTTGTTATTTGTAAATGTGACCGATATTCGCGATTCATCTAAAAAAACAGAAAGTATAAAAATTATACAGAGCGACACAGAAATTGCATCATCTGCTCAGTCTTTATCCAACTATGTTGGGTCGGCTTCCAGTCTAATCGGATCCAGCAGAGTAGTCCCTATCTGACCTCCACAACCCAGTATCTGGGTAGCACCACGGAATAGATGATTAAGGTTGGAATGGTAATGTGGGCGTGGCGAGCGCGCCACATTTATGATACGACAATCATAGCGCGACCGATTAATTCATTCACCGCGTTTAGTGCGCTTTCGGATTACTTCGGAACACAGAGCTCTGCTTTAAAATGCCGTGTTGTGCAATTATAACCTGTAAAACAAAAAGTCAGACCGCAAGTATAGAGCGAGGAGGTATATCTTTCCATCGGTAAGTCGAAAATAACATTTAATTACAATTTTATTTGTAAAAAACATAAATATATTCTGATCACTATGAAATTCCGAACATTAACGAACATTATTGCAACAAGTTACAAAAAGTATATATTGCCCGTTGCGTACTCGCTTAATCAACGCAATGACCAAGCCCGCTTACAGTGTAATGCATGCGCCTCACTTCAACCATTGACGTTTTGTCCTTTGTCCTGATTGGCCGTGATGCACGGCGCATGTTTATCAACAGTGAGTTACAATCAGTAGCAAGCTCTCGATTTCAGTGTGTGTAATTTATTTGTGTGCGTAATTCGCATACGTAACGGGCCTCTTGTTTGTAGTTGAGCTGTGGGAGTGGGAGACAAGCGGCGACATGCGTTCTCATACAAATCAGGAACTATTTCCTTTCTAACCACTTTTATCTGTTCTGTGGGTAGCACGATACCCCATGGCCTAGACTAGTGTCAGATTTTCTAGCTACGACTACCCGTAATGACTGTCAAAGATGTTGAAATAATAGCTGGGACCAACGGCCTTTCCGAGGCAAAGGGGTATCACACCAACTGCCAAACTCCGGGCTAATACTGAGAAATTTGTAATGAATGTTCTTTATTAAAATAGAGTTGTGTATATATATAATTGGTAATGTTTACATAAGTTAAACAGTGGTCACTGTGTGAGCGCGTGGCCCTCCGCCCGCGTCTCATGTAACTGTTTACATTATATTTAATATATATTATTTATAATAATATTCCTTTGTGCATTGTATGAGCGGTTGGTTATCAAAGTGAAGGGTATGCTACGTATGCTACTTCTTTGCTTTCACGCTTTCACGCAAAAGCTACTTAACGGATCTGAACGAAATTTGGTATGTACATAGTCGAAATCCTGGAATAACACATAGGGTACTTTATCACGGAATTACTACGGCATCGGGATTTACGCTGGAACGAAGTCGCGGGCAGAAGATAATCTATATAATAAAAAAACCGGTCAAGTGCGTGTCGGGCCACGCGCAGTGTAGGGTTCCGTAGTTTTTATAACAGCCAAGTGCGTGTCGTATTCGCTGACTGATCGTTTCGTACCATGCTCTAACTAAAAGCCAAACATGACTACCTAACTAATTTGACTTCCTATACAAATCTTCACCTGATCCGCCAATTTTGCACGAAAAGTTTTAATTTTTTAGAGATTTGTATAAAACTATCATAGCCGGTGTTTTGAATTTAAATACGGACACAGAGCTACACTACTTAATCGTCACAAGAAGCTAGCACGATACAACTGGCGCTTAGCGCCATCTATCGACATTTCTGTAGAGTTGTTCGAAATTTTCGAGTCAAATACAATTGGTCGACTATTACTCGTAAACTTTTAAAGCCCACTTATGTGTAATAGTTTTCCTTTAAATTTCGTTATATATAGGTACTACTGCCGTGACATTTGAATTTCTAACTACAACCGTTTAGTTGATAGAGGGGAGGACACTTGACTCTAACGAAAATTCGTACTTTAAAGCTTGATAAGTCACGAACGGCTTACTTCATCAAAAAACGGTCTTACCAAACCCCTAATATTTTTGAAAGACTTATCCAACGATATCCCACACTATGGGAAGAACGAAAAAAAATAATTATCATCCCACTTTACATGTATGGGAGGTACCCTAATAATTGTTTTTTTCAATATTTTATTTTACCACTTTTTCGGCGTTATTAACGTGTATATTCATGCCAAAGTACAACTTTCTAGTACCAATAGTTTTTGAGCTAAACCGCGGACAGACGGACAGACAGACGGACATGGCGAAACTATAAGGGTTCCTTGTTGACTACGGAACCCTAAAAATGAATCGCTAAATGTGTTGCTAAGCGCAAAACACGAAAACGGCTGGGCCGATTTGACTGATTCTTTTTTTGTTGTGTTTGGTTTTGTCAGGAGAAGGTTCTTGTGAAAAAAAAGTAGGAAAGGTCTCAAGGGTAGGGGTAGGGTAGGGTAGGGTAGAAGTAGGGTAGGGGTAGGAGTAGAGGTAGAGCACGGTAGGGTAGGGTAGGGGTAGGGTATTGGTAGGGTAGGGTAGGGGTAGTGTACGGTTTGGGTAGGGTAGGGGTAGACTGTAGAGTAAGGTATGGGTAGGGTATCGGTAGGATAGGGGTAGTGGTATCGGTTGGGTAGGGGTAGGATACCAGGCGAACGAAGTCGTGGCGGGTCAGCTAGTTTATAAATATTTATGTTTTCAGAAAACATACAACAGCTCCACATAATGTTGGTACATTATTGCTAAATGTTTCTTCTGCATACGTGGCTTCGTTATCGTCTAAATAGTAAGTTAATTCACCATCTTTAATAGGTTGAATAGTCAATCTACATATACTATGCTCTCATATTATTGATAAATTGTGAAACTACAAACGATAGCTCTATTTGGTTACGATTTCAACATAATAACACGGTGAACATAAAGTAAGGTGTTAGTTGGGTGTTAGTGAGCCGAATAAAAATTGATATCAGGATACTGCTACGCCAAAAGAGCGTCAATAGCCTAAAGCCCGATTTACACTTCAACAAGTACAGTAGCGAGTTAACTTGCGTCATTGGCGAATTAAGTTGTTAATGTACTACTACTTAACTCGCTTTTGCCGTTCAAACTACAATAACAACTTAACTCGCCGATGACGCAAGTTAACTCGCTACTGTACTTGTTGAAGTGTAAATCGGGCTTAATGGATAAGCTGTCGGGCTTGTTGTAAGCAAGCTCGTAGCAAGGACTGCTACGCCAACTATCCCTCGTAGTAAGGACTGCTACGCCACGTAGCAATTGTAAATAGGACTGCTACGCCAACTATCCTTCATAGCAAGGACAGCTACGCTACGTAGCCATTGTAAAAAGGCCTGCTACGCCACGCTTAATGCCTAACCAAATATGTCGATTTTTCATGATTATATCCTTTTCTCTTCATGTTTATAAAACATTAGTTTTATTTTTTATTGTGAATAAATTAAACTTACCAAACCCATTCTTCGATGCTGCCCTTTTTAAGGGCTTGAACAATCTTCGTAATCTAATGGGATTGCAAGAACTTGTGCAGCAGTTATAAACAGCGATGTTGTCAGAACTGAAAAGAAGGGAATATATTCAGCTAAGAAGCTACATTATCGAAACATTTGGACTCTAGGTAAATAACATAACCAAAGATACAACAGTGGAGTTTCATGACGCTACTTCTCGTTAAAATTTGTACACTTTTACATAAAAACTACGTCACATAAAATATAGGAAATATAATGTAAAAAGTATTTTATTTTTTTCTACCATATATTTTCATTGTGCGTACGGCTAAGGAGTGGAATTCCCTGTCGGAGTCTGTGTTTCCTGATCGCTTTGACCTGGGGGTCTTTGAGTCAAGAGTGAATAGGTTAGTTCTAGGCAAGCGTGCTCCATCTTCGACCACATCATCACTCACCATCAGGTGAGATGGTACATAAACCGAAGGCAAACAATCCTAAGCCACATTTAACTAATAATTATTCATGGCACATGTTTTATGTCTCAATTTCAACACTATACACGTATGTAACTTGACTACAAAACTGTGTAAAATACGAAGTAAAATTCGATATATTGTTTAAAAGTAGGTTGATAGTTCGTTTTTATTACAAAATAATGTTAACAAAAATGAATTAAATAAATTAAGAACAGACTTATAGTCTGTTTATTTTCAACAAACGAGTACCGAAATTTTTTACTGCGTTTCTATTGGTCCCCGTAATCAACATAAAGTCCGTTCCACACAAAGGCTGTAGTTACATTCCAAAGAGAATGTAATACACTATGTTTCAAGAGTTGCGACTTAGTACTTAAAATATAAAAACAGTTTACATGTGACTTCAATACCAACTGAACGAACATACACGAGAAACAAGACGTCATACAACAGTACTACCAACCTATTAGAATAAATAGTGCTGAGCGATGGCAGCAGCTTTTTTATCGATATCGATAAAGTATACACTATAACTGCCTGGACCATGTATTTCTAAAATCAGACAAATGTTCAACAGCGCTGGTTTTAGACTCATTCTTTACTGACCATGCCCCTGTCTTATTTTGTCTTGAGACTGTCTCTTTGGTTGAGAAACCTAAAAGCTTGATACGCCAAATTAACCTTCCAGGTGTCATTAGTTACTTGGAAGAATCGGACTTCTCTAGCATTTCAAATAGTACAGACCCCAATCAAAGCGCTGAACTTCTTATCTCTATTTTATCTGAGTCTATTACTGAAAACAGCAAATTAAAGAAAGTCTCACATAGGAAGCGAATTATTAAGCCATGGATCACCCCTGGCCTTTTGAGATGCATACGTAATCGTGACAAGTTGCATTTTAAATCAAAGCAGGATCCTGAGAATCAGATAGCTAAACTGACGTATTCAAGATATCGAAACTACTGCAACAACTTGCTCAAGACCATCAAGTGCAATTACGAACAGCAACAGCTTCAGAAAGCCAGTGGCGATCCCAAAGCGACTTGGGATATCATAAAATCCATAATTTACAAACACACCACACCCACAAGCAATTCGAGGGATCTGCTTAAGGTCTGTAAGGATCCGGATTCCTCTGTTAATGCTATAAATAATTACTTCGCGAATGTTGGAGGTAGTCTCGCTCACAAGATACAGCAAGCTCAACATCCAACCAGTAATAACTTTAATTTTAGTTCCATGTCCAACCCACAAGGCAATCCGCGAGTTGACAGTATGTATAAAAATTTAAAATAACTATTTAATTATGTAAATCTATTGATATGAAGCACAAAATAGTACAAATGAAGAAAAGATTATTATTAATTTATTTTATTTTCCCTTGTGAAAAATGAGATTTTTTATCAGTGAGTCACGTGATTAGAAACACCAATCAGAAAACGAGACGTCATCGTTCAATATTTTGACAGCTGACTGGTTATCTTTGGTTGGTGCGTAAGACAATATAAGAAAAGAATAACTAATAGCTTGCTACTAATATAGTAATCTGTGTAACTAACTAACTGCTTGCACTGTCTGGACAGGTCCGCTCTTTGCGTGGTTATTTCCTCAAAAGACCAAAGACCATTGGCGTATGTAGAGATATTTCCCAGGGGGGGCCTGGCCCCCAGTAGTAGAAGCGATGATCGCTTATCAAAGTTGCGTCAACTCTTAACGTACGAAATGAAAATTTTCACATAAATTAATTTAACATGTAACGCATAACGGAGCCTTGCATGAGTGAGTGTGACTCGCACTTGGCCAGATTTTTTAATTTTTCAGCCATAATTGTTTGTTAGTCAAAATTCTCGGGTGGGCACCAGACCATTCTGGGGTGGGCACGGCCCAGCCGGCTCCCCCCCATCCTACGCCTATGCCAAAGACATGAACCTACATGCCTCTCATATACAAATACAAATTGTCTGGACTTTAAAAGAGACGTTGACGACAAACTCAGAAGCAGTTTGTTTCGGTGTTTCTTCTCAGAGTAGTCAGTTAGGAAATACCGGCCTCATCTAGCTAAACTAAACACGCAAAAAAACATGACGTGTAAAAGTGTTTTTTATAACCAATTTACAAATAAATATTTCATTTCATTTCATAACTAACTCTCTCTCTTTTGGTTCATTTGTCTTATCGTCCTGTAATAGTTGTTCGATGAGTTCCTTTTTTTTGTCTTTTTAAAAAAGCAAATAGGTTATAGATATATTCTTTATTGTACACCATAACAGTAAAACAAATATGGACTTAACAACTAACAAGGGTAATACAATGGGCGGTCTTATCGCTAAAAGCGATCTTTTACAGACAACCTTTGGATGGATTTGACACAGAAGTTCCAACCACTTCTTGCGAATATCTCTTTTTAAAGGGACATGAATAAATAGTTTCGCTGGCGTTTTTATAGTAGTATTCCCACAACAAGGTATTGCACAGCACTAATAATAATTTTTCACGTTCATACTAGAGTAAAATATCATAAAATACCCGAAGTACATTTATGTGCCAAATGCCAGGAAAGTTGTTTTTTGAACGATGACGTCATACGTAGTCACGTGACCACAATGCCACGATTTAGGCCATAGTTTTTTAATAAATTAAAAAATTACTTATATTTTAATTGAAAGGTTAAGTGATGAATAAAATATTATTTTACGAGTACACATGAAGCGTTTCGAAGCGTTTCAAACAATTTTTACATAGTTGTCAACTCGCGGATTCATTTGTTTTGCTCGAAACTGACTTTGGTGAGATAAACAGTATAATCTCGGAATTAAAATATAACTGTGCAGTTGGATATGATGGCATACCTGCTTCAGTTATTAAAGCTGCTAAGCATGTTCTCATCCCTCCCATCACTCATGTATGCAATCTGTGTTTGACACATGGCATTTTCCCAAAGTCTTTCAAAAAGGCTTTAGTCACACCAATATTTAAGGGTGGAGAAAGGGATCGTGTTGAAAGCTATAGGCCTATATCTGTTCTTACAACTCTTTCAAAGATTCTTGAAAAAATCCTAAATAAGAGACTTCTTAAGTATTTAGATCACAATGATGCGATAGCTCCTAACCAATATGGCTTCAGGAAAGGAAAATCAACAGAAGATGCTGTGCTTGAGCTATCAAATCACATTGCAAAGAATCTTGACATGAAGAAGAAAACCATAGGTATATTTCTAGATTTGGCCAAGGCTTTTGACACGGTCTCTACCTCCATCCTTTTACAAGCACTGGAGACACTGGGAATAAGAGATACTGCTCTGAATATTTTTCGTGACTATCTCTCTGAGCGTAGCCAACGAGTCAGGCTTGAGAGCTATACTAGCAATGAAGAGGACTTATTTTTCGGAGTTCCACAGGGCAGTGTGCTGGGTCCTACTCTCTTTCTTGTGTATGTCAACAGGTTATGCCAACTCTCTATACCTGACTGCAAGATTCTTGTATATGCAGATGACACGGCACTTATTATAAGTGGGGATACCTGGGCCTCTGCTCACCGTTCGGCTGAATATGCACTTGGTGTTGTGATGGATTGGCTCTCCTGTAATCTTCTCACATTGAATGTTTCAAAAACACATTACGTCACCTTTTCAGCCAACTCATCTACGCAACCTAATGTGCTGCATATAAAGGCTCATAGATGCTCCCTTCCTGCGTCTAACACATGCGATTGCCCTGCCATTCATAGAACATCTTGCGTAAAGTATCTAGGGGTGTACATTGACTGTACTCTAAGCTGGAACAAACACATTGACGTTACGGTATCTCGTGTACGTAAGCTTATGTTCCCAATGAAGAAGCTTAGAGCCGTGGTCACTACCCCATTGCTGAAAACCACTTATTTTGCTTTAGCGCAGTCAATTCTGACCTATTGCATCCCTGTTTGGGGCGGAACATATAAAACTCTTATGCTTCGTCTTGAAAGGGCGCAGAGAGCAGTGTTGAAGGTGATGCTACACAAACCCTTCCGTTATTCTACAATCCAGCTATACAGGGATTTATCTGTGCTTACCGTCAGGCAACTTTGTGCACTCCATATAGTCCTACGTACTCATTCCTCACTGAGTTATGATCCTGAACTATTTACACATAAACGTCGTAAAGACATGGTTTGCACTTCTATGAAAGCCAATACTGCTCTAGCAAGTCGACACTTTCCGAACTTGAGTGGTCGCCTTTATAATGCGCTCAATAAAATTTGCAAAATATATTCTTTGCCGAAATATAAATGTAAGAGAGTTGTAAGTGAATATCTTCAGGGTCTTACATACGACGAAACTGAAAGACTATTCAACAGAAATATATAATGTACTATGTGCTATTTCAAAATAAATATTATAAACTCACTTTCACTTAAAAGTATTTCCTTGCATGCCTTTAACTTAGCCTTAATTTTATTTTTTTAATGTTATATAATAATTGTTATCAAATTCATTAAATCTAATTCTATTTTATATAATTATTGTTATCAATTTCATTAAATCAAATTATAATTAAAAATATTATTACTATCAATTTCAATAAATCAAATAATGTTATATTGAAGTATAAGTATTGTGCAATTTTTATTATGTTAAATTTATATTCTACTAATTTTTAATCAACACGCATCAGAATCTTGTAGTTATTTATATTGCAAATAATTATGTTAATTTTTGTTGTTTTAATCTGTAAGAGGAAGGCGCTGATGTCCGTCACACAGTTTATACTAGCACGGACATCATCGTTTACTCTATCTTTTAAGGGACTAACATTTTTATACTGTTTTTTGAATAAGATAGATGATTTTGTACCCACCTTTCTGATAATAAACTTATTACTTATTACTTATTACTTATACACGTCGAAAACCGGGCTCACTTTTAACTTTATTAAATTTAAGTGTGGATTTGTGTTAAAATAAAGCAAGGATTGTAGTTTTTAAGAAAAACAGTATATTTTTAAGAAAAACAGTATATTTTTAATTATAAAAACTAGCACAGATCATTCGACTTAATAATATATGTCAAGGATTGCGTTAATTTATTCCCAACCTTCTTCTGGACGCAAACCCATAGCGGTCATAAACATTTCATATTTCATTCGATGGAGCCTCGTCGTCAGAACATCAACGACCATGTCTTCTGTATTCTTGTATATAATATTTCATTGACTGCAACCTTCTTTCTGATGAAATGGTTTCGGACATATATGCGCTTACTTTGGGCGTGATAACTTTAATTACCTGAAAGACTAAGGTCAAAGTATAATATCTTAAACAGGATCTGTGCACGAATGCTACTACTTGGGAAAGGTTGTCTAAAGCCAAATAACTTCTTTAATTTCTTGTCATATTATTGAGAAGACTAGATATTATATAACTATTTCGCATCTCCCAATAGCAAACCCATGGTGGCCATAAAACTCCATGTTTCATTCGATGGAACCCGTCGTCAGAACATCAGCGTCCATGTCTTTTGTATTTTTTTATTTGATAAATATTTCATTGACTGTAATCTTCTTTCTGATGAAATGATATCGGACATCTATGTGCTTATTTCGGGCATGACAACCTTGATTACCTGAAAGTATAATATCTTAAACAGGATCTGTGCACGAATGCTACTACTTGGGAAAGGTTGTCTAAAGCCAAATAACTTCTTTAATTTCTTGTCATATTATTGAGAAGACTAGATATTATATAACTATTTCGCATCTCCCAATAGCAAACCCATGGTGGCCATAAAACTCCATGTTTCATTCGATGGAACCCGTCGTCAGAACATCAGCGTCCATGTCTTTTGTATTTTTTTATTTGATAAATATTTCATTGACTGTAATCTTCTTTCTGATGAAATGATATCGGACATCTATGTGCTTATTTCGGGCATGACAACCTTGATTACCTGAAAGACTAATATCAGTGTGAATTAGCTCTAACAGGCCCTGTGTCTGTCTGTCTGTTACCTTTTCACGCCTAAACCCCTGAACCGATTTAAAAGAAATTTGGCATGGGAATAGTTTAGGACTCTGGGAAAGACTCAGGATAGTTTTTACCCCGAAATTCACACGGGATCGGGATTTAAGCGAGAAAACTCTCCATGCGAAGCTACTATTATATATTTTAAACGATAGGACTAATGATTTTCGATTAAATAAACGTTATATCCAAAAATGTTATACGAAATAAGTTTTAGAGTATATACATGTTATATCTAAAGAAAATATATCAACAGTTGGTTTAACTCACGTTTATATTTATATCTTGTGAACGTTATTAAAATGAAAATATACCAAATAACTTTATACGATATGAGATGCACCCTAATACTCGGGAAGATACAAAAAAACTAACCTGTGTCAGTTTAGTCACAGGTTAGTTTTTTTTAGTTTTTTCTATATATTGCTTGTAGTGATCCGATTTTTGGTGTGTAGCCTGAAAATTATACATAAAGTTAATGCGGTTTCATTTAATGCCTCTCGCTTTTATCAACTTTGTTTATAAACAATTAAAAACAGAGACAACATTTATCGATAACTGATAAGAGCCATTTGCGTTACAGCACATCACTATCATAAAATAAAATTGAATATTAAAAGTCGATTAAACCTTTTAGTACCATGTTTTAATTAAAATATATAATCAAATATTTAATTTAATACTTACCGAGACTAATCTAATGGAAATTTTGCCATAAACTTCCTTTTTCCATTAGGTACCTTTACAACTTGCACGATCTCCACATAATTCACAAGTTATAAATCGGCTATTAGGTGGCATTATGGTATGTACAATTATGTTTACTGAACCGTAAATCAATTTAATTACTGCCAGAAAATAATAAGCACAAACTTACAAAATACAAGAAGACACACTAGTCACTACAAGTAAACATATCGCACACCCAGTTCAACAAAGACGTAAGTGCTGATACGTCAATTTTTTTTTATTGCAGTTTTGAATAGTTTAAGTAAAGATACATGTGCTTAATTTTTTCCGCTACATTTCGACTTAAAATGAAGGTTTTATACAAAAAAATAAAATCTTGGCGTCAATTAAGTTCAATATTTTTTCAATTAATGAAGTCGATAAACCAACATAAGCACTTAAAATTTCATTAAAATACACCTAATCATGTTTAGGTTTTTGTTTCATTAAATAAAGTAAAAATGTATAATTGTACCTCGTATTATGCTTTTTAATGCCTAATAAAAAAAACAATTTTCTTAAAATAATACCGATTAAATCCCATCACAAATAAAAATAATCAAACAAAAAAAGCCGTATTTCCATGTTTACGGGTGCACTCGCACACAGTTACGAAATAATCATGCTTACGACTTTTTTTCATTCACGATTTGATCTGGTTGGTGGAAGTAATCACGAACTCGTCACATAAACAAGTCGAAAGGTCTGGGTACTTACCCTTACAACGCATGCGTGGGTGGGGATTGTTTATTTAGTTTTCATAACTCACGCGCCGCTCAGGGATAATAGCACGTAACTATTTGTATTTCCACGTTAAAAAGACGGTTGAAGAAGAGTTTACAAATAATAAGTCGTAATTATACCCATGGTATGGATGGTATTCACCCAAAAATAGCGGGAGATAATTGTAATAGCTTAACAGATTATTATAATGATAACTTAAACCATCAACCTTTACAATTACCTAATTCTCCAAACAGTTTACCATCAAACCCTATGTGTATACGCCGCGATGAAACTATTTCTATGAAAAATCTAACTGAGACTTACATACCAATAGAACCAGTTGCAATTAACAATGATCTAGCAGAGATTAACAATATTAGTGATGATGATGAACATTGAGCTTATTTAAATTTAACTGTGGCGAATCAAATTGACAACGTAGAAAATAATATTAACCCACAAATATCTAGTATCACAGAAATTACGCAACCTAGTATTGCTTCTGAAATATCCTATTGTAATAATCATAATGCTAATATTACTGCTGGGTCTTCTCGTGTTTTGCTGTCGTCGGAAAGTAATGTTAAATATAGAAAGAGGTTAAGAAACATAAATGAATGGACTAAATGTAAAAATAAAAAATTAAATATCAATGGTCTTGAATATCATAGTGTTAATACAAAGAAATTAAGGCAATGTAGAGAATTAGGTAACCCTTGCGTATGTAAGATGAAATGCTTTGACAAATTTACTCAAGCAGATCGTTCTGAGCTATTTCAATATTGTTGGAATATAGCAGATCATGAAAAACAATGGCTTTACATCTTGAACAATACAGAATTTGAACAGCCTAAAATTATCAAAGTTCAAAGAAAGCGGGATAGGTCTCGTACACTAATGTACTATCTACCATTAAATAAAGATGGTAAACTTACAAAACTTAGAGTATGCAAAGTAATGTTTGTAAATACTTTAGGTATCAAAGAAAAACTGTTTGCTATGAATAAATATACAAATAACTTGCAAATAACGGATTTACGGGGCAAACATGCTAACCGTTCCCACAAAACAAGTGATGAAACTGAGCAAAGTGTAATACAGCACATAAAATCATTCCTATGTATCGAATCACACTATTTAGGAAAGCAAAATAGCCGTCAATATCTCGCCTCTGATTTAAACTTGACTAAAATGCATCGATTATATGTAGTTTGGACGTCGGAAAACGCAGTAAAAGTAGCAAGTTTATACCAATGTAGTAATATTTACAATTTCCAATTTCATCTTTAATGTTTTAAACCAAAGAAAGATATAAATTTTCATAAAGACCAATGTAGTAATATTTACAATTTCCAATTTCATCTTTAATGTTTTAAACCAAAGAAAGATATAAATTTTCATAAAGACTACAGATCTGACATATTATGTCAGATCTGTAGTCTTTATGAAAATGCTGATGTTGACCATAAAATTGAACTAAAGGACAATTACGAATGCCATTTGAAAAATAAATCCCTGATACGCAAAATTAAGGATGACGAAAAATCTTCATCAAATCCTGAGACTAAGACTGTCGCAGCGTTTGACTTGGAAAAGGTACTAAACTTGCCACAATCCAATGTGAGTATTTTTCATTATAAAAAGAAATATCCAGTCTATAACTTCACGGTATCCACTTTATTATCTTTACAAGGATACTGCTATTTGTGGCACGCACAGATAGCCAAAAGAGGGGCTAATGAAATCTCAAGCTATAGAGACAGCTTGAGATTTCGTTAGCCCCTCTTTTCTTCAAAAAAGAAGCTCTCAATGGTGTCAAATCAGTGTCCTTATATTCTGATAATTGTTCGGGTCAGAATAGAAATCGCTTTATATTTGCGATGTACATGCACGCTTCTCGTACACTAAATTTGAATATAAGTTCATAGATTTTTACAAATAGCTCATACCCAAAATGAAGGGGACTATGCAATTATGCATGCCTGCATAGAGAAGAATTTAAAAATAAAGTCGTTTATACACCTGACCAATTATACGAAATTATTATGAACGCTAAGTTCCACAAGAAATTTGTTATGACTGAAATGTCCCAGAATTTGTTTTATGATTTTAAATCACTAGCGATTTTGAACAAAAATTGGCTGAAAGATACAAGAGGCGAAAAAATATATTTTTCGAAATTAAAAGAAGTTAAAATTACTTCTGAAACTCCCGATAAATTATTTTACAAATATGATTTTGAGCAACCTACTTTGTGTTAGATACTATAAATTATAGTTCACTTAGAACGCGTAAATCCAGACCAATTCGATCGGATCCTGAGCTCAAAACTGCTTATGACCAATAATTACCAGTGTCAAGTGCACTGTACAAAGATTTAAAAAGTCTTTGTGACTCAAATTTGATATTCCGTTACATTATCAAGGGTTTTAAAGGAATCTAGTGGCTGAAAATGATACCCGTAACTTTTTGTAAAGCGATTATTCGAATGAAGACTAAATTATTATTATAACTGTGTTAGTAATTATAGTTTTAAAACTTTGATTTTGTAGTTTTGTGTAGCATGTTGATTGTAATATTGATGATTGTATGTGTGTTTTAAAGCACAAAGTTAGAGAATACCAATTAGGCTTTTTACTTTATTGTACGAGTACTTAAACATCGGTATTATTATCATTTATTAATTTAAAAATTTGTTAACCCTGGTTCAAAGGTTTAAACTAATAATTATTATTACCAATAATGTATGTACTCAAGTTTTAACAACAAGTTGATTATTATTAGAGGGGTTATTAACCATTTTTACAATACTTAAAAATTCTTGAAAACAATCGAGTAGAATACTTCATACTTACTACTTCATACTTGATTGACTAAAATAAAAAAAGTTATAAAAAATAATCTCATACATAAAAAAAAACATTTTCATAACTTTAGTACCTACTTATAAGAAGTACGTAAACACCAATCATTATGATTAATATAAATGAAGATTAATATTTTTGTTTCAATACTATTATTATTCTTTTGTATGTTTAGTAATTGGTGTAATAAATAATTTTAAGATTTTTATTGATGCCAGATTTTGTGGTCTTGCTAAGAATTTGTATTTAGTTACCGTTCTGAGTTAAACTTATCAGAAAGATTATAATTCACAATTACTTTTATTATGACTATTATTATAATAAAGTGCAATTTTCTAAAAACCTTTTTATTACACCACTGAAATATATATTTTACCTAGAAACTTAATATTACTTACAGTTATGGTTTAATTGAACATACTGTAAAAAAGGCCCGTATTTAGACTTAACACTATATTTTAGTTTTATGTTTTAACAAACAAAACTGTAAAAGCGTCATACAATTCGATATGTAAAATAAAATTAAGCAAAAAAGGCCTTAAACAGTACTTAGCCTCTTTGTTTTATCATGGTATAGAACTTCGTAACAGACGTAAGCATGAGTAGTTAGAGTATAAAAAATATTTATTAAGCGATGATTGGAATATAAATCATTACATTTGAGGATTGGTCTTAAATAAATACGGAAAACGTCTGTAAAACATTAAACATTAAATATTGATTGCCAAGATAATTTAAGGTGTTTCGAATATAAACAAAAACAAAGGTTGTTTTTTTTACTATTTTTTGATATATAACAAAAGATCATAGAGTCAAAATCAAAATAGATATTCCTGGTTAAACAGTTTTTTTGCTACCCTGTAAAGTTAGTGAATTCCTCTTACGCCTTTATTGGCCTGGGTGTGCGATATATGGCCGACCATAGATTAAAAAGTGGCTGACTGTCATGAAAGAAAGAGAAAGCGCATTGTATAGGTGAGACAGCAAAATCTACCATTATATACCCCGCAAACTCCATACTATTTTTTTCCCTTGAAGTTGCAGCAGCCTGGTTACATTCAGTTGAGTCATCGACTTCCTGCACGGCGCGCGTCGTACGAAATAATACTATGTTAGAGCAGTTTATTATTGACCTATCCGCAGAAAGTTCATCGGAAGGAAGTGATGACGACAGCTTTAAAGATTACAAGAATTGTATAATAATCACATATTTGATTTATATGTTCTTGTTTTATTGTTATTTATTTATGAAAATATCATATAACGCGAACAGCAAATTTTGTTACGAATATCTTTCTCTGCAGTAGATCCTTCATGGCTGAAGATCGCGATCACCATTATGCAGCCTCCAGCGGTTCGTTAGGCTTTTCCACTTGTTGCGATCGGTGGCCATACGGAGAACTTCTTCAAAACTGTGAGAGCTGTTTGTTTTCTGTTGCTCCGACCACCGTAACAGGGATCTTCCTCTTGACCTTTTGCCCTGAACGTTTGCGCAGGTGATTAACCTCTCCAGGTTCTCATCCTGGCGTCGAACAATGTGGCCGAAGTAACTCAGGATGCGGCGTCGACTTATTGTGGACAGACGGTCTTCAATACCGAGCTCTTTAAGAATAACGCTGTCCATGGTATTCGGAGCAAGCGTCGCCAACACCACATTTTGAATGCGTCTATTTTCTTCCTATCAGATTCTCGAATCGTCCACGTTTCAGCACCATACAGAAAAATCGGGAAAACAAGCGCACGGACTAGACGGGTCTTTGTGTTCTTAGAAATTCCTCTGTCCTTCCAGATTCTCTGCAAACGGGTCATAGCATCTTTTGCCTTTCCAATTCGCAGTCTTATATCGTCACCAGAGCCACCATCATCCTAAGTATAACATCCCTTTTACAGTTTCTATACCAGGAGCAGGGTCGAAATTACTAAGACAATCATGAGCTTAGTCTTGCTTCTGTTGACGGATAACTCCAATAATTCGCTCTCTTTCTCCAAAGTTTCCAGCATTTCTCTCATTGTTGTCATATCTGGTGCAAGCAATACGGTGTCATCAGCCTATCTGAGATTAGAGATCAGTCTTTTCCCCACCAATAGTAAAACCGCTCTTCCATTTTTCTGAACACTTGCGAATAATATATTCTCCGTAGATGTTGAATAACTTTGGTGAAAGTATATAGCCTTGTCGGACTCCCTTCTTTGTTTGGAATACATCTGAGCATTCAGAATCAATTCTTACATAAGAGCGGTTGATACTATACAGACCAACAATAACTAATACAGACATCAATAACAGACACGAGATGACTTGGGACGCCCATTTCCAGCAAGACACTCCATAGTTTATCCCATCTGACACAATCAAACGCCTTGGCATAATCGATAAAAGACAAGACGCGTGTTAAACTCGCGGCTCTTTTCGATTATCTGCCGTACATTTAGAATTTGTTCCCTCGTGCCTTTGCATTTCACAAAGCCTGCTTGTTCTTGGGGAATTTGCCAGTCTAGATAATATTTTAATCTCTTGTTTATAATGTGGAGCATAACTTTACTGGCGTGTGAGATTAATGCTATGGTTCGATGCTGAACTTCTTAGTGGAGCCCTTTTTGTGTAAAGGAACAAACACTGATTTCGTCCATTCATCGGGCCATTTTCCGGTGTTCCAGATGGCATTACAGATGTTTTTGAGATAGTCAATACCCTTATCAGTTATGTTTTTAATAAGTTCTGCTGTAACACCATCTTTTCCAGGAGATTTGTTTGGTTTGAGAGTTACGAATATACTAAGTTAAAATTTAAATCATAATATAATAATTTAGTTTTCTAAACAGTAAATTTTAGAAGTATTCAATATGAACCGGCCTTGACCAATTTCAAAACAAGAACAAAGGTGAGATGGGTCATTGGCCCCACCCGACCAATGACCCATCTCACTCTGTCAATATCGGAAATGTGTGAAAGACATTCTCAGTACTCGTTTGTTAAAAAAAAACAGACTATAGAATGAGATACCTCCAAAAAACATTTTCATCTAAAATGTTTCCAAGACGAGGCCATCATGGCTTGCACTGTCAAAAGTCATCAGATGACATGTAGAGCCAAGCTTCTTACAGCAGCCGTTTCTTCTTCTGGAGTCAGATCGCATCCTTTAAAATGAGGATTCAATAGGTTCGTGATTTTATGAACATCATATATAGCGAATGCCTTTCTATTTTTGAGTATTTCTCTGACTTTTTTTCCTCGGATTTAAACAGGGGGCTCTTGTCCAACATGTTTTCTACATCGACTTTAATTTTTTATATAAACTTAAAACATAAGACATCTGTGGAGTGTCACTTTCTACAATTGTAATAGTGTCTAATATTGGTTTCAATAAATTGTAGAATCCAGTAACATTGTCTCAAAAGTCATCGCTTAACATATTTGCTTTTAATGTTTCCACTTTATTTATAACATCTGAAAGACTCTCATCAATCGCCAAGGTTTTAATAGTTTGTTTTCTTTTAAACTCTCTAAGCAGGAGACTAGAGATCCCCAGCGCGTTTTAACTGGAAGCTTAAGGCTTAATTTGACGCCGGTGGTCAACTGCTTTTCTATAAAAGCTGTGTTAAGCTTGTGAGAGTTCTTTATAGCCTTGACACAAGCTGTTGCTGTCGGCTATGAGGGACTAAAGCTGGCAAAGTATTCATATCAGTAAATATAAATTGGATGGAGTGCGCCCTAGCGCCTACACCTGTAGGTAAATAAATTTGTCCGTGCGTACTTCATTTCGAGTAGTCTCCAAGCAGCCTTCATATTAGCAGCATTGTCAGTTACAACACCAAATACTTTTTGAGATCCTATTTCATCAATAACACAACTCATTTCTTGAGCCATGAATTCTGCAGTGTGACATGATCTTCCTGTCGGTAAAACCTTGTAAAGAAAAGCTTTCGGCGTCGTGACAACAAAATTTACGATAGGTTCATTTCTAATGTTGCTCCAGCCATCCACAGCCAATGCCACAGAATCAGCAGCGGCAATTGCTTCTGCTACCAACGCAAACACATTCTTGTACTCATTTTCCAAAAACTGGCCTGACAACATGTATCTAGAAGGTAGTTTATATGCTGGCCGAAGAAACGAAAACAATGTCCTCCAATGAGAATTTCCCACCACACTGAGAGGTGATCTGCTCGCAAAAATTGCCCTGCTGAGAAGCTCATCTACCTTGTCTTGATCTTCTGGATTCATGTTGTCTATAAAAGCTGCCATACCTGGTGTCTTTAACTTTTTTTCTGTAGTGGCAAGCATAGATGTACTGGCAATGCTGGATATTTCTAAAAAGGAAAGACAGTGCGATAAGGTAAGGAACACTATAAATCACTACAACATAGTTATTTGATAATAAGTTCAATGTATTTCAAGTTCAATAAATACATATATGGACTACAAAGCGGCAGGTTTTTTTAATAATACAATTTTCAAGTTTCAAAAAATGCTTTTGTCATTATAGAGCTAGTAGTTGGCATCAAGCCAGTACAATCAAAAGAGTTCATCATGTGTGGATTAATTTGAATTTAAACATCACAAATAAAACGCGAGAAAACAGGAAAATACCAAAAAAAAAATGTACTTACGTTGTGGAACTTGTGTGGTTGTCTTCATATATTGTTCTTTTACAGAGTCTGGGCATTTTTTAAAGACTTCTAGATGCTTTGACATTCTTGTGCCGTTTTTCGACAACGTTTTGAGCAAAATGTACATTCTACTTTAGGTACTTTTGAAGTGAAAACAACATTGTTAAAAAGATTTGCCACGACTGATATCTTTCAACCTGAACCAACTTGCTTCGGCATATTTACAAATATAATCAAAAAAATACTCCAATAAAATTACTCAATACGATTTTAATATTTGGATGAATTTCCCAAATGACTTATTTTTTTGTCTTCGGTGAAATTAGTATTTGAAAAAAGAATATTGTTCTGAATTATTTTTTTTTAGTAATCAATAGGTAGTTATTGGGTTGTGGCAAAAATATAATTTGCCTAGGACTATTACAAAGGTAGAAATAAATACATAAACCTCTATTTTTTTCAAATCGGTGCTGTCCCTCTACTTTTTTTACAAACAAAACAGCTTATAGTATAAGCTGTTTTGTTTGTAAAAAAAGTAGAGGGACAGCATATACACTAATAAAAATAAGTAAGTTAAGTATATAACTTATTCTATTTCATAGAATATTAGTTTTGTTATTAATATATAGCATATTTTAATACATAATTAACGATTATTATTACTGAGAGGCACAAACGTATTGGTCCTGCAAAATGTTCTCATATCGCTGGACAAAATTAATTTAAATCTAACTTTACATCGACGAGTCCGACAGCGTCTCCACCCTAATTGTATTTCCCTCGTTGGTGTGTGCTAGTGCGTAGTCAGGATGGAAGTGTGTGAAATCTCTGCATATTCCCGCCAATAACATGAGTACGCCATTTAAGTTGCTCCCGGACAATTATTTTATATTATCGGTGGTTGCATTTTTCTAGTGTAATGAGTAGTTTTATTATTGTTGTTTGGTTCTAACAGAGGTAGTAAGTGAATTAGCTTCATTGTCTGTTATTGAATTTATCGTAGCTATTATGCATTTTTTCTAATTTTCTATAAAGTGTGTTATTTCTCACATCGCTGTTCTCATATCGCTGTAATCGGTGGTCTTTATTACCACCGATGTGATAATTTACACCAAAATGATAAGAAAAAATCAATCGGTGTCTTATATCTAATATCGGTGTTTTGATTCATGATCAACGCACAGATTTGTCAAATCGGTGGATTGCTTTATCATATCGGTAGATCATTTTATCATCTCGGTGAGTCGTTTTATCATATCGGTAGATCCCATGTCATTTCGTTAAGTTTACAAAGAAACAATGGAACATACAAACATACAGACACATACATACTTACCTACATAGACTGCCAAAATCATTACCATGACACCACTGGGTAGTAGAAGCTGTATAAATGTATCATTAGGGGAGGTCTATATTCGGTAATGTACGTCTATAGGCTGAGATGATGATGGTGAGGTGGAGCAATTGAACGCATTGAAGGTTTCTCTAGAAAATATTTTCTAGTTAAAAAAATAGTAAGTAGGTACATAATAATAAATAACAAAATTATAAATAGATAAAATGAAAACATAATAAAAAAGAAAACATAGTAATTAGCTGGATCGTCCATAGTAATAAATGTGTATTGTGCAATTTTAACCTTAGATATAAGATTTTTGATATTTTTATACTTCATTTTAATAAAGACAATGATAGTAAAAATAAACATTCTTTTTTTAAATTCTAAGTACCTATAGTAAATATAATAAAATAGGTACAGACGCCAGCACATGAAGCTATCCGAAACTGTCAAATTTTCCCAATCAACCTTGAACCTAATTTCTTTAAGAATAAAGTTCAAAATCTATTAAAGAAATTTGACAGATTGTTGTAGCTTGATGTGCTGGCGTCTGTACATAATTTCAAAAAATATATTTTAATTGGATTTCTAAGAACTCAGTTCTCTTTGGATGTGATCTACTTACATAAGACCCTAAGTTCAGGTCTTCAGTTCTAAGTCACCCTTGTAAAAATATATAGGTACCTACTAACTATTTCCTTTTTGATGTTCAAAGGTGGATAGATTATTATATCGCTGGATATATACATCATTTCAGTGGATAAATTTATCATATCGGTGTACAGAAAAAATAATCGGTGCCAGTTTGTCATATCGGCGGAAACCAGAATTCAAACTGAATTTTCTCCTTAGTCTTAAATGATACGTTGATGATATTAAATTTGGGGATATTTGATATCCTAAATATTACATAAAACCTGAAAAATATACAAAAAAGATATAATTGAAAAAGTTCACCGATATGATAAAAAAATGGCATTTGTTGAAATTCACCCATTTACTTAACACACACAGAACACTCAACAAAAACGAACTCTCACTGTCACAAGCTTTTTGCAGTCTCAATCAACCAAAACATAAACCAAACGAGGATTAAGGAAATCCCCGTCCGTAAATGTAGTTTATACTTGGTGTTGCCAATTATGTTAAGACATGTATTATTTAACAAAAAACAAATGGTATTTTCTTATTGAACAAAAAAATAATAATATCAATTTATTTCGTACTGTTCATTTATTTGTATTTTTGTATGTGTGCCTGATGTACGGTCGGCCAAGAAAGTGGTGTACCAGTTTTGATTTAGTTTCCCGGTCATCGAAAATTACAACAAGGTTCGTTATAAAAAGATATTACTGAAAGAGACAACATTATCATGACGTAAACCTATGTATTTAGTATTCATACGTCATATGTCACATATAAGTACATGACATTTTAACCTTTAGTATAAATGAAAAGGACATTAGTTTCTACAAAGCAATTGAAATGTTTCCAAACAAAAGTAATAAAAACTATTTAGACAACCGAATTCCATTTGAAAAAGAAAACTGACAATTGACATTTTGTCAAATATATGCAAAAAATCGATATATTTTCCGTGTTATTTTTCAATCAACTGCATATAAAATCATCTCAATGCCTGCCAACTTGACCATTGCCGAAAGAGCACAAATAATTGCCCAATTTAATGAGGGAAGCAGTATCAGTGCGATATCCCGGAATTTGAATATATCGAGGCGTTCTGTCCGCTTTTGGATTCGTCGTGAAGGAGAGGAGGGAAGTCTGTTGGATCACAGAAGAAGTGGTCGCCGGCCTACACTCTCCAATAACGATAGAGAATTCATGAGACGGGAATATGAAATCAATGGTTTTAAGCCCACAAAACATTTTGCGGAGATGTTCGATGTGAGTGCCCAAACAATAAGGAATCATCTACATTACATGGGGTTGCACCACAGGCATTACGCCAAGAAAATATATTTGACGGATGCTCACAGACTTGCTCGTCTGAACTTCGCCAGAGAGCACTTAGAGTTTGATTGGTCTAATACAGTGTTTTGTGATGAAAAAACGTTTAAATCCAGTCAGCATGGACGTCTTCACCTTTGGCGATATAATTCAACACGGTATAAAGATGATCATGTAATCCCAAATAGAGAATCAGGTCGAATTTCCGTAAATATTTGGGGCTGGATGAGTACGGATGGTGTAGGAGAATTGTGTTCTCTACCTCCTCGAGCGACGGCTGTAAATTATATCGACGTGCTTCAGAATGCAATGCTACCGACAGTCCGTAATGTTTACCCGGAGAACGAAGTGCCACAATTTGATTTTGTTCTAGATAATTGTTCAATTCATAATGCGAGGATCGTAAGAGCCTGGTTTCGTTCACACACTGACGTAAGGGTAATTCAGTGGCCCTCAAGATCGCCGGACCTCAACCCGATAGAAAATCTTTGGGGCCTTATGGTCCAACGATGGTCGCATCAAAATGAAAGAACCAAACAAGCTCTTATTAGTCACTGTAATTATATCTGGGAGGAAATGCGGGGAACCGATATTTGCTCACGGCTTGTTGGTTCAATGAGGTCTCGTCTTTTAGAGGTTATAGAGGCCAACGGCGGTTACACCCGTTTCTAATTTTTAAAAATTTTCAATATCTTCTAAATATTACTATATATGCTATGTTTTTGTTTGTTATAAGTATTTTAAAATTGATTGTAGAAATTTAATAAAAGGATAAATCTATTTTTAGCTTGTTTTTTATTGATATTGTAATTACAAGTTTACAGAAATTGTAGGTTTGTGGACTCGCCTTGTGCCTTTACAATTTTATGTAACTTGTTGATTACAATTCTGAATTTGTAGATACAATTTTGTCATCAAAATCTACAGCCCCCCGCCGTTGATTTTACGACGTCATTGGTTCCATCAAGTTCAAACTAAGAACAGCTGTCACGTTACAAACAGTAATAGTCGTTATCAATAATCAGATAAAGACAGCAATAGAAGTTGTCAGATCGATCTGCAAGCGAAACTAATCTTTATCACCTATGAATCTGCAAGCGATATTCAACCTTAGGGTGGTACACCACTTTCTTGGCCGACTGTACTGACGCCATATAAATGTTTCTTTCTTATTTTCAGAAAATACACGAAAAACATCAATTCCACGTACCTGCTACACCTGGCAGCAGCCACAATGGTGAGGTTAGCCACATAGTCAACAGGCACCAGGTCCAGGATATTCTCACCATCGCCGAGTACCACTTTTATGGCACCCTTCATGATAGCAGCCAGCATGCCGGTAGCACCTGACCAGTTGTCCACCCATCCTGCTATGGGCTCTCTTAGTGATGCAGATACTGAAATGTTTAAAGATTCTATATTTATTCTAAGGAACATGACTGTTCCTACTGTGTATGGAGCGGAAGGGAGTGTCAGACCTCTACTGACTAAAAACCCACCCTGTTCCCTCAGTTTCCCTTGCGTTCCAGGTACCTTGGTACCTCTATCTATATCTCTCCGCAGCCCTTCAAATATCTCCATATCCACACCAACAATCACATCTATCCATACTACGTTACATTTGAAATAAGGACAAAGTTTCACAATTATAAAATGATATTCTTTCTATACATAGACATCAAACATAGGACTCGAGACTTAATAATAACAGCCACGTGGCGTGTGTCGCTCTTCAAGGTCTTAACCTTCGGAAAGGTCGGTACGTCGATGGTGACATCTTAACACGTTCGCTGACAGTACGACGTTAGGCGGGAAATTAAAATAGTGCGTTATGACAGTACGTCGAGGGACGGGCCACTTATTTTTAAGAGTACGTCGTAGAAAATTCTACTGTCGTAATGTGGTGTCAGGGTAAGTGCTCACTGTCAGCGAACGTGTTAACATATCGAGATTTATCTGTACGGAAAGCACGTTGATGAGTTATTACGGGTCGTCAGAGGCCAGCAAATCTGACACCAGTCTTGCCAACGGGTATCATGTTACTCAGCATGTCAATGATATTTTATAGTATAATATCATTGCAGCATGTACATAAGTTGTGGAGGTCTGATAAGAAGTCGCTCCATGTAGCTAGTATTTGGCTGTATCCGGTTAGACTAGAAGCCGAGTCCTAAATAGTTCTAAAAGGCTAAGCAGATGACGGTGAGACACAAACCAAACATCTATACTAATATTATGAAGCGGAAAAGTTTGTTTGTTTGTTTGAACAGCTAATCTTCGAAAATACTGGGTGGATTTCGATGAAATTTGGCATGGAAGTAGCTAGGCTACTAGAAAAGAGGGAGGAAGTTTTTATCCTGATATACCTACATAGCTACACCACGTGAGAGATACCACGAGAGCGAAACTCCGCGAGACTGCTTATTGAAACATAAATATGTATATTAAGAAGAATGTTGGAATGCCTACTGATAGCTGGTCTGATGATTACTGTCGGGATATTTCCGTGATTTTCAGCAACGTAGGTTTCTGCTAGCGCCTTTGCAAACGTGTAAGTGTTCGGTAGTCCTCCTGCAAATAAAACAACGGCTTATTTGATTTATTTGGATTCATAACATAATCAGCCTGGCTTATTTGATTTATTTGGATTCATAACATAATCAGCCTGGCTTATTTGATTTATTTGGATTCATAACATAATCAGCCTGGCTTATTTGATTTATTTGGATTCATAACATAATCAGCCTGGCTTATTTGATTTATTTGGATTCATAAAATAATCAGCCTTTAATCTCCTACTGCTGAGATACCGGCCTATATGAGACGAAATGGGCCGCTATTGCGGGTTGGTAGATGTCGCATATCACCGGTTTTTTCAATCCTAGAACATATTAGTTTACTCTGGATGGTTTCCTTCGCCATTTTGAGGGCAGTGGTAAAGATGAAATTAACATAAAGTAATGTGCCTGGATACGAACCCACGATCTGCAAGTTGTGAGTCAAGCTTGTAACCACTGGGCTACCACTACACCACATACATACACATAGATCCTTTTTTCGGTGAAAAAATTATCTAATGACTCCTCTCGGTCTGGGTGGGCGCGGCAGGGAGCGTCAGACTTATAGGCTACCTACTAACTTAAAACCCACTCTGTTCCTTCAACTGCCCTTACTTACGGTCCGAGGCCGCAGTATCTTGTTAGAACATTGCCGCAGCCGGGGTAGCAGGAATGTGTGAAATACAGCATGTAGTTTCTATACAGCACTATTTTCAAGTATATTGGGTCGGTGTATTCGCAGAAATAAACAGTGTTTGTTTTATGAATTCAAATTGTTAGGAGAAATAGATTTAAACACTGCAGCCGCAGTGCAACAGTTATTTGCGGGAAAGTTTTATCGAGATACCGCGGCCCCGGAACTTTAGAGCAGCTGAAGGAACAGGGTGGGTTTCTAGTCAGTAGAAGTCTGACACTCCCTTCCGCTTAACCCAGAGCGGAAGAAGTTATTCGATGATTTTCCCACCCAGAAAAAAAAAAAACGTGCAACAGTCATCGTAGTCAATAAATTTTCGAGTATTGCTACTTACTGAGTAACGCCTTCACTTGTTCCCTGTCATGGTTTGACTCCAGAAACTTGTGCACTTCGCCGAGGTCTGCCGGAGGAGGATACACTTTCTCTTCCAAGATCTGCTTGTCTGTGTTGCAGTACGCAGTGGATACATGTACTAATGCCTGAAAAGAAGAGACGTTTTACTATTTGTCTTAAATCGATTTCTATTTTATACCTAACGCGACCTTTTATTTTGTGTCAAAGCGGGGCCTACGGAATTTTGTATATAAATAAAAATATATAAGGTAAGTCGGTGTAAGATGCCACATTTAAGAGCAAAATAAAAACTATGGCTTAAAATGTGACTTTAATTTTGGTATCTTATCCTCACTGGCATCTTAATTCTTACACCAACTTACCCTAAAAATAAAATTTATAAATAATTTCGCGACAAAAACTACTTTACTACAGCATATTCGCTCGCTCTCACTTGTTCCTGACTCTCAATCCCACGGCTACACTGCCGTCTTTCACGCGATTTTAGTGATATTTTAATGTAGACAAGTAAATAAGTAGGAATATAAAGGTTTGTTTGTAAAAGCGGGACATTTTTAATCTCGTTGGGGACAGCGGGACAGACAGCCTTAAACGAGACAATCCCATCCAAAAGCGGGACGTGTATGATCACGTGAGTTATACCACGTGATTTATATTAAATATTATGCATAGCCCAGCAGGACGACTCATTATAGTCTACAAAAAAAAGTTTTTTTATATTTTTTTTATTATGGATGGGCCTGCTCTTGACCTCGTCACGCCTGTTGGTAAGCGACAGATGAGAATGAGGGAGAACAGAAGATGCCTGTTCATTCTTGTTTAAACGGCTTACAGGTACGGTGCACTGAAGCCGGCAGAGAGTTCCACGCCTTGGCTGTGCGCAAAATAAATGTAAAGGAGAAGCGCTTAGTACGACAACAAGGTTCATAGACCAAGTGAGGATGTTACTCTGCAGTGCGTCTCGTAGACCGGTATTGAAAAGGAGATGGAGAGATCAGATTGAAGACCTCTGTTTTCTACTTATGTAGTTTATTTTTTATGCACCTGCCATTTTATCTCTTCCAATAGAAAGACATAAAACGGCAGGTCAAAACATGGGTGATGCCTACATCACCCATGTTTGAATGGTTCAAAATGCCTAACGTATTAAGTTAGCCTTTGTACTATTTGTGTTGTATAAAGTATAAATTCCACTATTTCCATGCTATTGTGAACTCACTCCAGACACAAGTATATATTTAGCTTTTTAGTTGGAGGTTCTTTAAAGATGCTAGTAATCTAAATTACTAGTTACCACATTACTAGTTCTCTTTTTTGTTTAAAAATAAATTATTTAAGCACCTTGATATTCTTCATGCGCTGACACAGATGCAGCACGTATTTCGTTCCTCTGACATTCGTGTTGACAGCATCCTTCAGCTCCTCATTGAACTTTATGGTTGCAGCCACGTGAAATACTACGGACACCTAAAAATATGACACTTATTATGTTACCACTAGCTCGATAAAGACAGCATCCTCCTCTTTTGCAGTTGCGTAAAAATAAAAACCTGTAACTTTTCTCAAGCTTCAAGCTACTTCTACACCAAATTTCATCCAAATCATCCCAAAACTTTCGAAGATTAACGCGTAAACAAACTAACTTTTACGCTTTATAATATTAGTATAGATTCCTCTTGACCGAATTTTGGCAACGTCATTGAAAATTTAACACGTTCGCTGACAGTACGTCGTTAGGCGGGAAATTAAAATAGTGCGTTATGACAGTACGTCGAGGGACGGGCCACTTATTTTTAAGAGTACGTCGTGGAAAATTCTACTGTCGTAATGTGGTGTCAGGGTAAGTGCTCACTGTCAGCGAACGTGTTAAAAGAAAAGCAAAGTATTATGGCGAGCAAAGTATTATGGCGCGCAAAATAATGTGTGCGCTAAAAACAGTTGCATTTTCGGTTCGATTTAACAAAAACATGAAAAATGTTTTATTCGATAACAAAATTTGTCTTAACAATAATGAGGTTGACTTCTTCTTATTTATGTCACATAGACCGATAGGAAGGTAACCCGACATGAACAAGGATAGATCAGGCGCAATACCAACGATTCAACATGCATTGTGAGGCACAGAAATATTACACTACCACCGCCTTATAAACTAGTCTGCTACGACCGACGGGAAACTAAAGAGAAACTAATTGCGATTTACGACCACTAGATCACCGTTGACATCACAACACGGCTGAGGACAATCCAAGAGTGTACCTCCTATATTACCGAGATCCACATTTTGCATAATATTTTGCAATAAATTATGAAGTTGACGAGTATATCTATATAGTAAAAAGTACATATTATGTGTGACACATATTACATATGAATTCAAGGAGACATTCTGAATAAATAGGTTTAGTGACCCCCATGCTAGGAAAACCTCAACTAAGTCTAATGTCATCAGTTATGACTTTATACTTCAAGCTAATACGGATGAAAAGCCTAATAACTTATGCTCCCTAATGACTCTATATAAAATCATCAAAGCGACTGTTGCAAGAAACTTTTGTTTTTACTTTCGCATAAAATCAACGTACTTAGATAAGAAAAGATACTACACTTCTGGACACATCTATTGGCCCACCTTAGAGTTTAGGTTTCGATGGCCCCTACCGAAATATGATTGCTAGATTGAACAAAAACTGTTGATGCAGTTTTAAACCTGATACATTTTACCATCTTTTTCGATCGTATAGTTTTAAATTTGAATTCAGAATACCATACGACATGGACCTACGCCTAACAAGTCGGATATGCGCCTTGTTAAAGGCAATTAATTTTTGAATAAAAAACATGTTTTATCAAATAAAGGTTTAATTTAATAACGCGTGTTGCCTCCATGGGCATCTACCACAGCTCTCATACGATTAGGCATAGAGTTTATCAACCGCTCTATGAAATTTTGAGGGATCATCTCCCATTCCTCTTCTATGGCAGTTTTCAACTCCTGCATCGTCTGGGCAACTGGCTGACGAGCCCTAACACGCCTTTTTAGCTCGTCCCACATGTGCTCAATGGGGTTCATGTCTGGGCTTCTGGCTGGCCAGTCCATAACTGTGATGTTCACATCCCGAAGATATTCCCTGACGATGCCGGCCGCATGGGCTCTTGCATTATCATGCATAAAAAGGAAATTTGGGCCCACATAGTCCGCGTATGGTATCACGTGAGGTTCTAAGCACTCACGAATGTATCTTTCAGCATTTAATGTTGGCAGCCGTGGTCCTGTAACAACCTCAAGTTGAGTTTTGCCGCTCGCGGATATACCGCCCCAGACAGTCCATGAGCCACCGCCATAAGCAACCCTCTCTTCAAAGCAGCATTGTGCGAAACGCTCTACCTTACGCCGGTAGACCTTCTTCCTTCCATCATTGCCATGTAACACAATTTTAGACTCATCAGAAAAGAGTACACGGCTCCAATCTTGCTGTGTCCAATTTAAATGACTGCGTGCGAAATGAAGGCGCGCTGTTCGGTGGGCTCGCTTTAGTTTGGGCCCAGTAGCTGGCTTGTGTGGTACCATATCGCGTTCTTTTAACCTTCTCCGAACAGTTCGAGCGCTCACAGATACTCCGTGGAAGTCGCGAAGTTGGTTTTGTATCTCAATGGAGGTAAGGTGACGATTTCTCACGCTGGTCGTCACGATGAATCGATCCTGCCTTTCAGTTGTGACCCGAGATCGTGGCCTTCCTTGGCGACGAACAAAGCCGCCAGTCTCTAGGTACCTCCGATAAACATTTCGCACCGCAGATCGACTTAAATTAAGTTGAGCACTCACGTTTCTTTGGCTGTGTCCGGCCTGAATAAGTGCCACAGCTTGGGCGGCGACTTCAGGTGAAGTATCCATAGATTATTGATAGAACCTCACCTTAATGTTAAGAATAAGTAATGTTTGTTGCAAAAGCAAAGATATCAATCACTTTTTCAAGAATTAAATCCAAGTAAACCAATAAAACCAAGTTTTCTTAGTATTCGATTGTTTGATATCAACAAACAGGCTCCAAATTGTCTTTTGTTTCTTTAAATTCTGTGTTCGAAATTCAAAAAAAGACTATTGAATGAAATTGTGAATGTGCCAGGTTCAAAACTGCATAAAAACTTTTTGCTCGACCTAATATAAAATTTTAACTAGGACCAAACGAAACTGAAAATACAAGGTGGGCCAATAGATGTGTCCAGAAGTGTATAATTAAGTAACGGTGTAAATACAACCATCATAAGGTACCTTCTGTAGTAGTATTTCTACATCTTCCGTGGATATCCCAAGATCGAGGTGATTCAGGTCGCCCGCGATTGGTATCACTTTCTTGAAATCATCTGGACGCTCTTCCTTTAATCTTGAGAATAACTGTAATATGAAGAAAGTATTTATTCTAAACGTTGACCGCTGGAAGAAATGTAGCGAGGCTTTTGCCCAGTACAGGTTGTACAGGCTGGGCAAGGAACAGAGTGGGTTTATTAGTCAGTAAAAGTCTGACACTCCCTTCCGTTCCACTCAGAGCGGGAGTTTTTGAAGTGAAAACTTCTTTAGCGGCGCTGAGCACTTTTTGTATGGGTAAAAACTGTTAAACTCGCGTCAGGGTCACGTGACCGATCGAAAACCGTAAGACATTTTTTTAAGTGAAAACTTCTGTAGCATCGTTGTGATTTGAAAGTTAATGATACGAAAAAGCGACAGTATCTATCTGTTGGGACCTAGGAGTTAGGTCGCAGGGGTTGAGGTATCCCTGAGAGGGGGCGGGGGGGGGGAGGTTTCGTGGGGATTTCAGGGTAAGAGGGGTGCCGTGTGGGGGCGGGGTGGGGAGAGGGGGGTCTCGTCGGGTGTTGAGGGGGCAGTAGAGGGGGAGTTGAGGGGGGAGTTGAGGGGGGAGTTGAGGGGGAGTTGAGGGGGAGTTGAGGGGGAGTTGAGGGGGGAGTTGAGGGAGTAGTTGAGGGGTGAGTTGAGGGGTGAGTTTAGGGGTGAGTTGAGGGGTGAGTTGAGGGGCGAGTTGAGGGGTGAGTCGAGGGGGGTTGAGGGGTGAGTTGAGGGAGGAGTTGATGGGTGAGTTGAGGGGTGAGTTGAGGGATGAGTTGAGGGGTGAGTTAAGGGGTGAGTTTAGGGGTGAGTTGAGGGGTGAGTTGAGGGGTGAGTTGAGTGGTGAGTTGAGGGGTGAGTTGAGGGGTGAGTTGAGGGGTGTGTTGAGGGGTGGGTTGAGGGGTGAGTTGAGGGGTGAGTTGAGGGGTGAGTTGAGGGGGGAGTTGAGGGAGGAGTTGAGGGGGGAGTTGAGGGAGGAGTTGAGGGGTGAGTTGAGGGGTGAGTTGAGGGGTGAGTTGAGGGGTGAGTTGAGGGGTGAGTTGAGGGGGAGTTGAGGGGTGAGTTGAGGGGTGAGTTGAGGGGTGAGTTGAGGGGTGAGTTTAGGGATGAGTTGAGGGGTGAGTTGAGGGGTGAGTTTAGGGGTGAGTTTAGGGGTGAGTTGAGGGGTGAGTTGAGGGGTGAGTTGAGGGGTGAGTTGACGGGTGAGTTGACGGGTGAGTTGAGGGGTGAGTTTAGGGGTGAGTTGAGGGTTGAGTTGAGGGGTGAGTTGAGGGGTGAGTTGAGGGGTGCGATGAGGGGTGAGGTGCGGGATGAGGTGCGGGATGAGTTGAGGGGTGAGTTGAGGAATGAGTTGAGGGGTGAGTTGAGGGGCGAGTTGAGGGGCGAGTTGAGGGGTGAGTTGAGGGGGATTTTTTATCCAGGATTAAACTTCTTAGGGCTATTAGCCCCAAATTTAGGGTAAAATAATGCTTATTGGGATTTTATGGGCCCAAAAATAAGTAGGGCTATTTTTAGGGGCATACATACATTTACAAGCATCACATATATGCCCGCGGGGCGCGCGGCCGTCAGCGGCCTAGTACTACTACATTACAGATTATCTATGTACTAGTACTAGGAAGTAGTATATCTATGTAGGTACTAGTACTAGGCAGTATTCGGAAGTATTTGATGATTGTGACGCTAGTAGGCATTTAATAAGCGTCTTGAAAATATATCCAAACTTGCACTTGCATTCATGACTGTACCATTTTAAAATTGAACGCGCTTTTTCGATATATCATATGCTGAAAAACAAATTACGACACCGATTGTCCCTTGAAATGCTGTTAAGTTTGATGATGACACGAAACGTGATGATGGATCTTGCGTTAAGTATACTCCAACTATCTCCATCTCCAAAAATGTTACAATTATATAATGTAAACATGTATGACTTTAAGAATTCCGAAATTTCAAATGAAACGCCAAGTCGGGACTTAAGCGATTTATTTAAAATAATTGATAATGTGGATTGTTAATTAAGTAAATTCTATTACAAAATTAATTAAAATTAAGTTATATTTTATTTACCTTAATAAAACGGGAAACTCATTTAAATATTATCCTTGAATTGCAGCAAGAATTAGGGTTTTTTGAAGTGAAAACTTCTTTAGCGTCTTTGTGATTTGAAATTTTATGAAACAAAAAAGCAACAGTAAAAGGAGACAGACATATAAATTCATAAGATTTAACGTGGGAGAAAATGAGATAGGGAGCATTATACAGTGTTTCTTATGTCGTGCAAATTTTATATGGGCAAACCAGGACAAACGTATACCTTTGAAATTTCGTAAATGTTTGAAGGATTTTTTGTAGTGAAACCTTCTTTAGCGGCGTTGTGCACTTTTTTTGTAATGGGTAAAAAATGTTAAACTCGCGTCAAGACACGTGACCTGATCGAAAATTCGTAAGACGGACGGAGAGTAGACAGCCGGCGCGGCGTAGGAGAGGAAGTATCCCCCTCTCATACGGCGCGGCGAAAATGTATGCCTGCGCCTGCTGTTTTGTTTAGGCGGCGCAGGACGCTTGCGCGAATGTTCGTGTGTGTTAACATGAAAGTTGATTTTTCTAAGAGATAAACTTTTTAATGTAATATAAATTGTCATGTTTGTGTACGATAGCGCAATAAATAAATATTGTATTCTACCACATAAATGATAGTACTTTTATACTGATAATTAAAGCAAATCGTGCAAAATTATTCCCTAACCATTCCAAAATATCAAAAATGCACAACGTTAATATTCAAGTTTTCACTTCTGCCGGCACTCCCGGAGTGCAACCCGGATTTTTTTTTTTTTTAACTTTCACATAACGCCATCTAGTCCCAAACTAAGCAGAGCTTGTGCTATGAGTACTAGACAACTGATAAACATACATATATATTTCTAAATACATACATACATATTATAGATAAATTACACCCAGACAAAGAACAAATGATCGTACTCATCCAGAGAGTATTTAACCTAGAGAGCTTGGCCGATTTCTTTGAAGAACACAACTCACCAATATGGGTTGGGAGGCGAAGAAAAAATGCGCTATTGCAATTGGTCAGTTCAAGGTCAAGCTTCATAGATATGCCGAGTTAGGGATTGCTCTACTTGATTGAGGGAAAGTTATCGATATCGATAAAATGAAGTTTAACATTATAAAAAATACTCAATAACATCACATAATAATATTTAATCATTATCAGTCTCAATTACAAAAAGAAAAACAAGTATGCTGTTATTGTTGATTTTTAAAATGAATTAATTTAGTAAATGTTTTTCGAATTAAAGTTTTAGGGTTCTGATTGTTTTTGCTAAAAAAATTTAACCGAGCGTCTATATATTTCTGAATTATGCATCTTGCTAATTCAATCAAATGATTGGTAGTTTCTATTTCATAGTGATGAAAATTAATATCCGGGAATAAATTATACCCAATCAGTGATTTCAAACCCGATCTCATAAAATGATTGGAATTATATTTCTGAGACAGCACTTTCGAACCACTCTCGTTGATCGCCCTTTTAATATAAATTTCACAACGACGACAAATTTCTATTACTGTGATGGATCCGCACAATAACTTGTTTTTAGTGTCTTTTTGAAATTGTAAGGTGTTTTGATTTGTAACACCAATCAACGCTCCAATACAAGTTAGGCATTTTATTTGCTTTATCAGAGCATGGACAATGTAGCCGGCCATATATTATTTTTATAGTTTATTTTTTTATATTTATTTTATATTCCATAATAAATATATTTTCATTAAAATCAGTTGTGTCAACAACTGTAGCTTCAGCAGGCACTCGGTAATAATTATTTATTTGGTGGTGAGTCATTAGATGATTTATCTAATGACTCCTCCCTCCTACATACACTTAACCCGTGGACTCGACATCGAAACAAAGTAACCTGTTTTTTTTTCCTGGATGGGAAAATCATCGAATGACTTCTCCCGCTCTGGGTAAAGTGGAAGGGAGTGTCAGACTTCTACTGACTAAAACCCACCCTGTTCCTTCAGCTGCCCTTAAGTTCCGGGGCCACGGTATCTCATTAGAACATTACCGCAACCCTGGAACCAAAGTGACTTACGAGGGCGATATTGTAATGCAAAGGTCCAAGTTAATTAATATTAGACTCCGTCATACTATTTGAAGCCTAGAAAGACTGGATATAGGTATCTTATATTATTTTGACTTTTCTCAACATTATATCAATAAAAACCAAACTAGAAACCAATATTCCCTAGTAACCTTATCCATCCACTTTTCTTTTTAATCTGGAATCTTGGGAAATCCAAAATGAAAACATGCATGTCACACAGAAGAAAAAATATCAGAACTTTCTCCTTTTTTTAAAGTCGGTTAATGTAGATAGGTATTTTATGACAACTATATGAAATGAATTTAAAAAAAAATAAGTTTAATTTTATAATTATCGATATCGTATTCAGCCGTTATAGGTAACAGCACAGACATTTACGATAAAAATACGAAAGAAAAGACAGGGATAAAAGAATTAGAATTTCTTCATGTAAGAAAGAGACATTTCCAAAAGACATCAACGCGCGACACAATTTTGTTCTTGACCACCCAAACCACCACTTTAAATGGACCTCTGCGGTAGCTTATAATCTGATTAAATGATAAATAATTTTCACATTATTTCATTACTGATGAATAGTTATGTCATCCATTTGGTATCTAGATGTCTGGGAATGTTTTCCACACCATTTCAACGCGCATGAAAGCATTATTATGCGTTATAAATTGGATACAAAAATTTTAAATTTGTAATTGTTTAGCATGCACACAGGCCTAGTACTTGGTCACAACTAAAATGGTTCGTGTATCGTAGCCAATATATAAGAGCAAAAACTCGCATAGATTTCGTGCGTCGGGGCAACGTATGTGCGATCAAGTGGTTTTCAAATCAGTGTACTCATCACACAAACATTTGTCCTGGGTGGGAATCGAGCCCACAACCTTACGCATAGCAGTCAGGGCCACTGACCACTAGACCAACAGGCCTGTCAGTTATTCGATGATATTCTCACCCGAATTAAAATTTATAATGACAAACGCGAGCTTATCAACAATAAAAAACAACTAGAAGCTACAGCATCGAAAAATCGTCCTGAAAGCTAACGGCTGATAATCTGCCCAAGAGACGGGGGGGGATTGTAATATTGTATGCTGATGCATAGCCAAACTAAAATCCAGTCCTCAAAGAGAGAGATAGGGTTGCCAACCATACTTTATAATAACGTATCTGGTTACGCTTCGTAACTTATAGTTTTTCTTATATTTTTTCTACATCACCTACTGGCGATTGGAAGGCATTGGTTTACTGTTCTAATTTATTTAATCTGTGCCATATATCGCTGATTCGGTGATTTCCTCGTGCCATGCAGCGCGCGCGCCATGCCGCGCCACGCCGTCATAGGCAGTCTCGCTCTAACCTTGGGATCGTGTGGATGCGCATGATATGTGTGACACTAATTCGTCCCATCGCGCCCTAAAACCCCTGAACTGAACCTATAGCCAGCATAGTGTATCCAGAAAGGACCTGTGAGCTGTTCATCCCGAACGCGGACACGTGGCCGTCGCCTGCGCGCGCTTGGGATCGCTGGTCAAGGTATGTGGTACAATTAATGAATTGGACGATCTCCTGTGCCTTTCTTCCCTATTGCGTATTTGGTTGCCTTCAACTACTTATGACAGAATCAGCATTTTAGCCTAGATTGCTCTAATAATCTAGACTCAATCCGCGTGTGATTTTTAGCGGAAATTTACACCTTCCGCAGGTTATACGCACCAGTATCTATTGTTATTGTCTATTGTTGTCTAGTGTTATTTTTGGTAATTATACATTATACTTTTGCATACAAATAATATAAAGTATGTGAAAATATTTTATTTCCAACCTTTACTGCGATGCATAGGACAAAAAACTCATTATGGGATTTATGGGTAAGTACTTCACTATTAAGATAAAGTATCTTAACTATAAGATGATGGAAACCACGGAATAGAAAATACAGTTAAATAGAAAATACAATTTAATTTTCTGTTCTGTGGTTTTTAGTCAGTAGAAATCTGACAAACACCCTTCCGCTTGACCCAGAGCGGAAGAAGTCATTCGATGATTTTCCCACTAAAAAAAAAAAAGATGTTAATGTGACAGTGACAGGTCACATTATCACAGATGTCACTATCGACGAAATTGTATGAAAGTTGTCCGTTGTTTTTCTTTAGAATTGTCAATGTTTAGAATTAAAGAATCCATTTTAAAGTGAAAATTAATGCTTAAAATGACGAGTAATTTAGTTTAGGATAGGAGTTTTGATAGTGATACTCCAGTGACTCCTAAAACAGCTAAAATGACCAAAGTCTTACAAAAGTATGAGCTTTCACCGAGAGGGCTTTTTCAGTAATCAATCTGAAGTGGCGAGAAGAGAAAAATAGAGCGTCAATAAATTTAATTAGTAAAGAATTATTAAGTGTTTATTTATGTAAATTTTAATTTTGATTGTCAAACAAGCTTTGAAACATTTAAAAATAGTAAAAAAATGTTAGCTTGTGCTAAAAGCACACAAAAATACGTTTTTAAGGCAATAAAACCATGAAATTTTAAAAATACTTTTTTTTCTTTCAAATACTTTTTTTCCCTATTCAAACAATTTTATACGTTTTTTTCGTCAAAAAAGTTGGCAACGCTAGAGAGAGACCTCGTTCACGGAAAGGAAAGTATCAAACCAGCCTTTTTGAAATTTATTTTAAAAACCAATTTTTTTTTAATTTTTCTTTTAATTTATTTTTTACATTACAATGAGCACAAGGTTTAGCTGAAAATATAAATAGTTGCAAAGGCAACCATAGAAAAATATGTAAAATATTTTTCTATGGTTATGGTAAACTAGTACTCACGCGGGGCTTCGCTCCCGTGGATTCTATCACGGTAAAAACATAACTCTCCTTTTTTGCAGTCGGGTAAAAAGTAGCCTATAACCTTCCTCAAGCTTCAAGCTACTTCCATACCAAATTGCATCCAAATCCAACCAGTACTTTCAAAGATTAGCGCGTTCAAGCAAACAAACAAACTTTTCCGCTTTATAATATTAGTATAGATATGCAGTAAACTGCCTAGGTAACCGTGAGCCTTCGATCAAGTATAGTACAATTGTTTATCGAAGCTGTGAGAATAATAAAGTATTCTTAAATTATTTTGTGATTAAAGGTACAAATACAATTAATATGTAATGTAGATCATATTTATGTTGTTTTTTTTACATGGATTTGTGGGACTTAATTCTATTGCAAAGCCATATGTACCTATTAAAATAAATAAAAAATAGATATTAATGTCATAAAAATGTTAACCTTAAGAAAATATTGATTTATCATATTTGTATTTATCAAACAATGTTTAGGCCATTGTTTGATAAATACAAATATGCGAACAAATGCTTTTTTTTCTGGGTGAGAAAATCATCAAATGACTCCTCCCGCTGTGGGTAGAGGGGAAGGGAGTGTCAGACTTCTACTCGAGGCTGTCATAGGGTTTCGCGAAGGTAATGACTGTCGTTATCAATACTAATTATTATTATTATGATTTTTTGTAATACTTTACGTTATAATAAAATGAAAATAAGCGAATTAATGTTATAAAACTTTTTATTCGAAAAAAATAATGCAGTTACATACTAAAATACAAGAAAAGAATTGCAACTTAATAAGTAATAAACTTAAATATTTATGTTTTTATAGTAAAAATAAAGTAAATACTTAATTATTACCTAACTACAAACACAGAAATGGACAAAAATATATTAGTAGTAGAGAGACAAGACTTCGTCAGTGTTGAAATTTAAAGAAGCGGCGTTAGATCGACTTGAATCATCCAACAAATAATTTATCGCTGAACTGTCTTCTTTACTTAACTCTGTAAGCCTGCGGCGTTGTGATCTCTTGCTGTGTCAAGAGCATCAGCGCAGAAAGGACTTCGAGGAGTGTTCCTCGAAGTCCTTTCTGCGCTGATGCTCTTGAGTGCTCGTCTAAGCTTTTGCTGCTGGCCGTTGATTGTCGTGGCTCTCTGCTGCAGCACAAGTTGGTAGAACGCAAACTTCAATTTCGTTCAGCCAGTCTCCGTACTTATAAACCACGCGAGAATACTTGCGAGAGACTTGCTTCCAGATAGCTACTTGTACAAAGATTATAGTAACTCTTAAGTCATCAGCAATCAAATTCTCAATTTCAGGCAGCAACTGTATCAGGGCTTGAAAAACTTGACGGCACCGTTCCAGTTCGGATTTGCTGTCCTTAATAGGTAGTGCAAGCACTCTTTAGAAAGAACACTCAATAACTAGTACCTAAAACAAAACAAAAAACAGTTAAATGCGGATCAAAAACAATACATATTTCGTAGCAAGTGCTACGCGCCCAGGCGCTTGGCGTAGACCCTGGCTGCACTTTACAGCTGCAGCATGCTGCAAATACATTTCTTAAATCTAGTAGTAGAGATTTCAAGCGACATTTTTATACCTAATTCAATGGAACTTGTAGACACGAACATAAGTAAAAGCTTCAACATAAAAAAAATACAGAAATAAATACGTAAGTAATGGATGCGGCGTAGCACTCTATTTAAAAAAAAATGGTGGAGTGAAAATACAAAATAGTAAAGTAAATTATTAATACTTACCTGTAACTTGAATGTCCATTGCAAAATAACAGGTCACACACAAGTTGGAACTTGAAAACACGCGTCGCGTCTTAGGCTAATTAGCGCTTGGTGATAAACACGGGTATAACTAATTATATGTGTTCACTTCCGATGCCGAAAAAGGAATGTTGCGAACATTAGATTGCAAAACACTTTATAGCTTCAGGTAGTATGACGACTAGTGGGTAACTGAACCAGATATCATGGCTTAGCTCAATCATTGCCATCGGAGGCCCGTGACCTTCCACGTGACCAGTGTGCCCTGCTCCTTCAGTTGCCCTTGCGTTTTGGGGCTGCGGTATCTCGTTAAAACATTACCACAACACCGCAAGACAGTAGCCATATCAGGCCCCGTCAATACTGCTGACTGCTCCTTGAGGCGCGCGCGGAACACGGTGTGCCGACGACTCGCGCCTGGTCCTTACCGGACAGTAAGCTACCCCTGCTCATAGTCCACAGGCCCGCGTCTACGGTGGCTGGAGATCAGCACGGCGCCTACAGTGGCTGGAGCGTGAAGAAGAAAGCTGTCTCTCTCTCACGCTTTCAGCCTCCTCCTTCGCTAGCATGGCCAAGGCCGGTCGCGAGAGGTCGCCGCCGCCGATCGCCTCCACGAGGACACGGCGATGCTCCGCCCAAGCAGTGTACACCTCCACTGTATGCTCCACCGTGTCCTGCTGATGCGGATGGCCCTCACAATGACGACACCTGGGCGTATCCTCCCTACTGTATCTAAAACAGGTACCTTCCGAAACAGCCATGTCCGGTCAGTACCTGCGTCAGGCGGAAGGCGAGGACGCCGTGGCGTCTCTCCAGCCACTTCTCAAAGAGGGGACTCATCACCGCGATTGCAGCGTGCCCAAAATATAAGCACTTTAAAGCTGACTTACTGCCCAATCTGGGCAGATTCCATTAAGCCATTTGCCATTGACACGCTAAAAAGATGCGTCATACGTGAGCAATAAAACAGTTCTCAACTACTTAAAATAAAATCGTGAAGACCAGCTCAATAGAGGGGTCATTAACATAACGTAGGAACTACTTCCATTTAAGTCAACCATTATTAAATTAATGATCCAACACATTCAAATTCAATTTCAAATTATAACTTTTTGTGACTTGACCACGACTATGTAACCTTCCCCCCCCCCATGACGCCAAAGCTGGATCCGCCCTTGCCCTAGACTACAAGGGCATCTGAAAGAACAGGGTGGGTTTTTAGTCAGTAGAAGTCTGACACTCCCTTCCACTCCACCCAGAGCGGGAGAAGTCATTTGATGATTTTCCCACTGGAAAAAGGGCGACCTATAGATACCTATTTCTTCTAAAATCGTCACTTACCGGTTTGTCAATAAATTCTTCCATTCTTTGTTTGGCACTGGTGCCCTTCTTATCTCGGATCAATACATAAACTTTATCGATATCTTTGCAACTGTACAACAGCTTCTCGAGAAATACCTGCAAATAGAAAATCGACATTAGACACTGAGCTTTGTAAGCTCATTATACAACAACAGGCACGAAAAAAGACGATCTTTTCTTCATAGTGTTTTCCTTCACCGTTTGGGAACAGACCGTTTTGATGATGAAAATGACACAAAGTCATTACTTTGTGTCGTTTTCACCGTTAAATTGCCTGCCTTGGTTTGAAAACACGACATGCAACTCATAAGGCGTGCCCGTAACTACTAAGCCACTACTGGCAATAATATAAGAACTTAATCATTAGGTACCTTTCCAAGGAATCCAGTGACGCCAGTGACGAAAACGGATTTTCCCGCGTAGAAGTCAGCCACCGACACATAGGCGGGTGATTGACCTGCGGTTTCCATTACTTTTCCGACATCAGTTAATTCATTGATACCTGGAACAAAAATCCTTTTTTCACTATCTACCTTTTTCTTCGAGAGAAGTTAACAAATAACTCCTCCCACTCAGGGCAGAGCAGAGAAAGAGAGTGTAAGGCTCAATCTACACCGCCGCGGAATGGAATGGAAGCGACTTTTTGCAAGCATAATGAACTTTATGTCAATTGTATAACATACAAACAACAGTAGCTAGGGGAATTTTCGAGAATGCGCGAGGATTCCGCGGAAGACGCGCGACCTTTTTTGGCTCCTATTACAATAATAACATGAAGTTCATTATGCTATGTACAATTTTGTTGCAAAAAGTTGTTTCCATTCCATTCCGCGGCAGTATAAATTGAGCCTTAAACATCTACTGACTAAAATCCCAGCCTGTTCCTGCAGAAACGCTTGAGTTCCAGGGTTGCGGTATCTTTTTAGAATATCTCGCAATCCCAGAAGGCACTGGGCCTATCGGGCTCCATCATTGCTGCTGACTACTATTTGAGGCCCGTGGGGAAAATGACACGCTGTCGACACAGGTATAGGCCATATCGTCGTCTTGGTGGTGAAAAGAGCTAATGCCGGCTCTTCACGTTGGCCAACATAGTGGCGAATGTAGTGGCCAATGCCTATTGGCCAACGTGTAGAGGGGGTGTTTATTCATCTTGGGTGCATAAACACCCCTTCTACACGTTGGCCAATTGGCATTGGCCACTACATTCGCCACTATGTTGGCCAACGTGAAGAGCTATATATAAGCCACACTATTTACAAGTGTGGCTTAGATCTTTTCACCACTCAGGCGATGATATGTCTCACAACGGTCCAGTCTTGCAATGTAGATTTTAGGATCATGGGATATTGACAACAAAGATAATAGAAAATAATATAATCCACATTAAGGTTACCTTTTGGTTATTTTCGGTCAAATATACATACTGGTTACAATAAAATTGGTGTTTCGCTTTCGGGCAAAAAAGGACATAAGTAGCATATAATATGTATGTAGGTATACCACCATCACCACAGCGCATAATACATATTTACATACAATTATGCAATAGATTTTGTTTAGCTTAGTTCACATACCTGAGAATGTTTATTTATACTAACACAGCTTAGCTCTATTCATTTAAATTCCGGATATTTAATAAATTTTGGAACAACGAACTGTACTTAGCCCACCAGAAAGTTCAAATTCCATTGCCCCTTACCACACCTTCAATAATTTACACCGTCCATTAAAAATTTCGTTGCCAAGAGTCTCATTGGCAACGAGAAACTGGTCCAGGCAAAGCTCCAGAGCCTTGAACATCGGCGGCGTGTTGCAAGCCTGTCAGTTTTCTATCGGTTACATTTCGGGGCGTGTGTGATGGAATTGCACAATTTAATTCCACCAAGCCCGTTCCATCATCGGACTACAAGACAAACGGTGATGCACCATCGTTACATACGCACAAAACGTTTTGGGAATACTTTCATCGTGCGTACAGCTAAGGAGTGGAATTCCCTACCGGAGTCTGTGTTTTCTGATAGCTATAACCTGGGAGTATTTAAGTCAAGAGTGAATAGGTTACTTCTATGCAAGCGTGCTTCATCTTCGACCACATCCTCGCTTAACATCAGGTGAGATGGTGGTCAAACGTAAGCTTATCAATTATTAAAAAAAAAATCGAAACAAAATAATCACTGCTTAATTTATATTTAAATTTTTACTGATAGATTGCAATTATCTGGAATTAAAAATTCGAACATAGTTTAATAAATTTTAGAACAACGAACGGTACTTTATACTATTTACCACAAAGTTCAAATTCCATTGGCCCTTTTTAGGTCTTTTATCGTCAATTAAAAATCAATTAAAGATAAATAATCAATGCTAATTTCGATTTTTCAGGTCATACCCAACGAGCACATTAGTGGAAATTGCAGCCTATTTTGTTACTTTCGGCTGTAAAATAGCGCTTTAAGGGTTGAAAACGCAGTTCAAAGTTGCATATCTGCATCCGTAAACGTCTATAGCTATGAAAGTTACTTAAGGTGCTATAAGCTGAATCAAATACTACCCTAGCCTTCACAGTAGTCCACGGTAGAACTCATTTACCACTTACACCTTTATATGAGAGTTATGAAGGTCATTCTGCCACTCACAGCTATACAGTGGTTTCCATTGTAACTTTTATAGGTTATAGTTATAGTAACCACTATTATACTACTATAAGTTTCATTATAGAAATAATAGAAACTCTTATGCATACTATAGTTACAAAAAAATCATCAGTGTAACTAAGGCCTTTAGTAGCAATAGTCATTCCTTGCAGGCTCAATCCATTCGCCATTTTACAGCCGCTTTTGTAACTATTATAAAACATTTAAAAACACTAAACACTAAACAATAAAAATGGATGCTAAACGAATAAGTACGTAACTACATCTTATAACCTCAAAAACAAGAAAATAGGAGCTTTTTGTGGCTGTGAGTTGCACTAGGGGAACAAAAATCACTGGAAGCGTTAGAAGGGTGAAAATTAGCGCTATGATTCTCAAATGGGAGTTATTAGAGCTCAAATTGCAGGTTATGACTACATTACAATGACGCCATGATTTTTTAAGAAAACTTATAATTCACTTGCAAAATTGAGTTGATATACATTGGTTTTTCAGTTAAATGTGCATTAAATGTACCGGTAAACAATCGGCCACTTGCAAATAGTAAGTTATCGACACGTAAAAACACGGAAATAAAATGTATTCTGTATAACAAATAAAAATATCACATATCTTTTGTTATTTTTTTAAATATCATAAAAGCGCGTTAAAATTACTCGAAAATTATCTATACTAATATTATAAAGCTGAAGAGTTTGTTTGTTTGTTTGTTTGTTTGTTTGTTTGTTTGTTTGTTTGCTTGAACGCGCTAATCTCAGGAACTACCGTTCTGATTTGAAAAATTCTTTCAGTGTTAGATAGCCCATTTATCGAGGAAGGCTATAGGCTATATATCATCACGCTAACACCAATAGGAGCGGAGCAGTAATGAAGAATGTTTCAAAATCGGGGGATTTTTTTTTCCACGGGGACGAAGTCGCGGGCGGAAGCTATATTTAATATAAACATTGCACCCGTGCGAAGCCGGGGCGAGTCTTATATATCTACAGTAAACTGGACAGCGTTTTAAGTATCTTTATATATCTTGCTAATACAGAATACAAACTTTTACTTCTTTTTGTTTTATTTTCATGATGGCGACGAAAACACTTTACCAAAATATTACAAATAATGTCAACTGAAGATATAGAATAAAGAACTATAATCAATTCATTCGTTCAAAGTAGTTCAAAATCATTCAAAAGTAGCGCTATGAGAGCTTTAGTATAGCGTTAATAAATCGTTATAGCTATTAAGGAACCTTTATGCAACCGTTGTGCAGGTTAAATGGAACTTTAGGTTGCATAAAATGGCGCCCAAATAGCGCTAAAGCGGCTGCTTTAAGTCTGTAGTAGACGCTCTAGCGCTTACGTCTATTACCATAAGTAATAATCGGATACGCTCCAAAGCCCTAATGCAACCCATTTGTGCTAGTTGGGTAGCAATAATATCAAATCTAAATTCAAATATCACCAGCTCGCCAGCTGGTCGCGTCTCAGAGGGTCATGGCCATCCGGATGATCCGGGAATACCACACGATCTCCTGGGAGGCGGTGAACCTCCTTGCTGGATTGCTGCCGTGGGATCTGGAGGCAGTAGCACTCGCGATTATTCCCGATGTCCACCACTTGTCTGGCCACCACTGGGGGACAGCGAGACAACTTTAAAACATTATTCTCGTTGTCCACTACTGGGGGACAGCGTCACAACTTTGTAAATTATGACTCTGTGCAGCTTTTAAAGGTACCAATGATGAATCTCACACATTACATTTTTGGCTTCTTCAATACAAAACACTACAATTCGGTTGCAGTTATATGAATAGTCTGCTAAAATAAAGTCCTTATAATCTTTTAAAACATGGGATTCTTCCACATTTTTGCATTTAAGTCTTTTCATTCCAGCGATTGTTTTTCTGTCTGTATAAACTTGACTTGATGCTTTGAAATGACGGTATGTTTTGTATCAAACTCGGTATGACTTTGAATTGACTCACCATATGTGAGTGGCGGCCACCAGTGGTGGCGAATGGAAATAATTTACAAAGTTGTGACGCTGTCCCCCAGTGGTGGACAACGAGAATAATGTTTTAAAGTTTTCTCGCTGTCCCCCAGTGGTGGCCACACAAGTGGTGGACATCGGGAATAATCGTAGCACTCGCGCGCGTGCACAACTGGAGCGCAGAAGTGCTAAGCCGGGGTGAAACCTCATAAGTCCCCTCTTTGAGGAGTGAGTGGAGAGACGCCACGGCGTCCTCACCTTCCGCCTGACGCAAGTGCTTACCGGACACGGCTATTTCAGTAGGTACCTGTTTCGGATTCAGCGGGAGGACACGCCCGGGTGACGTAGTGCGAGCCGATCTCCGGCCACCGTAGGCGTGGGCCTGCGGATGGCGAGCAGGGGTAGCTCACCGTCCGGTAAGGACGAGGCCCGGGTCGGCAGCGCGTCGTGTTCCACGCGCTCCTCAAGGAGCTGTCAGCACCGGTGACGGGGCCCCATAGGGCCACTGCCTGCCGGGATTGCGGAAAGTTTTAACGAGATACCGCGGCGCCGGAACTTAAAGGCAGCTGAAGGAACAGGGTGGGTTTTAGTCAGTAGAAGTCTGACACACTCTTCCGCTTAACCCAGAGCGGGAGAAGTCATTCGATGATTTTCCCACCTGACAAAAAAAAGGACCAACGGCTTAACTTGACGTGCTTTCCGAGGGACGGTGGTATCACACCACCAACTTCCAAACTCCGAGCTACTACTAAAAAACTAACAGAAAAATCCAATAGCATTTTTTGACCGACCCGGGAATTGAACTAGTGTTGCAAAAAACTCGAGTCTTCGAGTCCTGTATAAACGGACTCGGATGATGAATTAAAAGTCTCAACTCATTACAACAGGACTTCAAGACTAGAGAACTAAGTTCTCTACGAGCCCTTGTATGTGACATGAGAGCTCGAGTCTCTTTGTGCGCTCGAGTCCTTTTTATGCGGCGAGTCGTACTCAAGTTCTTTTCGTATATGAGTCTAGCAATTAAATTGTTACGTTAACAGGTACAGGTAGTATCTCAAAATATAAAGCCAGTTTACCTTCACATCTCTGTTTTCATAGAAGTGAGTTTTTAGCTGATTTGTAATTATTTTTTCGTGTCAGTTTTTTTTAGTGCAGAATTCCATAACCATTAATATAAACTTATCACCTATTCGAGTCTTTTCGAATGATGAGTTTCAAGTTTCATCTTCATGCTTCGAGTTTTTCTTGAAGACTCGAGTTCATTTTAAGACTCGAGTCTTTTTGTAAGACACAAGTGGTTGTTAAATGACTCGGACTCGGCTTGACTCTAGACTCCGAATCTTTTTAGCACACCGAGTCTTGCTTATTTGAGTAGAGTCTTTAAAATTAAGACTCGAGGACTCGAGTTTTTTGCAACACTAAATTGAACCCGAAACCCCTTGCTAAGCAGTCGCGTTTGCGATCACTGGGCCACCGAGACAGTTTAAGCAAGAAATTCAAATATAATAAAAAATTATAAGAATTACCACAATTACAAATTAAATTAAATTTTGCTAACCTTTTTCAAAGCCCGCGATGACAACACTAACATTCTCCCACGTAGTTATTAAATACAGCGAATTGATTGGCTATTGGTCCACTTATGGAATAAGTATGTAGAACAATTCAGTATATATTTGGATAGAAAACGGTGCCACTTTCTTATGCAAAAATAAATTATTTATTTTTAGACACACAGTTACCGTGTGCTACGACTACGTATAATGATGAACAATAGATTAATTTACGTCGTGAGACGTTTTATAATGGATGTTATCTACGTAATCTATACTAATATTATAAAGCGGAAAAGTTTGTTTGTTTGTTTGCTTGAACGCGCTAATCTTCGAAAGTACTGTGTGGATATGGATGCAATTTGGTATGGAAGTAGCTTGAAGCTTGAGAAAGGTTATAAGCTATTTTTTACGCGCCTGCAGAAAAGGAGAGTTATGTTTTACCATGATAGAATCCACGGGAGCGAAGCCCCGCGTGAGTACTAGTCACTAATAAGTTTTTTATTTCAAGTTCTAAAGATTGGCTCCCGTTTCTCACGGTTTTTTTGAAACTCGACAAAATCTATTTAAACGTGATTAAATCTAAGAACTTCTCCTATATTGTGGGATTTTGGTTGCTATTACAAACATTACTGTTAGCCTGCATCATCCCACTGCTGGGCAAAGGCCTCTCCTCATGTTTTCCAGGTGGTTGTGTCGAGGATCAAATTACAAACATTAACAGCCGTTTCTGAAAGACTGATCAACGCATAAATTAACTAATCGGCTGTTAAATCTCTTGTCAAAAGCCACTTGTGTTGCTAACACTCGGATTCTGAAAAGCTTGTCAATTCAGTAATCAACTATAGTCTGTTTTTGTAACAAACGAGTACTGAGTATGTCTCTACTCTCGAATGAGATGGGTCATTGGTCAGGGTGGGGCCAGCGCCTGTGTTCTTGTTTTGTAATTGTTAAGGCCTGTTCATATTGAATACTTCTAAAATTTACTGTAGAGAAAATTAAATAATTATTTTATGATTTAAATTAGCATTCTTATTATATTCGTAACAAAATTTTCAGTTCGCGTTATATGATATTTTCATAAATAAATAACAATGAAAAAAGAAAAAAAAACCGCCCCGCCTGCGCTAAAACGCTAGGCGGACACTGTCACCGCACAGCCGTCTCCACAGGAGGCTTTTAGAAGGGCTCGAGGAACGGGTCTCGCGTCCAGGCTCCAGAGGCGCCTCTAGATCCTGGCGGTGAGACGAATCTCTCGAGCTGCCTCATGGTTGATCAAGGGCGAAAACACATAGTGGCAGGCATCGACGGCGGAAGAAAATGTGCGCCAATCTTTTCGGTCAATCCTTATAAAACGTGGAGTCCTGTAACGAATATCCAGGGATCACAATAATATCCTATTAACGACCCGGGGAAGGACTCATAGGTCACCTTCAAACACTAATCCACCAAATTCCTTACCTTTTAAAACATGGGATTAAGTTTCGTAGCGTGGTCTAGTGTCAAATGGTCGGTTCACCTGATATTCTCTGCTCGTTGACCGAAAAACCACATACTAAATATAGACTGTGTTCCTTTCGAAACTTCTGGATTAATGTCTATAATGAAAAAATAATTTCCCTACCGTTTATTAAGTACTAGTACTCACGCGGGGCTTCGCTCCCGTGGATTCTATCACGGTAAAAACATAACTCTCCTTTTTTGCAGTCGCGTAAAAAGTAGCCTATAACCTTCCTCAAGCTTCAAGCTACTTCCATACCAAATTTCATCCAAATCCACCCAGTACTTTCGAAGATTAACGCGTTCAAGCAAACAAACAAACAAACAAACAAACTTTTCCGCTTTATAATATTAGTATAGATTTTAACCAAAAGCTGAAAACTATTAAGGATTGATCTTTTCGATATTAGTTCGGTTCCAATCAATTTGCTAAAAATAATTAATATCGATCAGAACTAAAACTGCAAATCGGCTACCGCCAGATGTCACCACCGACTGTCAGAAACTGACCTACAATTGAATGACATTTAGAATGTAAACATAACCACAACCTGATTACTTTTTTTTTATTAAAAATAGGTTCGCGTTTGACCACCATCTCACCTGATGGTAAGTGATGATGTGGTCAAAGATGGAGCACGCTTACCTAAAAGTAACCTATTCACTCTTGACTTAAAGACCCCCAGGTTATAGCTATCGGGAAACACTGACTCCGGCAGGGAATTCCACTCCTTAGCCGCACGCACAATGAAGATATTCCCAAAATGTTTTGTGCGTATGGGTGGGATGTCCACCATGTAACGATATTTAATCCCTATAATTTATTGTAATAGCTTATAAGAAGAAGTGATTCAACGTCAGAAAGTGTTACCCACGAGTTCAGTGACGAAGTACAGATGAAGGGATGTTACTTTTCTATAAATCGCAAGCTAAAGTCATACATTGTACAAACTACAGGGAACAGTTCACTTGGAAACCTTACAATTTACAACTCAGGTAAGCTAGGATAAAAATAACAACGTAACAAGACCTGGAATAATATCTCAAATACCTATTAGCCCAACGAGTATTATTTCCGATGCAGAAATCAAATCCGCGACAAGAAGCACAGAGTAGTACGGGCCCAGCTTCGCACAGTCTTATTCTGCTAATTCACATTACAACCCTTCCTCATGAATCACAGTATCCATTGGGGAATACCGCAGGAATACCGCATGAAAATCAGTTTAGTAGTTTTTGATGTTATCGTGAACAAAAAGACAGCTAGACACATGCAGCAGGCTTTGTTTTATAATATGTATTATGTACGGATTTATCTTTATTTTTCTTTTTAAGTTTTCGTTTGTGTACATAAATAGATTAATAAATACATCCTCCTTATTTGTGAAAACAGGAAACAGACAAGACGAAGTTTTAATTATATAAATACCTATAGCTTAATTAAATAGAAAAACGTTTCTTCATTGCTATGCTAATAGCTATTGTATATATATACACAAAAATAGACGAAATAATTTACAAGTTTCTTAACATTACACTGTAACTTGATGACGTATTCACTAGTAAATGGCAGTTTTTCTCGGTGGAAAAATTGTGTGTGATTCCAAGTGTCAGACTTCTACTGACTAAAAACCCATCCTGTTTTTTCAACTTCAACTTCGACCACATCTTCACTTACTATCAGTTACCAATAATTTCTAGTCTAGTCTATTACCAACATTTTTTTTTAAAAGCTGCCCTTTCGTTCCGGTGCCGCGGTTCTCGTTAAATCATTTCCGTAACCAGGCAGGCATTGGTCTTGTCGGGCCCCGTCAATTAGTAAATGGCATCTAATATAGCGTTATTCTGAAATCCTTAGCTATTTTAACAAAAACTCTTCAGAATGGAATATATTAATTGTTAATTTTATTATTATTTGTCATTTATTAACAAACTAGCTTTTGCCCGCGACTTCGTCCGCGTGGAATAGTTACTTTGGGCTAACGTTAAATTTAACCCCGATTTTGAAGCATTCTTCATTGGCGCTCCGCTCCTATTGGCCTTAGCGTAATGATACAATATAGCTGTGCCCGCGACTCCGTCAGCGTAAGTTAATGTATCCTACTTCCTACTAATATTATAAATGCGAAAGTTTGTGAGGATGGATGGATGTTTGTTACTCTTTCACGCAAAAACTACTGAACGGATTTGAATGAAATTTGGCAAGTAGATATTTTACATCCTGGAATAAACATAGGCTACTTTTTATCCCGGAATTCCCACGGGATCAGGATTTTACGCGGGAAAACCCCACTACGCGAACGAAGTCGCGGGCAAAAGCTAGTTGGTAATATTGTTTAGATCACGTTCACATGAGGCTTAAGTACCTAGAGAACGCTTCGACCGCGAGACGCGTCGAGCACGGCGACCGATTCTGAAAAATAATCCTTATAGCATGATTCAGTATTCACGCGCGATGGCTTATTATTATAAGCGTATTTCATGTATAACTTTGATGTTTCTATACCGATTTATATGATTATTTTTAGGGTTTCGTAGCCGAATGGCAAAAAACGGAATCTTTATAGTTTCGACATGTCTGTCCGTCTGTCTGTCTGTCTGTCTGTCCGTCCGTCCGTCCGTCTGTCACAGCAATTTTATTCCGAAACTATTAGGACTATACATGTGAAACTTGATAGGTATATGTATTCTATGAACCGCTTTCCGATTTTGAGAAAAAAAATTTAAAATATTTAAAATAAAGGGGGGCTCCCCATACATGGAACTAAAACTGAAAATATTTTTTTTCATGAAATCGATGCATGTGTGGTATCTATAGACAGTTCTTTAAAAACGACATCGGGGTTTCTAAAACCACTTTTCCATAAAGTCAATCGTTTAAAAGATATAAGCTTCCAAAGTGGTAAAATGTGTGTGTGGCGGACACAACCTCTAACTTCTATAGGTAACAATGGAGTGAAAAATCTAAAAAAAAATATATATCTGTAGATCTTAATGTAAAATTTCAACCAAAGTTTAGTTTGAACGAAATCAGTTCAGCAGTTTTTGAGATACAGCATATTTTCTAAAACCGCAAATATAACTTTGTAATTCATACAAACATTATGAAAAACAAATTTATTCGGCGCAGTTGTAAAAAATGTAAAAAAGCCAGTTTTAAGAAATTTGTAAGGTTTTTTTTTTTTCAAAACAAATTTATTTGGCGCAGTTGTAAAAAATGTAAATAAGCTAGTTTTAAGAAATTTGTAAGGTTTTTTTTTCGTCAAATAAATATGCATATTATATTATTATAGTTACTACGGAACCCTTCATGGGCGAGTCTGACTCGCACTTGGCCAATTTTTTCATGGAATAGTTAATAATGTTAGCTTTTTCAATTAGGGGTGACTGAGAGTGTTATAAACGTAAGAGTAGACAAATATTATAATCAGAAAGCTTCGAACTGCTAAGCTATCGGGAGTTACACGTGTTATTGTGAGTCAACCATAAAAGATAGACATATGCTGTCGTGGGATATTTTTTATATAATTTTAAGGAGAACATTTCCGTCATAAAATGATTTGTGTAGCTTTAACCATTAAGGTTGCACACGCGACGGAAGCTTAAAAAATGGAGTAACTTCTCCCGTTTTCCCAACATTTCCCTTCACTGCTCTGCTCCTATTGATTGTAGCGTGATGATAAGTATACTATAACCCGCTCAGGAGTATGAAAAATAATTGTACCAAGTTTCGTTAAAATCCGTCGAGTAGTTTTTGTTTCTATAACGGTTATACAGACAGACAGACAGACAGACAGACAGACAGACAGACAAAAATTTAACTGATTGCATTTTTGGCATGAGTATCGATCCTTAATCACCCCCTGATAGTTATTTTGGAAATATATTTCATGTACAGAATTGACCTCTCTACAGATTTATTATAAGTATAGAAGATAGATAAGGAGGTAATAAGATTCAACTTTATCCTACGTTACTGCCCAATCTATGGATGTACGCGCGTGTGTGCTTTTGACATTTCTTTTGTGACATTTATAACCTGACATTGTTTTTTATTTATTTTTTGTCATTTTTCGTTCTATTTAGAATACGTTGGTAGAATTATATAAATTATGCAAAATCGCGTTGCCGCGTTGTGGCATTGTCGGCGGCACCCTCAGTGCAATTTGTTGTGAACACAACAATCTTGCATCGTGATTGTTTTTATAATATGATTCCGAAAAATTGAACAAAAGGAACTTAATATAGACGAGACTATGAGAGAGATGTTTATCGTAATAATTACATCCTAAACATCTACGGAGCAATTAAGCATTAAAGCAGCTGTCAGCGATGAACGAGTAGCAAGTAGAGCTAGCATATGAAAACGAGTTGTCGAGCTGTAGTGGTGTAACGAATATATTCATAATAGGTATACATATTATAATACAAGGCCTCATATTCATATTAGGATATGAGAATCTCGTATATTAGGCTCCCTGGATATTAGGCAAAGTAGCAATATTAGTATATTACCTAATATAGCGAGGATTAGCAATCACTCAGTAATACTCGATATTAGGTAATATAGCCATATTAGTATAATACACTAATATGTCGATATTAAGTAATATAGCCATATTAGTATATTACACTAATATGGCTAATACGATGAGAGTATCAGAATAGTAAGATGCATGGACGCGGCTTGGTAATACGGTGCCGATACGATCGTATGAGCGAGATGGCGCAATTATGGCGAGATTCTTGGCAGATTATAATATTGCGACTCGTTGCAATAACATGTTGTTATGTATGAACATACGCAGAAAAAGTGAAATAGTGAATGTTTCTTAATGTGAATTATAAATATAATTTTAATAAAAAAAATACTTTCCCACCCAGAAAAAAATTAATTAAAAGTATTCATCGTTGACAGACCTCAGCCAAATAAGTATAAAGAAAAAAAAAACACTTTTTCAGTATGTCATTTATATTCACGAAAACACGCTTAATATGAATGAATGCTAATATTGGCTAAACTAATACTTGACTAATAACCAGTAATAGGTATGGTTTAGATTAGATTAGATTAGATTCATTTATTTGCCAGAAATATGGTATTTTACAGATATTATAACAGATACACATTTAGTTCTACATATTTCGCCTACTAAATTCGGCATGCAAATTTTGTAACAATATCAGTTTAATATAATTAAACAAAACAATAAAATTACAATGTCAAAAAGTCTAAATATAAGTTAACTTAGTAAATTTCAAAATATAAATGTCAAATAAATAAGTACAAATTTGATAAATGTCTTCTATTTAAATTACAACCAAAGAAATTAAATTACAAAATGTCAATAGCTTAAAATCTAATATCAAATTTAATTATCAAGTCCTACAATTTTTCCCTTTGTCCTAAAAATCATAAATTCCTTAATGGTATAAAAACAATTTTCAATAAGCCATGCTCTAAGATGCTTTTGAAATAAGCTGGTGCGCAGTTCTCTTATAACCTTTGGTATACAGTTAAATATCTTTATTGCCATTCGACCAGTATTTTTATGGCAATACGCTGTTCTACATCTTGGCATTGCCAATTTTGTTGGATCTCTTGATATTTTACCTATCTTATAAACATTTTTGCTATCGGCTGTATTGAATAGATGAGGATGTTTTTTTACAAATAAACCTATTTCCAGTATATATAAACATGATAATGTTAATAATTTGTGTTTTTTAAAAATAGGTCTGCATGAATTTAATGGTTCTGCAGCAAACACAGCTCGCAAACACTTCTTTTGTACTATAAATGCCTTATTGATGTCAGTGGAATTACCCCATATGATTAAGCCGTATCTTAGCACAGATGAGACATATCCATGATAAGCCAATAGAGCGGCATTACGTCCAACAGTTTTCCTGAGATTTCTTAATGCAAATGCAAAACTGTTTAGCCTATTACATACATTTTCAACATGTTTTTTCCAATTACAATTCTTATCTATTATTATGCCTAAAAATTTCGTATGGTCAACTTCTTCAATGTCATTATTACACCCAATTATTTTCATTACTTCATTTATCATTTTATAATTAGAGAAATTAATATATTTTGTTTTGGAAATATTCACACATAAATTATTTTGTTGAAGCCAATCTATTATAGCTTCTACGGCAGCATTTATTTTATCCTCAAATTTAACATTTTTACTTTCTTTAGTTATAATCAATGAGATGTCGTCGGCAAATAACACGCACTTATTCTCCGTAACTGTAGGCAAATCATTGATGTATAGAAGAAACAGCAAGGGTCCCAAAATACTACCTTGAGGCACGCCATATGTATTGGTTCTGTATTGAGATTTATAGTTTATCACTTCTCTGTCTTTATTAACGCCTAATATTTCAACTCGTTGTTGTCTATTATTAAGGTAATCTTTTAACCAATTTAGCGCTTTTCCTCTTATCCCGTAATTCTCACATTTTGATAACAATATATCATGTTTTACAAAGTCAAATGCTTTGCTCATGTCAAAAAATATTGCAGCGACTGGTATCTTCTTATCTATATTCTCAGTAATCGATTTTATTAGTTGGTAACAAGCTAGTGTGGTTGACTTTCCTCTTTGAAAGCCATTTTGTTCTGTATTTATTATATTATATTTGGATATAAATGATACCATTCGATTGTACATTGCTTTTTCATATATTTTTGAAATTATAGGTATTAAAGTCACTGGACGATAATTGTTTAAGTCATGTATATCTTTTTTTTTATATACTGGTTTTACAACTGAGAACTTTAATTTTTTAGGGTACTTTTCTTCACTGAAACTTAAATTAACAAGATGAGATATAATAGGTGACAATATATCGGCACATGATTTTATTATGTGAGTGGAAATGTCATCATATCCGACGGCTTTGGTATTATTTAGTGAAGATATTATTTTATGTATTTCATTGGGCGTGCAAGGTTCGAGATATAAACTGTTACTAATATTGATATTTTTTGTATTCATGTTTTTATTTTTATTATTTGTTATGTCTATGTTTGTAGTATCAATAAAGTGATTATTAAAAGCTTCCGCTATTTCTTCAGGTTTATCTATAGTAACGCCATTCAGCTTAACGGCTTCTATATATTGTGTATTCGCACATCTAGTTTTATTTTTTATTATTTTCCATGTTGCTCTACATTTGTTTTTTGCTTTCGAAATAAATTTGCTAGAAGATTGCATTTTTGACAAGTTTATACATTTTTTTAAAATTTTAGCGTATTTATTATAAGCCAATTTATTTTCCTTAGATTTACTATCATGATATTTTGATTTTAGATATCTTTTAGAGAGGCAAGATTTTTTTATACCTTTAGTTAACCATCTTAAAGTAGGTTTTTGATAGTTTACTTTGATTCTTTGCAAAGGGAAATTCAATTTATATAATAGGCAAAAAGTGTCATGGAAGTTATCAAAAGCGGTATTAGGATTTGTTTCATTATAAATATCTTGCCATTTGAGGCTCAATAGACATTCTCTAAACTTTTCTATGTACTCTTCGCTATAATTCCTCTTGTATATAAAACAATGCGATGGAGCAAGCTGGTTTGAAGATATTTTTGATGTGAATGTCAAAATCTGGGCAGTATTATGGTCCGACAGATGTAATTCACATGTTTCACCTAACGAGTCAGGTATATTCGTGATGATGTGGTCAATGCAAGAAGTTTGTCGTGTTGGAGTATTTATCTTTAAAGTCAAGTTGTAGTTTAAGAGAATTTCTTTTAGTGTACTGGCATTTTTGTTAGTAGTAAGGGTGTTTATATTTAGGTCTCCAACCAGTATAATTTTTTTGTTTTTTCTGTCACTTAGTTTATGCAATAGAGACTCAAGTTTATTAAAAAATATTGCAATGTTAGAATTGGGTGTCCTATACAAACATATAATAATACAGTTATAAGATGGTATTTCTATGCCACAACACTCAAATATTTTATCTACTGCCATTTCCTTACATAATTGAATTATGTTGTATTCTAAGAAATGTTTAATTAAAATACACACCCCACCCCTCTTTTCCGTATTTCGTGAGTAGGAATTCGCAAGTATGAACTCGTTAATACATACATTTAATTCATTATTATTACTTATAAAAGTTTCTGAAAAACATAATATATCTACCGGTTTATGACTGTCCTGAAGCTCGGCCAAGCAAATTTCAATTAAAGAAAGTTTATTCAATAACCCTGCAATATTTTGGTGCAGTAGTCGTATGTTATGGTTAGAAGATTGAACTTTATTATTATGCACTTTCTTTCTACTCTCATTGTTAGGAACGAAAAAACTGTTCTTTTCTTAAATTAGTACAGTATTCTGAATTTGAATCCTCAATACTTATAAGGTAAGGATCTATATAAATGCCTATATAGCACTTCAGGTAGTCAAAAACATTCTTCATTCCATAATTATTGAGAACTCCGCGGCGCTTATAAAACATTGTCTCATCGTATGTCAGATTTAAATTCGTATCAAATAGCATCGCATAACCGTAAGTACAAGTATCATGGTATAATAAATGACTAAATATTTCTATTCTAGAGTTAAACATATAAGAACATCCATCAAATTTATATGTCGGTAAACAGAGCAAAATGTTAGTGTGATTTATTGTCATTAATATATTCCTTATACTAGTAATTAACTTAAAGTAATTGTCAGATTTTATAAAATCTTTCTCGCCTATAAAAATCAAACAATAGTCATTTTTTGTGTAATTTATCAATTTTTGCTCCAAATGATCTATCAACTGTATAATTCCACAATTCGTTGATATGTAATGACAAATATTATGATTTGGGAATGTAGTCTGTGCTATTGCTAATACCTTATTCACTTTGTTACTACTAATTATACAAAGTTGCTTCTGACGCACCGATAAAGATGGTTCTAATACATTACTGGTGACGCCATCTAGCGGCTGGTTATCCTCTTCAAGTTCCTGGTGAGAAGGAGCCTCACTGCAAAAATGCGGTAGTCCACGTAGTGATGATATGTTGCTGGTGGTGCCCTCTATTATCGCTTCACTGGATTCCTCGAGCCCAAGATCTAAGTAACTATTATTGATTGCGTCTTTAAAAGATTGATCTAAGTTTCTGGAGATCCTTTTCTTTCTTTTGTTGTCACTTTTTTTACTGTTTATTCCTTTAATTTTTGTTGCTGAACAGATTTCTCGTAAACTTTTAGATTTGTTCCTTTCCTTATTCAAAGCAGTTTTTAGAGTCATGTTTTCCATGTTAAGTTGTTCTATTTCCTTATGAGCACTTTCTAATTCGCTCTTAAGCTGGATTATTTCTCCTTTCAAGTCCTCTAAATCACTGTCATAAGCGGTTGATAAGTCTGGTAAACTATATCTTCTAATTGTTTCAGAATTCGTCGAATCCAAAGAAATATCTAGAGAGTTATTTGCAGTACTTTTCTGCCGGCGAATTGTTACATGTTCATCTTCCATTGTAAAATATGTGTAGTTAAATAAATAGGCAAATTATTATTTATATTCTTCTCTCGTCGATTATGTTTTAGAAAAGTTCCCTCTGTTGGTACCGTACAGAAGTAGTTGGATAGATCGATATCATGAATGTCTATTAATTATACTACTCGGCGCTAGAGGGCGCTATCTTTAATATCGTTATTGTCGTCAGCGAGTGATTAGTCATTTAGTACACTTTTTCAAATCTTAATGAAAAAAAACGGTCACTGATTTATTATTTTAAGTCAAAATTTCTTTGTTTTGTAGTTTTTGTATTTATCTTCTCTGGTTTATGTACACACAAAAAGTTGTTTTGATCACCAGGATTATAATTATTTCACTTTTTAAACTGTTTGTTTTGCACTATCACTGGTCCTGGGAGCTTTTCATAGAAATTCTCTTCACTGTTTCCGTAGATAACATTTGATGTAGTATTGCCGCTAACTATGTTTACTTTTATGCACAATTCACTACTCTATACTTGTTTTTTAAATTATAAACAATATTATTAAAATTTCTGACAGGACCTTAGTGTTTTGTTGACGGTGGCGCCACCTTAAATTATTCCTGTGGTGTGTGATTCCAGTGGTGCCGATACATATGTACGAGCGATCGTTTAATATGTATGAATATTGATAAGAATATGAATTGGCTAAACTAATATATGACTAATATCCAGTAATAGGTATGGTATCCTAATATGAGATTACAATATTATGAATATCAAGATTTGACCTTAATATAACATTTCTAGGGAGCTGCGAGCAGCGAGTGTGTCCGTTAGTTCCGATAGTTTTGTCGCTGGGCTGTCACCGGGTTGGCCTCTCAGCGTGAGTTCTGACCGCCAAGCGAGCATTGTTGAGCAAGTATTATCTTTGATAGCTCTTTACCTCAGCAACAAACTAGTGAAGCGAGTGCTCGCCGGCAGTGTAAACAGTCAGCGATCGACTATTAATATATGCATCTCGTTTGTTTACACAGAAAGTATATAAATATTGTACATTTATTGAGCGAGAAAATAGCCGACAGTTAGTTGCTTCTTCGCTGGAGGTGGGGCAATTACCTTATACTAGCGAATAATACTTGATACAGTTGTAGATAATAAAAAAAATAGAAACTAAGTACATATAACCTGGTTTGTATGACCTTGCATTATTTTAAGGATATACAGAGATCGGTCCATTCGAGTGGTCATTGATGGCTGCTCATCTGGCCAATTAGGAGGGCCTACGGGAACGCCCTCTGTTAGTTAACATGTATATATGTATACAACGTGTAACAGAATAAACGCAATTCCTGAAAGTAGTTGGTTCAGAATCGGCTTCTGAATCGATTTCCGTCATAAAAATAGTTCTAAAATTTTCACGGATTTTGAAATCTTTCATTTAACTAAAAATGGAAACACAGTATCATGACAAATTAATACAATCCTTAATTTAAGGAAATACGCTCGTGTGCGTGTCGGCCACTAACATTGCATGAGTGTATGCGTCTGCGTAAGGATATTGTATGACGCACATACGTTTTGCGTTTAATAAGGATAACTATTTTATTAAAAAAAACGGTCAAGTGCATGTTGGGCCACGCGTAGTGTAGGGTTCCGTAATTTTTATAACAACCAAGTGCGTGTCGTATTCGCTGACTGATCGTTTCGTACCATGCTCTGACTAAAAGCCAAACATGACTACCTAACTAATTTGACTTCCTATACAAATCCTCACCTGATCCGACAATTTTGCACGGAAAGTTTAGTGTAGGGTTTGGGTAGGATAGGGGTAGTGGTATCGGTTGGGTAGGGGTAGGATACCACGCGAACGAAGTCGTGGCGGGTCAGCTAGTAAATAAATAAAAACATATTAATTTGAATTCACTCTAAAAACGGGCCCACATAGGGCGATGGTAACTGAAGAAGGAATTATAAAATCCAACCTCACAAGGAAAGTTTGAAAAAATATGATCTATTTGAGTACCACCGCGTGTAGAGGGAAGTGGTTGTAATAAAGACTGGTAACCAGCGTCACGTATTAATTTGAAAACTGCAGTGTTGTCGTTACGGAGATAGTCTTCATTAAAATCTCCAAATATTATGCAAGGACTGTTAAGCGATAAGTAGTAAATTACTTACAAAACCTACTGCGCGACTGTTGGGACATTTGCATGATCTATAAAAAGCTATAATCTTCACTGCATTTATTTCGAAAATTACTGCTTCACAGTGGTCACCTCCAGCAATGTCAATGTAATACCGTGGGTTGCTATATTCAATATATTTTTTTTCCCATGCACACACACCAAAACCTGGGTTTGAACTAGACTGTTTAGGGCCATTTGTTCTAATTATTTCCTTAAAATTTGTCATATAAAAAAGAATCTTGAGAACAGCTCCACGTTTCTACTGCTAAGTAGATATCTGAAGCCATTATTTGAGGATCGCTTACATTATCTTGCAAGTGTGCACGTAAGGATTGAACATTATGGAACATAATTTGGTATGAACTGTGGGGCTCCCTCAAAAATCGATACATAGATATTATAGGATTTCGACGCAGCTTTTCCATTTCCATTACGACTGAATCTTGGTCGGAGGGTGGACGTGGAGGATGAAAACATTCAGTAACGATAAATAAACCTTCAGCACATGTGGCACGTGAGCAAGCAACATATAACATTGACCTTGAAATACCGGGCTTTACATGTACAACAACTTTTTCTAATGTGGAACCCTGGCTTTTGTGAATTGTAACAGCCTCAGCTGGAACCAATGGAAATTGAAAAAAAAAACCGACTTCCAAAAAACACTACAATGTAAAAAATAACTTTAATTTCGGAAGTCGGTGGCAAAAAACTAAAATACAGATCCAAAGACACTATCTTCTGAAATTAAAGTTATTTTTCACATTGTACCTAGTGGTTTTTTGGAAGTCGGTACTACTGCCGTGACATTTGAATTTCTAACTACAACCGTTTAGTTGGTAGAGGGGGACACATGACTCTAACGAAAATTGGTACTTTAAAGCTTGATAAGTCACGAACGGTTTACTTAATCAAAAAACGGTCTTGCCAAGCCCCTAATATTTTTGAAAGACCTATCCAATGATATTCCACACTATGGGAAGGACGAAAAGAAAAATTATCATCCCACTTTACATGTAGGGGAGGTAACCTAAATAATAGTATTTTTCAAAATTTTATTTTACCTTTCTAGTACCAATAGGTTTTGAGCTAAACCGCGGACAGACAGACAGACGGACATGGCGAAACTATAAGGGTTCCTTGTTGACTACGGAACCCTAAAAACTAGGTTTGGTTTAGACTTACCTATAATTAATTATTCTAATTTAAATTGGGGTGTCTGAGGTTGATAGCGTGTAGGTATAATACTGTAAGAAACTTTGTATGTCTATTATGTCCAGTTATTTAAGGTATTTCATTATCATACTTTGTAGAAAAAGAACCATTTTATTTAAACAATATTCACTTTGCGTATTTTAATATAATTAAATAATAATACAATTTAAATAGCTTTTTATTTTGTTGTATACTAGCTGTGTCCACAATTTCGTTCGCGTGGCAGGTTTTTCCTGCACAAATCTCAAACCCGTAGGAATTCCGAGATAAAAAGTTGCCTATGTGTTATTCTAGGATTTCATCAATCTACATACCATAATTATTTCGTTAAGATCCGTTCAGCTTTGTACATAATATGGTATCTTAACAATGGAGTGCTTTGGCTTATAGGATTACCATGTATCACGAATGCCGTAATGCCTTTTGCCGTAGGTAACATAAACATCTCAACATCTATCCAAACTTTCACATTTAAAGATTATATTAGTATCATAATTATGATTATGCAAACGATTTGCGTTCCATAATCGTAAGACGCCTAATCCCAATTAAGAAAATAAAACACTTACTTAATGGATGTTATTTAGTAACTCGACCTTTCTCAAGCGTCAGAAGTCTGCCTCCATGCGAACACTGTTAAAAACAAACGAACACTGTATCATATCCGACATGAACCTTCTCAAATTTCGATTTAACACTGATAATTAAAACAGCATTAATAAAAAACACAATGAACCAATATGATACTTGCACCACATTTTGTGTCTTAAGTTTAGGGTATCGTAGCTGTCTCGCTATTTGAGAAAAGCTCGGCGTGTCTATCCACTATCACGGCTAGTTTTCGCCAAAACTAGAAACAGTCTGATAAGTTTTTAAGTCAGACATAATCTTATGTATTTATAAAAAATAAATAGCTTTTTGTTAGTCCCACGTAAAACGGTGGGACCTGCATTAATTTTTTGTTTTTCTAGGTTTCCTCTCATACAAGAAACGATTAAAAAGTCGGAAAGCAACGTCTTATGGGACATATTTTTAAAATACTTTTAAAAGGAAATACATAACAATTGACCAGGGCTTTTATGACTCTTTAATCTCTCTCTCTCTGTAATCTTTGGTAAATCTAATCAAAAACACTGGGTTTAAAAAAATATGCAAAGGACATGGCTAAATTGAAGTATGGACGACTGCCCCCGCAATGAAAACGCATGAATAAACATGGTTCCTAGCAATATGTAATGCTGAATAGCTGAAAATTTGTATTTTGTAATTAAAAAGGTTCAGGAACTTTTCATATCTGCACAATCCTGAAAATAAAATCACGTAACTCCTACGACAAAGTTACAAAAACTTCAAACAATGCTATAAACTTTATCTAGGCGTTTAAATGTGTCTACGACGATTTTAATTGATAATTGTGTTTTTTGTTAATTACACTAAGGTACTTGAAGTAAATATCTACAAAGGGATAATTACATACAACGGACTTCTCCAAAAAAATAACATTATGGTTGAAATGATGAACGTATTTGAAAAAGATTTTAAAGATTAACTGAGCCAAATATTTGTAATTTCTGCCTAAACTAGATAATGAACGCACTGAGTACCAAAGCATAAAAACAATTATGAAACTTTTTTATGTTTATTAGTTCACCAAAGTTTTAAGAAATGATTAAACACTGAATAATTTATGACTGAATATTTAAATATTACGGTTTAGTGTGAAATTCCTATTCGTGCTAACCGTGCTGGGGCAGCCGTTTAGACATCTCTTTTAATGTTACGTACAGAACCGTTTGGGCTCGAGCCCGACTGACACTTGGCCGTTTATACCTAATGTGTTGGAAACGTGGTAGTAAAAGCAACTTGTGGGATGTGGTCACATCTTTGTCGAAGAATGACGAGGCCGCTACTTGCAAAAGAGTTATAAAAATTCCAAGGTTAGGAACTCTCAGAATAATGTGCACTGTTGACATTAAATACTAGCTGTGTCGGCAAATTTGTTCGCGTGAGAGGTTTTTCCCGCGTGAATCCCGATCACGCGGTAACTCCATGATAAAAAGTCCCTTACGTTGCCTTATAACATCTTGTATCTTCCAGTGAGTCCCATTAAAATTGGTTCTGTCAATCCAGAGATTGAACCAGATAAATTAAAAAGAAATAAGAAAGACGAATAGAACGAAAATTTACAGTTCAAAACCAGCCTCTGGTACTTTACAGTTGTCTGGCATTTCGCTGGACTGGGCCCCTATTTAACACGATTTAATTTTTGTATTTATTGTGTGCCCTAATCTGGGTCAATTAAACTTATTAACGTTCATTCTTTATTTACATTGTTTTTTTTTTAATACGAATGAGCCCGCTCTTATCCCGATCACACTTGAAGACCATAGACCTCATATGATGGAATGAGCGAACCCAAAAATGCCTGTTCACTCTTTCTTTAAAGGCTGACGGCCGAAAGTAGAGAGAGTAAAGAAGCCGGCAGAAGTTTCCACACCTTGGCTGTGCGCACAATATATAGGAGTAAGGCTGCCATTCGTCCGGGTTTTCCCGGATTTGATCTAGTTTGGATAGCATCCGGGGAGATTCTCCCTATAAGCGACCGGGTTAAGCCAGCACACGTATTTGACTTATGGGTGCTGAAAAGCGGGATCTCTATTAATATCCTTTGGGATACCCACTCATTGTTTTTGTTCAGTTGATTGAATATAAAGAAAGAGACAACGGTTTTAGCTAAATGTCCAGAGTTTTTGAAGGATTTGTCAGGGGCCGGAAATTCAGGTGATGGCAGCCCTAGATAGGAGAAGAAGAAGTAGTCAATAAGATAGACCTATAGAAGTTGTATAAATACCAACTTCAATAAAAAACCGATAGATTAGAATATATCCGTGTCTTTTTGAGCTTCCGAGATTAATTTTAAGCTTACCGTGTAATAATCCAGTCACATCACACATCCGCGTTACAAGAGTAGCAAGAAACCAAAGAGCACAAAACAATCATGGGAATTTTCGACCGATCCAAGTATCAAGACAGCGCGGGCAGCGCTGAGTCTTCTTCCAACGCCTCAAAAGCATTACATAATATGCGAAGTCACGGTAAATATAACCTATATTTTAGAAATATTAGGTTTAATTTTTTTTTAGATTTTTTCACGAAGGAATATGCTTTGCTGCGTGTCAGTCAGTATTATCATAAACTCTGTCACTCTTTGTCTATGTCACAGGGTGATTTCATCAGATGGCCAGTTTACTAAAGAGTTTTTATTTACATACCATCCAGACTTTTTACTGAAAGGCTTATTATAATATTTTTTTGTGTTTGCTGGTACTTTTCTTATTGACACGACGCGTTTAGGAGTTTTGATCAACCATGTGGTTTCAAGGTAAAGGTTTCGTCACGATGTTTTCCTTTGCAGTTTTAAGAAAGGGTGATGATAAAAATTACTCAAAGTTACGTGCTTGCCTGGGTTTGAACCCACAATCTACATTATTCATTAAAATTACCTACTTAAGTGCGTATATAAGTTGAACAAAATTACATATGTATCTGTTATTTCAGTCCAATATGCTCTTTAAGTTCAAAGTTACCAGAAATTAATTAATTTAGATAACTAGCGACCACTACGGGTTACTGGAGATCACAGTAATAATTTGCACTTGACTGATTTTTGTATAGGTATAATAATAAACATAACTTATCTCTTTAACATCAAACCCATTATTTACGCTAAAAAAAATAATTTTGTTAGATTTACGTCAGCAGTTATGGGAAAATCCGCTCGATTGCCGAAATTATGAATTTATAATTCGTAGGTTTCCATTTTAAGCTTAAGATTTATTGGACAAAATTACCATTATGACACGTTAATTATTATAAAAAGTTTTTGTAACCAGCAATGTAGGTAGAGTTCACATTACTAGCAATTCTGTTAACCCCTCCAACTAAGCTAAATATGGTTGTGTCTGGAGTGGCTTCACGACAATAGTGTAATGGGTGGGGTTAGAACCTGTGACCTCTCGATCACAAGTCCGACTTATAGATATTAGACTATTGACGCATGACAAACAAAATAAATTATCGTTAAGTTATTAAAAAGTTACCGACAGCGTAGAGTTTTTATTTATAGGTTCGCGTTTGACCCCTTCTCAGTGTGAGTGTGCCTGTCGAGGCTTATCTTCTGAGATTACAACAATTACAACAGCATTACTGAACAATTACACGGATTTTCATATGATTTTCACTAATAAGTAATAACTATAAATGATGGTATGGTAATGATAATATGATAATAAATCGAATTGAAATAGTGTTTTATTTTGCCAGTAATACTATAGTAATAACACTAGTATTTTATAAATAACACTTTTGCACGTCATTTCTTCCAGTTTTAATCTAGATGAGGTCGGTATACAGAATTATTATCAAGGAAGGCAAATAAATTATTTAAAGTTACGTAAGTACAGTGGAATGTTTCTCAATGAAAAACATTCACCACAAAAAATTTTACGTAGCAAACCCGCTCGTATTCGCTACGCGGCGTAGCAGGTCCGTTCCCTTTTGCTACGTTATGTAGGTATGGTGTAGAGGTAAGGTAACCGACATTGCTACACAGTGTAGCTGGCGCATGGCGTAGTGAAAACTCGTTCCCGTTTGCGTTTGAAACACAACTTGAAATGGATGTGTAACTTGAAGCTGGTCACCCGCCGCTTTTTTACCCGACTACGGCAAAGCCAAAGGAGGGTTATGATTTTGACAGGCTATGTATGTATGTATGTATGTATGTATATATGTATGTATGTATGTGTGTATGTTCATCTGTTCCCTCATAGCTCCAAAGCTGCTTATCGGAACTCGACAAATGAGATATCGTTAGAACCGTCTTGACCGTCCGCTGAACATAGGCTACGTGACGTGTCACAAAACCCAATGTGGCGCATTCACTTGAACTTAACAAAAATATTGCTTAAATTTAACGTGGCGTCCTCTAGCGGACAAAAAGTCATGTGTAAAAATAAAAATAAGATATATACACCGTGTTTGATATCATTTGAAAGGGCTTCACCTGTACTTATCAAAAATATTGCTTAAATTTAACGTGGCGCCCTCTAGCGGTCAAAAAGTCATGTGTAAAAAATAAAGTAAATAGTATAGAAGCACAGTGATTTAACACCAAAATAGTTTAAATAAAAAGTAAAAAACTAAAACCCGACTACGACAAAAAAATCGATGCTAAAAAGGATGAAACAAGATTTTCAGGATGCTGAAATAAACAAGGTTACTAGAAAAACAAGAACAGAACAAAAATAAAAGCCGTAGTCACACGTTATATAGGATATCAACCGTAACAAAACAATTAATAACGTAACGTGTGACTACGGCTTTTATTTTTGTTCTGTTCTTGTTTTTCTAGTAACCTTGTTTATTTCAGCATCCTGAAAATCTTGTTTCATCCTTTTTAGCATCGATTTTTTCGTCGTAGTCGGGTTTTAGTTTTTTTACTTTTTATTTTACATTGGCTTCAACTAGACGTCGCACAATGTTAGTTAAAAATTAATAATAAATAGCAAACAAAAAAAATTAATTTATTTTTTTATTTATTTATTAAAACCCTACAAAGCAGCGATCAAATGTTATTAATACTTTGTTTTCTATTATTCAAGGAAATGTAAACATATGTTACCCACGCAATGTGGACAGTTCAGATAATTATGCACTTTTGTAATATATCTCACCTACACATAAATGTACAGTTATAACTATAGATGAATCGGTACACTCAAAGTAAAGTTCAGTCCAAAACTAGCATCAGGCAATTACTTCTTTTGACACAGCCGCTAAGCACAGAATGACACAACTAAACAAAATTTTGTCTCCTTATTTTTTGTTCTTACATTGGGTGTCTGTTTGTGTGTGGGTGTTTTCTGCGTGTGCCAAATTAACATGTTTACTCACTCTCTTTTTTAGGTTAAGTTTATTCGGTTCTTTCACCGTCTATACTTAAATGACTCCCACTATTATTTCGTAATATATAATTTTGACCATATATTGCGCAGACGCAATGAAAGTTTGGAAATCTTATTCTGTTTGGAAACACCTAGACCAAAAGATCACGCTGTCGTTAGTTCGTAGAGACGCACTGGACTGTAACCGGTGGAAGCAGATTATCCGCTCTAGTTTCAACCCAGATTTTGACTACGATCTTCATATATTTCATGGTGGACATCCCACCCATACGCACAAAACGTTTTGGGAATACCTTCATTGTGCGTACGGCTAAGGAGTGGAATTCCCTGCCGGAGTCTGTATTTTCCGACAGCTACAACCAGGGAGTCTAGAGTGAATAGGTTACTTTTAGTTAAGCGTGCTCCATCTTCGATCACATCATCACTTACCATCAGGTGAGATAGTGGTCAAACGCGAACCTATTTTCAATAAAAAAAAATATGTATGTATGTATCACAGCCTCAGTGGCCTAGTGGTCGGATGCAAACGCGACTGCTGAGCAAAAGGTCTTGGGTTCAATTACCGGGTCGGGCAAAAAGTGCTATTGGGTTTTTCTTGTAGATATTTCTTAGTAGTGGTCCGGAGTTTGGGAGTTGGCGATGTGATACCCCTATGCCTCGGAAAGTACGTTAAGGCTTTGGCCCTGCACCCCCTCCGGTCATGTTGGATTACCGTACCATCGGGCTATGAGAGTAAAAGGAACAGAGATTGCACCAGGGGCGTGCACAGGATTATGACAGGGTATGCGGCGGAGTAATCGGTCACAAAAACTTTTTCTTTTATAGATTTTTAGCATAGCCACAGCCACGCATCGCCACCATGCTACGATGCGTGGCTGTGGCTATGCTAAAAATCTATACGCGCCTGGATTGCACCTGTACCTGCGCACATACTTGTGCACTATAATATCTCTGTTGAGATTGGTACCCGTGGTTGAAATGAGTCAGAAAAAATAAATTCATATATGTACAGACGCCAGCACATGAAGCTACCCGAAACTGTAAAATTTTCCCAATCAACCTTGAACCTAATTTCTTTAACAATAAAGTAGAAAATCTATTAAAGAAATTTGACAGATTGGTGTAGCTTGATGTGCTGGCGTCTGTACATGTGAGGGATCATCTACACAGAGACGTATTTCGAAAAACAGATCTATGTGTCTCTCAAACATACCTTCAGACCCGCTGGTGGGTCAGAAAAAGTGGTTTGCAATGTTTATGATGTCTAGAAATCATTTTTTTTAGGTTGAAATGTAGGGGGAGTAACTTAAAAGATGTTTGTACCCGACTGCGGCGATGCAGCGCAACAGTGGAAGATGTTTTTAGCACGTATGTATGTATGTCCGTTCCTTTGATACCTCGTAACTATTAAACCAGTGAACGGATTTTGATGAATGATACATCGTTAGATTTATCTTGATAGCGCGAGTGTTACTGGATGCATTAAAATAAAATAAATTAGCACAACGACAACCAGACGCAATAATTGACAAAAATAAAAAATCTAAAATCGACAAGCTGTGTCAATAGGGGTATCATTAAATAGATCTTTTAAAATAATTTTGAGGTTTCTTCCACCATTTTTAATTTTAAACAACCGTTTAGGAAATATAACGTTTTAAAACGAATTAAATCGTACAAAAGGACTGAAAAATTGTTAAATAATATTGTACTAAAATGCTGAAAATAAAAAAGTTATTTAAAAAATCTAAAAAACCCGACGGCTCAACTAAAATGCAAGAAACAAGCACATTTTTATTTTTATTTCAAAAAGTTAGTATAATTTTAATTTAAAAAATGGGATGAGTCCCGCCTGCTTGTCACTTTTTAAAATAAAAATGTGTTTATTTCTTGCATTTCAGTTGAGCAGTCGGGTTTTTTAAATTTAATAAATAACTTTTTTTTATCTTATTATAAATACATATAATTTCTAATTATAATTATTTCTTTACCGCTTTTAAATAATATTAGTATAAATATGTACTTGCCCTCGGCTTCCCCCATAGAGTAAAGAATAATTAATTCCTTTACCCGTATAGATGCCATGTTCATCATTTCGTTACGGATTCGATTGCTAAAAGATCTTGTTGTATCCGAAACACGAATCTCATAATAAATGTCTAAATTACGTCCCCACTGCTGGGACGCAAACTTCCTCTCTATAAGAAGAAATGGAATTCACCACGCGGGCTTTGTGTGAGTCTGTTGCAGGGCCGGATTAACCATTAGGCGGAATAGGCAACTGCCTAGGGGCCCCATCTCAACTAGGGGCCCAGGCCCAGTGCATGCACTAAGAAAACATGTTTCTTTGAACGAAAATTTGATGTGCGTGTGAACTTAGGGACCTCACTGTTATCTCACAAAATTCAAATCGTTAGATTTAGTAGTAGAATTAAAACTATTTTAGAACAAATCTGTTCACACACGATTTGGTCAGTCAAAGTAAGAAAAAGGGCCCCGAGAATGCCAATGCCTTAGGGCCTCTGACAAGGTTAATCCGGCACTGGTTGGTTGATGTCTTTTCTTCGAACATATCGATGTTTTTCTTCAAAATTTTGAGAGCAGTAGTGACGGTACAATTTACCCAAAGGAATGTGCCTAACTCGGCACGAACCCAGTCAGGAACCTATACATTTAGGACTCACGACCTACAACTCGAATTCGAAATCACCATTCACGAATGGGACGAATGCGAAACAGGGTGACGGGAGTGTTCTAACGAGATACTGTGATCCCGGAACATGGGGAATTTGAAGGAACAGGTGGGTTTTGGTCAGTCCTTCCGCTCCAACCAGGTCAGGAGTAGTTATTTGATGATTTTCCCACCGAAAAAACAGGTTATAACGAGTGTACCTGTACTCTATCTAAGCTTTCAATTAATTTCAACAACCCGTTCCATCATCGAACTACGAGACAAACGGAGAAGCGCCATCGTTACATGGTGGACATCCCACCCATACGCACAAAACGTTTTGGGAATACCTTCATTGTGCGTACGGCTAAGGAGTGGAATTCCCTGCCGGAGTCTGTGTTTCCCGATAGCTATAACCTAGGAGTCTTTAAGTCCAGAGTGAATAGGTTACTTTTAGGTAAGCGTGCTCCCTCTTCGATCACATCATCACTTACCATCAGGTGAGATAGTGGTCAAACGCGAACCTATTATCAATAAAAAAAAATTAAAAAAAAAAATATACATTGTGCGCGCATTAACTCACATATGGAGGTAGGTAATGTATATAATTATAATAATTGCCCATGATATACATAGATAAAATCTTATGTATGAACTGTCCTTAGCCCACTGTTTAATAGGTTTCCGTAGCCGAATGGAAAAAAATGTAACCCTTATAAGTAGATTCCTCGTGTCTGTCTGTCTGTCCGTCCATACGTCATAGTTATTTTATTGTGTGTGTCTCAAACAATAAGGACTATACAGTTGAAACTTGTTAGGTAATTTTTTTCTGTGAACCGCCCCAGGTAGTACTCTAGTAGTAATCGTGGGTACATTGAACTGAAACTAATTTTGTTTTTCGTCAAACATATAATACCATTTTTTCTTATAACTTAGGAGAATATATTGTAGCCTAAGGTCTGACCTGGCTAGTTCTCATATACAAATTATTATGTTCGATGGTTAGTTTCTACCAGCAAGCTAAATTTTCGGAATAATAAAATAACCGACAAGTAACAGGTTTAGAACTTGCGAAGGCTGTAATATATTTCGTATATGAAAACTAGCCAAGTCCTAAGGTCTGACTTGGCTAGTTTTCATATATTAGCTACAATATATTCTCCTAAATTATAAGAAAAAATGGTATTTTATGTTTTATAAATTAATTTCAGGACTGACCATTGAACTTGGCACCCATTTAGATTTCACTTCTTTTGTCGTTGAAGTCAACAACCAAGGCATATATCGCTGGCCCGGGGCAGCGGTAAACATCTTTTTAATGTTATTTGATTTTTGCCTTCTCTAAGTATCAATCTATCACTCTTAATTTTTTCAGTTTTTTTAATAATATTTCTGTAGAATAAATGACAATAATAGCTTTATTATCTGGAAAATTCTCTTACCACTAAGTTATGTATTATTGCATTACTCTAAGAAACATTACACAAAAAACCGGTGAACATCTTTACACTAAATTTCTAACCAAAGGGTAATAAATTAAACCAAACAGTAATACATTTAGCCGCGTTTTCTGGAAATAAACGTATTATATCAATGAACTGTAAACACTTAATACGAAGTAATTACAAGAGATTTTATTCTGTACAAGCTATTACGCCTTTCTTCCCGAAAATTTATTGTTACCCCGGTGCCGTACTGTCATGTTGCGCTAAACGCCATCCCTTTCACTCCTGCACATAAATGATTACCGCATGCTCCATCCGAATCTTACCTATGTACCATCAACCACCAAAAAACTAACTAGAAAAAGAAGGCGACACGAAGAAACTTGAGAAAAAGTTAAGAATTAAAAATAAAAAAAGGCCCAGATTACTGGTATTCTAAGTAATTCGAAAAAAAAAATTGATTCCAAATGGAAGAAGAACGCCTATAAATCTAATAAAAATCGGGTGAAAAGATTGCTCAAGTCTCCCGGCAGGCTATATTTGACGAATTTTAAAAACTTAGTGTTCACGAGTATCAGTATCTTACGACATGTGAATACTAAATAAATATTTAAAAAAATGCAACTAGTTAGAACAAACAACCTGTTCTTTGTTCTAACTAGTTAAATTTGCATTTGCCGCTAATAGTTTGTGTCCTGACACAAACTATTAGAAATTTTTCAAGATAAAGGATAAATGGATAATGGATCAGAATTACAGAATCAATTGAAGTTTGCAATTTTTTTTATCACACTTAGCTTTAGCGAAAAAATAGTATACCTACACAGCAATAGAGAAAGGGTAATGTGAAGAAGTCAAAGATAACAGGGGTCAGCATGAAAATATACCACGGAAAATGAGTGTTTCAACCGAGCAAATTGTTACACATATGAAACAATTTCCAGGTAAAGAATCAAATTATGTCCGAAGAGATACTAAGAAGTTGTAATAAGATGAAACACTGAACATTTCCAAAATGTACAGGCTGTATTCAGAGCCGGATTAACCCTGTCAGAGATTCTCGGGGCCCCTTTTCTTACTTTGACTGACTAAATCGTGTGTGAACTGAGGCAACGCACATTAAGGGCTATGGTTTTTAATATATTTATTAACTTATTCCCAGATTTGTTCTAAAATTGTTTTAATTCTACTACTAAATCTAACGATTTCTATTTTGTGAGATAAGAGTGAGGTCCCTAAGTTCACACGCACATCAAATTCTCGTTCGAAGAAACATGTTTTCTTGGTGCGTGCACTGGGGCTGGGCCCCTAGTTGATGCGGGGCCCCTAGGCAGTTGCCTACTCCGCCTAATGGTTAATCCGGCCCTAGCTGTATTCTGATGAATGGTTTAGAGTGCAAATTATCCAAATGATGTAAAGATGGCCACAAAACCAAGGTATGTAACTGTAATACAAACTTCAATTATTCTTTTCACAAACCTAAAAAGATATGTGCGGCCAATAAACATTGTATCGTCTAGCTGATGGTGAAAGAAAAGACAAACCCCAAGAAGCTGCACATTAGAAACAAGGAATGTGTTCTTGAACTAAAACTAAAGATAAAATAGAAGTCGATTATATGACTACTGTCGTCACTATTTATGATCTGGAAAAGTCCTGACGATTCCTCAATCAGAGGTAGGAATCTTACATTACAAGCGAAAGTATCCTATATATAACTTTACAATTTACAACTCATTTAGTGGAAGAGGTTACTGCTATCTTTGGCACTATCAAGTGTCCAAAAGGGGTGGGACAAAAGACACTGGTTGCGGGCAGACCAAACTAATGAAAAAATTATGTAGACAAAGATTCATGAAGTCAAGATTACATCCAGATGTTATTTATTTAAAGTATAACTTTAACGATGAGTATATTTCTTTAAATACTGCATCAAACACCAGATCTTCAAGAGGAAGACCCAAATGGACGCGAGTGACTGATGTTTCAGGTGATAAACTGAGAAATCTGACCAGTAACCAAAACCACTTTACGATGATTTGATGAGTCTCTGCAAAACTGAAGCAATCCCGAAACATTATCATACATTTTATAACAATTTGCATTGTGTTGGGAACTTTAAAAAGAAATCGATATTGAAAGTGAAGATTCAAATCAATGTAGCATAATCCTTTTTTCTTTTTAAGGTTTTGACCATTTTATTTTTTTTTCTAAAGTATTATAACAGTTAATAAAAATTATGTGATTTTATTCAAATTAAGGTAGCATAGCATTTTTAAAGGACTCATGTAAATAATAAATTAATTAGTAAAATTGGATTATGTTATGATTTGTTTTGTTTAAGGATTTGTTTGTTTTAAATTATTTAATTTATGAAATTTATATTGTAAAATTGTGTGTAGAATTGAAATAATCATTATGTACCTGTATGTAAACATATTTGCACGCCATGAGAAATGGCAGACATGTCGTGAACCAATCAATTTTTAAGATCATGCATGCATATATTATATTAAATTATGTATGTGTACACATGTTTGAGCTAATAAAACTTCTATTCTTCTATTCTATTCTATAGTATTTTTTTTTGTTTCCACAGTTTATATACTAAAAATTGTGTGATTTGAAAGGTTTTTTATGCAAAATATTAAACCCAATGTTAGCGAAGTAGACACAATAGTTAAACAATATGAATTCCACCCACATTTCTAGTAACCTTTAAAAAAAAAAAAAAAAAAAATGGTGTGAAACCGATTCAGTTGGCGTTCACAGACGAAAGGATTCACTTAAAATTTAATTAAACAAAAATTAGGTGGTAGTAATAAAAATAAAAAAAAATATAATATACTGTCTAGAATGGTTAAAAATAAATCACATTATAAGGTCGGTAAAATTTCCCTGAAGAAGGTGGTAATCCGCTAGTACGCTCGAGATCTAAAGTGGAAATTACGTCGTATTATTTTCTTACATTCTAGAATCTCAGTGTTCGGTGTGTTTATAAAGTCATTAATGATGTTACAATTTAAACAGTATCGTAAATTTTTTGTTATAATTTTTTTCAATTATTTCATTATTTTTTATACCATTACAATTATTTTTAAAAGGTTAAATTGATAAAAAAATTAGCTTCTTTTATTTCTCCTGTAAAATTAGATTTTTGATATTACCGCTTTATTGCCCGGGGCCAGCGATATCATAATATTGAACTTGCCTCTCATTTCACATTTATGTTTTTGATGGGATATCATTACTTTTTGTACATAAATTAGTAGTAGGTACTTATAACAAAATTAATATGAAATGGTTTTTTGTTAAACTACTGTATTTTCTTACGGTTACGGGGTATAATTGTCTTTTTTGTGTTATTTTCTATATTTTCTTGTACCTTTGAAATGTTCGAGTGAATTGCCCATTCAGTATCCGGAATTCTTTTTACGCGATTTCTGTTTATAGTTAATTTGTCCAAGTCGGGGCGGTATAACGTGTGCAGATGGTTGTACTCTACAATAGAGCTCTCTTGTGCCTTGATTTGACTTGGATCTAAATTGATAAGATGTACTCCATCTAAGGCTTTAACTCTAGAGAGTCCAACGTAAGCTTGCCCTTTACTAAATATAGAGGAGCCTGTGTCGAGAAGAGCACTTTCAAGGCTAAGGCCTTGTGATTTGTGGATAGTAATAGCATATTCTAAGCAAATAGGGAATTGTTTCCTGTGAACATATACATTACTTAATATCTGAAACTTGGTCTTGACTCGTTCTAGTTCGTAAATTAAATTATGTTTAAATTGTATTGTAATTTTAAGTGCGTTATTGCTGTTGTCGACGTCCCAATGTATCTTCTCTATTTATCCAATGGATCCGTTTACAAGTCCTTTACTGACATCTACGTTTCTTCGCAACATTACACGTTCACCTATTTTTATCGTGATGACATTTTCTAAGCCAGCAGTTAGCTACGAATCATCCTCGTTCTTTTTGAGTACTTATTTTGCTCGTCTTTTTAGATACCGTGGTAGTCTATTTCGTCTATCGAATTTAATTTTATTTCTGGTTGCTCCATAGTTGATTCAGGATCGTGACGTAATTGCACAACGCCATCTAGTGTCGCTTTTAAATAAATTAATGGAGGCGGCATGATGTAGTGACCCTCTAAGATAATAGGTGGAGCTAGTGGTTGAAGAAGACGGTTAGTTATGCGTAATAAATACTAAAATCTACTATATTCTTATTTATAAGTACAAAAACGGAAATATTTGGATTAAATAAAATTAAGGGTGATATTCAACTCGTTATATATTCACGTAAAGATCTTAAAATCCACATATCGGTCATTCTTCAATTCGGCGTTCTTTGCCTAATTACCGTAACCTTTTTTATTTTTCACTGATATGACTTAAACACATTAAAATATGAAACAAATCAAAGATACGAATTTAATAATTATTGAGGCATGTAACAATTAATGGTGGTTTTCTAGTTAATGAGACTTAAAAATTTTAAGAGGATGGTAATTAGAAAAATTTGATATTTAATGCAACGGTAATTAGAAAATATCATCAAGTCTATGTAAAATATGATATAATGAAATGATAATAACACATATTAATCATTTGTACACATATAATTATAATAAATTCAATAGAGTTAACTATGTCCCCCACAACCATAACTAAGAGTAAAAAAATACTATCATTGCTTTAATATTTTATTAAAAATTAGACACTTTCAATGAAAATCAGGTAAGAACAAACTAAATAAAACAAACATTATCTGAATTGGTAATTGTTTTGAAAGAAGGCATTGTAAGACTAAAATCAACAGGAGATACAGGAGCCCAAAAACTGTCTGTGTTAGATAAATTTAAGCTACTTTCCGCTTCTTCGAACTTCTCAAACCTCTTAACCATATCATGTTTGGAAATAAGAGACTTCAAGACCCAGGAAATACACAAGCGGGCTTCACTAGCGGATTAGATAAAATTTTAGGTTTGTCTGAAGATTTCTTAGCACTAATAGACCGTGATGTATCGCAATTATATTTGTTTTCGGAAGGTGCAGATAAAATGAATTTGGAAGGCGGGGAAAGTTCAGCCCCTTTTGCCTTTTCTAGATTCAAGGAGTAAAATTCATGATGTCTACCATGTTCACATTCAATAGCTTCATACATACACTGTTGCGCATTACAACTTTCGCATTGCAAGCAGGTTCGGTTTTGATGAACTCCAAATGAGTTGATGGACTTTCATTGTTCCCCTATACTCCCGTATTTCTTTAAGGATCAGCAGATCTTCTTTAAGAATATCTACTTGTAATGACTCCCTTGACATTGGCATTGGCGAGCCTTCTCTTTTCTTTAACTTCTTCTTTGGTCTTCTTGGGTTTTCTCATCCTATAAATTAAATAACTTGATGTATGTTTAGCATATAATATAGACATATTTACGGACAATGATAATAATAATCTACGAAAACGACATCGCGGCTACAGTTAGTAAACAAGTATTAATTTTTCATACAACGTTAATTATAATTATTGTGAGTTCTCTTAGTTAGAAAGATTATTATAAAGCACCGTATTTATTAGTCTATTATTTTAGCATATATATGTATTTATATATATATATATATATATACATACTTTTTTTTCGTTAATGACATTTTTTTTTACTTGTACACCTACCACATTGTGGTCTTTTTAACCCAAAGGTTGACTGGTAGAGAATACCCTGTTGCATTAAGTCCGCCCATGTACCACTATTGTACATAAAGTTTAAATAAATAAATAAATTATAAACATAAGGTAATTAGTATACGGTAATAATAAAACGATAGATTTTCTTAAAAATTACGAAAACCGATACAGTATGCAAATACTAGCTTATTACAACGTACGGAGGCCAAAGTACTGTCTCCATTTACATGATCAATTTGGATCTAACTTAAAAAATCAAGTATTAAAATAAGTACAACGGTAATTAGAAAATTATTTAACCAAGGCTACGGTAATTATATACTCACGTGCTTCATTGGAGGTACACTAACGTTAGAGACGTGTGCGATGTGCCAAATACTGTTATTTAGGGATGTGCACCAGAGAACAGAAAATGTCACGGCAATTATAACTTTCGATTGGACATGCGGTTACTTAATGATAATTATTTATAGACTGGTTCTATTGAGTCGATATTTTGTTACGCGATACACGTTGTTTAATACCGTTTAAAACATTGAAAGGATCAAAGTAAATCTGTACGTTATAAAAATTACAAGCAAGTTTTAACATTTTGGTGTGCGGACACGCCACGGTAATTAGAGAACAGAGGTTATTTGAATATAGGTTAAATTAATTTAGTCTCAACTACTTAAAACAGAAGCCAATGTTTTTGTTTACAGCTAGATACGGATGCTATTTAACATATAAAAAAATGCGCGATTGAATATGATAATATTACGGATTATGCAAGCCCGGACACGTAAAACTTGCTAATCGGAGAATGGCCGATATAGAGATTTACAGGCACTAAATATAAGTTAAGTGAAAATTATAATAAAATGATAAAAAATTACCAGTTTCTGATTTATTCCTTTGTATTCACCTAATTACCTATCTGCATGCCAAATTTGAACTTTCTAGGTCATTTGGAACTGGGTTATAGTTTTGATCGATTTTTGGACGTTAATATCTAATTTGGAACACATATGTATCTCGCCAGTCTCAATATATGAGCCAAATTTTACAAGTTTAGGTGAAATAGTTATTGAGTTATGAGGGGCTCAAAAGTGGCTCCAAATGGTTCGTTAATATTACACACGGTGAGCTGCGCGCCAGTACTTGGCTTGACACGCTCCCGCGAGTCTAAATAGAAAGTCAATGTTTTTTGCATCATTTTCATTTCAGTGAAAAATAACTTTAATTTCGGAAGTCGGTGCCAAAAACGAAAATGCAAAACTAAAGACACCGACTACCGAAATTAGTTATTTTTCACTTTGCAGTGTTTTTTGGAAGTCGGTTTAATTTTTTAGTAAAAAGTTTTTATTTCTCTATTTTTAGTTGGTCGATTTTTAATTTACCTAATTAAAAAAGCCTAAATGTTAACTACTTATAACCTTTTACAAAATATTGCTTTTCCCAATGCTGGGCCGTTAATTGTTGAGTTCTCCTAGTACTTCACCATCAGCTTCACTTCACCATATGCATTGTGACGAGCATATTAACCATATTCAAGTAATCGAAGCGGAACCCATGAAATACTTATTATTCCGACCTACTTATATATTGAGTAGTTCCAGTGGCCATTTGTGGTCTTCATCATCAGGTCCGCTTCACAAATGGTGCTTTTCGAATGCAACTGCATAAGCTACTATAAAAATACTCAAATCACTATAGGTGTGCCTATTATATTTGAAGAGTTCCCTCGATTTCTCCAGGATCCCATCATCAGATCCAGACTTGGTGACAATGAGACCAATTTCAAAGTATACCATTTCAAACAAAAAAATAATCGGTGATCATACATAAAAAAAAATATACGCGTCGACTTGAAAACCTCCTCCGTTTCTTTTTCGTCGGTTAAAAATGACATTTGACTTTCGTATTACATTTTTTTTTTGAAAGTCAATCATTTGAAAAATAAACACTTCCTAGGTGGTACAATGTGTCCCCTCTAATTTTTAAGGTTCCGTAGCCGAATGGCAAAAACGGAGCCCTTATTTTCGTCATTTCGTCGAACCTTAGTTTCGTCATGTCTGTCTGTCTGTCCGTCCGTCCGTATGTCATAGCCAGGGCCGGATTAACCATTAGGCGGAGTAGGCAACTGCCTAGGAGCCCCGCATCAACTAGGGGCCCAGGCACAGTGCACGCACCAAGAAAACATGTTTCTTCGAACGAAAATTTGATGTGTGTTTGAATTTAGGGACCTCACTGTTATCTCACAAAATACAAATCGTTAGATTTAGTAGTAGAATTAAAACAATTTTAGATCAAATCTAGGAATAAGTAAACAAATATATTAAAAATCACAGCCCTTAATGTGCGTTTCCTCAGTTCACACACGATTTGGTCAGTCAAAGTAAAAAAAGGGGCCCCGAGAATACTATTGCCTTAGGGCCTCTGACAGGGTTAATCCGGCTCTGGTCATAGCCATTCTATTCCGAAACTATTAGGACTACACATGTGAAACTTGGTAGGTAGGTGTATATGTAATCTACAGCATTTATTTTTAAATGGTTCATGGAAACCATTTAAAAATAAATCCTGTAGATTGTAATATAAACTTACAACGAAAATTAGTTTGAACGAGATAGAGTGAGTAGTTTCTGAGATGTAGCACATTTTCAAAAACCGCAAATGTTCCCTTTTTTTCTGGGTGGGAAAATCGTCGAATGACACCTCCCGCTGTGAATAGAGCAAAAGGGAGTGTCAGACTTCTAATGACTAAACACCTACCCTGCTCCATCAGTTGCCCTTGCGTTTCGGGGCTGCGGTATCTCGTTATAACATCCCCGTGACCCTGTAAGACTGCTCTTTGAGGCACGCGTGGAATACGGCGTGCCACTGATTCGGGCCTGGCCCTTATCGGACAGTGAGCTACCCCTGCTCGCCGTCCGCAGGCCCTCGTCTACGGTGGCTCGAGATCAGCTTGCGATCCCCGACGTCCCCCGCGTCTCCCGCGGTGGCTGAGGCGTGAGGAAGAAAGTTGTCTCTCCCTCACGCGTTCAGCCTCCTCCTTCGCTATCATGACTGCTTCGGCGAAGGCCGTTTCCGGTAAGTACCTGCGTCAGGCAGCAGGGCCCAGGGCCGCACTGACCTAAGACAGCGCCTGTGTGCAAAATCTATGAAGCGCCTAAGATTTTTTCCACAGGTGTGAGTATTGTCTTGGGCACTCTTGGGGTCTCCAAAGACAATACTCACGGCTGTGGTTTAACTTTACACTGTTTGTACCTACTCAGTTATAAAGAATACATTACAATTTACAAAAATAATTTCAATAATTCATGCTGGCATTACATCCGGCGCCACTTCTGTGTGCTCCGCACACTTCGCACATAGGGACGGCTTGGCCCTGGTGTCAGGCGGAAGGTGAGGACGCCATGGCGTCTATCCACCCACTCCTCAAAGAGGGAACTTACCGCCGCGATTGCTGTGTGCCCACCGCAAATATACCTACCAACTTCATCATTCATTCAAACACTATAAAAAAATAAAGTTATATTTGGGACGAATCGGACTCGCACTCGGCCAAATTATTTTAATTTATTTAAATGAAAAGATTCATAACTACAAGACTTTAATGTGTACTATTTTAAACTTAAATAGGTAGGTAGTTTCTTATTCCGAGGCACAAGTTATCCTTGTTTGTTTACTACAGGAACTAATACAATTTAAGATTATTTAAGATTAAATAATGGTATCTATTCATACACACTAATAAGAGGAAATTAAATTTAAAAAATAATGTAAAAATCATGGCATGGCACTGACCTGCCTAACAAAGAGAATGCAATACACCATGCCGTCTAATAAACGAAATTAGACATTTAATGATCTAGAGTCTAAACTGTTTAGTCTTTAATTATTTATATTTTCGTTTTTAGTGCAGTAGTATTTTTGTTTGTTTTGAAGTCGGTTAATTTTTTTGATATAAAGGTAAACCATTAAAATGCCGATTTGCAGGGCCCTAATACGTGTAACGAAACGCTTAAAAACTGACGTTTGTTTGGTGTTACCCTCACAATACTAAATATATTCCCTGATATTAAGAAAATATATTATCAAGTTATACAATCAAGTTAAAAATTCAAGAAATCGTTTTAATTTATAATGGTTATTCCTTTGATCTTAACTATTACTAACTACTCATTTATATAACACTTCTTACTTTAGTAAAAAAATCTCCAAAATAAAAAAAAAAACTGAAAGTTCTTGTATGTTTACGGAATTAATTCTTTCCAAAATATCGATTCCATAATTAGTCTAATAAATCCATGAACAAGAAAATTAGGATTTACACTATTAATTTTCCAGAAATTTATCATATTTCGATACAAATACAAACGGAATCATGGAAAACAAAATCATAGAAATTTCCTTATCGATTCAATAATCAGTATCGATTTAAAAATCCTTTAGTTTGGTTATTTTTTTACTATCATGGCAACTCTACTGCGAACTGCTTTGCTCTCATTATTGTGGATTATTAGAGTTGAGTGTTTTTATTTATTTTGAACAGGAAATCCTTGAAGAGTATGGTGTAAATCTCTTATTCCAATTATTTTCGTTGATTTCGATGTGTATTTCCTAACATTGAGAGTTCTGTGTACTCAAGATGTCGAGATCCAGCTCCGCAGAAGATATTCCCGAACAATGTAAAGTGAGTTCGATGTTTATTTATTCATTGGCCGCCGTACTTCGTGACCTTTGCTCACATTCGTTCAGCAAAATAATTATAATAAACAACAGTCTAATTGTATGGCAATAATTATTAAGGATGTATTTAGTATTGCGTCATAAAAAATGCAGAATCTTGTGTTATTATGTCGGTCAGGATATTCTCGGCCACTTATACGCAGTAGACGCCGTTTCACTGAGTATGCTTGTTTGTATTAATATTTTGTGTAACTAGTAGATATCGGATTGAAATTAGCTAATGAGTGTATATTTATATAAATGCTTTGTCAGCAACACTACTTAACATACTACCTACAATGTGTACATTATCGCTATTTTAAACAGAAGTTATTTTACATCTTTGCGGCATAATATACACTGATATTTGTCTTAGATATTAATGTTAATGAGAACCAAACTCAATCTATCTACTTGTTCTTGGTTTAAAAAAACTCATTTCCACTTGGAAACAGCAAGTATAAACTCAAAACATGTCAGTTCGACATAATATTCTTAAACCTTATCAGAGAAGGTATTCTATTAAATCTATAATCTTATTCAGTTATATTTTTTTATCTTTCCTTTTTGTACACTTATGTATTTTATATGCCCTTAGTACAAAATGCTTTTACAAAGAGTGGTTTAGGATTTGTATTGCCATTAGTGAAATAGAGATTATTAATTTGCAAGAGATTGATTGACTCAAAAAGGTTGTAAAGGTAGTCTCAGAAGGGTTGTCTGTAAGAGATTGCCTTGAAATGAAATGAAATATTTATTTTGTAAATTGGTTATGAATAACACTTTTACACATCATGTTTTTTTGCGTGTTATGTTTAACTAGATGACGCCAGTGTTTCCTAACTCACTACTCTGAGAAGAAACACTGAATCAAACTCAGAGGTTGATGTCTCTTTTAAAGCCCATACAATTTTCATTGGTCCAATAATATGAAGAGCATGTAGGTTCATCACATTAGATCCTTGTGCGATAAGACCACCCCTTGCACACTAGTTTTACCATTTGTATCCATATAAATATTGTAAGATGTACATTAAAGTATATAATATATGTAAAGTATAGGCTATACTTTACATATAAGCATAACTTATTTTTATTCTGCATGAGCCTGTTCGATGATGGATTTTACCATGTACTTTCATAACCCAAACAACCTTGTCAGGCTACTGTTCTAGGTGTTTATTTGTTATATACTTCCTCTAAGTTTGTTTTTAACTTATTTTTCATAATATTATTATACAATAATATTATGTATTACTAGCTATGCTCCCAACTTTGTTCATGTGGGAATTGGATGATACCTAAGAGGTTTTTCCCACATAAACTCTGATCTTGTGGACATTCTAGGAAAAAAAAAAATAGTTGTCTACATACCGGCCTCATCTAGTTTTAATTAAGGAAAAAAATTACATGTAAAAATGTAAATGTGTTATGTTGGTGTTATGCAACTTGCAAAATAAAGACCATTTATCATTTACCAAATTTCAATCAGCTGTTTTATATGTGATTCAATAACAAACATCTAAATACCTTTTAAACTTCTACATATATAATATTAGTAGTATGTTTTGTTGTTAAGAAATATTTCAATGAATGTACAGTACATCCAGTAATCTGAACCCTTCACCTGGCCCTACCCCTCATTATCTAAATGTTATCTTATTAAATTAGTACTCAATAAAATGTTTATGCATCTTGAACTTTTGCAAACTATCTAGTAATCTGAAAATTCTAATAATCCGTCACCCCATAGTTTTGAAAAGAGCCACATTAATGAGGGTCTACTGTACTAGTACCACTCATTTATTCACATTGTAATTAAAAAAATAATGAAAGTTTTCATTGTGATAAGCATTTTGATTAAATAAATTTAGTTATCATTCTGTTGTTTGTGATAGAAAATTATATTGAATGTTCCCAGTTACAGTAATTGTCAAATTAAAAATATAAATCCTTTCATACAATTATTAATAGCTACTTTTATAAATCCAAGTAATGGAAGTTTATTTCCGACTAAGTTTAAGAATTAGTACTTTCAGAGATGACCTTTTACAAACATACCAAAAAACCTAATATAACTTTATAAATTTTTCTGTTTGTTTGTCTGCCGATTTGTGAGTTGATAACTAGATCATGATTAATCTATTTGATGTGGTTATTTGTAATGAATAATAGACTTCGCTTAACTAGTTTTAAACAAGTAGAGAAAGAATAATTATCAGACACAATATTTAATGAAATATATTATTATAATGATTTCCTGACCAAGAGTTCTGGCTCGCTCTCAGGTGTGATCGAGGTCAAGAGTGGGTTCATTCGTAATAAAAAAAAAAGTAAAATAATATGAACACAGTTTTATTTAAGTTCCATGTCATGGTAGGCCAATGACTCCCAAGAAACTCTGAGCAATTCCAAATAGAAAAACATAAGAGGATCATCTTACAAATAGGAAAACGTAAGAGGTAACATTTTCCCAACTATACTAAGGTTGGTTTTTTTATTGATAATAGGCTCGCGCTTGACCACCATCTCACCTGATGGTAAGTGATGATGTGGTTGAAGATGGAGCATGCTTACCTAAAAGTAACCTATTCACTCTTGACTTAAAGACTGTTATAGCTATCGGGAAACACAGATTCTGGCAGGGAATTCCAGTCTGACCGGATGCAGTTGTGTATTATTGTTCTACGTGGAAGTACAACTATCTGACCTCCACAACCCAGAAGCTGGGTAACACGATACACATTGGTCAAACCAGTGGCAGATAGGGACACGGTATCGATAAGAAAGTATCGATATTGTACTCATGAGTAATATCGAAAAAAAAAGTATCGTACTCATAAATGTATCGAAACAAAAGTATCGATACTTCAAAGTATCGAGTACTTTTCATAGTAATGTCAATTTAGCTTCAGTACAGAAGAACAGAACATACACACTAATGGTATTGGTTCACTAGTGTAATAATAGTACATACTATAAAAAAGACAACTGTGACTTTACAAATTATTTAAACAATTATATTATTTATTCCTTTAAGTTTAGACACATATTATAGTACCCATTCCTACTCCGTACAATCGCTAATACGAGTAGATACACAGTACGGAACAATATGTACTTTTAGATGGCACACATTCACATTTAATAAGTCAAATAATAGTCAAGCACAATAACGATACGGTTTTGTGGGATATCGTTGTACATTATAAGAACTACATTGTATCTTATAAACAATAAATAAATAACAATAACAAAAGAATTTTCTAACGGTGAACGATTGAGTGATTGATTGGTGAAGGAAAGAATCTGAACTGTGAACAGAAAGACTGAAGGAACGATTTCGAGCTCAATGTAATGACTTAGAAGGTTCAGTCTAATTGAACTAGTGTTGAGTAGGACTTACAAGAGGCAGTACATTTGTCCCGTACATGACGTCAAAATGTAAGAGCGGCTCGGCACTATAAAATGTACTACTTCAAATTTTATGTCGCGGTCGCGGTGCACGCTCGTCACTCATCGTAAGGGTGAGAGAGACAGAAAGCGCGGCACATGCTGCATTAGTACGACATTTTTTAATGAACCGAGGGCCGAAACAAGACGTGACTCGAGAAGTAATGATATATTTTATTCACTCTAATGCTAAATAAATGTACTACGATGAGGCGTGAATTGAAACGTGTAGGTACTATTTAAATTTAAAATTTTGAACCTGCATTCGAAATTTTAATGCAAATTTTTTGATAAATCATTGTTTATAATTGTTTGTCATTGCGAAATACGTTAATAAGTATTCTATCTAAGTGACAATAACATCAAATATCATATTCGTACTGGTTACTTCAAATGTATCGCCGAGCTTCAGTACGCCTCGCCTCATTTGAAGTGTCAAGTGGGACCAATGACGTATTATGACATTGTACCGGCTCAGTACAAAAAAGAGACTACTCTTACAAACTCTTTTTCAAGTCGTGTCCCACCCAACACTACTCGTTACTTCAAATGTATCGCCGAGCTTCAATACGCCTCGCCTCATTTGAAGTGGGACATTGTACCGGCTCAGTACAAAAAAGAGGCTACTCTTACAAACTCTTTTTCAAGTCGTGTCCTACCCAACACTAAATTGAACCAGATGGCGTTGCCGTCCAAGATTTATTCGATATGATACCTGTCAAAAAGTACTCATTGTAAAAGTATCAAATAAAAAGTATCGAGTACAAAAGTATCGGTATCGAAACGAAACGTACTCTATACCACAAAGTATCGATACTTTTTTCGTGTCCCTAGTGGCAGACTTTCTATCTTCTGACTCTCTCCGAGGTACTGGGGTATCATACCTCTAACTTCAAATTATGCACACAGTTAAAAAAAAAAACAATGAAATGGGCCTTGTTTAATTTTAATTCAGAGCATTTTCCTTTAGCAATGTATGAAAATTTTACGCTTATCAACTTTATTGCTAGTTTGAAAATATTTGTATTACTGATAAGCTTATCTGAATTGTAGATTTTTCACCCAATATTGAAGGTGTGCTAGTACTAGTATCAATAATATAAACTCGTATCAGAGGTCCCCCATTGTGTGACTGCAGCTCGAAACAGATAAAAGATTTTGTACGGCAACATTTTTGTGAAACTTTGTTGAGCCTTGGCCTATTTGTTTAAGTTAATACTGCCCATTCTAACATTTCTAACTGCGAATAGTAGCTTAATAGTTATTATTAGTCTTAGTGATACTTAATCGGATCAGTACTCCTAGACAGACTTAAAAATTCATCATCATTCTCAGAACTTTTTCACCCACTGCCGAGTATAGGTCTCTTCTCTTTTGTGCTATATTTCCCTGAGCTGCGCGATTCTTAACCAGGTCTTACTCGCCATCTTCTGATTATCGTCCGATCGCCAATGGTTTGCCGACACTTCTACCGCCGGTAACCATGCACTGAAAGCTCTACTCCACCTATTATCACCGCGTCTTACAAAATAAAAACTAAAATTACCTTCCCCAAAATAATATCTATATTGTACTTATATAAAAAAAAAAAAAAAACTCAAGAATGGCTGGACCGATTTGGCTAATTTTAGTTGCAAATATTTGTGGAAGTCCAGGGAAAGTATAAAAGGCGAGTAAATATGGTAAAAAGGGCGGAACGAAGTTCGCCGGTTGAGCTAGTATACAATTATAAAAAAAAAATACTCATTACAATATTCGTTTAAATTACCTGGTTTAGAATATGATACAATGCCACCGTTGATTGACAGATGATTTGTGCAATGTCATACGACATATGCTTGGGAACCTCACTGGGGCCTCGTGGGAGTTCTCTCCGATCTAGACTGTGTTTATTTAATTTGCGAACTGACTGAATGATGTGTTTTTGTCGAGGTTCTTTTTTTATTCAGAATGAGCTCACTCTTGACCTCGATCTCGCCTGATGGTAAGCGATAGATGAGGTCTACGATGGAACGAGTGAGCCCAGAAGATGCCTGTTTACTCTTGCTTTAAAGGTTGAAAGGTCAAAAGTGGCAGGAACACAGAAGCCGGCAGTTCTTATTATGTTTCCTCGGCTAAGCTAAACGTAAAGTAGACTAAACATAAGGAGCTCGTGGCAAAAAACAGCCGCCCTTCAAGATTAAGGCGATCCTTGGGGAGATCGGTGCGAGGATGAGTGACAATCTTAACAAACGTAAAGGCTTAACGGCACGTTAAGCCGTTGTTCCCGGCTCTCATTTGTACAACTTTGACAGACGTTACTGGTAGTCAGAACCCAGCAAATCTGACACCAGACTTATTAAGAGGTATTGTGTTACCCAGCTGGGCAATAGGCAGTTCCTCCATGTAAATGACTAGTACTCAGTTACACCCGGTTAGACTGTAAGCCGATCCTAACTTAGCCGCGTAGTGGGAAAAAGGTTAAGCCGATGAAGACGCGTAGGGAAAGATCTCGTGTTTGTCTAAAAAAAACAATTATTCTTCCACAACTATGCATTTGGGCGCTATAACAAAAAGGCTCTAAGCCCTTGAAAAGCGATCACCGTCTTTTGAATACTGAACGTATTAAAGACGCGATTTACCGTGTCGATGGTTCCAAAGTCTTCAAGGGTCACGAAACTAAAGAATGTAGATAGCAAAATCATATCCGCTAAGCCGAAGTATCTGAGGGAGATTGTACTCCAGTAAATCTGCTGAGAAATTCTACCAAGCAACTCAAAAACTAGCTTTACCCGACTCTAGAGGTAGGCAGTAGATAGCTCGCTTAGCAGAAAATCGATGGGGCTGAAACGTTCTCGAGTGGCGACAGTGATGCAGTGCACTGGTGACCTGATTAATATTGCGGTAATCCGCTCGTTATGGGACCTACAGATCTGGTCCCTGTGGCTACACTCGGAAAACCCGCAATCTCCAGCAATGGACGTCTTTAGGCCGAATGATGATGATGTTTTTTTTTTATACTAGCTTTTGCCCGCGACTTCGTCCGCGTGGAATAGTTACTTTGGGCTAACGTTAAATTTAACCCCGATTTTGAAGCATTCTTCATTGGCGCTTCGCTCCTATTGGCCTTAGCGTAATGATATATAGCCTATATATAGCCTTTCTCTATAAATTGACTATTTAATTAAAAAATATTTTTTAAATTCGAACCAGTAGTTCCTGAGATTATCGCATTCAAACAAACAAACAAACTCTTCAGCCTTATATTATTAGTATAGATAGCTGTTGCCCGTGACTTCGTCAACGTTTCCGTCGTTTTTCGTAAAAAAAAAGTAGCCTATATTCTTCCTCACGGTTCAGTGATTTTGATGTAACAGACAGATTAACTTTCGTAATTTAGTAGGGAAATATAATATGTCAATCTATAATACTGTTGAAAAATATCGCAATACCGAACCGCACAATATTATTGTTAATAGCTGTGCCCGCGACTCCGTCAGCGTGTAACTCCTTGTCTGTTATTAAGTTAATGTATCGGTAATATTGTTTAGATCACGTTCACATGAGGCCTAGTACCTATAGAACGAAAATACTTCAGCGCAAAGCTTCCGGGTAAACTATGTTGAAAGTTGACCCGTCCGGCACGTGAACAGAAAGATTTCTAGAACTGCTAACCCGTGAAAGAGCGACGTACAACTGACCATGCGAGAAACAACTGACACCGAGATCTACTCCAGCAACACGAAAAGTCTACCCTTGAGCCTTATTAATTGTCATTGCATAACACACCGATACTGGGAACTGCGTTCTTTTAAATTGAAATGGAAAATTATTTGGTATTATGGGAATTCTGGGAATAAAGACGGTTTCTCCTGCACCGCAACTTGTTAAAATTTGAGCCTCGATTATATTTTGTTGCAACTGGTTTACTTTTAGCCGAGTTCCATTGCAAAGTTGTGGTGGTCAGAATAATAATCAGAAAGCTTCGAACTGCTAAGCTATCGGGAGTTACACGTGTTATTGTGAGTCAACCATAAAAGATAGATATATGCTGTCGTGGGATATTTTTTATATAATTTTAAGGAGAACATTTCCGTCATAAATGATTTCTGTGTAGCTTTAACCATTAAGGTTGCACTCGCGACGGAAGCTTAAAAAATGGAGTAACTTCTCCCGTTTTCCCAACATTTCCTTTCACTGCTCTGCTCCTATTGATTGTAGCGTGATGAAAAGTATACTATAACCAGCTCAGGAGTATGAAAAATAATTGTACCAAGTTTCGTTAAAATCCGTCGAGTAGTTTTTGTTTCTATAACGGTTATACAGACAGACAGACAGACAGACAGATAGACAGACAGACAGACAGAAAGACAGACAGACAGACAGACAAAAATTTTACTGATTGCATTTTTGACATCAGTATCGATCCCTAATCACCCCCTGATAGTTATTTTGGAAATATATTTCATGTACAGAATTGACCTCTCTACAGATTTATTATAAGTATAGATTTGTCCTCGCTCTATTGTAGGTATTATACAGGAATATTAGATAAGCTGCGAATCACAGTTACTTTCCCTTTACGGTACGCAATTATCCTACACTAGGTGCTCGTTCTTGACGTGAGCACAGAATACTTAATAGTACAAGTACGTGAGTGCATTTTTAATTGCTCACACTCGGAACAACTATTTGTAGGCTATACATGCATTTATGCGGTAATCGAACCCGCAACACGCATTGCAGCAGCCAATCGGTCAACCAATGCGCCAACCGTATCGTCTAATCCGCAAGAATATTTTACGAAATGTAAGTTTTTAAGCTAACATGCTCACTAACAGTATTATTAGAACTTAAAGCTGAATATTTGCGATGTGTATGTACTTTTCAACCGACGACAAAAAGAGGAGGTTATCAATTCGACGCGTATATATTTTTTTTTTTATGTATGATCATCGAGTACTCGAAGACGGCTGAACCGATTTGGAAAATTCTTTTTTTGTTCGAATGGCTATACTTCGAAATTGGTCCCATTATCACCAAAGTCAGGATCTGATGATGGGATCCTGGAGAAATCGAGGGAACTCTTCAAATATTATAGGCACACCTATGGCGTTTTGGGTATTTCCTATAGTAACTTGTGCAGTTGCTCTCAAAAAGTATCATTTGGGGAAGTGAAACTGATGATGAAGACCACAGATGGCCGCCGAAACTACTCAATAATAAGTATTGAGTGGATTGCGATTCGATTACTTGAATATGGATGTTAAGCACTTTATGCTCGTCACAATGCATATGGTGATGTAGAGCTGATGGTGAAGTACCAGGAGAACTCCTCAACAATGAACGGCCCAGCATTGGGAAAAGCAATATTTTGTAAAAGGTTATAAGTAGTTGACATTTAGGCTCTTGTAACTAGGTAAATTAAAAATCATCCAACTAAAAAGAGTGAAATAAAAACTTTTTAACAAAAAATTAACTTTAATTTCGGAAGTCGGTGCCAAAAACGAAAAAACAAAACTAAAGACACCGACTACCGAAATTAAAGTTATTTTTCACTTTGCAGTGTTTTTCGGGAGTCGGTTTAATTTCTTGTTAAAAAGTTTTTTTGTTTCGAGTTTCCGATATTTCGGCATTGTTGCAAACGCCATCATGGCGCTTGCAACAGTACAAGTATATATCCCGTTTTAAGTTCTAATAATAATTTACGAAATGTTTTGAAACACTTCCTTCCCCAACCTCAACCCACAAATGAAAGGTTACGCGATTTCATTTAAATCCTTTAAAACATTTCAGGACCTCTTCACCCAAGATGGAGTGCTTCTCAAAGCATGTATGGGTAGACCAGTCACAGACCTCAACTCCATCGGTATGCTGTGCATCGTGCAGAACCAGGACAGCAGCAAATGCATCGAGTGGAGACCCAACGACCTGATTACCATTGACTCCGACACGCAGGACCAAGAATGGGCCGTCGTCAATACAATTGGTATTACCATGTCTTATGCTAAAGGTAGATTTATTTATTTGTAGTTTTTGATAGCTGCTTCGGCTGAGTGTTTGGTGGTGTCGTTTTTTTAGGGTTCCGTAGCCGAATGGCAAAAAACCCCCTTATAGCCCTTATAGTTTCGATATGTCTGTCCGTCTGTCTGTCTGTCCGTCCGTCCGTATGTGACGGCCATTTTATTCCGAAACTATTAAGACTATACATATGAAACTTAGTAGGTAGATGTATTCTGTAAACCGCTTTCCGATTTTAAGAAAAAATAAATAAAAAATAATTAAAATAAAGGGGGGACTAAAACTGAAAATATTTTTTTTCATGAAACCTATGCGTGTGTGGTATCTATAGACAGGTCTTTAAAAATGATATAAAGGTTTCTAAAACCACTTTTTCATAAAGTCAATCGTTTAAAAGATATAAGCTTCCAAAGTGGTAAAATGTGTGTCCCCCTCTAACTTCTATAATAATGGAGTGAAAAATCTAAAAAAAATATATGTCTGTAGATCTTAATGTATACTTTCAACCAAAATTGGTTTGAACGAAATCGGGTCAGCAGTTTTTGAGATACAGCATATTTTCTGAAACCGCAAATATAACTTTGTAATTCATACAAACACTATGAAAAACAAAGTTATTTAGCGTAGTTGTAAAAATGTAAATAAGCTAGTTTTAAGAAATTTTTAAGGTTTTGTTTTATTCGTCAAATAAATATACATATTATATTATATTATTATAGTTACTACGGAACCCTTCATGGAATTTTTTTTAAATAGCCTATATGTAAAAAAAATTGGTATAGGTTCCGAAGATCTTGTTATTGCGGAAGAATCTACTGAGATCCGGAAATTCGACAGTTTGGTTTACGGTTTGTGCTTTTATAAGGAGGCAATGGTGACGGGAGCTAATAGTCAATATTTATCTTAAGCACTAATCGGGTACTAGATTCCTTCCTGCTTGGAAGACAAAGCTTCTTCTGTGTTCACATCCTATCCATCATCATCCATCTCTTTGGGAAGCTTGAGCATATCTTTGAAACTTCGCGCACAGATATGCTGCTTGAGTTGATAGCCATCTGCCTTGAAATGCCTTCTCTTTACGAAGAGGCAGGCATTTTAATGTATCTGTCATGTATGTAATGTATCTGTAAATGTTTGTCAGTTGCAAACCTTTTTCGGGGGACAATTATTAAATGATTCCTACCGGTCTAGATAGATCGGAAGGGTATGTCAGACTTCTGACTAAAAACCCACCCTGTTCCTTCAGATGCCTTTGCGTTCTATGGCTACGGTATCCCTTTAAAACATTCCTACAACCCAGGACAGTTGCAAACCTCGGGTTGCCACTGATAATTTCGTCATAGAACAAGCATTTCCTAGTAATATTTTAATTTTATTCCCTCTTTCTAACAAATTCCTTCTTTCTTCTTCCTGCAAAATCTTAACCAGTCGACTGACTGAGTATCTAATTAGCTCAAAATCATCACCAGGTCGTCGCCAGCGCACCCTCAGTGGCAACCTTACATCGGACTACGCAACCGCTCGCGCCCGGATCATTAAAATACCCATAGACGACCTAAAAACCTTCAGAGTAACCAGAAACAACCAACAGATGCAGTTTTCAACCAAGCCAGGAGTCTGGCAGACCACATTCTACTTTCAACACGGAAATGCAGAAATATTCGTCGCTTATTTAAAGAACCATGTGAAAACAGCGAAAACCCGCCATGACAGAAACACTTATGTTGTTGTTGAACCAAATATCGAGTCGCAAGTGCTGAATAAGTCTTTTGCGGAGCTGGATATATTTCAAGAGAATACAACCGATGTCGTGTGGAATTTGATGTCGAATTTCAAGCAGAGACCCTATGAAACTACTATGGAAGCGTTTTCTAAGCTAACGGATATTGGTAAGTTTTTTTTTTTTTTTTCATTTTGTTGTCCCTTGTGACCTTATTAGGGCCACCGCTCTCTTGAATCTTAAGTAGCCTATGACACTCTCCAGCCCTTCAACTATCTCCACACCAATCTCATGGATGTTCTGTTTTGACATAAATGAAGGACCAAAAAAACAAACACACTTGCGCCTTTCAAACAGTACAAATTGTACGGATTGGAATGGTCGGTCGTACATTACTTCTTTTTTAATGTCTTATTTGCCATACAACAGCCAAACTTTTATTTACATCAGCCATACTTTATATTAAAGTTACATTGTGCTCTTCCTTTCAGTATACTATGGCAACGAAGGTATGAATGGCAATGGCAAACGGGACGTCTCAGAAGAAGTGGCGGACTTACTGACAAAGAGTATGAGTGCCATGGACGACGCTACCACAGTGACTAAGAACGATGAATACGAAGTTATCAGCGTCAAACCTACATTACCGCCGCGGCCGTGTATACCAAGGTATGTAAATAAGAATCCATACTAATATGCGAAAGTAACTGTGTCTATCTGTTACCTTTTCACGCCTAAACCGCTGAACCGATTCAGATGAAATTTGGCATGGGAATAGTCTTTTTATCCCGAAATTCCCACGGGATCGGGATTTACGCGGGAAAGCCCTCCCACGCGAACGAAGTCGCGGGCAAAAGCTGGTTAGTTAATAAATTTAATGGATCCGAATTACGGTAATTTTCGTAACCTAAACAATTAACATTACGAGTATATTCTTGTCTGTAACAAAACATAGTTTTGCTAAAAAGGATGACGACGGCCTTCAAACTAAGCTACGCCTGAATGATAAACAAAATTTCATACCAGCAGTCGCGCGCGGTTTCGCTGCCGTGGACTTAATCACGATAAAAACATGACCCTCCTTTTTTGCAGTAGGGTAAAAGACTTACTCAAACTTCAAGCTACTGCAATACCAAATTTCATCCATATCTATCCAGGACTTTGGAAGATTACCACGATCAAACAAACAAACTTTTCCCCTTTATAATTATTGTTATACAACATGTAACGGAAACCCCATATCTATCCAAAAGGGCTGAAGACAACATCTGGTATGGAGTCTCTATGCACAGTTTCAGCACAAAATAACTGACTCAAAGAATTGATACCAAATTATTGGTTTCATATATTTCTTGAATACCAATCATAACAAACGTGTCACAGCACTACGAGGGTCAATAACTTTCCACGTCACTTGCCTATAACACAATAATTCTCTTCGTTCTTCTTAAGTTGAAAAATTCGGTCTCTGGTATCAGTGTATTGAAATTTGTAATAAGTTCCACACATGTAGACATAGGATTACAAAACCCTTGCCGTATCGTTTGTTATCATCCAAAGAAGCCATGCACTTGGTATGTATATACCTTTTAAATTACACGTTGTAGATAATCCGCTGATATCGTTCTCACTGTTGGGACATAGACCTCATCTCTATGAGAGGGAATGTCTGTCTGTATCACTTTCACATCTAAACCACTTAAGTAACTAGTTTTGAGGTAATTTGGTACGGATATAAATTAGACCTTGAGAAGGACATAGGCTACTTATTGCTGAAAATTAACTTTTTTGTGAGGGAAGCCATGGGCAAAAGCTAGTTATAGGCAGGGCTGGGCAAAATACATGCTTTGCTTTAATTGAAATACAAATTACGAAATACTGTATCGCAAGTAATTAAAATACGAAATATCTTTAAGTAAGGTATTTGAAATATAAAATACAAAATACAGTATTTTAGCTATTTTTAATTGAAATACAAATTACAAAATAAGTAACCTAGACCAAGGGCCCGAGTCTGCTAGTGTCGGAATGGTGGATCATTGATTTTTAGGGTTCCGTAGCCGAATAGCAAAAAACGGAACCCTTATAGTTTCGTCATGTCTGTCCGTCTGTCTGTCTGTCTGTCTGTCTGTCTGTCCGTCCATCCATCCGTATGTCACAGTCATTTTATTCCGAAACTATTAGGACTATACATGTGAAACTTGGTAGGTAGATATATTATATGAACCGCTTTCTGATTTTAAGAAAAGAAAAAATAAGAAAATATTTAAAATAAAGGGGTCCCCCATACATGGACCTAAAACTGAAAATATTTATTTCATGAAACCTATGCGTGTGTAAAATATTTGTCTGTAGATCTTAATATAAACTTTCAACCAAAATTAGTATGAACGAGATCGGGTTAGCAGTTTTTGTGATACAGCATATTTTCTAAAACCGCAAATATAAATTTGTAATTCATACAAACACTATGAAAAATAAAGTTATTTGGCGTAGTTGTAAAAAATGTAAATAAAAGCCGCAGTCACACGTTATTAATTGTTTTGTTACGGTTGATATCCTATATAACGTGTGACTACGGCTTTTATTTTTGTTCTGTTCTTGTTTTTCCAGTACCCTTGTTTATTTCAGCATCCTGAAAACCTTGTTTCATACTTTTTCAGCGTCGATTTTTTTGTCGTAGTCGGGTTTTAGTTTTTTACTTTTTATTATTTAAACTATTTTGGTGTTAAATCACGAGCGTGCTATGAGTACTAGACAACTGATAAACATACATATATATTTCTAAATACATACATATTATAGATAACAAATGATCGTGCTCATCACACAAACATTTATCCTGGATGGGAATCGAACCCACGGCCTTGCTCATAGCAGTCAGGGCCACTGACCACTAGACCAACAGGCTTGTCAAATATTTTTGATAAGTACAAGTGAAGCCCTTTGAAATGATTTATGATATCAAACACGGTGTATTTATCTTATTTTTTTTAACACATGATTTTTTGTCCACTAGAGGGCACCTCTTTAAATTTAAGCAATATTTTGGAAATGTGCATGTGACGCCCTTTCAAATGATATAAAAAACAATCAGCCTTACAAATAAAAATGTGTTATACCGCATCTATTCCATCCTTATACTAGGTATAGTTATATCAGTTATAACTTAAGAATAAGTCGAGAATATTTTTTTACAAATAAACCAGTTATATCTTTGATATAACAACTCCTCCGTTATGTCAAAATGCACGATCTGGCAACAGTGCAACCAAAGAGAAACTACTAAAAAAATGCAGTTTGTCTATGAATTTCTTTCTTTTGAACTTTGTCAACTTGACGTTTCTCGAGTCTCGACCATATGTTCTGTTCTTTGTCATCATTCATTGTATCATCTTGTATCTGAAAGAGATCGATGAGAAACGAGTTTCATGGAGCAGAACTGATACACATAGAAAATTACTAGTATGAGTAGGTGAAAGTTCTTACCTGATTACGTCCCCAGTACCTCAGAGCAATCATTATTTGCAAAACAGAAGATAATCCACCGCCGCGCGTGTCCATATTGAGATATCTACCAATTAATTGGTCTAAAAACGTTACACCACCTTTAGGAAATCGATATTTTAACCGGAACTGCTCATCGCTAAATAAAACAAAAGGATTTTCTCTTTTTTAAATATTTTAACTTTTCTTTGAACCTGCATTAGATTTATAATGTTATTGACTTGTTCTACTTCTTCTATTGCATTCAATTCCATTATGAAAATTAACGTGAAATACTTAAATGCCCGTAAACAAACACAAACTGTGGTATTTTTAAGGTTATACTAGCTTTATACAAGGGTCAAGGCGTGAATAACTTCGGAATAACGGTTGAATGAATACAACTGTCAAAGTTATACTTGATATAGGCTATTCTTTGTTTATTTGTAGACATTTTGCTTATTCATAATTTATTCTCGAGTATAACTTTTATACCACGTTTATTTGTAAGGCTGAATGTGTTTATCTTATTTTTATTTTTTAACACAACACTTTTTGGGCGCTAGAGGGCGTCACATTAGGTTTTGTAACACGTCACGTAGCCTATGTTCAGCGGACGGTCAAGACGGTTCTAACGATACCTCATTTGTCGAGTTCCGATAAGTAGCTTTAGAGCTATGAGGGAACAGATGAACATACATACATACATAGCCTGTCAAAATCATAACCCTCCTTTGGCTTTGCCGTAGTCGGGTAATGAATGAAGGTTAAATGTATTTTAATGTTAAAATGTATTTTGAAGCCTCAAGTATTTGAAATACTAATTACAAAATACCTCGGCGTCAGGTGTGGTGGTCAGGGGTGAAATACGAATTACAAATTACATTTTAAAGAAATAATTGAAATACAAATACCAAATACGTATTTGAATTTCAATTACGTATTTTAATTACAAGTAACTCAAATACTGCCCAACCCTGGTTATAGGTATGTGCACTCACTCATTGGTCGCCCGTTTATTTCGGTTCACAATATCTCGGACACGACACGGAAAGATTATAAACTATTTGATTGACTTGAGAATTTTGATTCCTGATATGCAGAAGAAATGTTTAGTTGAAAATTTATCGAGACTATAATCTGACGGAGTTTGCAATTATCATGTGACTTAATAATTTGAAACTGGGGCGGGGACTTAGTATTGTAACCTAGAAAACTAGTTTGTAGGACTTAGAAGACCCCTTATTTTTGGAGGGTCAGACCTCCACAGACTAAAAACCGGCATCGGGGCCGCGGTATCTCGTAAGAACATTCCCGCAGCCTCTGCAGGACTTGGAAGTCTCTAGAAGTACTAGTCCAATTACGAAATTGTATAGTTTAACTAAAATACACTATACATATTTCCGTTGAGTGCCATAGTTCACGTATTATACACGGTTCATATTAGAAATGGTATGTAAGCGTAGCTAGAAAAAATTAAATACTATACATATGACACAAGCGTCACCAGCATAATGGCTAAGGACTTGTGATCGAGAGATCGCAGGCTCGAAACCCACCCATTACTCTATAATCCTGAACCCACTCCAGACACAAGCATATTTAGCTTAATTGGAGGGGTTAACAGGTTTGCTAGTAATGAGAATCCTAACCACATTGATAATTCTCTTTAAAAAAAAATGTGTATGTGTACAGCTCAGATTCGAGACAATAACATGCTTTTCTACTAAAAATTGATGTTAAGGAAGGTTATCAATAATGGTTCATTAATACTTAACACTGATAACGCAAACTGCACGTGAATTGATATAAAGATGGCTACGTTCAATGCTCTCTTATCAAATGTGAGTCACGCGTCTCAATAGTATGAGCTTATGTTATTCGGAAAACCTAAGTAGGTATATTGTGCTGCGTTCTTTCAGAAGATTACTAATGGCTAAGGTGTCCGAATTGTGATCGAGGGGTCGCGGGTTTGTACCACACCTGCTACACTATTGCCATTTGTGAACTCACTCCAAACACAAGCATATTGAGCTTAATTGGAGGGATTAACGAGATTGCTAGTAAATCTAATTCTACCCACATTGCTAAATATCTTTGAATATATATTATACAACGTGTAACAGAATAAACGCAATTCCTGATAGTAGTTGGTTCAGAATCGGCTTCTGAATCGATTTTTGTCATAATAAATAGGTGTTAAATTTTGACGAAAAAATCTTTCATTTACTTAAAATGGAAACAGCATCATGAAAAATTAATACAATCCTTATTTCAAGGAAATGCGCTCGTGTGCGTGTCGGCCGCTAATATTGCTTGAGTGTATGCGTCTGCGTAAGGATATTGTATGACGCACATACGTTTTGCGTTTAGTAAGGATAACTATTTTATAATGTCTAGGTTTGGTTTCAATTTTATTTAGTTACGGATGTTGTTTTAGACTTATAATTTAATATTCTAATTGGGTTGTCTGAGGTATTGCGCTTAATCTGTTACACCTTGTATCTCAATCAATTAATGATATTTATTTTGCAAATTGGTTGTGAATACCACTTTTACTCAACAGTTTTAGTACATTTAAACTACAGGTGAGATGATTAATTGAGAAATATATTTTTTATCGTCGGTTGACTTCGCCCTAGTGGAACTCTACAACAGAGCAGCTACCATTTTCCAAACGTACATTGCAATATGGCAAGAATGAGAATATTCCGCTTTTCGCTTGTTCTGCCTGTGCATAGTGTGCATACTCCAATCGAGCTCATACCATAAAGGTTTTGTCAGTCAGCTTAATGTCTATCATCAGTTTCATTTTTGGCCTAACTTAACTTACCTTCTACCAGAATATACTTACATACATATTTTTTTAGATTACCGTAAAATAACAAAATGAAAAGAACAACTACATTGCTAGCATCAAGATCCATCTTTCTAAAATATTCATATGTAATGCCACTTTGTTTCAGAGGAACTCCCCTATCAACAGAAAAGTGGGATGGATTGCAGGACACAGAGGGTAGGGTCACAGAAGTGGAAGGAGTCAAACAGCTAATATTTAGAGGGGTGAGTACTCTCTCTATAATATTTAACTGTTTCGTTGGTCTAGTAGTCGCAAGTGCGACTGCTGAGCGTAAGGTTTGGGGTTCAATTCCCGAGTCGAGATTAAAAAAAAATTCAGTGGTAGCCCGAAGTTTGGAAGTAGGCGGTGTGATATAACTTGCCTGAACTCTCTCCGCTTATGTTGGATTGCCGTCCCATCGGAATAAAAGAGAAGAAAGGAAAAGGCAGTGCTTCTGTACCTGCGCACATAAGCCATCTGATTGACTATTATTATTACATTTAGATGATCGGTGTACTATGACACGCACTCACCTTTTCCAAATATTCATTGAAAACATGTCATTTTAAAAAAAAATAGATGTTCTTACTTGTGTTGTTATTACTAGTCTTGGTCTTGCAGTCTTAGCCTTGTTCTTGAATTTTTTGCAAGACCAAGACCGCCTAATTTTAGCAAGACCAAGACTTACCCTGCAAGATTTAAGCAAGAACAAGACTAAGCCTGCGAGACTCTTGCGTCTTGCAGTTAGTTCAGAATGTCGTTTTCTTTGTGTTATTATTATTAAATGAGAAAACTTACATCGCAAAAACACAGGGGAAGGGCAGGCGATGCGGGGGAAACAATGAAACTTAGGCAGCTCTTAAAAGAACTATTTATGTGTTCTCCTAGTTTGGATCGTTGCCCAGAGCCAGATTATTCGATGAGAACGTTAATGCGCTGGCCCGCAATTGGCCGGCAACATCGCACAAAATTAGCACACACACAATATTCGATTCATGGTTTTTTTAAATAAGATGTCAGCGGAAAATATTAAGTTGTTGTAGTTAACTTAATATTTTTCAATTTAATTTAAAATTTTAAAGTGATTTCTAGTACCGTATATTCAATGAAGGTCAAGATAGCCACCGTGCCGGCGGCACGCGGCACTGCCTTTGCCTAGGGACAAGATCTTTTGTATAGACTCATTTATGCAGTTTTAAAGCGTATGCGTAGGTATCAGTGCATCAAAATGTTAAAATATAATCATACACATAAAACTATCTCGTATTTTTTTTGTTAATATAACTACTTAAGTAATAAATGACAATTGATTTTCTCAATAATTAAACCAAATACAGATACTGATACTTTTATCTCGTCTGCATTAAATAAGTCCGTATTGTTGTTTCACAGTTTTAATTGTATTTTATTACAAAATGTTTTTATTTTTTGTTGTGTCGTATTATCGTGATTAGTTAATACTTGTGTGTATTATTTGTACGATATTGACTTATGCTCATTATAAACAATAACATAAACATACATTATACAAAATATCGATTAAAAGAAAACGAGTGCATCCCTAGTTTTAACCATCGCGGCACTTTGATAGTGCGCGGCTTTGTTGTCGGCAACATTTTGAAGTCGGGTCGGATACTATAACCTGTCAAAGAAAGTTCGCATCTATTCGGAATTACAAGGTCAAGATACGAGTACACGCGGAGGTCGCTGCCGCCGCGCCGCGCTCCCGTATGAGAAATATTGTAAATACTTGTGTGTAAAAATTGTCTACAATACTAATCAAATGAGTGACGTCACGTCACTCATTTTGTATTTTAAAATCACACACATCCAAAAATTGAGATTAGCATTGTCGGTTTATCAACTTATATCGTACTCTAGTAGTTATTAAGTACCTACATAAATACAGTAGGTAGCGTACCTAGGCAAATTTTATTTAATTAATGTAGATTGATTCCATCAAAAGAAGAACATAATACACAGAATATTATTTACATAATATCTACATTTTATTGCTACGTAGGCACACTATACCTATCTGGTAACGCATCTGTTTTATTAATCTTCTAAAGAATAATTATTTTTATCAAAGAATGCTTTCCTTTATCTAAATGTTAGTAATTTCAAATTGAGCTTAGCTTCGAGTTTAATGTAATAATTGTTTTTTTTATACTCAAATCCTTGTTGTTCTCGAACTGATAAGTTTACAATTTGATATGAGTGATGAATATTTAAGTACAGTCATGTTAATGTCATTAATTTGTTTTTATATGTTTTAGCACATGTAAGCTTATTAAATGAAAACGTTTATTAAGAAACCAACGGACTTTCGTGGGACACGGTAGGTAGCTCAGTTGGTTAGAGCATCGGCACGGATCGTCGAGGTCGTGGGTTCAGACCATGAGGTCTGAACACACAGAGATGATGTGTCAGATGATATTTCAAATATCTTATTAAATTTATTAATTTGGTTGGCCTTTACTATGCCTATGTCAATTCAAGCTCAAAATGAACCTACTGTACCACCAGCACGTTGATCCTACCCTACGACATAGTGTCAGTCAGAGGATGTTAGTGGCCGAGAGAGACATATAACAATGCCTCAGACTGCTTCAACTTGTAGAGGATCTGGCGAGGCGTGTATGGTGGGCGAAATTATGACTAAGAAGAAAAAGTGTACTAAGGCCGAAAATGACTCCTACTCTCTATTCTTCTTTTCTCGGAAGAGATTATCGGGCTCCTACTAACTAAAAACCCACCCTATTCCTTCAGTTGCCCTGTTGTTTTATATCATAGATTATAAACTAGTAGCGTCCTCTACCCTAAAGTATGTAATACTGTACTTTAGAATAAAAAGTTTAGTTCTTGTCAGTGACTCAAGCGTTTAATTTACTACAGGTTATGGGCCCAGTGTTTTTTTTAGTTTTTCTTGCAAGTTTTCTTGGGCATTACTAGTGGAAATAGACTTTGCAGATTAAGATAAACTATAAAAAAACGCTGTGACCATGAAAATGACGACAAACTACATTATCGGCGTGCCTAAATTGAAGGGGTGAGAGAACTACAGCGAATGGGCTTTCGCGGCTGAGAATTTCCTAGTGTTGGAAGGAATGTCCGATTGCATCAAATCGGAGACTATACCAGCAGGAATAGGAGCAGCAGGTGACGCGAAAACCAGAGCCAAGCTGATTCTAACAATAGATTCGTCGTCTGTATGTGCACATCAAAAGTGTACAAACGACCCATGAGCTGTGGAAGAAATTGAAGAACCTATTTGATGACTCAGGATTCACGAGGACAATCAGTTTACTGAGGAGTTTGATTTCCATCAGACTTGAAAATAGCGTTTCAATGACTTCGTACGTGACACAAATCATCGAAACAAGCCAAAAATTGAGTCGTACGGGTTTCAACATCAATGATGAGTGGGTCGCATCGCTTTTGTTAGCGGGATTAACAGAAAAATATTCCCGGAATACCATTTGACAGCAACGCCATTAAAACCAAGTTGTTGGACATGGAAGAAAGCTGAAACGGCGGCGACAATAGCGCTCCCAGTTCTAGTGGCGCGTTTGTGAGTTTTAAGAAGAACCGGAATGTTATTACACATTGGACTCTGACTATGTAGTGACTTGGGTATTTACATAGATAAGGACTTATCTTGGGGTCCCCAGTTGCAAGAAATGAGTCGCACAAACTGTTTGCATCTACGGGGTCTTTGCGCAGACTGCGCAATTTCCTGCCAACTGCCACTAAAACTGCGCTCGCCAGATGCAAGTTTTCCAGACCTAACTGAAGTGTAGCTAGATAAGCTTGAACGACTTCAAAATTTCTGTATCAGATTCATATTTGGTTTGCGCAAATATGATCATGTTTCTGAGTTTCGTATTAAGCTCAAGTGGCTGCCTATCCGTCTTCGTCGGAATGCGCATATTTTGTCATTACTTTATAATATTCTGTTCAATCCAAGAATTCCCTTTTACCTCAAAGAACGTTTTAAGTTCCTTCATGACACACATACTAGAGATTTGAGATCATCGGTAATCGGTAATTGTATTGGATTATGTATATATATTTATATTAACTACTTGAAGTAGGTACACTGACTTTCCCCTCCCCTCTTTGTTTTATGTTCTTAAAGTCCATCCAAAGGTTGTCTGGAAGATATCGCTATCAGCGATAAGACCACCATTGTAACCATATTTTACAGTATTGTAAATCAAGTGTGTGTTTAAATTATTGGTGTACAATAAACAGTATTCTGTCTATCTATCTATCTATTGATCAACTAGTGATTGTAAGCCTGTTGATACTCCTATGGAGGTCAGATTAGATGTAAATAAAGGTCAAGTAGGTGTAAATAGGGCACACCCTATCAACAATTGATTGGGAGTTTGATGTACCTGTCAGTCCTAACTAGGCCAGATATTAGTTACTGTACAAGTTATTAAGTCAATTTAATAATTGTCATACAAAGAAACAATGGGAATATGCAAAGAGAGTATTAAAATATCTAAAACGAACTAAATGTTATGGAATAAAATATTGTAAAGAAGGTAATTCAGAAATAACAGGCTATGTAGATGCTGATAGGGTCTCTAACTCTGTGGATAGAAAATCATATACTGGTATGTGTTTTTTACTATCTGATGGTGTTATTTCGTGGGAATGTATGAAACAGAAATGTGTAGCCCTCTCAAGCACTGAATCAGAGTATATGGCATCTGAAGCATGTAGGGAAGCATTATACCTGAGAAATCTTCAATATGAAATAACCAATATGATATACACATTAAGTCTGTTCAACGATAACCAAGGTACACAGAAGCTGTGTGCAAACCCAGTCTTTCACAAACGTACAAAGCATATTGATATTAAATATAATTTTTGTCGTGATCTAGTAAAAGACAAAATTGTTGAAGTTCTGTATTTGCCAACAGCTGATATGCCAGCTGACATTTTAACTAAGAGTTTATGTTCACTGAAACATTATAAATTTATGTCGCGCCTAGGCATAGTTTGTATTGAATGATTTTTTTATAAATTAATTTAATGCATATAGCGATAAGTGGGGGTGTTGTTTTGTATCGTCAATATCATAGATTATAAACTAGTAGTGCCCTCTACCCTTAAGTATGTAATACTGTACTTTGGAATAAAAAGTTTAGTTCTTCTCAGTGACTCAAGCGTTTAATTTATTACATGATCTTGAATTTTGGGGCCGCGGTGTCTCGTTAGATCGTTCCCGCAACCCAGGAATACCTTTAGTGAGACAATATTCTAAGAAGTCTGAATTTTTTTACTTGACTTATATTGAATTACTATTTTTCTTTCATTTCTCAGGGTGTAGCACATTCAATAAGACAGTCAGTATGGAAATACTTGCTGGATTACTACCCTTGGCACATGTCGCACGCAGAACTAAGGCTATTGACCAAGAAGAGAACAGAAGAGTACTTTTCTATGAAGCTGCAGTGGAGATCCATGACTGAGGGGCAAGAGGCTAGGTGAGAAAGACTATGAACATACTCATCTGAGCAAAGACATGGTCTACGCTCGTTTCATGAACATTCGTTTAGAACATTCGAAAGAAGTGACGAGGTTTAAAATGGAATTAGATGTTACTCTGTTAATCCATGACATATATTATTTGATGTTATTACATCAGTAGTAGTATTTTGGTCAAGAAAACCATAGTGTTCTGTGTTAGTAACAGAAAACTTCAAACTGTACTATAAAAATAGCATATTTATAGACAATATATTAATAAAACCCGCTGAAAGTTTGTTAACGTATATAGAATATCCTGTGTCGTTCCTCCACTGAACATGCTTAGAGGATATTAAATCGTTGACCGCACAGACGCAAATCATAGGTATAGGTTTGGGTTGAATATTGCTGCTTATGCAAGTGTATATATTTGTTGGCGTAAGTTTAGGCGAAATTACCACTTCAGTCTAACCAGAAAGACATTTTTACTTTCTCGTTTATAATTTTAGATTACATACCAGGACCAATTAAGCTTTTAATTCAATTTAACTGCCTTCGTGGTCGAGTGGTTTAGGCTTTTGCCTTGTGACCCGGTGGTCGTGGGTTCGATTCCCGCGGGAAGCATACTTTATAAAGTTGTTTCCAGTTTGGCTAGGACATTGCAGGTCTGAATCACCTGATTGTCTGATAAAAATATGGTTTCGTGCTTCGGAAGGCACCTATAAACCGGTGGTCCCGGTCGCCAAATGGCGGTTGTCAATATAGACCACGTCAGAGGCCCTTGAGGCGGTCTAGAAACTCTGACACTAGGGTGTATGGGGTCGTTAGACCTTACTACCCACACGATAAGATCTCTAATTTTTCCCCAGGTTCTCAGAATACCGAGACAGAAAAAGTCTAGTAGAAAAAGACGTGAACCGTACAGACAGAACGCACCCATTCTTCGCAGGCGACAATAATCCTAACTTAGTAGTTCTACAAGATATCCTACTGACGTATGTGATGTATAACTTCGACCTAGGCTACGTGCAGGGCATGTCGGATATACTGGCGCCGCTGTTACTGTTGCTAGGCAACGAAGTTGATAGTTTCTGGTGTTTTGTCGGATTTATGGATAAAATTGTAAGTAACGTAGTGTTTAAGGTCTACGTTTTCAGGCTTGTTTTGATAAAAGAATAAAGCAATATTGATTTGGTTGAATAGTGATTAGCAGATTCCTAATTCAATTTCTCCAAAGAAAATTTGGAATTGTACAATACACACATGATATAAAATTGGGCTATATTCCCGATCTAGGTCATTCATCCAGATTAGTGATGAGCGTTGAATCAACGAACTAGTTGAATCAACCGTTGATCTCCTGTCAACGTATTAACGTTAACCGTATATGAATCAACTAGTTGAATTCGTCAACGACGTTTATGAATTTAACTCGTGCGTCTCGTTCAATAAACGAGAACGCAAACGCAACGAGATGAGCAATTTAAAAAAACTTACGTTGAAATAACGTCATAGATTGCGAGCGACGGTCATATTACAGAACAGATAAAAAAGGTTAGTAAGGAAATAGTTCCTGATTTGTATGAGAACGCGTGTCGCCGCTTGTCTCCCCACTTTTTAGCTCTACTACAAGCAAGAGGCCCGTTACGTATGCGAATTACGCACACAAATAAATTACACACACTTAAATCGAGAGCTTACTACTGATTGTAACTCACTGTCGATAAACATGCTCCGTTCATCACGGCCAATCAGGGCAAATGACGAAACGTCAATGGTTGAAGTGTGGCGCATGCAGTACACTGCAAGCGGACTTGGTCATTGCGTTGATTAAGCGAGTACACATCGGGCAATGTATATTTTTTGTAACTTGTTGCAATAATGTTGTTAATGTTCGGAATTTCATAGTTATTAGAATATTTTTATGTTTTTTACAAATAAAATTGTAATTAAATGTTTATTTCGACTTACCGATGGAAAGATTATACCTCCTCGCTCTATACTTGAAGTCTGTTTTTTTTTGTTTTACAGGTTATAATTGCACAACACGGCATTTTAAAGCAGAGCTCTGTGTTCCGAAGTAATCCGAAGCGCACTAAACGCGGTGAATGAATTAATCGGTCGCGCTATGATTGTCGTATCATAAATGTCGCGCGCTTGCCACGCCCACATTACCATGCCAACCTTATTCATCTATTCCGCGGGTCATATCCTACAATTTGAACTCTAAGGCCCGTATTACAGAACGAAACTCGAGCACTGATCTCTGTTTAAAACTAGTTTTGAGTCGAGATTTAATTTCATTCATATCATATAGATTCATCGATCATAGTTCAGCCGGGTACGGCTTTATTCTAGATCGTTACTCAGTTGTAGATTCATCACCCAAGTATGGTCGACACCACGCTCGAGCAGAGATTTCCTTGTCAGTTAACTATTTGCTTTTCAGTTTATTATTTGATATAAAAATGCTAATTTTTTGCGAATGGTGATGAAATCACATTTTATTTTGCTAATTGGTTACAAATAACACTGTTATACGTAATTTTTTGCCATTTTAAGTTACTAGATGAATCCCGTGTTTTCTAACTTAAACAGATTATAACAATGATTTTTTCACCGATGATTTGAACAGAAAAACAGAACTTCAGCGTTCCATGTGAAGGGCCTTTTGGAGGAAGGGAATTTTGCTAATAATTATTTTAAGAAATGGTATAGATTTTCACAAGATGAAGATTTTTGACAATTTGTAATACTGCCATCTATTGACCAAGAATTGGTAAAACATATGCATTTCAGTTTTGTTTTAACTATAACTTTGTTTCCTTTTAATATTTTTATTGATCGTTGTTCCCAAGCCATTATTTATTTGAATATTACTTATTATATGATTAATGAGCAATTCAAAACAACACTGTCACAGACATTATTTAGGATCCACTCCGTTCCACGAACAAGTTACTCTTGCTATATTTTTATATGTTAGAAAATATTGCCTTAACACCTTTTACCTTCAAGAATTTGCTTTTACAAATTCTTAAAATATAATTTCTATAGTGAAACCGTGCAATACATATTTTTTATTCTTAAAAATTTGGTATTAAAGTAAATTGAATTATTTACGATCATTCGTAGATCGGAACAGCGGAGACGAAGAAAATAAAACGTAAACGAAAACAGACTGATGCATAGACAATTAGATATTCTCTGCTTGAGGCTCGATTTGAATCTGAGTGTAGTTTTATTACCATTCTGGAATAAGACCAATGCTCAAGTGCAGATTCAATATTTAAACTGAGATCGGGCGAATTAAGCTCAAACTGGACTTGAGGAACGTTCTGTAATACGGACCTAAGTAACGGATGAAAGAGTTGATTTTCGAACATTTATTTTAAGAATAGTACTTATATTGGTATAAAGGCGCGCCCCGGCGCGGCGGGGTGGTCCCGCTCGTATCACTCGAGAGAAACCGGCTAATACTAGTTTGTTTGTTTCCGTTTACGAACGATATTAACAACGACCAATGTCTGTAAACACATAAGGGGTATAAATCTTATATGGGTCGTCACTCACTAAGTTCGAATTAGTTTTGACCACTCCTGTGAGCCGTAAACACTTCCGCACTACTCGCTAAAAATTCTGGAAAATAATCTAATAATGGCCCCGTGTACAGTTTGTTGGTGTGATAAAAAAAGCCGGACTTCAAGTTTACGGAAAGACAGCATAACATTTTATCAGTAAGTTAATAGATCTATGATCTAAATTATTAGATTAATTTTCTGATATTATTTATCGGAGTTCATCTTATACTGGTCGTATTTGTATGCATTGCACATTCGCGGAGCGCGCGATGATATCTTTTATGATTGCGTCTCTTTCTTTTGAAAGTATTTTTTTCGCTATAAAACAACTACAACAAACAAATATAAAAAATACCATAAAAAAAACATTGTAAATAATAATTGATTTGTGTAAATAGAATCAGATGATCTTATAAATACGCCTGAGTAGAATATCGTTTATAGCTACTTGTATTCTATTCAGTCAGTCCTAAGCCTGAAGAAAAGGTATGAAGGGAAGGTCATCTTACTAGAACCATCAATCAAACGTTTTCCAATACATAAATTGAACCAAATTGTTTCAAAAAATGAACGCGCAATCGTTGAATAAAACTGTTAAAAATGAATCAACGGTTTACGTTGCAAGTTGATATTAGTAGTACGTTAACTCGTTGACGAATTTAACTAGTTGATTAACCAGTTGACAAACTTAAATCAACGTTAACGTTTCGTTAACGGAAAAACCGACGATCCATCACTAATCCAAATATCCTTCTTATAGTTACTATTTTTGTTATTGACAATATATCCCTTTAACACGTGTTGTAAAAGAAGTTCTTTACATTTTCTTAACATTTTAAAGTATTTTCTATTAGAAACCGAACAATTTCCTAGGCAACTTACATTTGCTCGGCATGCAAATGTAAGTTGCCCTTTTCAGGGCGCAGTAATAACCAAAATCTAGGATGTTTTTCATTTCAGACAGATTCACTTTGAAGGTAAAAGATAAAGTGAATTTGTTTGGTATTTTCATGTGTATATTTTTTTATAATATATGATACATCAATTAATATTACAACGTTTTTTTTTTGTATGGAAAGACTCAATATTAATGAATAAATAAAGCATTTCAAATATTGGTACGAGAAAGTGGGAGGGGAAGCATTATTTTACCACATTTTCAGCGTGTAAAAATTACAAAAGGTGTTCCTAAAAATAAAAAATCTCTAGGACTATTATAAACACCCTTATGACGTGTTGCGCAGGCGACAAACTTCGACATGGACCAGGCAGGCATGAAGCACCAGCTGCTGCAGCTGCAACAGCTGCTGACGTTCGCCAGCCCCGAGCTCGCCAGCCACCTCGCGCAGAAGGACTCCGGCAACATGTACTTCTGCTTCCGCTGGCTGCTCGTCTGGTTCAAACGGGAGTTCTCGTATACAGATATTATGAGGTAACTACAAACTTCGACATGGACCAGGCAGGCATGAAGCACCAGCTGCTGACGTTCGCCAGCCCCGAGCTCGCCAGCCACCTCGCGCAGAAGGACTCCGGCAACATGTACTTCTGCTTCCGCTGGCTGCTCGTCTGGTTCAAACGGGAGTTCTCGTATACAGATATTATGAGGTAACTACAAACTTCGACATGGACCAGGCAGGCATGAAGCACCAGCTGCTGACGTTCGCCAGCCCCGAGCTCGCCAGCCACCTCGCGCAGAAGGACTCCGGCAACATGTACTTCTGCTTCCGCTGGCTGCTCGTCTGGTTCAAACGGGAGTTCTCGTATACAGATATTATGAGGTAACTACAAACTTCGACATGGACCAGGCAGGCATGAAGCACCAGCTGCTGACGTTCGCCAGCCCCGAGCTCGCCAGCCACCTCGCGCAGAAGGACTCCGGCAACATGTACTTCTGCTTCCGCTGGCTGCTCGTCTGGTTCAAACGGGAGTTCTCGTATACAGATATTATGAGGTAACTACAAACTTCGACATGGACCAGGCAGGCATGAAGCACCAGCTGCTGACGTTCGCCAGCCCCGAGCTCGCCAGCCACCTCGCGCAGAAGGACTCCGGCAACATGTACTTCTGCTTCCGCTGGCTGCTCGTCTGGTTCAAACGGGAGTTCTCGTATACAGATATTATGAGGTAACTACAAACTTCGACATGGACCAGGCAGGCATGAAGCACCAGCTGCTGACGTTCGCCAGCCCCGAGCTCGCCAGCCACCTCGCGCAGAAGGACTCCGGCAACATGTACTTCTGCTTCCGCTGGCTGCTCGTCTGGTTCAAACGGGAGTTCTCGTATACAGATATTATGAGGTAACTACAAACTTCGACATGGACCAGGCAGGCATGAAGCACCAGCTGCTGACGTTCGCCAGCCCCGAGCTCGCCAGCCACCTCGCGCAGAAGGACTCCGGCAACATGTACTTCTGCTTCCGCTGGCTGCTCGTCTGGTTCAAACGGGAGTTCTCGTATACAGATATTATGAGGTAACTACAAACTTCGACATGGACCAGGCAGGCATGAAGCACCAGCTGCTGACGTTCGCCAGCCCCGAGCTCGCCAGCCACCTCGCGCAGAAGGACTCCGGCAACATGTACTTCTGCTTCCGCTGGCTGCTCGTCTGGTTCAAACGGGAGTTCTCGTATACAGATATTATGAGGTAACTACAAACTTCGACATGGACCAGGCAGGCATGAAGCACCAGCTGCTGACGTTCGCCAGCCCCGAGCTCGCCAGCCACCTCGCGCAGAAGGACTCCGGCAACATGTACTTCTGCTTCCGCTGGCTGCTCGTCTGGTTCAAACGGGAGTTCTCGTATACAGATATTATGAGGTAACTACAAACTTCGACATGGACCAGGCAGGCATGAAGCACCAGCTGCTGACGTTCGCCAGCCCCGAGCTCGCCAGCCACCTCGCGCAGAAGGACTCCGGCAACATGTACTTCTGCTTCCGCTGGCTGCTCGTCTGGTTCAAACGGGAGTTCTCGTATACAGATATTATGAGGTAACTACAAACTTCGACATGGACCAGGCAGGCATGAAGCACCAGCTGCTGACGTTCGCCAGCCCCGAGCTCGCCAGCCACCTCGCGCAGAAGGACTCCGGCAACATGTACTTCTGCTTCCGCTGGCTGCTCGTCTGGTTCAAACGGGAGTTCTCGTATACAGATATTATGAGGTAACTACAAACTTCGACATGGACCAGGCAGGCATGAAGCACCAGCTGCTGACGTTCGCCAGCCCCGAGCTCGCCAGCCACCTCGCGCAGAAGGACTCCGGCAACATGTACTTCTGCTTCCGCTGGCTGCTCGTCTGGTTCAAACGGGAGTTCTCGTATACAGATATTATGAGGTAACTACAAACTTCGACATGGACCAGGCAGGCATGAAGCACCAGCTGCTGACGTTCGCCAGCCCCGAGCTCGCCAGCCACCTCGCGCAGAAGGACTCCGGCAACATGTACTTCTGCTTCCGCTGGCTGCTCGTCTGGTTCAAACGGGAGTTCTCGTATACAGATATTATGAGGTAACTACAAACTTCGACATGGACCAGGCAGGCATGAAGCACCAGCTGCTGACGTTCGCCAGCCCCGAGCTCGCCAGCCACCTCGCGCAGAAGGACTCCGGCAACATGTACTTCTGCTTCCGCTGGCTGCTCGTCTGGTTCAAACGGGAGTTCTCGTATACAGATATTATGAGGTAACTACAAACTTCGACATGGACCAGGCAGGCATGAAGCACCAGCTGCTGACGTTCGCCAGCCCCGAGCTCGCCAGCCACCTCGCGCAGAAGGACTCCGGCAACATGTACTTCTGCTTCCGCTGGCTGCTCGTCTGGTTCAAACGGGAGTTCTCGTATACAGATATTATGAGGTAACTACAAACTTCGACATGGACCAGGCAGGCATGAAGCACCAGCTGCTGACGTTCGCCAGCCCCGAGCTCGCCAGCCACCTCGCGCAGAAGGACTCCGGCAACATGTACTTCTGCTTCCGCTGGCTGCTCGTCTGGTTCAAACGGGAGTTCTCGTATACAGATATTATGAGGTAACTACAAACTTCGACATGGACCAGGCAGGCATGAAGCACCAGCTGCTGACGTTCGCCAGCCCCGAGCTCGCCAGCCACCTCGCGCAGAAGGACTCCGGCAACATGTACTTCTGCTTCCGCTGGCTGCTCGTCTGGTTCAAACGGGAGTTCTCGTATACAGATATTATGAGGTAACTACAAACTTCGACATGGACCAGGCAGGCATGAAGCACCAGCTGCTGACGTTCGCCAGCCCCGAGCTCGCCAGCCACCTCGCGCAGAAGGACTCCGGCAACATGTACTTCTGCTTCCGCTGGCTGCTCGTCTGGTTCAAACGGGAGTTCTCGTATACAGATATTATGAGGTAACTACAAACTTCGACATGGACCAGGCAGGCATGAAGCACCAGCTGCTGACGTTCGCCAGCCCCGAGCTCGCCAGCCACCTCGCGCAGAAGGACTCCGGCAACATGTACTTCTGCTTCCGCTGGCTGCTCGTCTGGTTCAAACGGGAGTTCTCGTATACAGATATTATGAGGTAACTACAAACTTCGACATGGACCAGGCAGGCATGAAGCACCAGCTGCTGACGTTCGCCAGCCCCGAGCTCGCCAGCCACCTCGCGCAGAAGGACTCCGGCAACATGTACTTCTGCTTCCGCTGGCTGCTCGTCTGGTTCAAACGGGAGTTCTCGTATACAGATATTATGAGGTAACTACAAACTTCGACATGGACCAGGCAGGCATGAAGCACCAGCTGCTGACGTTCGCCAGCCCCGAGCTCGCCAGCCACCTCGCGCAGAAGGACTCCGGCAACATGTACTTCTGCTTCCGCTGGCTGCTCGTCTGGTTCAAACGGGAGTTCTCGTATACAGATATTATGAGGTAACTACAAACTTCGACATGGACCAGGCAGGCATGAAGCACCAGCTGCTGACGTTCGCCAGCCCCGAGCTCGCCAGCCACCTCGCGCAGAAGGACTCCGGCAACATGTACTTCTGCTTCCGCTGGCTGCTCGTCTGGTTCAAACGGGAGTTCTCGTATACAGATATTATGAGGTAACTACAAACTTCGACATGGACCAGGCAGGCATGAAGCACCAGCTGCTGACGTTCGCCAGCCCCGAGCTCGCCAGCCACCTCGCGCAGAAGGACTCCGGCAACATGTACTTCTGCTTCCGCTGGCTGCTCGTCTGGTTCAAACGGGAGTTCTCGTATACAGATATTATGAGGTAACTACAAACTTCGACATGGACCAGGCAGGCATGAAGCACCAGCTGCTGACGTTCGCCAGCCCCGAGCTCGCCAGCCACCTCGCGCAGAAGGACTCCGGCAACATGTACTTCTGCTTCCGCTGGCTGCTCGTCTGGTTCAAACGGGAGTTCTCGTATACAGATATTATGAGGTAACTACAAACTTCGACATGGACCAGGCAGGCATGAAGCACCAGCTGCTGACGTTCGCCAGCCCCGAGCTCGCCAGCCACCTCGCGCAGAAGGACTCCGGCAACATGTACTTCTGCTTCCGCTGGCTGCTCGTCTGGTTCAAACGGGAGTTCTCGTATACAGATATTATGAGGTAACTACAAACTTCGACATGGACCAGGCAGGCATGAAGCACCAGCTGCTGACGTTCGCCAGCCCCGAGCTCGCCAGCCACCTCGCGCAGAAGGACTCCGGCAACATGTACTTCTGCTTCCGCTGGCTGCTCGTCTGGTTCAAACGGGAGTTCTCGTATACAGATATTATGAGGTAACTACAAACTTCGACATGGACCAGGCAGGCATGAAGCACCAGCTGCTGACGTTCGCCAGCCCCGAGCTCGCCAGCCACCTCGCGCAGAAGGACTCCGGCAACATGTACTTCTGCTTCCGCTGGCTGCTCGTCTGGTTCAAACGGGAGTTCTCGTATACAGATATTATGAGGTAACTACAAACTTCGACATGGACCAGGCAGGCATGAAGCACCAGCTGCTGACGTTCGCCAGCCCCGAGCTCGCCAGCCACCTCGCGCAGAAGGACTCCGGCAACATGTACTTCTGCTTCCGCTGGCTGCTCGTCTGGTTCAAACGGGAGTTCTCGTATACAGATATTATGAGGTAACTACAATAAAAATTGTATAAAAATCGGCAAGCAGTTAACTGAATACATAATAGTTCGGGAATAATATGGCTGTGACATACGGACGGACAGACAGACATGACGAATCTATAAGAGTTCCGTTTTTAGCCATTTGGCTACGGAACCCTTAATAGTTAAATTTGCAGTCCAATTCAATCTCGTTCTTTGAATGTGGGTATCGTCAGTAGTGGGTTCTCGTCAAATAACTTGACAAGAGTCGTTCAATGCGCAGAAGTCGATTTTTAGGTGTCAGCGGGACGCGGGGTATGACGTAGCGCCGCTCCGAGCGTGCGGTTGGTGCGACAGTAGTTCTCGTTCCATTTGCTCCCGAATACACTTGCGTACACGAAAGTTGTACCCTTTGTTTTTGTTAAGAGTTGTTGTTTTAAATTTATTTTTTGTTACAATGCCAGGACCAAATACCGTTTTTCGCAGTCTATTAAAACGTCAGAAAGAACAGTTAGACATTATAGTTAAGGAAGGTTGAAATTCCGAATTCGTCACTGTCTTTAGGACACCGGGAAAAAAGAAGAACAAAAGGGGTAGCAGTTTTATTAACTAATTGTGACGACGAGAGAACATATTATTTTTAATGTCTTTTTTTAAATACATTTTGTTCACTTTTAAATGTATTTATGTATTATATCTATTTTATTTATAATACCGAATTAGCGAATGAACTCCTTTTCTTTCTTTAACATTAGTCTGACAGACATGATTAAAAATAATTGATGGCAATAACCATAGAATAATGGCAAGCAGTACAAGTGACCACTTTTTCTTCCACTAAGTGCATGATGCGCGAACTTACCCCCACTACGCCAAAACATTGCCAACTTACGTGACGAGGACTATAGAATTTAGATTACTAGCAAACTTGTTAATCCCTCCAACTTAGCTGAATATGCTTGTGTATGAAGTAACGACATTAGTCTAATGGGTGGGCTGCATACCCACTATCTCTGGATCACAAGTAAAGTAAGAATATGGGGAACGGGAGGAGTGGTGGCTTAGTTATTATAGAGTTCGAATCCAGTCGCGAACGATCATACACACTATGTTTAAATTCAGCCAAAGTTATTTTATTACTTTCAAAGTATGCTCCTTCAGAAACGATACACTCCAACGAAAAATCCTATCATCAAAACATTTTTAGACGCTTTTTCCGGAATTCAGTTCTCGCCGCGAATTCTCCTTGTGTCTTTTAACGAATGAAAACGGATGCCACGGAAATTTGTGTTAAAGAAATAGAAAGAAGTCAGCTGTATTCCCTGCCACATAATGACCCGTCAGCTTTTAAAGCAGAATTGCACAGGCATCTTCTGGCTCGCTCGTTCGATCGTAGATCTCTTTTTACACTTACCATCAGGTGTGATTGGCGTCAAGAGTGGACTATTCGTATTAAAAAAAAATTCGGGTGCTCGGAGCTCCATCAAAAGCTCATAGAGTGGAGGTCTATGTCCTAGCAGGAAACGCTAATAATCATGTTTCTTGACATTAGTTTCATTATATTTACATTATCTACGTTCAAAAGAATGGTGAAGGAGCATTACCTCTCACTATAATTTTTTCCCCTTCTTTCTCTATTATGAATTTGATATGTATTAGTATATATTATATTTTGTGGTAGGTATGTATTTTATATTATGATGTTTGGTTAGTATTATGTATGATGTTGTACACTGACAGCCCTAAATCTATCTCCTATCATTTCTGTCCATCCAAAGGTTGTCTGTAAGAGATTGCCCTGTGCTAAGACCGCCCATTGTACACTAGTTTTATTATTTTTATCCTTAAGTGTATTGTAAGGTGTACAATAAAGTATATAATAAATAAATCAATATATTTTTTCAGGCTATGGGAAGTATTATGGACGTCATTGCCGTGTGCAAATTTCCACTTATTGATCTGTGTTGCCATACTGGATGCAGAAAAGGATATTCTCATCAGTAAAGATTATGGATTTACTGAAATATTGAAAGTGAGTGTTTATTTTTATTTACCTTTATAAATGTGTAGAAAATAGCGGATTCTTTATTGAATGAGAGAGTATCTTAAAGTTATATTTCTATCTTATTATGTTTGAAGATATTTAGAAAATAAATAGATTTAGAAAAGGTATACATATATCTGTAGATTATTAATTCAAAACACCATTAGATTTTAAGAAATCTTTATTAGATTATAAACTATTGGTATATTTTGATACGTTTAAAATACAATACATTGCATCCAAATTAAATAGTAGTGTTGTATGTGTCTTTCATTAACAAAACTCTCTCTTTTCAGCACGTAAACGACTTATCCATGTGCCTGGATGTCGACAAAATACTCAGCACGGCCGAGGGAATATACCACCAGGTGGTTTCCGCACCACACCTCACAGACCAGATCCGCATCATCCTAGGTCTTCCGACCCTCGGCATCACCACCTCCAACCAATCAGAAGACGATGAACCTTCCACTTCGAAGGTCCAACCAAATGGTACGGTGAAAGTGGATGAAAATACCGGAATGTTCGGTCAGGAGATGGACGAAGTTATGTATCAAATAGGCTTAGACATGAATTTTTAGGCACGGCGGTGATTATCTGTTTTTTTGTATCCATATTTATTTAGTGAATTGGGTCGCTTGTAGTGTTTTTGTAGGCTTTGAAGCTTGAATATGGAAGTCCTGGCTAAAATCATATTGCAATATACCATCGTTAGATTATTTAAAAATAAAACACGTATTTTGGCGCTCAAATTATGTATTATATTGTAATCTACACACAAACTAAATAGATATTTTGAAGCAATCCTTCATTATTTTCTCATTTAAAAGGCGGTCAGTATGCCATCTACATAATCTTGTAAATAGCAATACCTAGAATGAATAGGTACTTAATTAATGCCACTAACGCTGGCCAATTTATATTACTTTTAAACCGTAAACTCAAAAAGAAAAAATAAACAATGGTTTGTATATAAGTTATTACTCACACTATTTATGACTTTTGTTCATGAGTATGTCAAAAGTTATAATTTATACGTTTATTTTTTAAAGTTTCATTTGGCAGTTTTTGTAATGAATCGCTTTGCTTAGATTTGTATATCCCGGTCGTCAATTAGAAATATATTTGCATGCTTTGTATTTAATCGCTAGAGTAATTTAGTGCAGCCCAATTCAAGGTATTTATCATATTAAGTATGTAATATTTTCATAGTTTGCTAACATATACATACACTCACGAGCATTATAATATTGCACCCAAAGAGTACACCTTATAGAGACATACATTAGAAATAGCTAGTAATTACATATTTTCATGAAACATTTCAGTTGTAAAATCGACAGCCATATTCATAGAGTTTATTGTCTTTTTCTTTTATTGTGTTTTTATAGAGAGTTTGAAATTAGAATATCCAACATAATATATCAGTATTTCTACTAAAGAAATTTTATGGTTTGCGTTGATTTTATCTAATTTTCTAGGTAAACAATTTTACTAGAATAGTTCTTGCTTTATTAATAAGGTATTTTTGTGACTTGATGATTGAGAAACTTTTGAAATAATATTGTTTCCATTTACAATATTTTCTACTTTTAGAGGTAATATGTAGATTAAATCATAACCGCTCAGTCAAAAACTTCATGTTTAAAGATTAAAATAAAAGCATTCTTATATGTACATCCTAATAAATGCATTTAGACTAGTACAAATACGTATAATAACATTATACTCTGGTCGCCTTGTTATAACCGCATTTGTATTGCACTGGTTTTTTGAACATTTCTGGTTTCTCCTGTGGTATGTTTCCTTCTAAAAATTTTCAAATTTGGCAAGAAAATGTGATTTCAGGTTGCACAATTGACATTCTTAAAAATCGTTGTGTACTTTGAATTCTATTTAAAATTGTTATAAACCATGTAAATAAAATTGTACTTGCTAATATCTATTAATATGTTAAGCATTTGCATGTGGCAACACCATATATTTAATACAGTATTGCCAATTATAAAAAATATCAAAAATATTAAAATTATCTATTTTTCTATTTCAGGATACACTCGAATATAACGGATTACAGATATGTATAGTTACGCAAACTGTTTGGGCGTTGTTAGCCTAGTGAACGACAGTAAATATTACGTGGTTGGTAAACTGACCATAGACAAGAGTGATATTTTTTATATTTTTATAAATACACGCTTTAAATATCTGTAAATTTGACTCCTATTCAAACTCTTCATATACAGGCTTTGTCGGCTTCTGAGAGTTTAAGCCTTAAAAGTTTATAGTGAGTGTAATAATTTGTCTTTTATTTAAACAAGACAGGCAAGTTTTGCACCCAAGTTTCCCATCAAAAGATAAGAAAGAAGTTATGTTCGAAATGAGAATGTTATTATCTAATTTAGGAACAACTATGCTATTATAATACGAGTATCAAGAGTACATATACGTTTTAAGATATTTTAACACAACTGTTCACTTGAAAACCAACTTAAAATACACCAAAGTAAAGTTGATAGTTGAGTTGCTGACGATCAACTCAAATAGTCTCGAATTATAAATTAAAATGTAGTTTGGTTTTATTTCATTCATTTAATATATTCAAAAAGTGGTGTACTCCATCTGTCAATTGATTGTTAATTTAGTAATACAGGACTGATTAGTTTAATAATATACATTCAGACAGAAGATTCTCTTAAGCAATCCGCCAAACCGTGCCAGAAGTTCAAGCTCATTTAAATAACTCCTAATAATTGACTGTAAATAATTTGGATATATGCACGTGCCATCGTTTCTGGTATAAAAAAATAATGTTCCTACATAATAATGTAAATAGTTAATTGTATATAAATTGAGTATAAAAAATACCAGAATATTAGGAGAACGTTGATGAAGTTAGATACAATACAAGGGTGAGTTTAATTAATTAGTAGAACTCCGCAGGTGTAATGCTGGAAAATTGCGTGTGATAATATACGTTAAAAAACTATATTTTTAATTTCAAATTACTATTGTATACTGCAGACCGACTGGTATTGTAGTTATTGAGGTGTAGGTACTGTAAACATATCGAATCCTATACGATCGCAATGTAAAGAATGGCGTAGTGCGCAGCGAAAACCGAAAACGTTAAGGGGGACGTAGGTAGTTGGTCTATGAAGCGTGACTTTGTGTGACAAGGAGGGTGACGTCACATTTTAAAATGTAATACTTGCATATCTAGGTATCAAAACACGAAAAAGTACCTAGTAACGGAAAACTTAAAAATGAACAAGTCTGTCCGTACGTACAAAAAGTTAAGGGACATCAAGAAGTAAAACTAATTTCTGGACTGCTGTCTCATTTGAATTTTTATGTGTAACATTTTAAAATATGCAACGTGACACTATCACACAGTTGTGATTGTGACACCCTGTATAATAACTGTGCCCCGAAAAAAAAATCGTTAGTTTCGTGACGAAATTTTTAGATCACCCTAAGTATGGATAGTCCTGTACCTGCTCATTTGCGGAGTTTTGGTTACTACATCAATTAAGACCTATAAAGACAAAATCCTCGCATATTAAAGCAATAGAAAAGTCAATTAATAAAGATATACTCGCCCAGTTACAATAATGCCTTACACTTGGTGCTTATCAAAACTTTTGAATAGGAGTCAAAGTTATTTATAATCATTGCTGTTATTGAACTTTATCAGTCTTTAACCTTTTAACCGCCTACGTCGGATTTTTACGACAAATATTTTCGGGCCCATTTCGCCAGAGTCGTATATATACGACAAAAATATCACAGCTCGTTTAATATACTTTTTTGTTTAATTATGCTGTATTTTATCGAAACGATGTTTATATTAGGTAAATAGTTAATTAAGTAATCATTTAAACGTTTAATAAACTTTAGTCTCTTAATCAGAAGTCCTAATTATATTGCACTGCTGTTTTTGTTGTAGGTATTTATTTTTCGATTCACTATGCCGGGCGCTGGGGGCCCGACAAACGATATGAAGTCGGGCGGTTAAAAGGTTAATATTCTATTGTATTTCTTATAACAATTATTTTTATTTCAAATATAAATTGTATTGTAAGTTTTAGTATAAGCGCCTCAGTTCGCCATTTTGTCCTTTATTATTGGTTGTTTCGAATATAATTAATTATGGTGTAATTATATTATATTCCAATTAATTTAATTAAAATTTCTGTACCTGCACAATGGAGATTAATTATTTTATTCCCTACTTTCCCACCTAAACAAATAATTATGGATGAATGTAAGTAAAGTAAGTACTCTAAATACATTATTAATATTTATAAAGAAGGAGAAATTATTTGGCAAAAGCTACAGAACACACAAATTATAAAAAATCAAAAGAAAAAAAATGTGTACCTCACCGCTACGTCAAAAAGGCCCGGTTGAGCAAAATGTGCAAGGCTAGTGCCCGAAGCTGGTTTTCAACCGAACCTGAAGTGACAACTAGTGCTGATTTTAGAGTGTCCACGGGTTTTCTTGCACGTTCTTCTCAATAGTCACCTATGCTTACCCAGAGAACAATGTGGAAGTGTGCCCCGATTGGACGGTGCCCCGCCGTGTCCTCATGGAGGCGATCGGCGGCAGCGACCTCGCGCTCGTCCTTAGTTCATACCATGGTTCACCTTCTACGCAGCAGTCATGCTAGCAAAGTAGGAGGCTGAACGCGTTAGAGAGAGACAACTCTTCCAGCCGCCCCGGACGTCGGGGATCGTGAGCTGACCTCCAGCCATCGTAGCCGCCGGCTTGCGGGCGGTGATCAGGGGTAGCTCACCGTCCGGTAAGGACTAGGCCCAGATTGACGGCGCGCCATGGTCTACGCGCGCTTCCAACAGCATTGACACGACCATTTGTATGCTGGGGTTGCGGGAATATTCTAATCTAACGAGATTCTGCAACCCCGGACCGTGTGGGCAGTTGAAGAAACAGGGTGGGATTAGTCTGTAAAAGTCTGAAACTCCCTTTCGCTCTGCGGGTGGAGTCGTTAGATCATTTTCCCAGCGAAACAAAAATGTTCAGGTTTGTGACTGACCAATTTTGACAGTTTAAAAGTGTCTGTAAACTATCACATTAATACTAGTAGGACAGGATTTTCAGCTATAAAATAGTACTCTGTGGACAGGATAAAATCCTGTTTATATAATACTTATTCTCTTTAATTTCGAAAAACATGAAATCATAAGACACTTACCAAAAAAATATGTTTATTTCTCTATAGACTGAAACTATGTGTCTCATACAACATATAAAATTTGTTTCAGTTTCATTTTAATTTATTTTAGGATCCTTGAGATACAATAAGTGGAAAGTTTTCTGTAAACAATAAGCCATCGACACACTATTCAAAATCTACCGTACCAGTTAAGTACCACTGACCGATATCATTCTACAGCTCCTGAAATATAAACCTTTTTTTCTGGGTGACAAAAACCATCAAATGACTCGTCCCACTCTGGGTGGAGCGGAAGGGAGTGTCAGACTTCTACTGACTAAAAAATCCACCTGCTCCTTCAGTTGCAATTGCGTTCCGGGGCCACGGTATCTCGTTTAAACCTAGGAGTGTTTTATAGTAAGTCTTGAAAAATTCAAATCTGTAATTTACAAAAAAAACCTTAAGACCTCTGCGGTGCTTTTCAGAGACATACGATACGGCGATAACGTTTTTCGGTGGCGCCGCCATAGTTTTAGTCTTACAACTCCTGAAATTCCATGCATTGAATTGCAGATCTAATATTATTAATGTGAAAGTTTATAGAGGTATTTACAACCTGGAATAACAGAGGCTACTTTTTATAGACACGAATGAAGTCACGGATAACAAATGATTTGAAATAAACTGTTGGAATTATGAGAGCCTTACCTTTTTTTGAGTTCGAAAATCATTCATACTAATAAATAAGTACCAATCGAAAACTGTTGGATTTTCTGAAAGATTTTCGTCTTAATAGCTTTGAATGAATCTTGGTACCAATGCGGGTTTTAATCCCGGGAATATGTCCCTTTGTGTTAGTAAATATGACATCATGTAGGCAAAGATACTTGTAGAAGCTACTGTTGTATAAATAAAAAAATCTGATGAGCTTTTCCGAAACTATATTCACTTATATCTACAATCATAAATAATATTAGGTACACTTAATAAAAAATTTAAATAAATGAGATCAGATTGACATTTTTGTACTTTTCTTTTATAAATTCAATACATTCATATTTATTGGTGAATGAGATTTCAAATGTACATTCAAACCATATCGTGTTTGGTAAGATTTGTCACAAAGATGGCAATGGAAATTCTTGACTCCAGTGTGGGTTAGAGAATGTCTCTGTAACTCGGATTTGGAGAAGAACCGTTTCCCGCAGCTGTCACAGCCATATTTCTTCTCTTTTAGATGATTCTTCCGTATATGAGAACTTTTAGAACTTGACGATATGAAGGTTGCGTTACATACTTCGCATTTGTGGTTTCTCGTTCGCTTATGATTCCACAGCACATGAGAATGTAGGCCACCAGGTACTTTGAACTTCTTTGGACAAAACTTACAGCTGTATGGGCGATCATTGCTGTGTGTTAACATGTGGATTCGTATGTAACCAGGAGGATATGACTTCCCACATTGGTCGCACTGACGCAGTACCCTTTCAGCCTTATTTTTCTCTTTATTTTCTACATTTGGTTGACAGCAATGGTTGTTCAGTTCATCTTGGTTGTAGAATCCATCCCAGCAGTTTTCACACAAATATGGTTTCAAATGCAACTTTCTATGCAAGACTAGTGAACGAAAATCTTCAAATTTCTCATTACAGTAATCACAATCCCGTCCGATTTCAGACTTAATGGGGTGATTGTTTGTGCAGTGTTCATTTAGCAGTTTGACCGAATGGAACTCTGCTTTACATTCAACACAAAATAGCAAACGAATTTCATCATCAATAGTTTGTTCTCTCATCTTCTTTATTTTTTGTTTTTTCATATCTATATGGCAGTTGGGTTTTTGGTCATCAGATTCGTAGTTACAATCATAATTGTCGCTTGTTGAATCTAGAAGGGTGAGGCTGTCCATCAAGGTTTTAGTACTAGAATCTATGAGGACTTTGAAGGAGTAAGTAATAGTGAGTTGATGGACACAGTTGATGCATATGTTTTCTGGAAACACTGGGTCTGGGCTGACCTGGAACAGAAGGAAGTGTGGAAACTTTAACACATTTTTCAGAAGATTGTGCAAGATAAGATATAGTTTTAAAAAATCACTAAGTATGTGAATGCAGTTTAATATTTCACTAAATTTATTTTATTAAATGTTTATTTCTAAACTTTGCAAAACAGCAAAACACAAATATTTATTACTGATAATAAGTAGATAATATGTAATTGGGTTAGGCAACCAATGGCATCTAACACAAGCAAAATAATAATTAATTTTATTATAACTAACTATAAGAGTATCCTGACACATGCTAATGACTTTAAATGTTTCTGTGAGAAGGGTGTTTAATGAAGGACCTTAAAAATATTGGGGCGGTGAAATTTAAAGTAGGTAAGTATTAAAATACCTTGTAATTATAAAAATTCTGCAGAATATCTGATAGATGGACCTCGTCGCCAGCAATTCTCACTCGGGAGTGTATATGGCGCATCTCTTTCTCGCTGCCTAAGCATATTCGACAGCAGTTCTTATAATCCATTACGAATGTTTTTGTCTATCCATTAAATTCAGTGTTTCTGTTTTTATCAATAATATATTCGCATTCGCAATCGCAGCGCAACCGTAAACGTCACTTTCTGATTGTTTATTTTTTTTTTTTTTTCCCTTCGTCCGTTAGGACAGGCAAAGAGTCAAGCCCATACAACCAGTCTGATTGTTTGTTGTGACTTTGACATTTCATCGAATTGGTGCCTATTAGCGGTGGGCGTTTCGACAACGAACGGTTTCCGAAGCCCGTTTTACGTTCTGTGACGGTGCAACCGTTTTACGTCTCGCGACCAAACCGTCTTCGTTGCACGGACCAGTATTCGTTGTACAAACCAGATTTCGAATTACTTGATGCGATTTGTTATTTTATCTTTAAGAGAATACAGTTGAGAATCCGTTGATTCAACTATCACACTCGACGCGTCGTCGTTCGTACCGTTTTAGAAAAAGTTCTTCAAATGAAAAATGAACTTTTTATCAAAGAAATACAGTCGTAATTTTATATACCAATCGTCATTTTACGTCCTAGGCACAAACAGTTTTCGTTGTACAAAGCAGTCTTTGAAATATTTTATACGATTTTTTATTTTACCTTTAAGAAAATTTGTTTTGGGGTCCCCAGTTGCAAGAAGTAAGCCGCAAACTATTTGCCTCTGCAGGGTCTTTACGCAGATTGTGCAATTTCCTGCCGACTGCCACTAAAATTGACAATCCCTTCTTCTCCCTGTTCTCGACTATGCTGATGCAAGTTATCCAGATCTTACTGAAGTGCAGCTAGATAAGCTTGAATGACTCCAAAATGTTTGTATCAGATTTATATTTGGTTTGCGCAAATATGATCATGTTTCTGAGTTTTGCATTAAACTCAAGTGGCTGCCGATCCACCTTCGCCGGAATGCACATATTTTATCATTACTTTACAGTATTCTCTTCAATCCTACAACTCCGTTTTATCTCAAAGAACGTTTTAAGTTCCTTCATGACACACATGTTAGAGATTTGAGATCATCGGAGAATTTGAGACTTTCAATGCCTGCACATTACACTAAATTCTATGGCTCATCGTTTACGGTGCAAGCTATTCGTTTGTGAAATTCATTGCCGGTGTCAGTAAGACAAGCTCAGTCACTGGCTAATTTTAAAAGCTCAGTTGCAAATTATTTTCTTTCCAATTTATGATTATTCTTTTGTTTTCACTCCACATGATGTTAAAGAACACATTGTATGTATTATATTGTATTTATATATATATATATATATATATATATATATATATATATATATATATATTCATTTATTTTAATATTTTAATTTCTTTTTTTTCTCGGAGTAATGTAGTAAGTACATTAATTTAGCCCTCCTCACTTTAAGTTTTTATGGTCCTTCCAAAGGTTGTCTGGAAGATATCACTTTTAGCGATAAGACCGCAATTGTTACCATAGAATAAGCAATATTGTTAAATAGGTGTGTTTAAATTTTGGTGTACAATAAAGTATATTCTATCTATCTATCTAACGGTAAACCAGCTGCGACGACGAACATTTATTGTGCATCGGTAAATCAGCTGCGACGACGAACGTATTGTGCAACGGTAAACCAGTTGCCATGACGAACGTATTCTGCAACGGTAAACCAATTGCGACAAAAACATATTCTGCAACGGTTGCGACAGCGAACGTTTTTTGCAACGGTAAACCAGTCGCGACGAGAACCGTTTTCAGCAACCGTTTTCGTCGTCGGAAGAAAGGTTGCGTTTCGTCCGTCAAAAATCGACAACGACTCACCGCTATTGCCCATAGTCTTCGCGAATCCGTTTCCATATAGAACGCATTTCGTATAATTTAAAAATATATCAAACTATATGATACATGCAAAAGACAAAACCAATTATGGAATATTGGTTTTATTCAACATTAAAATACAACATGAGAAAATAACAGACAGTGACACGACAGTGAAAAACAAAGTATGACAATCTATCATAAAATCTTCTTAATGAGCAAGGAATTCATATCATTCACCCCCCTTAAGAAGAAATGTAATCCTCGAGGTAGCCTGGAGGTCTACGTTCCCGTGCGGAGTGGCGCACTTGAGAACCACTCGCTTCTGGGTTACCAGCTGTGTCTGTACCTGCAAAAGGCTGCTCAGGTTCCTCTTCATCCGGCAGATCATCATTTGAGATCCTTAGCAGTGGTGCCAGAGACCTATTAGAGACCGTTGTTTCACGCCCATCTGGTAAACGAACAAAGGAGTATTCAGGATTGCTTTGTAGTAGCTGAACTTCTTGTACAGCTGGGTCGTATTTCGAGGTCCTTACATTTTTCTTCATATAAACAGGTCCGGGCGAATGAAGCCAGGATGGTAAAGATTGGCCATTTATCGAGCGGCGAGGATAGTTGAACATACGCTCATGCGGGGTCGCATTGGTTCCTGTACACAAAAGAGATCTAATGGAGTGTAGCGCCAGTAGTATAGCTCTCTCCCAGTTTGCAGTATCTTCGTTATTGGATCTGAGATGTAGTTGGATTGTGCGCCATAGTGTACCATTTAAGTGCTCTACCAAGCCGTTTCCTTGAGGATTGTAGGGCGTTGTGTGACTACAAGATGTACCGAGTGTAATTAAGAATTGTCTTGGTTCGTCAGATAAGAATTAGGTCCCTCTGTCTGAATGAACGTAAGCTGGAGTGCCGAACGTGGAGAATAGGTCTTTCAGACATCTAATTACTGTTTCAGAGGTCATATCTTTACAGGCATAAGCAAAAGGGAATCTGCTATATTCATCGATAATCGTTAGGATGTATCGGTTTTGAGTATTAGAAGGGATTGGTCCCTTGAAGTCTAAGTTCAATCTTTCAAACGGTGCAGTTGCTTTTATGAGATGTCCTTGATGACCGACATAACGTGGTTTAATTTCGGCACAGATTGGGCATGCTGTCGTAATTTTCTTTACTTCTTCAATCGAGTATGGCAATTTTTTCGATCTGACCCAGTGAACCATACGGGAGATACTTGGATGGCAGAGAGAACGATGGAGCTCAACGAGTCTGTAGTGAGAGGCCGCAGTGTCTATGTGCAAACAGACTCGCGAGAGTGCGTTAGCAACTAAGTTCTGTTTACCAGGTCTATAAACAATATCATATCTATATGACAATTCTAGGCGCCATCATTATATTTTTTCATTTTTGATTTTGTTTGAATGTGTTTGGTTGAACATAAACGTAACTGACTGTTGGTCAGTAATTAGTAGAAAGTGTCTTCCGATTAGGAAATATCTCCATTTGCGTAAAGCTTCGACAATTGCGCTTGCCTCCTTTTCAATTGTGGGTTGTCGCTTTTCAGAATCGTTAAGAGATCGTGAAAAGAACGCTTTTCTGTGACAATGTCGCTGCGATTGCGAAGTCCGAAGCGTCGGTTTCAACGGAAAATGTCTCGTTATCGTCTATTCCAGCCAATGCAGCTTGGCAAATATCAGTTTTAAGATTATTGAATGAATAATATTGATAGCGTCTTCAGTTAACGGTAGAGTAGCTTCAATTAGTGGTCTTATTTTGGAAGAAAAGTTGTAGATCCACTTTGAATAGTAGGCAAATAGTCCAAGTGATCTTTTTAAAGTAGCAGTATCGTTTGGGATTGGAAGATTCATCAGTGGTTCCAAACGAGATTTGTCAGGTTTGATAATGTTACGATGAATTGTGTAGCCAAGAAGATTGATCGAGTCTGTTTCAAAAGTGCATTGGTTAGTATTCAAAGTAATTTTGTATTTCTTAGCGGCTTCCGTGAATTTGTGAAGGTTTGCGTCGTGACCTTATTTTTCCCACAAACGGTTACATCATCAAGGTAAGCATACGTACCTTTTAGATTTTCAGAATCAATAATATATTGCAGAATTCGCTGAAACGCCGCTACACCATTTGTTACCCGAATCGTATTCGAGTGAATTGATAGAGGTTACCGCATGCTTCAAAGGCGGTGTGTTTCTTTTCTCTAGAGAGAATGGGAACTTGATGATAGGCACTTTTGAGGTCAATTTCGCTAAAGACGTTATATTTAGCGACTTGCGTTATGATAAGAGTCAATGCTCGGGAGGGGATATGCGTCTAGCTCAGTGAACCTGTTTATTGTTTGTGAATAATCGATTACAAGGCGCTTCCGATGATGGCCCCCTCCGGCAACGAGTACTTGAGCTCGCCAAGGTGAAACACTGGGTTCAATGACTTTGTCTTTAAGTAAATCATTTATCTCGTTAGATATGAATTCTTGGTCTTCTTGAGAATGCCTTCTCGAGCGAATCGCTATAGGCGTAATATTTGGCGTAAGGTTAGTAAAAACTGATGTTGGCGGGACAGATGCTGCCATTACATAGCAAATTTTCAGGGGTAGTTTATCTCCCCCGAACTGGAGTTCCACCGAAGAGTGTGTTTTCAGTATATCATGTCCGATAATTACGTCACTACATAGATTAGCAATAATGAGTAGAGGTCGACGTTGATATTTGTGCTCACCAATTTGAATGTTAGCGAAACATAGCCCCTCTACGTATGAAATGTTGCATGCTAGAGTTATTGCTTGTTTGCAGGGCTTGCGTTTTAGATTCATAGTTTGAGCGAGATTCTTATCGATAAGAGAGAGAGAGAGCTTCCGGTATCGAGTAGAGCATCCACACGTAAGTTATTTAAAATGATATTGATAGTCGCTTTTTGCAGGCGACAAGCCTGCAAAAAGCGACGGAGCAGCAGCAGAGATAATTGACAGATGACAGCCAGGGGCTTCAGATTGAGAGTCATCGTCGTTCGTACTAATAGCGTTCGCGGCGCGTTGGCTTTGTCCGATGCTACGGCATACGTTGGCGAAGTGTCCTTTTTTGGAGCAAAGCTGACAGTCAGCGTTTCTAGCAGGACATTTGAGTCTTTGGTGGATATTACCACCGCAGAAAAAGCATCGACGGCTATTTAGTATAGGGTGTCTATATTGAAAATGGTTTGAGTGCTGGTGGTTGCTAGATTTTGCCGCATTGACGTTTCTTGATTTTGAGAGACTGCATTGACAGGAACAAACGACATAGGAGGAGAAGGCGCTGATGTTAATAGTTGCGAGGTATTTTCAGTAGTTTCCAAAGATATAGCCAAGTCCAAGGTTTCTTCGAGAGTCATAGTGGATTTCTCTAAAAGTCTTTCTTTAATTTTTATTGACATTATTCCGGCGATAAATATATCACGCACGGTTTCATTTTGGTGCGCATCGGCAGTGACTGCCTTAAAGAGGCAGTCACGAGCGATTATATTAAGAGATCTCGAGTACTCCGCCAACGATTCGTCAGATTGTTGTTTCCTGGTATTCAAGCGGTGGCGAGCCAGAATAATATTTCGCCTCTTTTCGTAGGCGGTATTTAGAGTAGTAATTGCATCATCTTACGCAGCGCAGGCACGGATATAGTTAAATATTGACAGCGATATATGGTTGACAAGAAGTTTATACTTAAGGGCATCATGTGCAGCGGAAGCTTCTAGCGCGATAAAGTTCTCGAACGAATACTTCCAGTGAGCCCACTTCAGGTCCGAGCCAGCCATGGAAGGTTCTATGTCAAAACGTTCGGGCCGTATAGGTATCGCGACATCGACGAACATTTTTCTTTATCGGTAATAGGCATGTCTGAAACACAAAATTAACTAACTGTCTTAATATTAATTGATACATGCAAAAGACAAAACCAATTATGGAATATTGGTTTTATTCAACATTAAAATACAACATGAGAAAATAACAGACAGTGACAAGACAATGAAAAACAAAGTATTACAATCTATCATAAAATCTTCTAAATGAGCAAGGAGTTTATATCACTATAAAATATATTTAACTTTTTAGACACCGGTGAAAACTGTTATTGTAAAATCACTCAGTCTTTACAACCTATACTCGCTTTTATGGGAGGCCCGTGTCCCAGCAGTATATTCAGTTAATATTATTTAAATAATTCAGGATAATTACAGTACTTTTAAAGTATGTACCTACTACACAAGAGCTAAGAACACTTTAAATAAAATAAATCAATCTGTCTGTGAGCACCAGAATAATTACTTAATATTAAGACAAAGAAAACAAAAACATTTGATGCAAAGTTTCAAACCACTGTCTCTGAACATTAAAAAAATTAAATGCTCATTACCAAAATCTTGCTTCTGCCCGTACTTCCATAAAGTTTGAAAGAACAAAATTATTATAAATATTTACACGGCAAAATGGATTGCGCCGCGCTTGTGAATGGAAATGCTATTGCCTTCCATTGTGCACTGTGCAGCTAGCTTAACGCTGCTGTAGGAACTTACTACATGTGCGTTAGGCTTTATTTACTAGAGATGGGTTGTACTAGGTAAATTTGGGACTAGGTGCACCTATTCTTAGTATTTAAAAATACGTGATCCAGATACCTATTCCACCTAGTCCACCTAGTCCCTACTTCCCTAGTCCACCTAGTATCAATTATTACTTATCGAATGTGGTCATGGTGCACGTACTTAGTGCAAGTAATTTTTTTATTGTGGCTACTAATTTTGCAGGAAACTGCTAAACAACAAATGAACACGGTATTCTGATTAAATTTTACGATAACGTTCTTTAAGCTTCACGGACTCACCTCGTTGCCACTTCTCCTGTACCTGATATTTCTATTGAACTTAGGGTGCACCAGCAATCAGTGATAATACTAGGTTGGTAGTACCTAGTAATTGGACTTTATACTCGAGACTAGTCAGTAATCATTCGATCCAAGAATACTCGATCCGAATGAGTACCACCTAGTGTCGACAAGACTAAGTATTTCGAGACTAGTTGGTACTCATTCGGATCGAGTATTCTCGGATCGAATGATTACTGACTAGTCTCGAGTATTGAAAGATAAAGATGGGAAGAGTACGGAATAGCGTAGTTAAAAGAGGACAGAATATATATTCTTGCACAACACGCGTGCGCGTTGCGTTACTTTTATGTACTTTGAATTAGGGTTTAAATTCAAGTGACTGACAAACGAATGATTTTGACAAACATGAATGAGCGGTAAAGCAGGTTTATAACGTGTTGAGTGAATGGAATGCAATTACGCGTTACTGCTATGAAGCCTAAGAGCAGTTGGATTTCGCAATACTTCATGATACTAGGTGTTGTCAAAGTGAGAATAGGTGCCGCCTAGTATCGAAATTTACCTATTCTTTGGATCTGTTCTAGTAAATACGACTCATCTCTATTATTCACGCGCATGTAGGTAGTAAAGATGTGATAAACGACTTAAAACTTTTAAC